>QGSO01000255.1:640246-1349165 GCA_011037825.1 Carya cathayensis | reverse complement strand
AGTGCCTTTTAGTAGTTCTGCAATATACATTATGTAGAACAATTTATGGCAATAAGGAAAGAAAGAAGAAAAGAACTAATATGAGGATCCAACTTTTCTAAATATTCTAATTTTAAGTACTATGTATGAGTTGATTAATATTAAAAGTTAGTTGGGTGCTACTGAAAGTGATTCCATAAATAAAATATGCATCTGCCTCCTATAAAATCACCCAATCTAGTGGATTTCGACCCTCCCCCAAACGATTTGTGAACGTAAGCTTTTATGCCGAACCACACAAATCTCTATGTCCTCTCTTTGATTACAATTTATATGCTTAATTTATAGTTCATTTCATGGACAAGTATCTAAACACCGTATCAACACCCAAACCATTATTTTGGGTCATTCCATATTTTTGGACTCTTAACTGATCAAAAAAATGCTACTGATAGTTGCACTTTATGCTTTCTAATAAATATTTTCTTACTTTATAAAAAAAATACTCCATCGATCATTGTAGAGTAAAGACTATAGAACCAATAATTGATTCATAGTAATGCAGATTACTCAAGAAAAAAATCATAATTTTGTTGCAAATAGTAGGAAATTTGAGAGTTAAAAGTTAAAAATTTTAAAATTAAATAATTTAATATAGAATATTTTTAAATCTTATTAGTTAAATTTTTCGTTAAATTTACATTTACATGAGAATGCTCCTACTTATCCGCTAGAACTCCACTCGGGCCCATCTCCAGCTCGTGTATATCTACTGTCTGTTATTCATGCATCTGACAGGAACAGTAAACGCTGGAGCAAATCACATCATTGCATAGAAAAATCAGTCAAGAGCATCCAATAGGAGGCTAGCAGTAGAGAAGGAAAAAATAAAAAATAAACAAAGACACGTTGGCTGAGCGGTAAACTAGTAGTATAAGGTGGTATACGTATCATCCCCCTTTCAAATATTTTCAAATAATATGCGGAGGTTCAAATAATATGTGGAGGCTTTGGAAGGGTTACAGCTCACTTTCCATTATGTTAAATCACAAAAAATAAGCATTAAAGATCCACGTGATGATGTCGGTCTTTGATCGGCTAACGCAATGTGAAAAGCTTGACATCCATGTTAGTATTGTAAATAAACAACACTACTCGACGGCCGGTTCAAAATTGACTTTACTTTGTTTAACACTATAGAATGGTGGAGGTGGATCTATAAATCTAGAGTAATGATACGGATCAGCCACTGTAGCGGTGTGCAATTTTGCACACCTTACGTGGCAAACCATTAATTTTTTTTTTTTCAATTAACCGAAACGGTGTGTGTTGAATTTGGGGATATTACTCAATTCGAATTGAAGCGGCAAACCCCTCCCCCCACGTTGAACAAAATCGAGCAGCGTTTCCCCTGCCTGCGTCGACGCTCCTCCCTCCATGTCAGCCACCGGCGACGCCGACACTTAGCCCATCTGCATGGCTGCGCTCCCCGTGTCCCCCAGTCTGGTCCCTCCCTCACAGACCCGTGCACTGCGTATTGTTTCTCTCCTCGTAAGGTATATTCTCCCCCCTTCATTCAGTGCCCATCTCTTTATTTCCCATGTTTGGTTTGTGGTTTGTAGTTTACGCATACCATTATTATGATTTGGGTGTCTGCTGTCCGAAGGTTGCTATAATTTGTTTGGGAGTGCCGATTAGTAGTAGTAATTAGAAATAATCATGATTAAGATTATATATAGATTATATATAAATTTGTTTGGGAGTGCCGATTAGTATTAGTAGTTAGAAATAATCATGATTTCTATATATATATATTTGTTTGTAAGATTATATATATTTGTTTGGGAGCAAACAGCATGATTTAGGAGAAAAGCTTGGCCAAGTGACTGTCAATAAGGATGTAATTTCTGTATCATGATGAGCATGCTTAGCTTTTTGTTAGAACCCATTGAGAATTTTTGCCTTATTTTTGTGTTGTAGCATTCCTTTCCTTCAAATTCCCCACTTTTGACACCATATTTCCCTTTAGTTCTGTCTTTGAGCAATTTTTCTTTGTACCCTGAATAATATGGCAACCTGTTTTGTCTTTGGGTAATGACAAAGTATCCCCTTATACTTAAATGCTTTATATTTTTATTTATTACTTTTCATATTCTGTTTTGATAAGCTAAATCTTTTTTCGACATTTGGACTAGTATGATTGGGTATATATAAGGCAACATGATTGGGTAGTATGGTTCATGAAAATTCCACATAAGCATCTGCAAGAATGAGTTGCTGTCCCTGTATGCTGAAATGTGTATTATTTGTATTCTTACTTTTCATATTGTTGGTAATTTTTTTTGTTTTTTGTTTTTATTTAATCAATGATGAGAGTAGTATGTTCATTTTTCTTCGTTTGCCATCATGTGCTTCCCCTTTAAAGTCTCGGAAGGCTTTAATTTAATTAGTGTGATGGGGGAAAAGGAAGATGGAATGGTACCCAGGCCTTCGACATCAACTTCGACTTCATTAATGACGTCTGAAAATAGATTTGGCCCTCCATATGATTACCATGTGAGTGCGCATGTTGATGTCATTTATTGTTGGTTTAAGTGTGCGTGAAATGCTAATTACGAATATTGAATTGCAATTTTGCAGCATAATTATGATTCATATTTGTCCTACCCTTCGCCTCCTAGTAATCCGGATAACTTAAGGCCAGATTTGTCAGCCGGTGGAGAGTATGAAGAAAATGTTGATTGTACATTTTCTTCAGCTGCTGATGGTATGACACTTTTTTTTGCTTTAACTTTAATGACACTAATATTGAATTTCTGCTAATCCATCTCTATATGGCAACCTGTTCAGAAATGTTATTTGACATAAATGAAGATTTAGAGGGTACCACTGTTGTGTCGGATGATGAGGTACGGGTCGAAGCACCAAGATCGGGTATGGAATTTGCTAGTGAGAAGGAGGTTATGGACTTTTATAAGAAATATGCCAAGCAAGAGGGGTTCGGTGTAAGGACACAGAGGACTAAGAGAGATGATGATGGGAGATCTGTGTATGTCACTATTGGTTGTGCCCGTGGCGGAAAATACGTACCTAAGAACATCAATATGTCGAAGCCACGTGCAACAACTAAAACGGATTGTAAAGCGAAGATAAATGTGACGTTGAACAAGAACGAGAAATGGGTGATCACTACAGTCGAAAGTGCGCACAACCACATTACTATCAGCCCCAAGAAGACAAGACTCTTGCGCTCTCACAAGCGTCTTGATGAGCACAGTCAAAGGATCATTGATCTCAACGACAGAGCCGGAATTCGAATGAACAAGAATTATTTTTCTCTTGTCGTTGAGGCAGGTGGTTTTGAGAATCTAGAGTTCCAAGAGAGAGATTGTCGGAACTTCATTGACAAGGCTAGACATTTAAGGTTGGGTAAAGGAGGTGGCGATGCCCTTTACAAGTATTTTCAGAGAATGAGAAATCAGAATGATGGCTTCGTTTCTTCCATGGATGTCGATGATGATGGAAGGTTACGGAATGTATTTTGGGCTGATGCACGGAGTCGGGTGGCCTACGAGTATTTCGGAGACGTTGTGACCTTCGATACAACGTACCTAACAAACCGATACGGGATGCCCTTCGCCCCGTTTGTTGGCGTTAATCATCATGGTCAGTCCATACTCCTAGGGGCGGGGTTACTGTCAAGTGAGGACACGCACTCCTTTGTTTGGTTGTTCCGCACATGGTTGGATTGCATGAACGTTCAAGCGCCCAAAGCCATCATAACGGACCAGGACCGGGCAATGAAGAATGCAATCCAGATGGTATTTCCGGAAACCCGCCATAGATATTGTCTATAGCATATCATGCGCAAACTTCCAGAGAAGCTAGGATCTCACTCCCATTTCAGCACAGGGTTGAAGACTTCCATTCAGTCAGCATTGTATGATTCACAGTCCTGCACAGAATTTGAGGAGAGGTGGGGTGAACTTCTTGATAAGTATGATCTGAGGAGTAATAATTGGCTCACGTCCTTATATGAGGAGAGGACATTTTGGGTCCCGGTTTACTTGAAGGATGTATTTTGGGTGGGTACGAGCACGACACAACGGTCAGAAAGTATGAATGCTTTCTTTGATGGGTATGTCCATTCTGGTACCACCTTGAAGGAATTCGTGGACCAATTTGATAATGCTTTAAGAAAGAAGGTTGAGGTAGAGACAACGGCGGATTTCAACTCTAGTAACCAAATCATCCCCTGCGTTTCCCCTTTTGACTTTGAGAAACAGTTTCAGAAGGTATACACAAATGCAAAATCATCCCCTTTTGTGGAGATGCAATGGCTTATGGTCTTCTTGTTAAGTAATGCCTTATCCGATTGTCCTTCCTCTTAGAGATGCAATTCCAAGTCCGGGTAGTCTTCATGAGGGAGGGGGTTTTTGGTAGCATGAATGGTTAGTTTGCTTAATTGTGAAAATGTGGTCATATGGGCAACATAGGAAGGTTGGTAGTTCTTTTCATTTTATTTAATTTAATTATTGCATTTGTGGAATTTAAGCTCCCATAACACAAACTTCTATGATTTTTATGATGTGATTTATATGTCACAGCATCTACAAAATCTTCCCCTTCTCTTGATGCACGAAAAGATGTATAGATTGGTAGCTCACTGTCTCAGAAGGTCAGGTATTGTAGATTGGTTAGTTTTCAGTAATATATTACTGTCAAGTGTAGACTACTCAACTGTAGATTGCCATTTTTTGCTTGCACTTAATGCGAAAAATATATGCCCTTTTTTGCTTTTTCCAGATGTGCTGTAGGTTGTCTCCATATTCAGATGCATCATTCCACCAAAACCGGATTAAGGCAGCTTTTCAAAGAATGGAAATACAAATTTCAGAAGTAGCTGCTGAAGTTTTTTTTTTTAGATTTTGTATGAGAGTAGTATAGAGTTGTAGATAATGCCCTTTATGTCTCATGCCCAGTAGCATGAATGCTGTGAATATTGAGAATTTTGTCTGTAAATGTACGAATTACACCCTTGGAGATGCCCTTTTATTGTTGCAGTCTTTTGGATGATGTTGGTTAAGAGAATTAAGAGAATTAAGAGATGGTTTTTATTCAAACAAAAATCTAGGTACAAACCGATTCTTGCCATGGTAAAGTAAATTCCTGTAAAAATTGGTATTTTTAGTCTCTATATAACAAGTGCCAATCCAAATTAAATCTAAACACTTTGGACCAAAATATTAGTAGGAAATAACCATTTTTCAAGTACATAAAGTTTTACATAACCATCACTACATATTAGTAGGAAATAACCATTTCTCAAGTACATCATAACCAAAAGATGCAGAAAGTTAAATTACATAGGAAATGGTTAATCATGACTCCAGCTCCATACAAAGCTTACGATTACATATTGCTTATCCAAACCAAGCTAAAACTAATACAATTACAACAACCCAATACAAACACAACAATTTTCTTTCGTTCTTTTTAAGCGTTCTCTCTCTCTCTCTCTCTAACTTGATTTTCCCTTTTCCGAACTTCATATTCGCGCAAAAGTACATCATCCCATATCTCCCAAACTTTATTCTCCCTACTACGTACGTTCTGATCTAACAAATTAAAGATATCCATCCAAATGAAAAATCCACACCTTGAATCCCCCTGCACACAGTACAAATTTGGAATTAGCATAGTAGTGTACACCAGGCAAGCAGCAAATAAATATTCGAAAGCTAAATCTTATAGTTGCTTTACCATATCATACTTTGGACAGGCAAAGAAACTCCTTTCAGGATTAGACTTAGTGTGAGATGTCTTTAGTTTTGTTTTCAAGCCACACCAACAAGTGGGTGATTCCATTACAATATCATTAAACAACGATGATGATTGGGATGATGCCATGAGTGATTCTGAAAAACTAAAGGACAGTTCAAACACAAGTGACTTTAAACATTTACAGAATTCAGTACATAGTAATATAGCCCAGTGGATGTCTAACCAACAAATAATTATGGGAGTTTAAACTACAACATATTTTAATGGGAATATGGTTCAGAACTAAGCCAATACAAAACGGGAAGAAAGTTGCATCACGACACAATGGCCAAATCAGACCATATTTAAACTAAAATATCATGAAAATGAAGTCTGGCTTCCCAACTTCCTATTCTTGCAGTTTATAATTTCTTTATTATAAAGCTTCAAGTCAATTTTATACATTGCAAAACTATTAATACAATTTGCTATCTTATGGTCATGCATCCTGATACCTGCATTTTTTAAACTCATTCTACTATCAAAGGTAATAGATCCTACAATTTGTTCCTCACTGAATATTGCATTCAAAGAAAAAAATGGAGTAACCAAAACTAGAAATTTTAATTGGTTTTCCTTTGCATTTCAGCTCAAGAGCAAATTGAAAAATAACAAATACTAAAAAGATAGTCTACATGTACTAATTTTATTAAATCAACAACCACTACTACAACTGGAAAGTACACCAACAGATCCAAGAAACCAAATGTTTCGAATTTCATACAATAGTTTAATAAATTAAAGAAGCATCAACCCATATAACTAGCAAAAGTAATATGCTTTTTCATATTGGCGACAAACAGACTGAATACAATAGTTTGATCAATATCACATTGGTTAAATATGCTCTTTCACATACCGGATCACCACCAGGGGAAAAATAATGATGATTTATACATATCTCACAAGACCCTGACAAAGCATGAAGATTTATACATACCGAATTTATACATACCTGACCAAGACCCAGACCCACAAAAAAATTTGATATTTATACGTACCGGACCAACACCCAGAAAAAGCATGAAAATTTATACATACCGGACCAACACCAAGAAAAAGCATGCAGATCTATACAAACCGGACAGACATCGAGATAAACAATTTTTCTTTATACATATCGGACCCGTTAACTCGGATGGAATGCGAAGATGGGAGGGGAGGTGAGAGGTTCGAAGACGCACCAGGGGGGGTGGGGTTGAGAGGTTCGGCGACGCACCGGGGGGGGGGGGGGGGGTGACAGGTTCGAAGACGCACCGTGGGGGGGGAGAGGATTGGACGCGGGTTGGGTTTCTCTCTTATATCCGCGGGTTGGGGAGGGGGGGTTCGCCGATCAGGGTTGGGGAGGGGGGTTCGCCGATCAGGGTTGGGACACGGGGAGGGGGGAGAGGGGAGAGAGGATAGGGTTTGGGAGACAATGGGACGCACGGGGAGGGGGAGGGGGGAGAGAGGAGAGAGAGAGTATACTTAGATTTCAAATTAAGTGAAAATGAGAGGGGGGAACGGAAACGCAGGAGGATAAAATTGTAAATGTACATTAAAACCACGTCAGGTGTACATCGGCTTCAGCCAAATAGTGGCTGATGCCCAAATTTATTCATAAATCTAATCCACTTTGTAGCGAAACTCTCGTGCAAGGTTGAGAGTATCAAAAACCCAATATCCAGTTTGGAGTGTACCATACGCAGTCTCTCTGAAGCTAGCTCATCAATTTCTAATTGCAAAGGTTAGCAGTTTTTATTCTCCTGCAAATTATAATATTGGCTCAAAAATCAGGATCAGTAATATCGTCACATAAATGCATTAATGTATTTCGAAATATATAGAAAATTAATTTCTATTTCAGAGGTTTTTATTTTTCTATTTTTTTTAACTCAATCGTGATCACCAGGCCATTATATATTGTCTATCTATTCACCTATTAATTAATTAGCGTCTCATGCTCGCATACATACATATAATATCGTTATCGTATTAATTCTTTTCATTTTCAATCATAGAAAAGATCAAGGGAAAATAATGGAGGAGGGTGACAGCTCATTATCTCAATCTCGTGCCACTCATGCTCCTCTTCTTCGAGCAGCATTACAAGATGACTGGAAAACTGCTGAAGCTTTTATACAGGAAAATCCAAACTGCCTTGGAGCCCCCATAACAAAAGAGGCAGGCACAGCTCTTCACAATGCTGCATCTGCAAAACGCACCCGTTTTGTAAAAGAACTCGTCAAACGGATGACGCAGAAACAATTAGAATTGAAAACCAACCAAAACTGTACGGCCCTTTATTTTGCCACTTTATCAAAAATCGTAACAATTGCAAAGGTGATGGTGAAAAAGAACAACAGTCTGCCATCGATATATCCCAAGGACAACATCTGTTTGTTACCACTTCACGCGGCAATACAGACTGGAAACAGAGACATGGTGTCGTATTTATACTCTGTGACTCCTATTCAAGACTTGGTTTCTCTTGATCTCATTCATCTCCTTAACGCTACTATTTCCAGTGATTTGTATGGTATGTCCTACAGACTTTGAGACAACTAATTATGAACAATTAATGCTATTGTTGTTGTATGGTATAAATAACAATAACAAATGTCTTGATTTTTATGAACAGATACGGCACACAAAATTCTGGATAATCTGAAGTTAGCACCTGGACAGAGGGAACTTCTTTGGTTTTCATTGGTAATGTTGGCCCAAAAACCTTCGATAATTGGCAGCAAAAGTCAGTCATCAGTATGGGAAAGGCGCTTAAACTCCTGTTAGTTTATTTCCAACCCAAACTATTAACCTAAATATATGTATGTATGTATATATGAACGTACGTACGTATGTATGTATATATATATATATGTAAGTATGCATATTGTGTATATTTATAACTGGACTGGAGGAATTAATTCTTCATTAATCAAGTATATAAATTTACAAAGTGTACGTGTCCGGCCTTAAGAGGTGTCATGCGTGCCTTCTACGTTGTGGTAGACTGCTGCTACGTACCATTAGCTAGGAAGCTATCTCATAATTTGTTGTTCACGCATAGTTTTATATATACCCCTGCAAGACGTGGCATTGGGAAGTAGATAGGAGGCCAAGAATAGGTCTCTACACCACAATTTTACATTGCATAATTTGATTTGAAAATTAAATTTTAAAATTTAAATCTTACAAATCAAATTATGTCATCATACTCGTTTTCGTTGAAAATAATTCTTTTGATTGTAAAATTTTGAACGTAAAAATCCGCTGATCTTGTAGTACATATCATAAATAGAATATTGTGGTGTAGACTAGGCCTTAAAATAGCATTTCTCGCCATATTAATTCTTTAACCACTTATAAATGTTAAATGTATAGATCATTTTAGTGTTAATTCTTTAACTACTATTTCTGTTTAGCCAATCTTATTTCTCTTAATTCTAAGTAGGCTCCAGAGGTCGATTCTGCAACAAAGCTTTGATGCAAGCATCAGCCCATCAATTAGTTTACTGCCTTTGGAAACAACTCGAAAAAGACATATTTCTCGTCAACTGCAGTTGATGATCAGAATATGATGAACATAAGGAATGAAAAAGGAAACACACCTAAGGATATTTTTGTGAGGACCCACGAAGAACTACAAAAGAATGGTGAAAAGTGGATGAAGAACACGGCAAACTCTTGCATGATTGTAGCGGCACTAATTGCCACTGTGGTTTTTCCAGCTGCCTTCACAGTACCGGGTGGAAACAATCAAGCAACAGGCATTCCTATCTTTCTGGAAAGCAACTGGTTTACATTATTTTTCGTATCAAATGCGGTAGCCATGGTCTTCTCCTCATCTTCAATACTAGTTTTCTTGACAATTCTCACGGCATGCTACACCGAAAATGATTTCCTAACATCATTACCTCGTAAGTTGGCATTGGGACTCGCTACGCTTTTAATCTCAATAGTAGGCATGTTGATAGCCTTCTCTGCATCCTGTTTTTTGGTCCTCAAATACAAAACAAGTGTTCCAATCCGTATAATTGTGGCGGGGCCTGCTGTACCACTTAGTTTGTTTGCTATCCTACAACATAGCCTTTGGTATGATATATTCCGCTCAGCATTCTACACTAAGAGGTTCCTTTTCCGGTCACACAATAGGCTTTTCAAGCAATAGCCAGGATTTGAAGGACAATTACAGTCTAGCAATTTCTCAGTATGAAATTTGACCAAATAATTATGATCAAGGCTTCAGTTTGATCTTCATTAATTAGCTAGGAATGTTGGCTTTTTATGTGTGTATGTGCGCATATATAATATGTGTTTCTGGTTGTACTTTCCTTAATTTGTAAAGCCCACGGAAGCTGGGCTGCTTCTAATTATTTAAGGACTCTCAAAACTCTCTTGTAAGATAATTCTACGATGTTTGTCATTTTATATATCATTAATATATTGTTAAATATTCTGAATTTTATACGATGTAACGATCATAATCTTATCGATCACAATCATGGGAGAACTTCTCATGTATTTCCTGCTGACCATCAATTGACCCATTCACTTGACCGATCCCTGTCCAAGAAAATTCCAACATTGCTGGAAAGTTCTTAGACATAAAAATGACAAACAAATTAAACGGCAATTAAAGAGCTTTGAGTATGGAAGGTTGAGCGAATCTTATAAATCACTCCTTCCTGAAAAAGACAGCTGCCATAAAATATTTGGATGTCAAATACAATTCTCATACTAATTTTGTTTTAATAGAAAATTGATACATATAATCTTTTTATAATCCATTACATAATCATGTTTTAAATGATTTTTTTTTATAAAATAACTTATAAAAAATAATATTATTTTACAAAAATACTAAATTTAAAAATTGGTTGTATAAAAAGTCTTAAAAGATTCCACGCCTCTCATTATTCAATTTCATTATGACCTATTTTACTGTGAATTTAACTTAGAATCCCAATTCATTAAAAAATTATTGAATTGTTTTTCGTTTTAAATTGAATTGTAAAATACATTATACTAGGCGATAAGATTATTGTGGAGATTCAAATGATATTTGCATATGAGAAACCAAACATAGACAGATCTAATAGTGTACTAAAAGTAGTATGCAGTCATTTAAAAAAGAGTGAAATTTACTATTAAAAAATTAATTTATTTTTATGTGAGTCTTGTAATTTCTCATTTTTTTCAAAGAGATTTCGCGACATTTGTGCACTCCCTGATTACAAGCATCATTTCTCCACTAAAAATCATAATTCATAAGGATTTAAGGTTCATAAAAGAAAACTGATCGACTTTTATCGTGGAGGTTTGGATACAAAAAACTTTTTAACTTATCTCATATAATTATTATAACTTTTTCAAATTCTCACACAAAATATATTAAACAATTCAACTTTTTCAAATCTTAAAGCAATAATAATATTAAAAAATAATATTCTAATAATATTTTATTTAATTTTTAACTTTCTTCTCAACTCATCTCATCCCAACTGACTACTTAATCAGCCCTCCCAACATTATTCATTTATCCTTTCTAGCTTTCATTACCTATTAACAAAATCATTACTTATCATAAAACTCCTTGTGAAAACCACTTCATGTATACACTTTGAACCTTACTATACATTGAAAACTCAATTCAATAACACGATACAAGATACGAGTTTATGTTTAGAAAAACAGTACGATGAGAGAATCGCCTGAATATCCAACCATAGACACACCACTACTACTGGAAACAAAATTATATACATATGATCTGAGGTTAAAAAACAAAAAACAGCAACTCACAGAAGACATGTTCGTCGAATTCATTTGGAACACTGATGTCCACTTCTAGTTGCTTAGTTCTTGGAAAAACTCGTGAGGTATTGAAGGAGGATAGTACTTCTTTGCCACGAACTTGTACTGATGTCGAAAGAAACATGTCAGTTCAAATCAGTTCATATGAACAGAAATTCAAAAAAAAAAACAAAAAAAAAACAAAGTTTTATCTAAAATCATAGTACATTTTCGTTTTGGAAGCCACAACACCTCCATACAGCATAATCTAGAGTCATCACTACAAATAATAAGTTGTCAGGATGCGAGCTATATCTACAAACAATTGGCGTGATTTTGTCATTGTGGCAAAAATATGCTAAGAATGAGATTCAACCGCAGTATCTCCTGTGCACCAAATGCAAACTTGCAAGATTTAATGACCTGAACCGGAGTAATTATTTTGTTTAAAATTATCTGAGCACATTTTAACATTCAGAAACAAACCTCTTTACAATATTTTGCTCACTGAAACTGTGTCCCATTGTTATTCACCGCAACATTTTCTATCTTCAGTTTGGTGGTAACCATCTCTAATGCTCTTATAGAAACTCAGTAATTAACGAAACCTAGAAAGCTATATAAAGATTAAATCTAAACTGAAGATAGAACGTATATAAGTGCTTAAAAGGGGCTGTGCTGAACTGATTTAAAATCTGTGGTGCTGATGCATCTCATTTTTTTTCTCTGGAAGAAACGTTTTACACACCTTATGTTGGCTGTATGTCTCCCTGATTGCGGGTAGATTAGGATTACGTACTGAAATTACAGCACAGACTATGCAGTGCCTTGACACAGTCACTCAAATCAGAAGCTTGGTAAAGCGTGTAATGCTTCAATACAGAATTCTGTAAATGTGATACACCTTTATCAGAAGAGATGGAATAATAAACATCTTGGCCACAACTAAAATCTGTATAATAATTTCCCACACATACCCAGGGTTTCTTTAAAGGGAGAAGTATAAATTTGGCCAAGAAAGTAGCAGAAGCAGCTACTAGCGATGGAGAATAACGAAGCATGTTGTATTCTCCCTCCGAGCATTGGGCTTTCAACTAGTAATTTCATCTGATTTTTTAAAGAAAAATTTTATTCATTAGGCTGATACACCACATATCATTCTTTTTGTTATTTTTTTTAATTTTGTTCTCTTACTAAATGTATGGTATATGGATGATTTGTAGAAAAATTCAATTATTTTAAGAAGAATAAAACTAAATAAAATTTTGAAAAATAAAAAAAATAAAAAATTATGTGGTATGTGGTGTAAAGGGCTTATGAATAGCAAAGCTCATAAAATAATATTTGGCTATTAATCATCCATATACCACACATTTGATAAGAGAAAAAAATTAAAAAAAATAACAAAAAGAGTGGTGTGTGGTATATGAGACTTATAAATAAAATTTTTCTTATTATTTTTGCTTGCTCCAACGTCGTCTTTTTTTTTCTTCTTTTTTTTTTTATTTTTTTATCACCTCAAAATACAGATTGCCCATTTCCCTTTCTTTCTTTTTCGAGTAGTCGCCAGAGAGAGGCACAAAATCATGCCTCCACGCGAACACCTTTGACGTGGCCACATTATCAATTATATTTTTTTTTAAAAAAGGAAAAGCAGACGAAGAATGAAAAACGAAACAGCGGGAAGCAATAATTCAAGCTCTCAGACCTCTTCATCTCTCATGCTTGAAAATCACAGATTCCTTCTCTCAGACCTCTTCATCTCACAGGCTTGGAAATCGTAGATCTCATCTTTCTCATCCTTTTGAGCAGATGTCTTCATCTCTCAGGTTTGGAAATCGCAAATCTGTGTCTATTCTGTTTTTTTTTTTTTCCCTTCAAGTTCGGCTTTCTGGGCTACAGATCTCATCTTTTCATTTCTAGGGTTTTTTTTTTTCAAGTGGGTCGCTTCCTTGGTGAGTCTATGTATACTCGCATGTGTGCTGACGCACCCTTTTTGGTGAACCATAAGTAGAACATTGATAAGATTATCAACTTCGGCTAGAGATCTCATCCTTTCGAGGTTCTTTTTTTTAGTTATTTTTCAAGTTCGGCTTTCTGCAGCTACACCTCCAGAGAGAGGCCAGTTCTAGGGAATGAGGAGGGAAGGGCTTTGTGTTCTTGAGCGGATGGAGAAGAAAAGTCTCAAAAACATTCAGAACGGGGCGTTTTGATCACTTAATTCAAACGGGGCGTTTTAGTCCATGTAGGAGACCGTCCGGGGGGAGGCCCCCCCAATGACTGCGTTTAGACTTTTTCGTCTTTTTTCTCTTCTTCTTCTTCTCTACTCTGAATCGCACCATCTCCTTCCTCCCTCCCAATTGCCGACTGAAACACTTTTCTTTTCTCTTCCTCTTCTCTCACGCCGACTGCAACACTTTATGATTCTCTTCCTCCTCTCTCGTGCCGATTGCAACATTCAAAATTCCTTCAAATTTTTTATTCCATTTGCATCGTATCTCACCTTTTTCTTTTCCCTCCCTCCCATTTTCTTTCCTTTCCATTTGTAGAGAACCCTTTGATCAGCTTCTATTTGCGTATCTGGAGTCAAAATTTACACCCACGATTTTTGCCCTAGACTGCCGAGATCAACACAGAGTATCCCCTTGACTCACAAGGATAAATTATTTTGATATTTTTTCCTTCAAATATCGGTTCCAGTCGCTGGCTTCTTTTTGGTGGCTTGAATGTATCCGTGGAGTAAAATTGATAGATAAAACTAATTTGTTAGTTCTTTACCATAGATAGGTAAAACTTATCTGATTTATGGTGGGCATAGATTTGGAAATTGAGATGTAGGAAACTTTATGATGCATTTTTCTACTGTTTATGATGTTTTCTTCCTTCATGCAATGTTTAATTAATTACATAAAAAAATCCAAATAATTTGCAAAAATAAAGCACCAAGCTATTTACAATTAAAATATCAAATCACCAAGTTGTAGGCAAACTATAGACAGAGTAGAAGCCTTAAAGATGGCATTAGAGTTGTTGATGAAGCCTTTAGGAACAAAGCTACAAGCTGCTTGTTTCTTTCTTCAAGTTGCTTCATTTTTGCTTTGTTTTGTACATTCACAACCAAGTTGACACATTATTTATATAGATGTATATGCTAGTGTGAATCGTGATAGTTAGTTTTGAAAATTAAATCATGGTGCCTCCACATAGAATGTACTGGTTTGTACTAGTTTTAGTGCACTTTTAGCAGTGGAGGATATTAATGAAGAAGGTGGGGGAAACCTTTTAGGCTTTGTAACCTCATCGTGGCCATTTCTCCATCTTTAGATTGAAGGTTGAGAGAATATATATATATATATATTCGATCTTATGAAATGTTGATATTGAAATGTAATGTGAATCTACTGCTACTTTATGAGTTGGTGGTTTACTGAAATGTAATGACTAAATCAGCAGTGAATCTACTGAAATGTTGATACTGAAATGAAATGTTGCTTGTTGCCCAGATAACTAACACAAGAGGAGGGGTGAATTGAGTTGTATTTAAAAAATAACAATTATAAATCAAATATACAATATAAAATATAAACAAAATATGAAACAGAGATAAATATAAAGAGTAAGAGTAAGAGAGAAGCAAACTCAGTATATTAACGAGGTTCGGCTCCACTGCCTACGTCCTCGCCTCAAGCTACCCCTTGAGAATCCCCGAATTCACTATTCAACCTCCTTCAGGTGGAGATAGAAACCTATTACACATTTGAACAACATCGCTATAAAGGATCCGTGTAGAACACCCTCTACACTTGCAATCACCTTATACGTGGTGATTCAATTATTCCCTGTATAGAACACTTTCTACACGCACAAGAGTTATACACACCCTTTTACTGATATAAGAATTGATAGTGGGTAGGTTATCAGAAAACACTCATCAATAAGTGAAATAAGAACAATACAAATACAAACTATATCTCTCGAAATGAATAAGAGTTAAAACTCAATGCTTAGAGAAGAGAGAATAAAAGCTTTGAATGAATGTTGTATGCTCTTGGTGTTGTGAATGTGAATCTTTCAAATGATCTATTTATAGGCATAGGAGACTTCATATTCAAATTTAAAAAAATTCATATGTCAAAGACATCATCATTCACTTTTCAAAAATTTAAAACTAATCTTTTTATTTTTTGCATATGACAAAAGGAGCACACTTTGCTTTTCAAAAAAATCAAACCTAATCTTTTACTTTTTGCATATGACAAAAGGAGCACACTTTGCTTTTCAAAAAATTCAAATCTAATCTTTTACTTTTTGCATATGACAAAAGGAGCACACTTTACTTTTCAAATTTTTTAAACAAAGATATCTTCCTTTTGCATAAGTCAAGAAAAGCATCAATCATTTTTAAAAATATTCAAATAAAACATTCACATGTGAAAGATGACAATCAATCATATTTAATATTTTCAAAGTTCAAACCTTTAATCATGTCATGCACATGTGAAAGATAACAATCAATTATCTTTCAAAAATTTCAAATTTAATTTTCAAAATATTCATGCACATGTGGAAAATGTATTTTAATGCTTTATGATAAATTATTAATTTTTAAGCCTTAATCCTAATTTCGAATTTTTAAGAGATTTACAATATTACTCTATGACTTTAATGTGAACTTGTTCCCTTCTTGCTCATGCTTGGTTCCTTGATGTGCTTGACTCCATTGTGTGGACAACTTGAGTTTGAGACTCATTCATTCTTTGAATTCATCTGTTATCATCAAAATCCATGTGTAGATATATAATTACACAAAACTTGAAATCTTAGGTTCAACATTACTGAAGTTGATGGTTAATGAACTAGTTTGTACTGATATGGTACTGAAATGTGAATCTTTTGCTGATGTATGAGTTGGAAATGTTGGGTAGAAACTTGTTGGTTTATGAACTGGTTTGATACTGAAATGCGATGACTGGTTTGTATTGGTTTGATACTGAAATGTGAAAGAGTTGTTTTATAAACTGGAAATGTTGGTGGATATGTTGGGTAGAAACTGAAAATTTTAAAACTGATTCTAAAACTTCAAAATGAGGAGTCTTCCCTTTGAATGTGTGCGCGTTTGTGTCTGGCAGTAATTTAAAACTTGAACTCTTTCAAATTTCTACCTCATTGATTCTATTGGTTTTGTTTTTCAACATCATCTTTGATAGGAGTGTATTTGCAAAATATTAAAAAATATATAGGATAAAAATTAAATTATTAATTAATTATTAATTAAAATGTGAAGTATATTTATCAAAATATTAAAAAAATTAAAAAATTTTATTATTTAAATATATAATATTATATTATTATTTTAATTTTAGAATGGTTAATTCAATATGAGTCACTACCTCTGTTGATTTAGACGTTGTCTAAAGCTCTAATTTTAATCAAAATTTAGACTGGCAATGGTTACATTGCTCTTATTTCTCTCCGGCATTATGGGAAGACGCCACTTTTACGACTTTTGCTAAGAGCCTGCTTCTCCTTTCTCGGACCTCAACCAAAGCGAAAGCCCTATATAGAAGGCAGGGAAAAAATTGACACAAGGAAAAGAAATGGCGCCAGTATTGAAAAGCTCTCAGCAATGGTTCGAAAAATAGTACGAGACCTCTCTATTGCATTTCATATTTTTATTTTATTTTAATTTTATTGTCTCCGTCATTCTTAATTTGGAGTGTTTATGTGTGCGCGTGTGTGAAAATTGTTCAGTAGGCCAAAACAAGTGAAAGATGTAGCGCACCAAGAGGAGTTGATTCGGGTCCCCACAAACACTCTCCAGACCAGCAATGTAGCAGGCTCTTTACACTCACACTGCAAAAATTATCCAATTTCAGAAAACCCCTTTCTCAATATTCTTTTTGCCTTGTTTTGTATTGTCCGCATATGCTCTTCTACGGCCCGCCTGGCACAGGCAAGACCACCACCGCGCTTGCCATCGCTCACCGAGTCTTTGGGTTACAATTGCACCTATCGCTTATAAATCTTTATTTTGTTTTAATTGAAGTTTTGGTTTTGCTTTGGGCATTATTACAATGTGCTCTGAGGGAGCTTAATTGCTTTGGGAGGACAAGTGAGTCTCTTTGGGAGCTTAATTACTTCCAACTGCCTGTATAAGCACCAATTTTGCTCAAAGTACATCATGGATCTGTTTCTGTTATGCATTGACTCAAACACCTTTAAAGTATCATTTTTTATACACCCTCCTAAAGCTAAATGAAGAGATACCCATGGAGCTTTGTGGGTGGGAAAAAAAAATGGGGAACATAAGTCCAGGAACTCAATGGTGGAAAACAATTTGGAATGGGTTGCTTGTCATTTTGAAAAGGACATCATCAAATATAGAACTTCTATTATAATTAAGCAGTTAACCTCTTACCGATCAAAAAGAAAAAATTAAGTAGTTAACCTCTGTTACATGTTTTTTTTTCTCTCTCTTTACCCTACCATGATATGCCTATTCAGATTTTTGACCCCATGGTGTAGAAAAAGCACTTTTGGACTACACATAGCATATATAAAACCTGTGTTTCACCTGGACTTCGATATTTTAGTTGGCATCATCCTGACAACTATAGACCATCATCCTAGATGGTGGAGTTGATAGACTCAATTTACCAGTCTTCCCTTCGTAATAAAACAGTAATGTTTTGCAGGCCTGAGCTCTACAAGTCTAGGGTGCTGGAGCTGAATGCGAGTGATGACCGTGGCATCAACGTTGTTAGAACAAAGATCAAAGATTTTGCTGCTGTGGCTGTTGGTTCTGGTCAGCGTCAAGGGTGTGTACTCATACCTTGTAATTATTGGTATTCCTATTTTNTGGTGGAGTTGATAGACTCAATTTACCAGTCTTCCCTTCGTAATAAAACAGTAATGTTTTGCAGGCCTGAGCTCTACAAGTCTAGGGTGCTGGAGCTGAATGCGAGTGATGACCGTGGCATCAACGTTGTTAGAACAAAGATCAAAGATTTTGCTGCTGTGGCTGTTGGTTCTGGTCAGCGTCAAGGGTGTGTACTCATACCTTGTAATTATTGGTATTCCTATTTTTGTCTACACTTTCTTCTATGCAGTTTTAACAATGTTTTTCCCTTTTCTGCATGGTATTTCAGAGGTTATCCATGTCCACCATTCAAGATCATCATTTTAGATGAGGCAGATTCAATGATCGAAGATGCTCGGGCATGTTTATTACCTGTTTTTTCCTTGGTTCGGTTTAATGAAATATACACTCCACTTATATTTTTCTTGACAGAATGCCCTGAGGCTTACTATGGAAACTTACTCCAGAGTTACAAGATTTTTTTTCATCTGTAATTACATCAGCAGGTAAGCCTTCCTGCTTCCTAATTTAGTATGAAAGTTGAAAGGACCCTGATTGACTAATCAATTGCAAAGTATAATAGAAATTGACATGAAGCTCTGTATGATATCCAAGAGTAACTGATCCAGGCAAACTGATTATAACTAGTCTCTGTTCATTAAAATAACAAGCATGTATAATCACAGTTCTCTTATAAAACTTGCAGTTGGTAGATAAAGATTAAATGATTGAATGCTTTTTATCCAGTTACTTGAGGTGGTTGTTGAGATATATGACATATCAGATGAACAGAAGGCCAGAATTTGCAAGAAATTGACCGAAGCTGATAAGGTTAATTATTTAGATTGAGACTTTTTTCAAGCATCTAAAATAATAATGGAGTTTGATATCATTCTGTTCAAAATGAAATGAATCTTACCATAACTTTGTTGGCTTCCTAATCAAGATGTTGTACATATCATGTAAAATTCAGATGCTATTTTTTTTTTTTTTTTGAATATTTGAGATTGCTTGGAGGTGAATCATACTTCGGCAACATAAGATGCTTCAAAGAATCTTTAAATCATTGTAGAACCTATGCTTTCTCTCAGTAACGTACTAAGGTTTACCGATTGCCTTTCTCAATTGATTGAATCCACTATTGCCATTTACCTAAAGAAGAATGACCCTAGCCTTAAAATTTTAAAATCTGTTCCTGAATAACGTTGTACAACTGGATGTTTCAGGTATTCTTACTTATCAAGTAGAATTTCTGGTATTCTTGTTTTGGTTTTTTGGAAATTTTCTTACGAGCTCTTTGGAACAACTAACATGCCGCAAGAATTTTCTAGAGGTAAGGATTATTAAAGATCATTGAGAAATAAAATATGGAAGTCAACTGGTTTGAGTTTGTCTGTCTCAAATTCCAAATCCTTTTTGATGGGGTAATTTTGGCCCTGGTAGGAAAGTATCACATGGAGTTTCTTTGTCTGTGTGCCACATATATCTGGTCCAAACATTAAACTACACAAACAAAACAGGAATGTCAATTACTGCAGTATAAAACAACAAGACGAAAGGAAAATAAAATATTATTACTCGAATGGTTGCCAATTTGGGAGCAACCAGAGCACCACTACTGGTATTTTGGATGTGGCTAAACATCAGGCGTAGACTCATTAGATTAGAAGAAAGAAAATTGTATAAGCTTAGAACATGAAAGAGGCACAAAACTGAAAGATTCGAAAATGTGGGAAGAGAAAATTTATATAAAACTACTTTAGATGGCATCTTAAAATCTCCCACAACATTCTCCTTAGGTGAACTCATCAAAGATATGAACCTCCAACTAGAAATAAATAAATTACCAATTCAGAAGTAAAGAAAACTCATGCAATATTCTATTTAAATCAAAATCTTCTATTCCTTTTGAGTGACTCGACAATATTCACTTGCAACTGTCTCAAGATCTCAGCAAAATATGACATTATACATCGCATATGGTTATATCCAAACTGGTTGGCTAAACTACTTTCTTGCTGATCTGAGAATTTAGCATTCTTCCGTGATAAAGTTCTTCATTCTCTTTTCTGTGATAATCAAGACAAGCCCTATTTATAATTTGGTGGACAAAATCCTTTACCTTCACGAGGTAGTATAAGCAAATAATGAATGATTGTCATTTTTTTTTTTTATAAGTAAAACGGTAGTATTAATAGAATAGGCATAGCCCCAGTACACAAGATGGTATACAAGAGATAAAGACCTATTTAGTGCGCTATAGAAGTCGCAAGAAAATCATGTACATTCACCCCATTGAAATCTATAGCTAAAGTCCACAAAAGTAAAGTATTGAAAAATAAAGAACGAAGCTCCTCTCTGGTCCGCTCCTTATCTTCAAAAGTTCGCGCATTGCGCTCTTGCCAAATACACCACATGATGCAGATAGGGATCATTTTCCACACAACTTTGATTTGTGAATCCCCGCCCGGCATCGCCCAACTGGCCAAAACTTCCACCACTGAACTCGGCATCACCCAACATAACCCTATACGACTAAATACCTCGTGCCACAAGGCTCGGGCTGTCTCACAGTGTAGTAAAAGATGATTCACTGACTCCCCATTTTTCTTACACATGCAACACCAGTCAGTAATAATAACCCGACGCTTTCGTAAATTATCCGTAATCAGAATCTTACCCAGGGCTGTTGTCCAAATGAAGAAGAGGGTTTTGGGAGGCGCCTTATTCCTCCACAAGCTTCTCCATGGGAAAGGAGAGTTTGTATTAGTTGTAAGGGACTTGTAAAAAGAGCGAACTGAGAAAGTACCCTTACCCGCAGTTGACAAACGAGATTGAAGGCTCCGAGTTTCTAAAAAAATGTCATTTTCACCGATCTAGATAGCTCGTCTTGTTCTTTATGCTATCTCTATAAAATCAGTCTTAAAGTTCATCCAGTCCGCATCAAGTTTTCTTCTTATCTCTATAACTCATCTGCATTCCTTCTACATTCTCGCTTTAAGTTTTCAATTCTTTTCTCAATGGCCAATTCTTCTAACATTCCTCTAGATCCATCCATGAGGTATTCAGTACCTCAACCTCCTGTCCTTTCTGCAGCTACCATTGGTGCCATGTTGCAGCAAGAAAATAATAGTATGGCTAATAAGTCAGACTCCGATGCTATTACGACTTGGTGAGTCTCGGGAACTCGCTACTCATCCTCTATTGTTGCTTTTTCCCAGCGGATTCAAGCCAAAACCATGAGGTTGAAAAGCTTAAGGAACAAATTGTTTACTTCAACGAATTGTTCAAGAGTCCACATCAAGGGAAGGAATCTTCGGCAGAAGAATAAAAAGTTGAAATCTCTATTGGATTCTTCATTCCGCTTGCCAGTTCCCATGGATAGGGATGACATGATATTGTATGAAGAGAATGAGCGTCTCAAACATGAGGTTAAGAACCTCAAGTTTATGTAAAAGTATTTAAAAAAAAATATCTCTATGGTGTTCTCATGTCTTCTGTCAGCAT
Organism: Carya cathayensis; assembly: GCA_011037825.1. Lineage (NCBI taxonomy): Eukaryota > Viridiplantae > Streptophyta > Magnoliopsida > Fagales > Juglandaceae > Carya > Carya cathayensis. Next base: position 1,327,222 of record QGSO01000255.1, on the reverse strand, counting down.
CTCCTATAAGTTGTTTTTGACATTTAANGAACCGAGAAAGTACCCTTACCCGCAGGTTTCCACCACAGTTTATCTTCAATCAGACCAGTCAGCTTCGTAGAGTACACTAGGCTGAAAAAGGCCGCAAAACTATCTTCTTCCCAATCATGTGCAGCTCTACTAAAAGTGACATTCCAAAGGATTTGGTTCCCTGAACGAACCAAGAGGTCCGCCACCGAAGCTTCTGGATCACACGCCACACGAAAAACAGCAGGAAAAGAATTCTGCAGTGTCTCCTCCCCACACCATATGTCCCTCCAAAATTTTATACGTGTGCCATCGCCCACCACAATTTTAGTATGGTTGGCATAATACTAATCTCCTATACTTGAACATCTTAATGTAGAATTAGCCAATTCTATGGCCAACATACTTCGTGAAGATGATTGACAATCTTGTTTATTGGACCTTTGGTTATGTATTTTTAATTTTAGGTTGTAATTTTGGACCTTTGGTTATGTATTTTTAATTTTAGGTTGTAATTTTGGACCTTTGGTTATGTATTTTTAATTTTAGGTTTTAATTTTGGTTATGTGTCTTTTTTTTTTTCCCGATCTTCCTCCTGCATAACCAAGCCTTCGGATTTTGGCCAATCAAATGGGTGCTCGGTTTCTTCTCATGGCTCTGTGTTCGCTTTCCATTGGCTTCATCAGCCTCTACCCTCAAACAGCGTCAGCACAATTAAAACAAAACTTCTATGCCAACATCTGCCCAAATGTCGAAAACATCGTTAGAGATGCGGTTCAAAAGAAATTCAAGCAAACTTTCGTCACAGTTCCTGCAACCATCCGTCTCTTTTTCCATGATTGCTTTGTCCAGGTATAGCACTTTAAAGAACAACACGAAACAAAAAAGATTCACTGTTAATTGAAACCGACCCATTTGTCCAACAAAAAGCCCAACTCCGACTCCTCTCCGACTAGAGTTGCAAATTGTAAAATTGAAATGTTAATTGGGTCAAAGAAAAAAGTCTAAAAAAAAGTCCAATAAAAAAGCCCAACAAAAAGCCCAACTCCGACTCCGCTCCGACAAGTCGGAGTCGGAGTCGGAGCGGAGTGGGGTGTAAGCGGAGTCGGAGTCGGAGGTCGGATTCGGCCTCCGACAAAGTCGGAGTCGGAGTCGGAGGAGGCCAAATCCGACTCCGATTGAATCGGTGCTCAGCCCTAGAGGGGACAGGTGCATCAAGCCCTGACCGAAATACGGGGGATGAGGATTGAGGAGGAAGAAGTGAATAGGGGAAAAGATAAAAAAAAAAAGAAAAAAAGAGAAGTCACGTGGTGGGCAGTAGATCTTAGTACAGACTACTGGGTAGCAATTTAGCAAAGGTGGGAAAAGCTCCCTTGCCGTTTGAGCAGTAAAAAATTTACTTAATAATTAAGAAAATAATTTTAAATGTATTGATATATTTTTCCACTTAATAATTAATAAAAAAAAATATGAAAAAAAATTACAAAAAAAAAATTACAAAGCAATAAGCCAGCGGTTTGAATGGGACCGCACAGTTGCCGGATCCTTAGCAAAGGTATCATTACCCAAAATTGCTGCAATGAGGCCAAATCATGAGGTCCCATCAACGGAGGAATATTGCATTCGCTGCATATATAAAATAAACCCACCAAAAACATGATCCCCACTAGATGAACAATTATTAACTAGTGATATTGAATCGAAAGCCTACTGATACTCTTTGTATTATGACACCACGTGATAATTCACAGTGTATTGTATCATGATTTGTCTAAATTTGTATATTTATCTTAATTTTCCTGAACTAACTAATACTTTAATTTAATTTGTATATTTAGTTTCAGAATTTTTGTTATCTAGAAAATTTCATAAGGTAATTAGATATATATATTTTTTTAATAGACCACATTTCATTAATAATCAAATCCTTACAAAAAATTATTTATCAAGCCATACAACTGGAGATACAAAAGAAGGACAATCAGACCATAACATCATATATGAAAAATTACAAACATTTCTGGTCAACAAATGAGCCACACTATTTCCTTATTTACTAACATGCAAAAATTGCACCTCTTGAAAGCCCTGCATTAACCTTCTAATATCCTCAATGATAAGGCAAAATCTGTTAAAATATTAATAGAGGAGTTCAACATGTTCACAAGAATAAGACATTTAGTTTCCACCATTAGCTTTGGAATTAGGGGTATTCAACCGGGTTTCGGGGGCGGGTTCTGGCCCGGGTATACCCAGGTTATGACCCAACCCGAAACCCAAATTAATCCGGATTTTTACAACCCGAAAATTCGGGTTCCAAGTACAACCCATTTTTTTTTTTTCCTTACAAAAGCCTATATTATTAAATTTTTTCAAGAAAGAACATAATGGTGTAAAGCATTTTTTTTTTTAATTTGAAAGCTTATATTCTATTACAATTTTTTCAAGAAAAAATTTTGAAAAACATATTTTTTTTGTATATATAATAGTCTAATAGAATTAATTACCTTGTTAACTTAATGCATTTGAAAAAAAGAAATTCAATATTTATCCTGTAAAATGCATGCAACACATAATGCAATTCACTATATATGACATTATTTGTTATTTATTCATTACATTACAAAATGTAAAATTACAATATATGAACTACAAAATGAGTAGCATGTCCATCAATAATTTAATCTCACACCAAATAGGGACTTAAAGTGATTGGACTTCAAACTGAAAAAAGAAAAAAAAAATTAATTTCGGGTTCCTAGATCGGGTGTACTTGGGTTTTGTAAACCCAAGTTCCGACCCAAAATCCGGTTTCCCAAGTTACAAACCGGGCTGGGAAAAAATCCGGCCCCAATAAATACCCCTATTTGGAATACTCCATTGAACACAAATCTATAAATCCCTTAGCACTGCAGTTGCTTCTATAAACTCGGGAGGAAACCTCACATTCAATTTTACTACGTGCAGCAATTACAGTCCCTTCAAAAATTAGAAATTAATTTTTGATTTACCTATATGTATATAATTTAGTGTAACGGTGATTCGAAAATTTTAAACCTTGATGTATTCATGAGTCTTGACCCCTCGGAAAATGAATTTACACAGTTGTGCAAATACGTGTGAGAATAATTAAATGCACTATCGGTAGTAGTTATAAAGATTTTTAGCCTTCCTTACATTTTCGTTGACCTGAAAAAATGTGCCACAACTTAATACCTAATGTTGGGCCAGAATTAAGGGAGGATTTGGACGATCTGGTCTCTGGCATGCATGCTGCTTTTGTATTAATTTGTAGAAAACTTTCTTACAGGCAGCTCGCGTACCAAATTGTGCACCATTGCTTACATGTTAAATAAAACGATGCATTTCAAAGAGAGATCTGTTGGGAAGACTGAAACTCAAATGCTCTCATTTCCACCGAAATCTCCTCCCGTGGCTGAAACCATTGCCACTGACATCTCCTCCGTTCCCCCTAGCTTTCCCTTCTCCTTCCGTCCTTCGTGCATCCACGCCTTTTGCCATTCCCCCTTCTCTTCTCTCCCCTTCTCAATCTCTGAACGTAAACCCTTCTATCGTCTTCTCCATTCCCCCATACCATTTATGATCTCTTGTCTTTGTCTTCACCAGTCTCGAACCCTAGCCAGATCCCCCATCAGTATCTGAAGCCTTCGTAGCCAAATCCTCGGTAGCCAATGCCGCAAGCCATCGTATCCAGTCTCCAACCCTAACATTCTCATCTATTCTCTCTCTCAGAGATCAGGTTTGGATGCTAGTTGGACAGAGTATAGTCTACATGCACAACCAAAAAATACGTGGCAATTATTTGTTCTCCACATGAACCAAAAAGAAAATGGACAAGTCGAGAATATAGAGGCCTTTACTAGGGGTTTTGACTAAAATAGGTGCCCTATGTGTGATTTTCCACTAAACATTGACAAAATTCCCACCAGAAATATATATTATTTTAGCATAACATGTTCTTTCCAGAGGTAAGGATTATTAAAGATCATTAAGAAATAAAGTAGGGAAGTCAATTGGTTTGAGTTTGTCTCTCTCAAACTCCAAATCCTTCTTGATGGGGTAATTTTGGCCATGGTAGGTAAGTATTACATGGAGTTTCTTTGTCTGTGTGCCACATATATCTGGTCCAAACATTAAACTACACAAACAAAATAGGAATGTCAATTATTGCAGTATAAAACAACAAGACGAAAGGAAAATAAAATATTATTACTCAATGGTTGCCAATTTGGGAGCAACCAGAGCAACTGCTGGTATTTTGGATGTGGCTAAACATCAGGCGTAGACTCATTAGATTAGAAGAAAGAAAATTGTATAAGCTTAGAACATGAAAGAAGCACAAAACTGAAAGATTCGAAAATGTGGGAAGAGAAAATTTATATAAAACTACTTTAGATGGCATCTTAAAATCTCCCACAACATTCTCCTTAGGTGAACTCATCAAAGATATGAACCTCCAACTAGAAATAAACAAATTACTAACTGCACTCTCAGAAGTAAAGAAAACTCATGCAATATTTATTTAAATCAAAATCTTCTATTCTTTTGAGTGACTCGACAATATCACTTGAAGTCCAAGATCTCAGCAAAATATGAGCATTATACATCGCATATGGTTATTCCAAACTGGTTGGCTAAACTACTTTCTTGCTGATCTGAGAATTTAGCATTCTTCCATGATAAAGTTCTTCATTCTCTTTTCTGTGATAATCAAGACAAGCCCTATTTATAATTTGGTGGACAAAATCCTTTACCTTCACGAGGTAGTATAAGCAAATAATGAATGATTGTCATTTTTTTTTTTTATAAGTAAAACGGTAGTATTAATAGAATAGGCATAGCCCCAGTACACAAGATGGTATACAAGAGATAAAGACCTATTTAGTGCGCTATAGAAGTCGCAAGAAAATCATGTACATTCACCCCATTGAAATCTATAGCTAAAGTCCACAAAAGTAAAGTATTGAAAAATAAAGAACGAAGCTCCTCTCTGGTCCGCTCCTTATCTTCAAAAGTTCGCGCATTGCGCTCTTGCCAAATACACCACATGATGCAGATAGGGACCATTTTCCACACAGTTTTGATTTGTGAATCCCCGCCCGGCATCGCCCAACTGGCCAAAACTTCCACCACTGAACTCGGCATCACCCAACATAACCCTATACGACTAAATACCTCGTGCCACAAGGCTCGGGCTGTCTCACAGTGTAGTAAAAGATGATTCACTGACTCCCCATTTTTCTTACACATGCAACACCAGTCAGTAATAATAACCCGACGCTTTCGTAAATTATCCGTAGTCAGAATCTTACCCAGGGCTGCTGTCCAAATGAAGAAGAGGGTTTTGGGAGGCGCCTTATTCCTCCACAAGCTTCTCCATGGGAAAGGAGAGTTTGTATTAGTTGTAAGGGACTTGTAAAAAGAGCGAACCGAGAAAGTACCCTTACCCGCAGGTTTCCACCACAGTTTATCTTCAATCAGACCAGTCAGCTTCGTAGAGTACACTAGGCTGAAAAAGCCGCAAAACTATCTTCTTCCCAATCATGTGCAGCTCTACTAAAAGTGACATTCCAAAGGATTTGGTTCCCCTGAACGAACCAAGAGGTCCGCCACCGAAGCTTCTGGATCACACGCCACACGAAAAACAGCAGGAAAAGAATTCTGCAGTGTCTCCTCCCCACACCATATGTCCCTCCAAAATTTTATACGTGTGCCATCGCCCACCACAATTTTAGTATGGTTGGCAAACACCCCCCACCCTCTACGTATATGCTTCCAAATCCCCACACCACAAGCCCCATTCCCCTCTCTAGTACACCATCCCCCCCATGAGCTGCCATATTTACTGTCCACAACTGATCTCCATAGAGCCTCCGGTTCCGTATTGTATCTCCATAACCATTTTCCAAGAAGTGCCCGGTTAAAGGTTCTCAAGTTCTTTATCCCCAATCCACCAGAAGAAATTGGTCTACAAACCTTATCCCAGCTGATTAGATGATATTTGAATTCATCTCCCAACCCCCCCCACAGGAAATCCCGATACAATTTTTCGATCCGGGCCGCCACAGAAGCTGGAATGGGGAATACAGACAGAAAATAAGTAGGTAAGTTAGAAAGAGTACTCTTGATCAGAGTCACACGACCTCCTTTCGACAAGTACAATCTCTTCCACCCGGCCAATCTTCTCTCTATTTTCTCAATGACTATGTCCCAAATAGCTATGGCTCGTGAGGCAGCTCCCAACGGTAACCCCAGATAAGTCATAGGTAAAGCCGCAACCTTACACCCCAGAGTGCTCGCCAACTGGCTCGTATTACTGACATTCCCAACTGGAACTAACTCTGATTTATCAAAGTTCACTCTTAGCCCGGACGCTGCTTCAAAACATAATAGAAGCGCCTTCAGAGTCCTCAGTTGTTCTTGATCAGCCTCACAGAAAATTAAAGTGTCATCTGCAAAGAGTAAGTGAGATATCGAACTAAGGCCCCCATTCAATTCACCCACCGAAAATCCAGCCAACAAACCGTTGTTCACTAGAGCCATTAACATCCTACTCAGGGCCTCCATAATGATCACGAACAGAAATGGTGATAAGGGATCCCCCTGTCTCAACCCTCGAGAGCTGTTGAAAAAGCCTTCTGGGCTGCCATTAATCAAAACTGAAAAACTTGTCGTTGAAATGCACCAGCTGATCCACTTACCCATTTTTCCCCAAAACCACATCTCATCAATAGATAAATAAGGAAGTTCCAATTTACGTGATCATATGCCTTTTCCATGTCTAACTTACAAATAATGCCTTCAATACCAGACTTTAATCTACTATCCAGACATTCATTGGCTATTAAGACCGAATCCAAAATTTGACGACCCCTAACAAAGGCATTTTGTGGCTTTGATATTATTTTTCCCATGACCTCCCCCAATCTATTTGCAAGCACCTTTGAGATAATTTTATAGACCCCATTAATGAGGCTAACCGGCCTAAAATCCTTCACTTCCACAGCTTCGGTCTTCTTCGGGATTAAGGCAATGAAAGTTGTATTCAGGCTTTTCTTAAATTTCCCATGCACGAATAGTTCCTGAAAAACATTCATTAAGTCCACTTTTATCACCTCCCAACAAGCATGAAAGAACCCCATCGAAAATCCATCTGGTCCTGGTGCTTTATCTTTCCCCATATGTCTGATTACTTCATAAACCTCAACCTCCTCGAACGCTCTCTCCAACCGTACCGCAGTCTGTGCATCAATCATATCAAACACAAGACCATCCAACTTGGGTCTCCAACCCTCTCTTTCCGTGAAAAGTTGTTCAAAGAAATTTCGAACATGATCCCGGATCATAGGAGCCTCCCTACATTCGCTACCATCGATTTTCAGCATCTCAATAGTGTTATTTCTCCTATGCGAATTTGCCACTCTATGGAAGAATTTTGTGTTTCGATCCCCTTCTTTCAGCCACAAAGCTCTAGATTTCTGCCGCCAAGAAGTCTCTTCAAGTGATAAAACCTTTTCCAGCTCTGAAGTCAACTCAGCCTTTCTTACTACTTCCTCTGCGTAAGAGATCTATCTTCATGATCCTTTCTAGCACCTGTAGCTCTGCCATCATATTCTTCTTCTGTTCCCCTAAGTCTCCAAAGGTTTGAGAATTCCAAATCTTTAAGTCCTCCTTTAGAGCCTTTAATTTACCTGCAAGAATATGAGAAGGGGTACCATTTAACTGGTAAGAAGCCCACCATTGCCTTACCTTGTCCACAAAGCCCTCGCTTTTAAGCCACATGTTTTCGAATTTGAAGTAACGACGCCCACTTTGGATGCCTCCTCCATCCAATAGAATTGGAAAATGATCTGAACACAGACGTGGCAATCTCCTCTGACATACTTCTGGATAATGGCATTCCCACTCCGGCGATATTAAGAATCTATCCAGCCGTGACCAAGTCTGACTATTTGACCAGTGAATGGACCACCAAAGAGTGGAAGATCCACCAAGTTCAACTCAAAAATACAGTCGGAAAACTCTGTCATGGCTGGGCGTAGCGGCTATCACCTGATCTTTCACTGGGGAACCTTGTTACGTTGAAATCCCCCCCTATGCACCAAGGGAGATCCCACCAGCTGTGTACCCCGGCAATTTCTTCCCATAAAAGCTTTCTAACGTTGTCTATATTTGGTCCATAAATGCCTGCAAAAGCCCACAAAAAGTTATCCTCCACCATCTTGAAAGAAACAGCTACCGAGTACTCCCCTATGAACTCCTCCATCTTCTCCACCACCCTTTTGTCCCACATCACAAGAATACCCCCCGACGCCCCATTTGAAGCCTGATATACCCAATCTACATAAGGGCATTGCCATATACTTCTCACTATTTTTCTGGTCACCAATCTCAACTTGGTTTCTTGAAAACATACAATATCTACCCTCCAATCCCTAAGCAAATTTTTTATGCGAGCCCGCTTATTGAGATCATTCAGTCCCCTAACATTCCAAGCTACAATTTTTGGTTTCATAAAGAAACATTCGTACCCTTCCCTTTTGCCCTATCACGACTTGAACTACCCTCATTCAGTGACCAATCCAGCCTCTTAAGCTCTCTTCGTTTCTTAGATCCCTTATTCTTAGATTGCGAATGACCCACCTCAATGGCCGTGAGAAGAGCTAAGAACTGATCTTCATAACCCACACATCTCAAACCCACTATATGTTGGATATCCTTTACCTTATTGAATACCCAATCCGACATCTCACCATCCTTTGGTAATAAGCACTTTAAAGGAAGCGGATTCCCATCACCATGCCCCTCGTCCAGATTAATGCCTTCCCATTCCACCACCGTATCTACTGTCTCCACCACATTTGAAAGTTGAAAAGGTTCTTGAGATTCAGGAACCACTAATATTTCGTTGGAAATAGAGCCTTGCAACTCCATATGTGCATCGGACAGATTCTGAGAACCACCATCTACCGAAAACAGATTCAAATCCTCCCCCTCAGAGCCATGCGCCTCCATGAAGGACACAGACCTCTCCTTATTATTAATCGGTGATTCTGTGTGTAGTATTCAGGGAACAGTACCTTCGAAGCTGCATCTCGGTGTTTTCCACCCCACGTGATGGCAAAACTTGCTCAATCTCCTTTGCCGACATTAACTGAGCCACCGGCAGGTTCCTTATAGCTTCCCCTTCCGACAACCCGTCCAAATGCACACCTTCAGTGTCAGTAGCCTCCATACATGCCGAAAACCTCTCCTTGTTCATTATCGGTGGGTTCTGTGCATGTATCTCCGGGAAAACTGCCATCGGAAGCTGAAACGCGGCATACTCCACCCCACGTGACGGCAATATTTGCTCTATCTCCATCGCCGGCGTTATCTGAACCACCGGAAGAGGTGCCGCTGTCGTTGTCTGCTCAACCCGCATCTGATTCGTGGTTGATTTTTCCGGGTCCGACATTGGTGGGTCGGGTCGTGGGTTATGGGTCCTCCACTTCGGATAGTGAGATGCGACCGGCCCATGATAAGTAGCCGGTTCTTTTCCCTTACGGGTATTTCGGATTACAGGGGGCCTCAACTCTTGTTTCTGGGCCGATAGAAGCCCTCCCTCCAAGCCCAGTCCAGGCCCACTAACTTCCCACCCCATCTCCTTCCGGATTAAGTACTCTATTTTTTGCTGCAGGTCTTCTAGCTGGGACTTAGCTTCCCATAATAGATTGGTCGTCACCCCCTCAACCACGCCACCCACACTGCTGCTCCCACCCTGCCACTGTACATGGCACGCCTCATTGTCAGACACCACTCCCCTAGTTGCCTCCTGTTGTACGAGACAGTTTTCATGTACAGGTCTAGGCTCACATGTCTTTTCCACCAGCAACGCCTCCCTATACGTTAGAGATTGTGGCTGTGTCTTGGCCGTCGGCCTCTTCAGGCTGTTCTGAACGTAACCTTTTCTCATCTCCTCGGAAATTACCCTCAATGCCTCCCCCATCTTCCTCCATCCATTTCCCATTTCCTCAGGTATGAAAATAAATTTTCTCCTCCCTCCACCTCCATATTCCACCACAGCTAGATATCGACCTCTCATATTTGCACACCGTTGAGCAATAAAACTACTGTTACCTTCCCTTATTGTGGTGTAAAAATCATTCTTTTCCTCTTTTGAACACGCCTCCATGGCCTTAAACAGCCATTGCACTGCTGCAGGTCCCAGGGCAACCTTTGCCACCATTCTCCAGGTTTTTTCTGTAATAATCACCCTGTTTCCCTCTTTTACGAGAGTGAAACATTTTGATCCTATAACTAACTCCTTATACAACTGCATAGCGTAAGTACCACCGTCGTAGTAAACAACCAACCACCCTAACTAAGGAAAACTGGTTGCATTCTCAGCATCGTTGAGCAAAACACAGGACAGATTCACGTTAACCACCTCCCAAAGCAGAACTCAGGAAACACTGGACAGATTTAGGAATTTTTCCGGCAATAAGAGCCGAAAATGGAAAAGCAATGGGAATTCATGAGAGAGAGAGAGAGAGAGAGAGAGAGAGAGAGAGAGAGAGAGAGAGAGAGAGAGAGAGAGAGTTTTGATCTTTGCAAAAACTCTGGAAAAAAGCTCCTTACCCACTCGAAAATCTGAAAATCACTTCAGCAAAGTAAAAACTTAAAGTGCCCCAAAATCAAAAATGATTGTCATTTTATGTGTAAAAGCTTCATATTTTCTCTTACACAGTGCCAATGATAGCAAAATCAATCACGTAGGTCAAAAAGTGTTCACTAGAACTTCGGGCAAGACACTTTTAATGAATTTGGTTAGTAGGTAGAGCTGGAGCATTCACAATCTTCCCACTCAATTTCAAAGGTTGATGTACATTGAAAGACATGAGGATTAATACGTTTTCTTTTGGTTGCTTAATCCTTTCGCACTGGAACCGGATTATTTCATGCTATTCACTTAACATCCAAATCTAACAGATCCACTATCTTTCACAAAATAAAATAAGAAAAAAAAAAGAGCTAAAAAAGAAGACAAATTGAAGGTGTAGATTATACTAAGTTTGTGCATTAGAAACAAACCTATATGGAGTGTCCCCCCCAAATTTCTTTTGATCGACAAGTTCAGAGAGCAGCTTTATGTAATCACCACCACATTCAATATACTGCTCAAATCTTATGGAGTATTGGAGGATCAATGTTCTGTTCTTGTTGTTGAACTTTGGTATCTCTGCAGATATCGCAAAATGTTTTGCATCAGAATATGTCTGAATACCTACTAAAGTTTTATGTATCATCAGAAAACTACTTTAATTGCCAATGCCACCAAAGTTTCTCTTTATTAGTGATAACATATTCCTTAAAACAGAAAAAATGCAGTTGATATTTTGGGTTCAACCCTGCTTCATCATCAAATTCCAGTGTTGATATTTAGGGAAGAAAAAAATCGCTGTAAATCCTTTTGATGCAACTAGCAAAGATAACAATTAACCTCAACAATCTAAAAACCCCACAAAACATAGATCAAACAAATACAAAATTGCAGATCCATTAAATACAAAAACACACAATATGAGTAATGTTAGAATTGGAGAGATGAAACGAAAAGAGAAAAATAAAAATCTTTTTCTTTCATTTCTTACCCTTGTTAGCGAAGCCAGACGACAAATGAAAGACGATGGGTGTCGGCTGCAAGAATGACAGCTGAGGACTGAAGCTATGCGGAAATGATGAAGCTGGATAAGCTGTGCAGAAATGGTGAAGCCAGCGAAGAAATTTTGTTACATGGTGCTTGAGTGATTGAGCCACACGGTGCCGGAGTGATGGAGCCACAAGGTGCGGGCAGAGGGTGAGGCCGACGAAAGGACAACAAGTTGGGAGAGTGGGGGAGAACAACGTCGGGGGGAGGAGGGGAATTGAAATAAATCTGCAGGCCTAAACGCATGTTTAAACTTAAATAAATAAATAAAAGCCACATAGTTGGTGTGTGGAGGTTAGGTTGTATAGCATAACTCATAATAATTATTATTTTTATTGCCTTGATTTATTTATTTATTTCTGAATGGAAGACATGGTGGATTTTGGACCCAACATCAACATATTGTTCAGCCCATGATCAGGTGTACAATGATAAAGATCCAAACCTACGGCCTACCTATGGCTGGGTATTATGGTAAAAGTACAAGGTTAAAAGCCTTTTTTTGCAAATATATATATATATTTTCCTTTTATTAACCTTTCCAAATATTCTTGTATTGATTATTTTCAAAATTTCTTTCGATTAAGGATGGATTTTATTTCTTCCAATTGCCCATAGTCACAGGAGGATTAGGCACGATAAAAGAAAAAAATAATAAAAATTAAAAAAATATGATGTGTGGAGGTTATATAAATAGTAAGAAGTTGTGTAACTTTTTTCTTTTCTTGGATTGCTTTCTATGAGTCACCGAGTTGGTTCCTATTTCACCATAACGTCTGGTACTATATGTCGAAATGGGCATCCAAAAAGTTAGCAGTAAAATTCTGTCTCACTCTCTACTCTCTGGAGGAACTCACCCTCTCCATCGCTCCAGTGGATGCCATGCCAAAATTGGGGCTTTTTCCTGTGGCCAGGGCGTGATGGACTCCTGAGGCTTTAATTGGTGCTGCTTTTATGGTCTAAGTTCTCAGAGAAAAAAAAGCTACACAACTTCTTACTATTTACACAACCTCCACACATCACATTTTTTTTAATTTTTATTATTTTTTTTATCAAAGATTTAATATATAGATAATAAATAAAAGAATTTAATTAATTTAAAATAAGTAATAACAACGTATTCAAGCTGCAATTGGACCTAACAGGCCCACTCGACTCAACTAAAGTAGAAACTGAAATAAGATAAATGGATAGCCCACCTACATACTACCCATGATGAATAGCCTTTTAAGTTTTTAATGAATCGACAAACACATATTAGCCCAAGGACTTCAAACCGCTGACCCAACATATTAAAGCAAAGGCACCATTATTCCACTTCTACTCTCAATTTTAGGTCTTCGCACGCGTGGTCTTCTACATAAACAAATGCAAAAAAATATTTTTAAAGTTAGAAAGGAATCTATCTGGATTGTATGTTGAAGTCGACTTGATTCCTCCACATTACTCGATGGAGGGTAGAGGATTGTTGTTCCAAAAGATAGCATTGATGGAGGCTGTAATTAGGCTAGGTATTATAATGGCATAAATGCATGAATGAAAAAATAAATTTAAAAAGCTTGTAAGTAATCTACTTGGCTACCCCATGCCTTTGTATATGAATCTGGATATGCATTTGGATGCATCATAAATGGCAGGAAGTACAAATTTCTTGAACCATAATATCTCTATAATATACAAAAAAAAATACATTAATTAATTGAAAATATCGGAGATAAAAACATTTCTAAATGACCAATGTGTATCATATCTAAGTTGGTAGAATTTATGTAGAAGGCCTTGGTGGCCTTTCATTTTTTCATTTGTCTATCACGCTATTGCAACTGAGTTCATAGAACGAAGTTACTAAACAGAAATGCATGAATCATTTCACACATGAAACATAAGGGGGAGGAGGGGTGGAGAATTTTTCTCATTGTTTGTACATGACACCTTCACTAATCTAACTATGCATAGTATGGTAACTAGCATGAAGGTGAATATTTTGTGTGCTGAGTACACTGCATTTAGCACAAAACACAGGTTTTAATGCTTTCAATAATAGCCGCAAACATCATCTAGATGATAATTTAAACCCATGTTTAAAAATTGAACATACATTTAACTCATTAGGTATTTTCTTTGGTTTCTCTCATATGAGGGGTGTTCTATGTGAATGATGGTTCAATGTACATTTAACTCATCACTTCCACAAAATCTGCCATAAGCATAATTTACATGTGAGAGCTCAATTGGAGAATCAAATAAAGATGGTAAAAAATAGAAGAAAACATCTAATGACTCTATATGGCACAATTACTGGCCACTGAGTGTCGAACACGTGTGTTTTGCTGTTCTCTCACATATAGGTTGTTGAAGAAAATTAAGCAAATACAGTAATTTTAAAAAAATAAATGTGACTTTGAGACGTGTAGAACACTATCTTTAAAGTGATAATTGCCCCCACTCGAAAGAGTTTGCTACCGGGTTACAAGCAATTTACTTCCAGAATACAATAAAATCATTAACTGCATATAGTAATTCTGAATTTTCTCATTTAGAGTTTCTGTACAAAATTGTGTAAATAACTGAAAATATGAAAGAATAGAATAAATAAATTCGTGGGTCTCATTCTCTATTTATAGAAATACTATGTGAAAAGTCACAACTCTTGACTTGTGACTTTTCAACTAGTGTTGTGACTTTTCAACTAGTGACTTGTGACTTTTCAACTGGTAATTATAGTTTAAAGGTTATGTTGTTTCATTTCAAGACTAAGAGGCATGCTTGGTCAAGTAGTTAGACATCACTCTCTACCTTAAGGGAGATCACTTGTTTGAAACACACTTATTCAACCATTTTAATTGAATTTATATGAAGCATTCCATCCATCCATCCAAGTGGGTCCACACACGAGCCGGTTTTTCCCATGCATGGTACCTCCGACCTTAGTATCATGTCTCTTTAGCCCAAACATTGTGCCTCTTCGGGCTTGGCCTACATGCACCCCTTGGGCTATTCCATAGCATTGTTAAAATTAAAGCATCGAAGTGTAGTGGTGGTTTGAACTCATACACTTTCTTTTGAAACAACACACTCTTACTACTAAAGTAATGCATCTCTTTGAAATTATGGTTCATGACGAAAATACATTCAATAAATTTATATATTTAATATCAAACTCTATAATAAATATAACGAGGGTCCCTTGTTTAAAGTGTACCAACCTTTGTTTAGTTGCTTTTAATGGATTGCAATGGGTCACCTTTAAGATCCATGTAAGACTACAAAATAGCCTAAAATGCCGGTTGAGGTGGAAAGAAAGTCCAAAATAATTGGGACCACTATTGTACCCACTGGATCTTATTCATGATGCAGTCAGAAGAAAAAGAAAACAAATGTAAACTGAAATGACCCAGGTAATTGACTTTTCCCCAAACGTTAGGGGGTTGATGGTGGAGGGATAATGGATGCCTTTTGTATTGAGCATTTGCTTCCATATAAGTAGTAGTACGCTTAAAAAAAAAAAAAAAAACCCCCCACAAAGACTCCTAATTTGTAGTGAGTAACAAATAAGAGAACATGATCGGAGATACATTACTTTTCACATATAAAAACACACGGACACATCATAGCATGATGTCGATGGTTTCTAAAAGATAAAGATAGTGAAGAGGAAAACAATATATATATATATATAAAAGCTATTTTCCTCACATGTGATTTATTGTATAGGTTCCCAACCAAACAATATATATATAGTTATTACATTTTTAAATTGGTGTAAATCTAGTTTATCATTCATATTATAAGATTTAATTTGTAAGATTCAAATTTTAAAATTTATCTTTCAAATTAAATTATGTCATATATATATATATATATAGATAATATATCATGATACAGTCTGATGTAATGAGAAACCCATACAAAGAATAATCTTAGATTTAACCCTTAAGTTATTTGGTTGTTTTTCAAGGTGCCGGCCATACTGCAAATGTCAAGATATGCTGGGTAATTCAGTACTTGAATCTTTTTGTGGTTGCCTTGTTCACAGAATCAGCATCCAAATTGATGGCGTTTGATAGATTTGATCTTGATTAATATACATTTGCCCTCTTACATTTGGAGTTTAACTCGATTAGCATGGAGCTGATGCATGCATGCATGCATGGGCCGTTTAATTGGATTTTGATTTGATTTGACGTACGTACGTGCAGGGATATCCAATGGGTCTCTAAATGCTTCCCAAACAACAACGACGACGACGTTAATGTTGATAATAAAAATAACATTAGTGGACGTGCCCGGCCAGTTCACTAGAATTTCGTATATAAAAAGGAGAAAGGTAGTTATAATTAAGTATGAGATTAGTTTTACCCAGAGGGGCAGCAAAATTGAAGTTTTCTAACTTACTTTCGGTAAATGATCTGATGCAATTAATTATTTTTTCAGAAAAGACTCGTTAAAAGCTGAGGTGTCAGCTTCTTATTAGACTGTTTAAAACAATTGTTAAATTGTTTCCACCACCGCGTGCTGAACTTAAGAAAGTTCATTTTGATTTGTTCTCATGGTGGTGCCCTGTTTGGAACTCAGTGAGAGCTGATGAGTCTTTTTACTATTGATCAAACAGGGCAATCCAAAGGTCTATCTGCTTCCACGGCAGTGAAGGCAGGATTCCATGCCAAATCAACAGCTACCCATATATCATTGCATTTGGCATTTTTCAGATAATTCTCTCTGTCATTGGTGATCTCAAGTGGTTCTCCATTATCGCAGCTGTGATGTCCTTCATTTATTCCACAATTGGTCTTGGCCTCGGCATCGCAAAAGTAGCAGGTCCATGTTACTGCTTAATTTATGCCTTCAATTTTTTTCATTTTCCTGAATCGTAACTTGCTTATTGAATTGATTTTCCTTAATTTGATTGCTCAAACACCAGAAACTGGAAAGTTTTGGGGAAGTATGACGGGAATAAGCAATAGCCATGTGAATGAAACACAAAAGATATGGAGGAGCTATGACTGGAATAAGCAATAGCCATGTGAATGAAACACAAAAGATATGGAGGAGCTTCCAAGCACTCGGGGACATAGCATTTACTTTCTCTTTCTCCATCGACTTTAATGAAATTCAGGTATATTTTGCTCCAGGATTAAGAGCTACATTATCTTCTCTGTTTGTAAATGATCAGAGTTGTATATATGCTGAACTAACCGATACTTGTAACAAACAGAATACAGTATTTAATTCCCCACCATCAGACTCGAAGATTATAATGAAGAAGGCCATTAAATTCAGCTTTGCATTCATAACCTTTTTCTACATGCTTTGTGGCTATTTGGGTTATGCTGCATTTGGAGAGAGCACGCCAAGAAACCTCCTTGCTGGATTCAGCTTCTAACCCATATTGGCTGTGCTGGACATAGCACATGTTGCCGTGTCTCTCGGGTGTGTTGCTGCGTACCAAGTTAATTCCCGAGAACTCTTTGCCGATTGAGGATGCTGCAGCACATGAAAGATTCACAGGAGAGGCCATAAACCCAAACCCGAGTGGTCGCCCAGATAGACTCAATCTCTACCGTTCTGTTTGTAGAACAATTTTTGTGATGATAATTACTGTGATATCAATGTTTCCGAGGTACTCCTTGGAAGACGTGGCTAGACTTACTGGGATTTTAGGTTTTTAGAGTCATGCATGCATGGTATTGGTGTCATATACAGTGTGTTTTGAGTGCAAAACAGTACTACTAATGTGTGGGAGATGTTCATGAATTGCGTCTTGTGGGTTTGGCTGTTGTTAATAATGATCAGTACTGTTTTTTTTAGTAAGAATTATTTGAAGTGTGTCTTGTATTATTCCTATATTTGTGGTGTTAGAAGTTTAATATGAGTGAATTGTTTTTCTTGAGTAGCACTGCTCCAATTGTTTCTCAATCAGCACATATTAAACTCTGAGGACAAGCTGAAACATATCAATGCTGTCTAAAACTAGGTAATCCTGGCCTTATCCAAAACGAAAATGGTGCTAATTAGAGACTTGAATCGATATATATTTTTCGCGTCGATGACAAGCAAGCCGGTCATTTGTTCGCGTGGACCTCTGGTAACAAACCGTGGATTCACAAACATATCTTCTTATATATAAAAGAGCCAATCTTTAAATGAATAGTGAGCACAACATTTTTTTCAATTTTATCCTTCATTTTCATAATAATATCCAATTTTATCCGTGAATACACATTATGTACAGTAAATATGAACAGTAAAGATGAACAGTCATTTTCACAATAANTTTCTTTTCTGGGTTGAAGTCAAATTAAGATTTTATTATATGGCTAAATGCCCGTTTTAGCTAGAGTAGTATATTCTTATTGGTGGTACTGGTCTCGTATTGGTCTGAAAATGCATTTCTCTTTATATTCAGACTATTTTTTCTTCGTTGATCATTGAACCAGATCAATGTATTTATTAGCAAGGTTGAGTGCTAATAAATAAATTCTCTTTACTTTGGGCCAAACTAATTAATAAATACTATTACTATATCTGAATAAATCATATGATTTAATCACAATTAAACAAATACCAAAAACATTATGAATTAAGTTCTATTCATTAAATAATCTTCACACGATCGATCATCAAAATAAATTAGGATGCTAGCTGAGAAAAAGTACCCAGGTTTTTCTGCAAAGCCCCCTCGTAGGTATAGTACAGCCTCTGGGAATTTCTAGAGTCAGATCGATAACATGCAGAGAGGAGGACTGAAGTATCTAAGTACTACGATGGAGAAGAAGAATATGGCAGCAGGGCCAGCAATCCATCCTAGTTGAGCATTAACCCGAGCTAAGGACAGAACTCAGAACTAATAACAATTGTTATTATGTAAGCACTAGCAGTCAAGACACGAGTTCCTGAATCGTGAAGAAGCGCTGGGAAAACAAACTGAGAGTTAGAAATAAGCTGCACACTAACGTCCTTGTCAAAACAGTCATGGAAGAGATCAACCTTACCAAAAAAACAAAACGAAAATAGAAAGTAGCGTTAAAATTGACAATCGGACAATACAACTAGCTAGCAAACAGTACTCAAGACACTGAATCGGGAAGAAGCGCTGGGGGATCCAAACTGAGAGATGTCAAAACAGGCAGTTTGCCAAAAATAAAAACAAAACAAAACGAAAAAAGAAAAGTAGCGTTAAAAATGACAATCGGGAAGAAGCGCTGTGGGATCCAAACGGAGAGATGTCAAAACAGGTAGTTTGCCCAAAAAAAAAAAAAAACAACAAAAAAAGAAAGTAGCGTTAAAAATGACAATCGGGGAAGTTTGCCAAAGTAGCTTTAAAATGCTAATGAGCAATGATAAGAAAGATTATACGAAAGTAATTTAATTGCCTGCAGCTTCGTTGAGAGGGTCATCGTTCTCGATGAAGTACTTGGAGCCGCCTTCTGAATGTACGTCGACGAGGGAGACCTGATTGTTGTTTGTTGCTGTGTTCAGAGCCATTAAACTGCAAAGAGTACAGGCAATCCCGCTAATTGTGACGGTACCGTGGCGGGGGCATATCTTCATAAATAATCTATGCAGAAGTCCTGTTTCGGGACATCTTTTACGTGACCATCTTTTGCATGCGTGGCCTAAGGGAATTTTCGCTTTTTCTCCCTACATATTCCCATGATTTCCTCTCTAGGAATCAGGAAATTATCTTTTGCGACGTGGCCTAAGGAAATTTTCCTTTTTTTTCCCTGTTGCAGTTCCCATTTTCTCTCTTGGATCGACCCACCACAGATTCAAAAATCATTTTTTCTTTTTCTCCCTACAGATTCCCATTTCCTCTCTCTTAATCGACACACCACATATTCCCATTTCCTATCAAGGAATTAAGATTGTTCATTCGGGCCGATTTTTATTCGAACCGGACCCAAACCCTAATAACCGAATTTCCGGATATAGTTTTCAACCCGCTCACATGTCTAAATCCAGGTGAATCCGAGCCGGATACCAGGTTTAGAATTTGGAACCCAGGTTGTTTAAAAACAAGTAAAAATCACACGAAACCCACATCCTTCGGACATTCTCTCTCTCGTTCTCTCAATCTCACCCACACAGAAACCCTATCCTCCTCTACTGATCGAAGTTCCACTCCGTCTTCATCCTTGTACGCCGATCGAAGTGATTTCTTCTCCTTCTCTCTCTCTCTTTGGGTCTTAGTTTTCATTCTGTCTTTTGGTTTTCATATTATTTTAGTAGATCATAATATAAACCTAAGAACTAATTTCTTGAGTAGAGATTTGGTTTGATGATTGGAAATTATAGACAGAGCAAAGGAAAAGGATTTGATAACTTAAACAAAAAGAAATTGATGGAGAGAAAGCAAATGGGTGTGCATCGGCCAAACATGAATTAAACAACCACCAGAAGAAGTAGAAATATGAAACTGCTATCCTAGTAATTAATAAAATAGCATTTTGTATGACCATGTTCTACTCTAATACATCATTAGATATCTCATGCCGAAACCTTAGCCTCCTCTACCGATCAAAGAGTCATTTGCATCCTCGTGCCGTCGTCTTCATCCACGGGTATGTCTTGTTCTCTTTGTTTGTTTTTTTTTTCTCTCTTTGTTGATTTTAGGTTTGTTTTGATAAGAATGTTTGAATGTTTGAGGAATATTTTTATGGGTTAGATCTGTAATGTATTTATGAGTATGTTTGTACCCACTGTAATGGAAGGATCTGTAATGTTTTGTTGAATGAGTTGGGTAGCAATTTTAGATAGAAAAAAGTCAAACCCAGATAGAAATAGGGTTACTATGGTGGTTTTGTTCTTTGTGTTAAATGTGGTTCTGTTATCTATGGTGGCTCATCTACAATAGTGTTTGTCAATGTTCAAGTTCAAGTTCAAATTTAAAGCAATTTTTAAGGGTTTTTTCTTTTATTATTTTATTGATTTGGGTCTTTTTTTTGTTATTTAGTTAAACATGGGTATAAAGTATATGATGATATTTTGAATGGACCATGATACCTGCATTAGTGAGTTTAACAACCCATCCATTATGACTCTTAGTCTTTTTTCTTGAAGTGTTTTGCGCATTATTTTGCTTGTATAAATACCTCTCTGGTTGTTCCTAGGTAAGAGATCCATGGAGACAAAATCCACTTGGACTGCAGTTTGGGTCATATTGATAGGCTTGGCTATAACTGCTAGTAGGGGGCATATCTTGTTTACAAATATAGATTACGGGTAAGCTTGTTGCATTATTTTTATGTTTCTTGACTTCATATATTCATGTTGATAGGGAGCCTTTACTTTTCATTTAAGCATTGGTTTATATTTCTCTTGACAGTCATATGAGATCCATAAAATGCTTAGTACTATACTGGGTCTTGTTTGGTAGAAATTTTATACAATAGTGGGTTCTGTTCAATTGGTCTCTTTATAAATGTTACTTATATTAATACTTAGAAAGGTAAAAAGAAACTGAATACTCAGTTGGAAACAACCATCCTTATATTCTATTCTATTCTTGGACATATTAGTTATGATGATTACTTTTTCAGTTATTATGTGGAATTATGTGGACAACACATTTTTAGATTTGGATTCTAAATTTGCATAAAAATTCAGCAACTAGTTTATTGGAATTGAACAACAATTAGTTTTGTACAAAATGATTCAACTGAGGTCTAGTTAGGGCTATGAGATTGGACACATAACATTTCAAAGATGAATGTTAAGATATCACTCTAGTCTCTGCATTACAATAATTTTTGCCTGACACTTTCATTTTCCTTGATTGGTAGTTGTCAATTTAACCCTGATTAATCTATCGAGTTTGCAAAAGTTGTTGTTGGTATGTCAAGTACCTGATTGAACTTCTGTATAGTGTGTTATGCTATAGTCTTTTTAGTCTTTCTTTTTTCAATAAGATACAATTTTCTTACAAACATGGAACCTTGGGATTTTCTGGACTAACAAGAGTTTAGTTTTTCATTTTATACAAGAATAATGCTGAGATTTTAGTCCATTTTTCTTTAGCCATGTCATGACCTGCTTAATTATTAGCAAGAGTAGTTCTTGTTAAATTGAGAAATCTGAAATTTATATTCATGTGATGTTCATTAGGTGAGTCAATATTTTGACTATGAAGATACAAATGGAGCAGTGCAGGAGATCTAGATCTGGCAGAGTATTGTAGAAACTCTTCCTGATTTGAACTAATGCTGATACAATGGCTTGTAATTTTATATTTTGTAATGTAATTAAATACCAAAGAATGTAATATTAAGTGGTTTGTATTATGAGTTGCATGCATTTTATATTATAAATATTGAATATCTATTTTTTAGATGCATCAAGGTAAAAAGATAATTAGTTTTCTATATAAAAAAAATGTTTTCCAAATGTAACAAAATAGGCTTTAGATTTTAAAAAAAAAAATGCTTTACAATAACATCTTTTTCTGGAAAAAAAATTAATAGTATAATAGCCTTTGTAGGGAAGAAAAAAAAATCCTGGTATAAGCCCAGAACCTAGATTTTCGGGTTATAGAAACCCAGATTCATCTGGGTTTCGGCCCAAGTCATAACCTGGGTATATCCGGGCTGGAACCCAGCTCAGGTTTGGAATCCGGGTTTCGGGCCGGGTATACTCGGATACCTAGGCCGATTTTTATCCGACTCGGAACCTGAACAACTGAGTTTTTAGTTACGGTTTTTGACCTGGGTTTGACACAAGTCTAAACCTGCATTTACAAATATGTTTATATCCGGTCCGGCCCCGGATATGAAACCTGGGTTCCGTATTATAACCCGGTTAACCAGGTTTCTATATAAGGTAAAAAAACCCTAGCCTCTCGCGACTTCTTCTCTCGACCTCGTCTCCCGTCTCTCTCTCTCTCTCTCTCTCTCTCTAACACACGAAACCCTAGCCCCGCCGTACTCTCCTTCATTCTTCACACCCCCCCAGCGACCGGGTACGTTTGGTTATTGGTCATTTAGATACCGTTGCAAGGGAAAAACTTGAATTTGAATATTGAGCTGTTTGAATAATCAGGAAATGAAAGAATGGGGAACAATTAAAAGTTTTGTTTTATATTTTTGGTGTAACTTTGTTTTAAGAAAGATAAACAACAGTGAAGATGTAGAGATTTTTTGTTTTAATTATAGTGACTGTAGCTTCCAATTGCATGAACTCTCCCCTGAATCAAATACTAGTGGTATAGGCTTAGAAGATTGCTAGACCCTTTATTTTGGTTCAAGTCCTTGACAATCAAGAGGGTGTTGGAAGAAACATACACTTTTGGCCTTTGATCTCGAAATGCTAATTAACCACCCTTTATCTCATTAGTCATATCTGGAAGAGGATACTTGGGTTCAGTTCCCGTTTATTGCTAAAAGTGTTATCAATCTTGTAGACTGAATTCTAGACTAACTTCTCGGTTGCTACATACAAGTTTTGTCTTTTATTTTTACTTTTTAATGTTGCTCTGTCCCAAAGTTAATTGAACTGTAAAAGAGAAGATGCACCTTATTTTGGGTGGCCCCCATATTTTTATGTGTAGCTCCTGTCCCTTCTTTGTTGTTAAACATCAGTACCAATCTGTTCCTTTTGGTGTTGTTTTGTTGAAAAAAGTATTACTAAGATTAGCTCAAGTTGGTCTGGTCTATATCTGGTTAAAACGTATGTTGCTGAATGTGTGTCCTACTATAAAATAACAGACATCATCAATAGGCCTATCCCCTTCCATAGATGGATGCAAGCCAATAGCAGTTCTTAAATAATCATCAGTTTCCTCTACATGTGGTCCTAGAAGAAGTGGGTACCTACAAAATAATTTTAAAAACAAGAACAAAAAAGTGAGACAGGGCAGAGCTGGGTCATGCAAGTACTAAGATGGTAATTCTAGATTATGCTCCAAGGAAAAAGGCATGTTTACATGTGCTAGTGAAATTTACTCTTTCATTAATAATGAGTTTCCCTTTTGATGAACTGCAGGTGGATTTATGAGTGAAATGCTTGTTAGTAGACCTAAAGGACCCATACCATCATCTATTTCTGTTTTAGAAAAGTTAAAATATTTGTTGACATTATTTGCAACTTATAGAATATTTTTATTGTATAATTTATTAACATTATTTCCTTTTGAATGAACCTGCAAAAAGACCATAGATATTTTTATATACAAAAAAATATGTTTTTCAAAATTTTTTCTTTAAAAAATTGTAATAGAATATAGATTTTTAGATAAAATATATATATATATATATATATGCTTTTCACCATTATGTTTTTCTTGAAAAAATTTAGGCTATTGTTATTTAAAAAAAAAAAAAAAATCGGGTCGTAAAACCAGATTAATCAGGGTTTCATCCAGGTTCGAACCCGAATTCCGGGTCGGGTATAACAGGATACCCGATCCGAAACTCGGTTAAACACCATTGTGAATCCTCTCTGTGTTTTCACTTCATTTGAAATTCACCCATCCTCTCCCCACCCTTCCCCAACCTGCGTCGCCCAGCCCATTCTCTCCCCTACCCCCATCCCCCGCGTCGACATCCTCTCCCCCAACCCCGCGTCGCCCATTCTCTCTTCCATCCCCCACGTCACCAAGAGAACTACGGCCATGTAATAAGGTATTTTTCCGTGTAAATAAGCTTTTTCAAAAAGTTTCTATGAAATTCTAGGTTTTAGGCATACATTTTGAAGTCTGATCTACACAAACATTTGGATGTGATCTGAAATGAAGCAACTTTAAAGTTCCGCAATTGAGGCATTTTGAAGTCTGATAATACTCGAAAATTTCTAAGCCTTTCCAGTTTCCAACTTCATATTCAATTTTGTCTTCGTTGCAGGCTATGAAGCTCTGTATTTAAGGTATGCCCACTTATCAACTCTGCCTTCCTCCATTGATTAGCTTACTTCTTAGTCACCACCTGGAATCTTTATATGCTGTCTCTAGATCTCCTTCTTGCCCCTTTTTTGCTTTGGGTTATAGTTGCTCACTCAAATTGATACAATTTGATTGCTTACTTTGGCCATTGAGAAAGAGTATGTTTATGCGAATGGAGAAAAAGCTGGTTTTCAATTAGAAAAAATTTATTCTTTCTGACGTCTAAACATGTTTAAATATGGAGAAGATCAAGGATGACGTAGAGCAATACTTTAAATAAAATATTCAGCCAAGGCCCAAGTAGAATTGTATAGTTTAGTTGTAGGTCTCTCAGATATGGTGAGTACGAAATTCTAGACAGCTTAGCATGACCTGTAATGATCTAAATTCAACCGTGGCTTTCTTGGTTTTTAACTGCGTTTGCAAAGCTCAAATGGGAAAATGTTTGATTCCCATAAATTCTATATTGGTTTTTTTAGGCAATTCTATGTTGATTTTTGATTTAATAATAATTGTGCTAAGTGTTCCAGCTGTTGATATCTCAAGACTCAAGAAGTAAGCTTTTTGTGAAAATGAGTTCACGTGCACAAGTTTTCATTAAAAAATTTCTGTGATTGTAACTAAACCCTACCTTCAAATTTTGGATAGATAACCTCATAACAATTAAATTAATTTTAACAATTGCCTCTCAGATTGTGTTTCTAGGCAGCTAGGGTGCTAGTTTTTCTATTCTAATCATGTGGTCACAGGCAGCTAGGGTGCTAATTTTTCTATTCTAATTATGAGTTGGAATAAGTTTCAAAACAGGCTACAAGGATACGAATACCTAAATATTCTGTCATGCCTTAAATAATACCCTTGGAGGTCTTCCTCATTTTTAGCTCCTATTACTATCTTTGCTTCTGCAAATTGCCATAGCTCGAAGGTCAAGGATTAGTTTATTCTTGTTATATCCTCAAGGCTTAACAAATTGATTCCAGATCTCATCAAATTATCAAATTGGTTTGTACCTTCTCCTTCCCCTTCTCAAATTAGAGCATATTTTTACATGCATTGTTCTTGTTTTTAACCAAAACCTTCTCTGGGTATTCATTGTTGCAAACAATGCCTACATGGCTAGTGTTGGTGCAGTCAATTATGTTAACATCTTGTGCTTGTTTGATTCTAACATGCAACCACAGTCTTTGTAGCTTATAAGTTATTTGTTTTTTCTTTTAAGTTTGGGTGATCTTGAATTATGAGTTCCTCTGTGTGTGTGTGTGTGTGTGTGTGTGACTGAGTCTTATCTTCTTTTTAGCAAGATAGTGATTGTATTAGGTGGGTCTCAACCAACATCCAAAAAACAGCAGATTCAACTCAGAAAAGTACTAAACTGAGAAAAGGAAAAATAATTAGGAAATAAAAATGGTAGCAAATAATAATTTATATGCCTTCACTTCAGCACAGCCCACCCTAGAAGTTAGAACACATTTAACAGGCGTATATATTGTCTCCCCCTTGCTTGTAATTATTAAGTTAAGTGGTGGTTCTTTTCTCCAAAACTAAACTAATGTTGCAGAAACAGGATCTTGAAGAGCACAAACAAGGTAACAGTCAAAGAAACCAAAGCAGGTTCTAAAGGAATGAAAAGAACTACATCAATTCATTAACTAATAGAGTTTTGTTAAAGGTTCTAAAAATATTAGAGGGTAGACAAATTTTGTGAAACGTTCTAAAAATTGCTGCCCAAACTGTCAAAACCCTCGAACTCTAACACATTTGATCAATTTTTCACTACCCATTTAAGTAAGTTTATTTTTGTTTTTATTAATATTTACTTTCACTTGTTGAGAAAAAATATATATATACTTTCACTTGCCTTAAAAAAAAAGAATTAAATTATAAGACAGAAAAAAAAAATGTGAAGCCGATGAGGAGCTCGGCCCAATAACCGTCTCTTTCCGTGAGCAGCCCAATAAGTATAAACTTCTTTTTCCCCTCGATTGCCCAAAAGCCTTCTCCCTCTGAGCACTGGGCTCAATTGGGCTTTCAACTAGTAATTCCATCTGATTTTTCAAATTTGCAGCAGAGACCAAATATTATTTTATTGTTTTCGCTTGCCCCAACGCCTCTTTTTTTCCCTCGAAATTCAACTCGCTCATTTCTCTTTCTTTCTTTTTTTCTTCTTCTTCTTCTTTACTCCGAATCGCACCATCTCCTTCCTCCCTTCCAATCGCCGACTGAAACACTTTTCTTTTCTCTTCCTCTTCTCTCACGCCGACTGCAACACTTTCTAATTCTCTTCCTCCTCTCTCATGCTAACTGCAACATTCGAAATTCCTTCCAATTTTTGACTCCATTTGCATCGTCTCTCACCTTTTTCCTTTCCATTTGCAGAGAACCCTTTGATCAGCTTCCATTTGCGTATCTGGAGTCAAAATTTACACCCACGAATTTTGCCCTAGATTGCCAAGATCAACACAGATTATCCCTCGACTCACAAGGGTAAATTATTTTGATATTTTTTCCTTCAAATATCAGTTCCAGTCACTGGCTTCTTTTTGATGGTTTGAATGTATGCATGGAGTAAAACTGAGAGGTAAAACTAGTTCGTTAGTTCTTTACCATAGATAGGTAAAATTGATCTGATCTACGGTGGGCATAGATTTGTGAATTGAGATGCAGGAAACTTTGTGATGCATTTTTCTACTGTTTATGATGTTTTCTTCCTTCATGCAATGTTTAATGAATTGCATAAAAAAATCCAAATAATTTGCAAAAGTAAAGCACTGAGCTATTTGCAATTAAAATATCAAATCACCAAGTTGTAGGCAAATTACAGACAGAGTAGAAGCCTTAAAGATGGCATCAGAGTTGTTGATGAAGCCTTAAAGAACAAAGCTACAAGCTACAAGCTGCTTGTTTTTTTCTACAAGTTGCTTCATTTTTGCTTTGTTCTGTACATTCACAACCAAGTTGACACATTATTTATATAGATGTATATGCCAGTGTGAATTGTGACAGTTAGTATTGAAAATTAAATCATGGTGTCTCCACACAGAATGTACTGGTTTGTACTGGTTTTAGTGCAAATAGAGTTTTAGTGCACTCTTGGCAGTGGAGGATATTAATGAAGAAGGTGGGGGAAACCATTTAGGCTTTGCAACCTCATCAAGGCCATTTCTCCATCTCTCCATCTTTAAGTTGAAGGTTGAGAGAATATATATATATATATATATTAGATCTTATGAAATGTTGATACTGAAATGTAATGTGAATCTACTGCTGCTTTATGAGTTGGTGGTTTGTTGAAATGTTTATACTGAAATGTAATGACTAAATCAGTAGTGAATCTACTGAAATGTTGATACGAAATGTAATGTTACTGAAGTTGATGGTTTATGAACTGGTTTGTACTGATATGGTACTGAAATGTGAATTTACTGCTGGTGTATGAGTTGGAAATGTTGCATAGAAACATGTTGGTTTATGAACTGGTCTGTACTGGTTTGATACTGAAATGTGAAAGAGTTGCTGGTTTATGAACTAAAATGTTGGTGGATATGTTGGGTAGAAACTGAAAATTTTAAAAAATTAAAACTGATTCTAAAACTTCAAAATGAGGAGTCTTCTGAGTGTGTGCGAGTGTTTGTGTCTGTCAGTAATTTAAAACTTGAACTCTTTCAAATTTCTACCTCATTGATCCTGTTGGTTATGCTTTTCAGTATTATCTTCGACAGGAGTGTATTTGCAATTAAAAAATATATGGAGTAAAAATTAAATTATTAATTAAAATATGAAGTGTATTTATAAAATATTAAAAAATTAAAAAAAGTATTATTTAAAAATATAATATAATATTATCATTTTAACTTTAGGATAGTTGTCCAATATAAATCACTATATCTATTGATTTAGACTTTATAGCTAAAAACTCTAATTTTAATCAAAACTTAGACTTGGCAATGATTACAATGCTCTTATTTCTCTTCGACATTATGGAAAGACGCCATGTTTACAACTTTTGCTGAGAGCCTGCTTCTCCTCTCTCAGACCTCAACCAAAGCGAAAGCCCTATATAGAACAGGGAAAAAATTTACACAAGGAAAAGAAAATGGCGCCAGTATTGCAAAGCTCTCAGCAATGGGTCGAAAAATAGTACGAAACCTCTCTACTGCATTTCATATTTTCTTTATTTTAATGGGTTTTATTGTCTCCATCATTCTTAATTTGGAGTGTTTATGTGTGCATGCGTGCGAAAATTGTTCAGTCAGCCAAAACAAGTGAAAGATGTAGCACACCAGGAGGAGGTGGTTCGGGTCCTCACAAACACCCTCCAGACCAGCAATGTAACAGGCTCTTTATACTCACTCTGCAAAAATTATTCAATTTCAGAAAACCCCTTTCTCAATATTCTTTTTGCCTTGTTTTGTAGTGCCCACATTTGCTCTTCTACGGCCCGCCCGGCACAGGCAAGACCACCACCGCGCTTGCCATCGCTCACCAGCTCTTTGGGTTACAACTGCACCTATTGCTTATAAATCTTTAATTTGTTTTAATTGAAGTTTTGGTTTTGCTTTGGGCATTATTACAATGTGATCTGAGGGAGCTTAATTGCTTTGGGCGGACAAGTGAGTCTCTTTGGGAGCTTAATTGCTTCCAACTGCCTGTATAAGCTCCCATAAAAAAAAAAAATAAATAAATAAAAAATAAAAAAAATTGCCTGTATAAGCACCAGTTTTGATCAAAGTACATCATGGATGTTTTTTTTATGCATTGACGCAAACACATTTAAAGTATCATTTTTTATACGCCCTCCTAAAGCTAAATGAAGAGATACCCATGGAGCTTTGTGGGGGTGGGAAAAAAAATGGGGAACGTAAGTCCAGGAACTCAATGGTGGAAAACAATTTTGCTTGTCATTTTGAAAAGGACATCATCAAATATAGAACTTCTATTATAATGAAGCAGTTAACCTCTTACCAATAATAAATAAATAAATAAATAATAAGCAGTTAACCTCTGTTGCGTGTTATTTATTTATTTATTTTTCTCTTTACCCTACCTTGATATGCCTATTCAGATTTTTGACCCCATGGTGTAGAAAAAGCACTTTTGGACTACACATTGCATACATAAAACCTGTGTTTCACCTGGACTTGGATATTTTAGTTAGCATCATCCTGACAACTATAGACCATCATCCTAGATGGTGGAGTTGATAGAATCAATTTACCAGTCTTCCCTTTGTAATAAAACAGTGATGTTTTGCAGGCCTGAGCTCTACAAGTCTAGGGTGTTGGAGCTGAATGCGAGTGATGACCGTGGCATCAACGTTGTTAGAACAAAGATCAAAGATTTTGCTGCCGTGGCTGTTGGTTCTGGTCAGCGTCAAGGGTGTGTACTCATACCTTGTAATTATTGGTATTCCTATTTTTGTCTAATCTTTCTTCGATGCAGTTTTAACAATGTTTTTCCCTTTTCTGCATGGTATTTCAGAGGTTATCCATGTCCACCATTCAAGATCATCATTCTAGATGAGGCAGATTCAATGACCGAAGATGCTCAGGCATGTTTGTTACCTGTTTTTTCCTTGGTTCAGTTTAATGAAATATACACTCCACTTATATTTTTCTTGACAGAATGCCCTGAGGCGTACTATGGAAACTTACTCCAAAGTTACAAGATTTTTTTTCATCTGTAATTACATCAGCAGGTAAGCCTTCTGCTTCCTAATTTAGTATGAAAGTTGATAGGACCCTGATTGACTAATCAATTGCAAAGTATAATAGAAATTGACATGAAGCTCTTTATGATATCCAAGAGTAACGATCCAAGGCAACTGATTTAGGACTGATTATAACTACTCTTTGTTCATTAAAATAACAAGCATGTATAATCACAGTTCTCTTATAAAACTGCATCATAGAATTTCCTAATTCAACTGTTATTTGTGAACCAGTTCAGGTCATGTGTAAAGTACTTTCTCAAGGCTAAGGAGTCATTTTACAAACTCTATTGTCATTAGTCATGCATTTCATTGATTTCGTTCACTCGTGTATGTAAGTTGCTTTCATTTCATTTTAACAATGATTAACGATATGCTTGGGGTATGGGATGAGATGAGAAATCTGTGAATAGTAGTGAGGGTCCAATTAACGGGACGCTTGGGGAGACCGAAACAGTACATTCGGGTTTGCTTGGGGAGACCGAAACAGTACATTCGGGCCCGAATCTTGGGGTGGGTCTGGCACAGAACCGGCCGACTATGTGCGGCGGCTCAGGGGATGTCCCGCCGGTGGTCGTACAGTCGCCGGAAGGGGAGGTGGTGGGTTCTATCAACGGATTGAAGCGGATTTTTTCCAGCGATGGGTTGGGAGCTATGCAGGGGGGGTCTTCTCCTAGCGGGTATTCACAGAACATCATGGTGACCTGTTCTGAGCTATTAGACCAGATTGGGGAGAAACAAGAGTTATTTGGGGTGCCGTGTGAGGGGATCCTTGATAATGCAGGGGCTGAGGTGGATGTAGGGTGTCCTTTGGATAAGGGGGAGGGTATGTTGATGCTGTATGATCCTAGTAATCTTTCAACAGAGGAGGAGGAGGTTGTAGGAGAGGACCCCACACCTTTAAACGTAGTTTCCCCTAGTATCTCCACGGATTGGTTGTTAAAAAAGGTTGAGGACCTTCAAAGCTGTTTGGGGATCTCATGTGTGGGGTATGAAGAGCAGTTTAAAGCTTTGATTACAGCCATTGCAGCAGGACATCAAGGTGTAGGGTCAAAAAGAGATAGGGAGCTGAAGCGTTTGACATGGTCCATAAATTATGATGGTAAGGAGGGGAGTGCGAGTAGGGGAAAAAATAAGGGAAGGGCTGGAGCAGTTTGTTAATGAAGCCAAAAATTCTGAGTTGGAATGTTAGGGGGTTGAACGAGTCTAATAAACGTCTCCGAATAAGAGCTTTGTTGAGGCAATGGAAGGCGGACGTCATTTGTCTGCAAGAAACAAAGTTGAAACTTATTAGTAGAAGAATTATTAGAAGCATTTGGAGTTGTCATTTTGTAGGTTGGACACACTTGCCATCGAAAGGGGCCTCGGGAGGTATTTTGGTTATGTGGGATAAGAGGGTTGTGGAGTGTATCGATGAGTTTATGGGGGGAGTACTCGGTGGGGTGCTCCTTCAAAAATTCAGAAGATGGGTTCTTATGGGCCTTTGCTGGGGTTTATGGGCCTAACTTAGATAGTGAGAGGAGAAGGCTGTGGGATGAGCTGGCTGGACTTTGTTCTTGGTGGGAGGTTCCATGGTGCATTGGTGGGGATTTTAATGTAACAAGATTTTCTAGCTAAAGATCAGGGGGGGACGACAAAATACAGCAATGGTGGAGTTCTCGGACTTTATCTTTGAGTTAGGCCTTATGGACATTCCGCTAGTGGGAGGGGAGTACACTTGGTCTAATAATCATACTTGGTCAAGACTAGACAGGTTTCTTATTTCACCCTCGTGGGAGCTGCAATTTCCAAATCTGAACCAGAAGAGGCTCCAAAGGTTATGTTCTGATCACTTTCCTGTTTTGTTAGATGGGGGTGGCGTGCAAGGGGGTAGGAGGCCTTTTAAATTTGAAAATATGTGGCTAAAAAGGAGGGGTTTGTGGATTTGGTTAGAAATTGGTGGAATTCTTATGGATTTGAAGGTACTCCGAGTAAGGTGTTGGCCGGAAAATTGAAAGCTTTGAAGAAGGATTTGAAGACTTGGAATGAGTAGGAGTTTGGTGATATAACTAAACAGAAAAATTGCTTATTTCAAGAATTACAAAGTTTAGAGGCAGCAGAAGAAGACAACAACCGGAAAGTGCAAGTAGTAACTGAACTTGAAAGATTGACCTTAATGGAGGAGATTTCATGGAGGCAAAAGTCAAGGGCTTTATGGCTACGGGAGGGGGATAAATGCACTAAGTTCTTTCATCGCATAGCTAATGCACATAGGAGGTCCAATACTATTGAGTCTCTAAATATTGATGGTATTGCCTCGTCAGATCAGGTGGAAATGAAGGAATATGTGGCTGGCCATTTTGAAAACTTATTATCAGAACCTCTTATATGGAGACCTAAGGTGGATGGTCTAACTTTTGAGAGTATTGACCAAGTTAGTAAGGTGTGGTTGGAGAGACCTTTTGAAGAGGAAGAGGTATATAATGTTCTCAGGAAAATGAATAAAGATAAAGCTCCAGGCCCGGATGGTTTCAATATGGCTTTTTTTCAAACTTGTTGGGAGGTGGTGAGAGAAGATGTTATGCTGGTTTTTCAGGAATTTTTCACTCATGGAAAATTTGAAAAAAGCCTAAATGCCACCTTCATTGCCTTAGTCCCTAAAAAGGTTGGTGCAATGGAGGTACAAGATTTCAGACCGATCAGTCTTGTAGGCAGTGTTTATAAGTTATTGTCGAAGGTGTTGGCAAATAGAATGAGCACGGTAATGGAAAAGATTATATCTAAATCGCAAAATGCCTTTATAAGGGGAGACAAATATTAGATTCGGTTCTTATTGCCAATGAATGTTTGGATAGCAGAATCAGGTCCGGAATTCCAGGTATTCTTTGTAAGCTAGATATGGAGAAGGCATACGATCATGTCAACTGGGATTTTTTGTTGTACATGTTGAGTAGATGCGGGTTTGGGGAAAGATGGAGGAAGTGGATAAGGCATTGTGTGTCAACGGCACGTTTCTCGGTCCTGGTAAATGGAGATCCAGTGGGCTTCTTTAACAGTTCACGAGGACTACGACAAGGAGATCCATTATCACCACTCTTATTTGTATTAGTAATGGAGGCTCTTAGTAGAATGGTGACGACAGCAGTAGGAGGAGGATTTTTTTCTGGCTTTGCGGAGGGAGATTCACATGGCCAAACCACTATTTCTCACCTCTTATTTGCAGATGATACATTGCTGTTGTGTGAGGCAAATGCAGGACATATTCAATCACTGAAGGCCATCTTACTTTGCTTTGAAGCTATTTCCGGATTGAAGATTAATCTTGCCAAGACAGAAATGGTCGCAGTAGGGGAAGTAAGTAACATAAGCAGATTGGCTGACATATTGGGATGCATGGTCTCTTCCTTGCCGTTGAAGTATCTTGGTCTCCCACTGGGGGCTTCTTTTAAAGCTAAGTCCATTTGGGAGGGGGTTTTGGAAAAATTTGAGCGTAGGTTGGCTGGTTGGAAAAGGTTGTACTTATCCAAAGGGGGGAGGCTCACTCTTATTAAGAGCACTTTTTCAAATCTTCCCACTTATTATTTGTCTTTATTCCCTCTCCTTGCTAGCATTGCATGTAGAATGGAGAAACTTCAACGTGACTTTTTATGGAGTGGAATAGAAGGTGAGTTTAAGTTTCATCTAGTGGATTTGGACAAGGTGTGCAATCCTAGGGGAGATGGCGGACTGGGGGTCAGGAATGTGAGGCTTCTAAACAGGTCTTTACTAGGTAAATGGCTATGGCGCTATAATTATGAGAGGGGAGCTTTATGGAAAGGGGTGATAGACTTGAAATATGGTTGTGAAATGGGGGGTTGGTGTTCAAAAGAGGGAAGGAGGTCCTATGGAGTGGGGTTGTGGAAGTTCATAAGGAAAGGATGGGATTTTTTTGTTAGTAATACTCGGTTGGGCCTGGGGGATGGAAGAAGGATTCGCTTCTGGAAGGATACTTGGGTGGGTGACACAACATTACTGGATGCTTATCCCACTATTTTCAGCATTGCAAGGGATCCAGACGCCATGGTGGCTGATTTGAGGGTAACTTTCCAAGGTTCACAAGAGTGGAATATCAGCCTTAATCGGGATGTGCAGGACTGGGAAGTGAATATGCTGGTGGATTTACTTAACTTGCTGTATAACATTCCTGTTGCTGCCACAATTGAAGATGTGATGATATGGAGACCCTCTAGGAAAGGAAAATTTACGGTATGCTTGTTCTATGAATCTTTTACTGGGCAACAAGGACATTCTTTCCCTTGGAAGAACATTTGGAGGACTAAAGCACCCACAAAGGCTGCCTTCTTTGTTTGGACAGCAGCCTTAGGCAAGATATTGACTAATGATAATCTGAGAAGAAGGGGCCTGGTAATAACGGATTGGTGTTGTTTGTGTCAAAAGAGTGGGGAAACGGTGGATCACCTACTTCTACATTGTGAGTTTGCTAGAGATATATGGAACTATTTTTTCAGCAGGATGGGAATAGCATGGGTGATGCCAGGCCGGGTGGTTGATCTCCTAGCATGTTGGAGAGGTATTACTGGGACACCACAGATTGCAGCTGTTTGGAAAATGGCCCCTATTTGTATTCTTTGGTGTATATGGTGTGAACGGAATGAGAGACTTTTTGAGGATCATGAACGTTCCTTGGAAGAATTTAGGAGTTTTTTTTGGAAGACTTTATTTTTGTGGACTATTGCGTTAGAGCTAAATGATCTTAGCTTTCATGATTTCCTTGTAACGGTTTCTAGTTCTTAAAAAGGTGTATGCTTTTGTATACCTCTAGTGTACTTGGGCTATGCCTACCTTTTTATCAATAAAATATCTTATTACTTATCAGAAAAAAAAAAAAAAAAATTAGGCAGGAGAAATGGAGAGGCAGGAGAGAAATTTCGTCGTTGAAATCACTGAATGAAGTATTTCTCTCCCCCAAGGGTACAGTGATCTCATGCTTCTATAGATGTTTGCTTCTCTGTTTCTTTCCATATCATGGTTAGGAAAAGAAGGGTCTTCTGTCAAAATCCCTCGCTGAGAATTGCTGCACCATCCATGTAAATATTACGGAGGATGTCCCTGCACATGGAGAATATTGCTATTTGATGCTTCACGTGGCCTTGAACTCAGCTTTCTATGCTCCGGTAGACCGGTACAGCCAACGTGTAACTTCAGTTTTTCTTAATGTATGCCATATGGGTTAAAATAACTTGCCTGAAGCTATTACAGATACACAACGAATCTGGAAGCTGAAAGGTAGCAAAATGATGCTCTGTTTTTCAAGAGTAGAAATAGAGAAAGAACACAAGGGAATTCTCTGATAACGTGATGAATATTGAATTGATTATTGAAAATGAAATCATTTCTTACAATATGTTCTGTACATTGGTGTAAATATATACAAAAAAGCATGAAAAACTAATCACAATAATCTAGGAGAAAATCATGCTATCATGAGCTGTAGTTGAGGTGTTGTAGCCGTTAATGCTTAATATGGTATGTGGAGTGCTCTCAGGCTTGAGTGGTAGATTGTGTATATGTAATAGAAGCCGAATCACGACAAGAAAATTCTAAATAAGAGGCTGAGATATAAGTGCGTGATGGCTGCTGCTTGTGCCCAGCTTCTTGACGATACATTTCCTTGTATCATGTTAAAGATGCAAAGCTTCATGATGATTTGATTTATTTCAAAGCCTGTTGTGAAAAAATGCTAGGATCAGGTTTCTTTGAAAGTTATAGATGCAAATATTGCTTTTTCTATAGGATATAAACTTATTTTCCGTTATTCTTCAGGACTCGGTGCCATAAACGTGTATGTATTTCATTTTAGGTGGTAACTACTACCCTGTTACTTTTTATGATGGATTTGAAGTTTTTTATTTTTTTATCATTCATTTTAAATATTTTTTTAACATCCTTAATTATTAAGAAAAAATTAAAAAGTTATATAATTTTATTAATAGTTACTATCTAATCATTAAATAAAATTAAATAAAATTAATTACAAAAACATAATAAATAAATAGTAGGAGAATTATAACCCTATCATTTTCCTTCTTTTTATTGTAGGTAATTGGGAGTCTTGCAGGTATTTGGGGTGTGAAAATCAGAATTGCGAACGGAGAAGTCGAATGGAATTCTGTTGTCTTCTTCGTCATGTATTTCTTCCGCTAATCTTTTTTTATTTTTTTAAAAAGCGCTGCACGTCAGCGGCCTGCGCAATTTCGTGCGCATGTAGCGGGATTAGTAGAAAATAAGTTTAACACGGAGTCCCAGACCAAGTTTATTTTTTAAAAAATTTAGTTATAAGCATAATTATGTATTAATTTGTGCATTAATTTAATATGATTGATCAAAAAATAGATTTTATTAAAAACAGTGTTAATTTAAATTTTGAGTATGAAGAAATTAATATTGGTATGCAAATTAGTACACGACTTTACTTATATGTAACAAAACTCTTTATTTTTAGGTAATAGAGTAATGCTAAATGTCGTACTCTTATTTATTATATTTTATTTATAAATTTATTATTTAATATCACAATAATAAATAAAAATTAAAAAAAGAGATAATGAATAATTTTTTTTACATAATAATGATAGAAAAATTCTACATATTATATTCGGAAAAATATAGTTGCAAGCACAATTGTGCACTAATCTGTGTACCAATGTGATGTGATTGGTCAAAAAGTAGATTTTATTGAAAACAGTGTTAATTTAAATTTTAAGTATGAATAAATCAGTATTAGTATACAGATTAGTGCGCAACTATGCTTGTATGTAGCAAAACTCTTATATTCACACTATACATCACGTATAAATTTTCAATTATTTTTTTATTTTTTTCTCTTACTAAATGTTTTGTATATAAATAATGAATAGAAAAAATCCATTAATTTAAGAAAAATAAAATTTTAAAAAAATGTAGTGTGATGTATAGAGTAGGAGTGGACAACAGAACCTCATCCCTTGTATGGGCAAAGTGGATCCCCCATCTGCCAGATGTGGGGGGCGAGTGGCCTCACCCACATCTATCTCCCCCCACAGGGCAGGGGTGGGGGCGAGATAAAGGTAGCCATCGCCCCGCATCGTAGATATAAAGGGAAAAACTCCATTCCCTCTCTCCCTCCATTTTCATTTCTCGAACCTTCGACGTTTCGAGCATCTGCTCCTCTACAGCTCTTTTCTCTTGATCTCTCTCCCAGAGAACTTCGTTTGCAGCTTCTCCACTATGTTGTAGAGGTGCTACCTGCAACATACAGTCCAAGGAAGCCCCCTCTCCTTATGGTGCGGGGGTGGGGTTTTCCTTCCTGCTACCCGCCCCCGCATCCCAGGGGCGGGGTGTGGGGCGGATACAATCCACCCCGCCTCATTTTCGCTTCAAATATAGACTACATTTTACTATGTTAAAAAATTATTTCTAGATCCAAAAGTGATAAAAATATATATTTTTAGATTTAAATTGTAAATTTAAATTTCGTAAATATGATTATAATTTAAAAATTATATAGTTTTTAAATTTGCTAGTGCATATTTTGTGTAAGTTGTAGTGTAGTAATTTTTAAACTATATAGTTTTTAAATTTGCTAATGCATATTTTGTGAGCAAGTCTAACAAATTGTAATATATATTTATATATACACAATTTGTAAAATATAAATATATACTTATATTTATAATATATAGGTGAGGGCGGGGCGGTGTTTCCCACCCCGTCATGCGAGGGCAGGGTAGCGAGGTGCAAGGTCCCGCTGCCCACCCCTACTACGTTGTAGCCTTTGCCCTTCTTCTCTCCCAATCTCTCTTCTTATGATTTGTTAGGGTTCCAATAGAAGGGATGATGAAGAAAGACAAGGACTTGGGAACTGAGAAGAGGCTTCTAGACTCTGGAGGATTTGTTGAAGTGTGTGTGTGCCTGGGTGCAACACACCATTTTGTGTTGAGGTGCTACACCGTTCAATCACTTTCCATCACTTTCACTTGATACAAATAACAACCAACAACCAGGTTCGTTTCACTTTCCCTTTATCAGCTTTGTATTCTTGAACCTTTTTTATTTTGCTTGTGAGTTGTGACTCGTGGGGTTGTTTCTTCCACTCAAGTAAACACGTCCACGACTGCAGGCTCCACAAAGGGCAGAGTAGGTGAGGGGAGGGGCGGGGCGGGTGGACGAATGGATGTCCACCGCTACACCCGCCCCAGCATGAATGGGGGTGGATTGTGGGAAAAAATCCCCACCTCCGCCCATGTGGAGATGGGGGATGGAGAATGGGTGGCTCCGCCCCATAGGGGTGGGTAGCACTTCTAGCGTGGAGATGATAAGTAGTAAAGCTCATAATAATATTAGAATAAAAAATAATATTTATAGTTGTAGAATATGCAAACATTATAAAAAAAAATTAAATAAATACCAATCCTATGAAAAAATTAATTTTTTATTAATAAACTTCATTGTTTTCCAAAATAATAAACTTTACGCTTGCACTCCATAGTTAGCATTAATCAATAATAATATTAGAGAGACAAACACAACACATGCAGCAAGCAACTTATTCTCTATTGATGTCGTAAGAAAACGCTCTCTACGTAAAAACGTTCTCTACGTAAATTGACGCCAAATAAGGAAACTGCTGCTAGGGTTCTTGTGGTTTGCTGCCAGGGTTCATGGCGGCCGTAGATGACTTGCCTCCACTGGCAGGCCATCAACAGTCGTTCTCTGAGGCTGTTTCAGCGGTGCCGCACTCACTCCCTGAAATGGACATTGCAGTGCGTCCTCCTAAGATCATAGACGGTGACCTCTGTTTTATATTCTCATTTGAAGAAATTGACCGCACGGCACAGCCTTTTCGTTTCTCTTTGGTGATGAAATTCTTGAAGAAAAGACCCTCTCTTGATACTATACGTGGCTATATCAGAAGCAGATGGGGGTTGAGTCAAGTTCCTGTGGTATCGTCCATGCAGAGGGCACGGAATGTTTTTGTCCGTATGTCCAATGAAGCAGATTTTTTCAATGCCCTTTCCAGAGAATCATGTGATATTAATGGAGCATATTATCGGCACTTTGCTTGGACTCCTGAGTTTGATGAAGAAAGCGAGCCACCATGCGTACCGGTTTGGATATTCTTGCCTGGGCTTCCTCCTAACTTTTATCACAATTCGGTTTTAAAGTCTCTTACGGCACCGATTGGAAGATTGATTCGGCGTGATAATCCTACCCGATGTGCCACAAGAACGGATGGGGCTAGGGTATGCGTTGAAATAGATGCATCTAAGGATCCTATCCCATTTTTTTGGATTGGAAAACCTGGTATGCCAAGTAGCCGAAAACAGAGCATTATATATGAAACGTTGCCGGCATATTATAGAAGCTGTAGAAGACAAGGACGTATTCAAAAAACCTGCCGATTGGGTATTGAAAACAAGTTAAAGCAACAAAATGGAGGGAAGGCCTGGGTCCCGAAATCTGAAAAATCAAAACTGGACGTGCAAACATTAGAAGACACAAAACTGGAATAGCAAGTGGTTTTACAGGGGAACGAATTGGAAGAAACGGAAAACCTGGGAGAAGATGCTGGACGGGTTGAGAGATCTAATAATCCAGATGTTGAAATTGTTTTGGAGTCTCCAAACTGTGCTGTTGTAGTCATGGAGAATGAGGTGGATGAGAACCAAGTTCTTCAAGAGGAGATTGTGGTTGCTGCGCAGATGGAAGTTGCTGTTCCGAATAACGTGAATGAGATAGAAACTTGTTTGAATCCAGTTGAGGCTACCGTGGTTAGCAATGGGGTTATTTTGGAGCAACCTATGCTATGTATTAGTAACATAAATGTTCTGGCGTGAGTCCCACGTTGATAGCTAATATTGAGGAGGATGGTGTTAATTTTGCAAAAGGGGAGGGACATTCGGTAGAGGAAAAAATTGTTAGTTTGGAGGAGCCGTTGGAATTACGGCATGATATGAATATACCCAATAATTCTTTAGCCGCCAATGATAAAGATTTTGAGACGGAGTTCAGGCTAGAAGACACTCAATCGGAAAATGAAGATGATAGGGATATGTTGAGGGAGGATATGCAAATAGAGTATTGCACAGATTCAGATATCTCTCGAGGTAATGTTGGTAAGGTAAGGACAAGAAATTCCGTCAGGCAGGTAATACGACCCTCTAAATTTAATTTATGATCAGTCTTATTCTTTTTTGGAACGTAAGGGGAATTGGTACATCCCAAATGCGTTTAAAAAATATTATTAATAGTTATAAGCCTAATATCATTGCTCTTGTTGAACCTTTTTTGCCGGAAAGTAGAATTCCTAGCTTTTTAAATCGGTTTAGATGTGATTCTTATATTACGAATGCTATGCATGATGGTAAAATTTGGGTGTTGTGGAATTCTGTTGTTTCTGTTAACTTGTTGGTTGGTTCTAGTCAATATGTGACTGTGCAGGTGAAGGAGAAGGACCATGAGTTCCTGCTTACGGTAGTGTATGCTAAATGTAGTCGTGCTGAGAGGCAGATCCTCTGGGAGGATTTAGAGGCCAATAGTGGTGGTACTCTTCCGTGGGTTATTTGTGGGGACTTTAATATTATCAAAGAGGACTCAGAGAGGCGAGGTGGTCACCCTCGGAATTTCTCAGCCATGGATGATTTTAATCTTTGTCTTCATAATTGTGGTATGATGGATATGTGTTTTAAGGGTCCTTTGATGACTTGGTGCAATGGTCAAGGTGGCCTAGCTCGGAGTTGGGCTAGATTAGATAGGCGTTTTATGGATTCTAATTTTATGAATTTATTTCCTAATGTTTATTATCATGTTTTGGGTCGTTCCACTTCAGATCATTCCCCTCTTGTGATTGAGATGGGGAAAGACCCTTTTAAGTATGGCCCAAGTCCTTTTAGGTTTCAATATATGTGGACTGATCATGAGGATTTTCTGAGTTTTGTTAAATGGGTCTGGGATCAAGTTGGGTTTGGTTTTGGGCTTCACAAGTTTTCTTCTAAATTGAAAAGGGTCAAGGTGGCTTTAAGGGAGTGGAATCAGCGTGTTTTCGGGAGAACTACGGTTATCATAAAAGATCTAGAAACTCATATTGAGAGGTTAGATAATCGTCTTCAAGCTTGTTTTAATGATGAGGACGATTATGATCTCATGGCTTCTAATTTGGAGCTTTCTACTTGGAAGAGACGGGAAGATATGAGGCTTGCTCATATGGCTAAAAAGACTTGGTTGAAAGATGGGGATCAAAATTCAAAATTTTTTCATGCTATTTTAAAGACTAAACATCATAAGAGGATCAGTGATATGTGTCTTGCGGATGGTACTCGGTTACATTCTCCCCTTGAGATTCATAAGGCTGCTGTTGACTATTTCCATAATTTTTTGGACAGTAGCCGCAGAGCTGATTTACCTAATTTGAGTGATATTGTTTTCCCTGTGATTGATGCTAGTGACAATTCTTCTCTTTGTCAGGATCCTTTGATGGAGGAGATAAAAAATGCTCTTTTCAGTATCCCTATTGATAGTAGTCCTGAGCCTGATGGTTTTGGTTCTGGCTTTTATCGTGTTTGTTGGGACTTTATTAAGGATGATCTTTTGGAAGCAGTTACTGAGTTCTTTCGTGCTAAATCTTTTCCCAGGTTTTACACGGCTTCGTATATTGTTCTCATTCCTAAGGTGGATAACCCTTCTGGCTTTGAGAAATTTCGGCCCATTAGTCTCTGTTCGGTTATTTATAAAGTTTGCTCCAAAATTATTGTGGCCCGTTTGTCGAGTCTGCTTTCGAAAATGATTTCTCAAGAGCAAGGGGCTTTTATTCCTGGTCGTAGTATTTTTGACAATATTAGTTTAACCCAGGAGATGGTCCACCCTATTAATAAAAAAACTAATGGGGGTAATGTGGTTATCAAATTGGATATGTCTAAGGCGTATGATAGAGTGGATTGGAATTTCTTGCTACATGTTATGGATTCGTTTGGGTTTTCTCCGTAGGTGTGTGATTTGATTAAGGCCTGTATTTCCCTGCCTTGGTACTCTGTTATGATGAATGGCTCTCCCTTGGGGTTTTTCAAAGGTTCTCATGGTCTTAGGCAGGGCAATCCTTTATCTCCTTATTTGTTTATCATTATGCAGGAGGTGCTTTCGCGTCTTCTTAGGCAATATTTTGATCATGGTAAAATTGCACAGTTTTCTCAAGCTAGGGGTACTCCTCTTGTTTCTCATCTCATGTATGCTGATGATATTGTTATTTTTGCTAATGGTGGTAAAAGGTCTATGAGAGCTTTGTCTCAAGTGCTTAAGATTTATGAGGACTGGTCGGGCCAAGTCCTTAGTAAGGACAAAAGTGCGATATATTTTTCTAAACATATCCCGGTTTCACGTAAAAGATGGATTCTTCAAATGACTGGTTTTTCAAAGGGTTTTTTTCCTTTTAAGTACCTGGGTGTCCCTATTGTGACTGGTAGATTGAAGGCTTCTGATTTCAATGAGTTGCTTGGGAAAGTTAAGAGGAAAATTGCTGGGTGGAAAATGAAATTGCTTTCGGCTGGTGGTAGAACTATTCTTTTGAGGCATGTGCTGTCGAGTATGGCCACTTATCTGCTTGCTATTTTACATGTTTCTAAAGTTGTCTTGTTGGCTTTGAATAGGCTCCTGAGTTCTTTCTTCTGGGGTGATACTGAGGGGAGAGGTAAGAGAAAATGGGTAGCTTGGAGACATATTTGTAAACCCATTCAGGAAGGTGGGGTTGGTATCCGTGATTTTGGTGATATACAGAAAGCTTTACATATGAAATTCATCTGGAAATTGCTATCTGGAAATTCTTTATGGGCGGACTTTTTCAGAGGTAAATACATTCGAGGTAAGCATTTATCTCTTGTGGCTTCTAATACAGGTACAAGGTTTTGGAAGGCGCTTGTTCAAAATATCCCGGATGTGTTAAATAACTCTCAGTGACTGGTTAGAGATGGCAATATTTCTTTCTGGTATGACAATTGGGATGATGATGGCCCTCTGCATGATTATTATTCGATTATTGAGAAACCCCTTTTGAAGATTAAAGAATGTCGTATTGATAATGGGTGGGATATTC
Source organism: Carya cathayensis (assembly GCA_011037825.1). NCBI lineage: Eukaryota > Viridiplantae > Streptophyta > Magnoliopsida > Fagales > Juglandaceae > Carya > Carya cathayensis. The sequence continues at coordinate 1,283,829 of QGSO01000255.1, read as the reverse complement.
TTTTATTGGAAAGACTTGTGGGTCATCATAAAGCTATGGAGTTGGTGCAATTCTTTGCCACTCGTAAGGAGGGGCAGGATGTCCTTATTTGGAAAAATGATATTGCTGGTAAGTTTAATATTAAGTCTGCCTGGGATTGTATAAGGGTTAGAGCGCCTGTTTTACCTTGGGCTCAATGGATTTGGCATGCTATTCTCCCTAAAAAGATTTCTGTTATGATGTGGAAAGCTACTAATAATTGCTTGCCTGTGGATGATAAGATCAGGTTGGCAGGTATTCCCATTGTCTCTAAATGCAATTGCTGTTCCACTGGTCATCTTGAGGATCTTAATCATACTTTGTGTACGGGTGAGTTTGCGAGACAAATTTGGAGACTGGCTGCTATTCATTTGGGTGTGCACATGGGTTCTTTTAGTACTTGGCAGGAATAGGTCACTTTTTGGTTTCGCCGTGCTGGTAACTTCTCTTATTCTCGTATCATTTTGGATTTGTCATCTTATTAAAGGGTCCATGAATAAGTTGAGAATGTCTAAGCAAGATGAAGATTTATTAAGGAGGTTAGATCTTCCAATCTCTCATCTTCCTCCTAAGAAGGTGAAAATGGTGAAATGGATTAGGCCTCCGCAGGATTGGGTGAAGCTTAATTCTGATGGTAGTAGCTTGGGTAACCCGGGTCAATCTGGTGCTGGAAGTGTTATTCGGGATGCCAGAGGTCAGTTGTGTATAGCGTACTCCATGGCTTTAGGTCAGGGTTCCAATAATTATGCTGAATTGAAAGGTCTTCTGGAAGGTGTGAGGAGGTGCTGTCATTATGGTTTTCTTCAGGTTTATATTGAGGTTGATTCTCAACTTTTGGTCAATTGGGTTACTAAGGGTGCCTGCAATATTTGGTATCTCGAGGATTTTTGGAATGATCTCCGCGCGTGCCTTGAATGCTTGGACTATAGACTAACTCATGTTTTTCGTGAAGGTAATGTTGTGGCTGATTTTCTTGCTAAGCAGGGAGCTGGGGGCCTTACTCGGGATTGGCTTGATGAGAAGGATGATTTGCCTATTAAGTTGCGCGGTCTTCTTCGTATGGACAGAATTGGCTTACCATATTTGAGGCTTTCGAAATGAGGTATTTTCTTGTTGTTGGTTTTCTTTTGTTTCTGATGTGTGGGCTGTTTTGCAGGTTGGTTGTTTCCTTCTTGGTTTTGTTTGTTGTTGGTTTCTTAGGTTGGTTTTTGGTTTTTTTGATTCCTGGGTTTTGGATTTCTTGTAACCCCCAGGCATCGGGTTGTAACCACGGTTTTCCTCCGCCATAAGTGAGGGTTTTTTTAATAAAATTGGGAAGGGGTCACTCATGGACAGGTGACCTCGTCTCTTTGTTAAAAATAAATAAAAAATAAATTAAAAAAAAAAAAAAAAAAAAAAAAAAAAAAAAAAAAAAAAAAGGAGACAAACACAACACATAAAGCACCGGCTTCATAAGGAGTTTCGAATACCAACGGCAGTATTACACCAGCTGCGGAAGATCCATTGAGCAAAAAAGAGCAGCAAACGCCAAGCAATGTTCTTCCACGCCAACCTCACGACCATCTTTCTCTTTCTCGCTTCTCTCATCCTCTCATCCAACCACTTGATCTCCATAGCTCTTGAGTCTGAAGTGGGTATGTTCTCTCTCTCTCTCTCTCTGGTTTTTTTCTTTTTCTCTTTTTTGGGTTTTAAGTCTGAGTTTAGTTTATCTTAAAGGTCGTTATTTGGTCGTTTTCTTTTGCATTTTTATGAGATTTGAAGGAATGGTTTCCTTCAATGATCTGCATCAACTCATAACATCAGGGACAAAAACACAAACCTTTGTTTTATAATATGTATGTTGTTTGATCGAATCACATTTTAGAGAAATGTCATTCTGTAACTGATAATGGACTCTAATAAACATATTAACGCGTGCAAGACAACTTCATACTCCCCCTTCTCTCTCTCTCTGTTCTTCAGTTACTGTAACTTAGATTTTTTCTTTTCATTCGAAATCGTTCCTTCCTAAAAATCAAATTAGTTATGTTTATTCATATGAATGCTGAGATCTCGTTTTGAAGATTCCTTCAATTATGTTTTTAAAACCAATGCCCAGCTGTTATTTATTTAATTAATACAAACTTAACGCTTATCTCTGAAGAGCAGCTACTAAATCCACATGCTGTCGCCCAGGAAAAAAAACAAAAAACAAAAAACAAAAAAACAATTTCTTGTAGAACTCGTTAAGCCATTCATATCAGATGTAAATTAATGTATCAATATAAAAGTTCGATTTGTTTATGTAGTGATTATAGTTATGCTGCCCTTTTGTCGCATATTAGGTTACCCAAAAAAAAAAGTCCTCGTAGCGGTTAATGTCGCACTTGGGTTTGAAAAGAGTCAAAACTTTTCATCAGTATCTATGTTTTTCACTTGTCCTTTTGTAGGATCATATGGTCATCTTTTGACTTTTCTCTCTCTCTCTGTCACAAACCTTTTATTTCAATTTCTTTGCTAGATTTTTGTTGTAAGTATTTCTTTGCAAGAATTTTGTCTTGATAACGCTCTCTCTCTTGATAGAATTGGTGAATTTTGACTTGGGATGATGATGGGATCACATGGAAAAGTAATGTCCAATTATGTCATTGTGTCTCACCTAGTATATTCGTAATGATTATGAATCCACCATACTTCTAATACCCTTGCAAATGATCTGTTAGCGACTTGCTCATTCTTGCTAATGGTGCTTAGGATGTGAAAATGGCATTGCTTTTCATCTATATCTCATCTCTAAGCGAAACGCATGATATTGGAAAGAGTAGGGTGTTGCAAATCTGATTTTGCACTTTGCAGATGATGAGAGTCTGTTTGCTTACACCGAGGGAACTGGTAAAGGGCCAAACAATTGGAGCCAAATCGACCCACATTGGAAAGCTTGTGGTCATGGGAAAATGCAGTCTCCTATTGATCTTTTGGACAGAAGGGTGCAGGTTTTTCCTGCTCTGGGGAAATTAAAAAGGGATTACAAAGCGGCTCCTGCTGTTGCGAGGAACAGGGGACACGACATTACAGTGAGATGCCATTGACTGACTCTATGCTTTGTTATCCTTTTACATAGCCATGTTTCAATATCAATTCAGTTAATATTTGAAACTTCAATCCCTGGCCACCTTCCAGAGAAGTTTAATTATTTGATTATCAATATCAACCCATGCCAGGTTATAGAAACATGCATCACTAGGTCCTGTACATGATCCGTCTAAGCTATGACTCCTTACTATATATCTGTTGGTGACATGTACATCCGTATGCTGACATCAATTGGTTTGATTTATCATTCAAAATAAATGTTTCGCCAGGTGGTATGGAAAGGGGATGCAGGAGAAATTAACATAAACGGGACTAACTACAAGCTGCAACAGTGTCATTGGCATGCACCCTCTGAGCATACATTCAATGGATCAAGGTCTTTTGTTTGCCTTTTCTTTTTTACAGTTTTCCGTCTGTACATCTTTTTTTGATAAGTAGTTTTCCGTCTGTACATCTACCATACTAATTAATTTATGAACAAACCCACAACACTCTTTTTTTCTCCCTACAAAAATTTAATATCTGTTTACAAATATTTTCTGCAAATTCCATTTTCAGGTATGAATTGGAGCTCCACATGGTTCATTTAAGCTCCAATGGAGAGATAGCTGTTGTCGGAATTGTTTATAAATATGGCCACCCTGATCCCTTCCTTTCAGAGGTAACTAGACGGATTTATCTTCAATTTGCTTGCACACATCCATAATGGAGTGTGTATGTACGTAATATTGACAGAAGTACCAACTTCTTAGGCACATAATATCGCCAAATGGGCTGCCTCCAGCTACGGCGCCGGAAGCATTCCAGTAGCAAACCTCCATTCCTCTCCCTTTTATCTCTCTTTTTCTCAGGAAAAATAAATGCAAATATCTATTGAAGGACCGACCTGGAGGCTGGAAGCCATATAGACATGGAAATTTTCAATCCAAACTGTAATAATTTGAAGCCGTATGCTTGTAAATTTTGGGGTATTACACCACAAATATCTCTTTGTGCATGCAATCGAAATGATTGGGAATGTACAAGTAATAACACTTGTGATTATTTTTTAACTGTTTCCTCATCCCAGCCACTTTCTTTATGACAGCTATTCCACCAAATAAAATCGGTAGGGGAAGAAGAGAAAGATTTGGGGATTGTTAACCCAGGACTAATTAAATTTGGGAGTAGAAAGTATTACAGATACATTGGTTCTCTTACAGTTCCTCCGTGCACTGAGGGCGTCATATGGACAATGGTCAAGAAGGTCCTTTGCCAAACTCGATTGGTTATTGAAATATTACACTTCACAATGCTATGCACTTTTACCAACATGTGACTTCTTTTGTATAGGTGAGGACTGTTTCAAGGGAGCAAGCGGCTGCTTTAAGGGAAGCTGTTCATGATGTCAGTTTATAAATATGCTAGCGCCTCTGAAAAATAAACATTGTCATTACACAATTTCCCTGATGCGGAAAATTGACTGATGGTTTGTTCCTTTCACAGGGTTTTGAGGCAAATGCAAGACCGACTCAACAATCAGATTCAATAGCAGTTGAGTTTTACACTCCTAGGGAGAATGGAGGTTCTACTTAGCTGCCAGTAATCCGATGGATGTCAACATGTACTGGAGCAGAAGAGTTGTATAATTTTCATGTTTTGATCAGCTATCGATCTTTGTGTTTTAGTGATTAATGTCATTACTACAGTCTTCCCATGTATCCCAGAACTGTCTTGAGCTACCAAAAGGGAAGCAAAAACAGATCAATAAACATTGACCTACCTAAAGACTGATAGCATCGCTCGTTGTCAAATAGCAGAATGGGAAAGAGCTATGCATTGAGAAATCTGTCAGCAAATTGCAGTCACAACAACTCTAATACAAGACTTTTACCAATGTACAGAAAGATATAGAGCTTTTACTAAAACTGGAAATTTAAAGCAAATATCAGTTGCAGTGAAACACACTAAAGACACTGGTTATTACATCAAACCAATCCAAAAACCATCAACATCCTATGCAATCAGGAAGGGCAGAACAGTCAGCATGAAGGACTCATAAGTGAAACTTGCTGAACCAGAGTATGCTTTGTCTTTCTCCTTGAATTTCTCAGTTAGTCCCTACAAGATGCATGATTAACAGCCTTAAAAACCAAATGTTGAAAAAGTAAAATGTCCGGGTTCTTGACCAGAAAGGAAACATCTCTTGGTCAACCATTTGCCATTCCACATTCAATAAACTATGAAAACAGTTCAATTTCTTTTTTTTTTTATAGGTAAAAAAATTTATTGATCCACGTAAATAGGCAAAGCCCGAGTACACAAGAGATATATGAGAAAAAGCCGAAAACAGTTCAATTTCTTCGATTGCCAGGAATCTCAGATTCAAAAATTTAAGAAACGCATATTCAAACATGACAGTTTTGCAACAATATTCTTCTTTCGTTTGGTTGTCAAATCATACTGGGAAGGAAAGTTGCTATAATTCTGCAATTGGGTGTGATTCTCAACACTACACAACTCAAAAAGGTCAGTGGTGTTGAAAAAAGAAAATGCCTTCTCCGGCTAGTGTTAAAACCAGTTCAATGGGGCCCTGCTAGACCCAATGTAATTAGTGCATTGGGAATGCAAGGGTGGAGACAACATTTCAATCATGGTAGTGATTATATTAATTACAAGACATGAGCTCACCTTAACTGTTAGACAGCACCTGCATTGCAAATTCAGAAAAAAGGGGAAGAAAATTCAGTTGATAATAAACAAAGAATATTCAAATTTGCAACTTACATCCATATATATATATACGAGTAAGTAAAAGAGTATCAGATACTCCAATCAACCAACAAAAGATCGAAACAGTAAACAAAACATACTCGATGAAATGATCATATTCAATGGCCTTGCTTTTGCCTCCAGTTTTATCAAACTTAGAGACAAGAAGATCCAAAATCAGCGGTGAGACAGCAAATCCCAGACTCTGAAGTGCCTCTCGCAACTCAGAAGAATCAATCTTGCCACTCCTGTCCCTATCAAATCTCTCAAAAATGTCCTGAAGCAATTGAATAGAGTAGAAGATGATTAATCAAATATAGATTTGAGGAGAAAGATGTATTGTCTGTCAATTATAATTTAAAACTTTCCTACTTACCCTCCAACTCTGAAGACTGTAAAACACTGCAGTGAACTCCTTAGGTCCTACAGTAAAGTCAGTTTTAGGAAAACAAAAAATTAAAGTCAATAAACCTTGGAAGGAGTAGAACCACTAGATTCAAACATAAGCTAAGCCCAGGCTTTAGTAAGTTAGCCATTTCAATGCAAAAGTGACCTTATATGTATGTATCAGTTTTCAAGTGATCAAAATATCCATATATGTAAATCAATTACTACAACTCTTGAACAAAAGAAGTGGCCTTATATGGGTTATATCTCCAGCAGTTACAAACTAACATGAATAAGCTAGAAACCGCAAATTATAACTTTTGCCAAAAAAGTACAAAATAATTCTTTTTTTAATACTCTTCCACTCCCAAAATATAACTTCAATCATAGCATATTCATCTTCAGGCGGTAGCCCTGTTCAGTGTAATCCTATACAGTTCTTGGATGTGTTTTACTATTTTATAGTTTGTACAAATTTTTACCATCACTACCATGGTTGGCCATATTTTATGAGACATGTAACATATATTAGTAAGAAAGTCAAGAGCCTACACAGGAGTCCATTTTGGTCCTACAGGTCGCAAACGGTCTGCCATAAGAGCTAATATAAAAAAATAATAATTAAAAAAAGGATTATTTAAAGCTTTTCTATTGTTTATTACTTTATTTACGAAAATTTCTCGCTAACTAATTTTATTGAAATTTTATCAAAAATAAATAAGCAGCTAAAAAAAAAAAGCATGCAATCAACCACTGGGCCCACGAATTTAATTGGGCCCATCCCAGTAAAGACACCGGCAGCTATCACACGGTTATTGGCCCATCCCAACAAACCACTCCAACCAAAGTCACAAAATATCAGAGGACAGATTCGAAACTCTGATGCAAAAAGCGTTGCATTTATTCCACGCGGTTTGTTTACGTATGGATAATTTTTTGAGAAAAATCGAAACGAACTGAGGGTATTATGGGCATTTTTTCGTATCTGCAACGCAATCCTCTGTACATACCACGAGTCAAAACACCAAGCACTCTGGTCAACCAGAACGGCAGTCGTTCCCGTAAATCGGAGGACGCCCAACTCACCCGGCGCAATTTTTCACAGCACGCCGGGATTTCCCATTTCTCGACGCAATTCGGAAAATTCAGATGTTTCTGTACCGAGCAGGACTTACTTCACCGAGAGAGTAAAACCAGAGTTCTCGATCCCTTAGATTGCTAACTTTACACTATTATGCATGAGAGACAGAAAATCTGACCGATTTTCCTGGCGTTGGAATTGGTGAAGAGGTACATGAGAAGATGGACGGTCCTCAAGCTGAAGCTCTGATTGTAACAAGACAGCGCCCTCTGCAACTCCTTATCGTCGATGATCCCGCTGCCATCTTGGTCAGCAATCTGGAAGCAAGCGACTACGTTGGGATCGGTGCCGGGAGGGAAGGTGGAGGGCACCAGTGCAGCGAAAGGGCTGGAATAGTTCGGCGCCGATGGGTGATATCCAGAGGCGGCGGAGGAAGCTTGTTCCTTGGGGGGCTTGTGGTCGTAGGGCGAGGCCGGGGGGGCGGCGCCGTAGGGTTGGGCCACGGGGACGTAGGGGGACTGGCCATGTGGCTGTGGTTGGTGTTGCGGTGGCTGTGGCGCGCCATAGGGGGTGGCGTGGCCCTGTGGTGGGGGTGCCCCGTAGGGGGAGGAGCCATAGGGTTGGCTTCCAGGCGGCGCGCCGTAGCCGTAGCCGTAGCCGGGAGGTTGGTTTGGGTGTCCTGACATTTTTCTGTAGGGAGCTGTTGTGGGGCGGGGTTGAGCTAGTTTGGTATTGATGAGCTAGTTTGGTATTGAATCTGATGTAGTCCACCGTTTTATTTATCGTGCGTGTTCTCATCCGATGTGCGGGTCATGCGACTTTCGGGCTTCCAGCAAGATTTCATTACGAAATTGCCATCTTTTGTTTTTACTTGGTCCTATCTTACGAATTGACGCGCCATATATCATTTTTTTTTATTAATTTATTTTTCTTAAACTAATTAAATTATTTTACTTAATATCTCAAATATTAAATCCAAACATTTTATTTTCAAATCAGCTAAATTTTAACTTTTTTTATTTGTCCTGAGGTTAATAAAAACATCAAGTAGAAGCTCCATTTTACGAGGAATTTTAAAAATTAAAAATATTTTAATCATAAAAAAAAAATCTAACATATTATATTAAGTAATATCAATATGTAAATTTATTTTAATAGAATTTCTTTATAGTTGTAGTAATTTTCTTTTTCAATTCCAATGGCATAATAATGTTTTTTATATTTATTTTCCAAAAGACTCATCCACTTAATTTAATTTTTGCTAAAAAGTTCACATATTTTCTATATTTTTATAAACACAAGAGTATCTCAACAATTTTAGCAAATTGTCTCTAAAATTATATACATAATCCCAAGTGCATATTAAAATCCTCACTTCATCGATGTGGGAAAAATAAATGGATATATAAGAAAAGTCCATTAATATTGGTAATTATATTCCGACTTGTCATTACTCCTTTAAAATAACAGCATAAGCTCAAGTGATGGGTTTGTCCGAGTTGGCAAATAATAAACTAGCCGTTGTATTTCACTTGCAGTGCCGAGTTGGCGAGACAGTTTACAATAGAACTCAACATCATTTTACCTTTAGAACGATGCATGGGTGAGTTTTATATGCATCTCGTATCGAGCGAAAAATGATTTAAAATATAATATATCAAATATTTTTTTAAATACATTAGCTTATACGAATGATAATCACAAAATATAAGATAAAAAATAAGTAATATTATATGTATGTAAGTCTCACGTACTCTTTTAAAAAAAATATGAATTTCATTATTTAAAAAATTAATTTTTAATATGAGTTTTAAAGTTATCTATTTTTTTCAAATCAAGTATGCATGATTTGCTAATTCTAAGACGATAAATATAATTTTTTTTAAAAATAATACTTCTTTAATGAATATCTCTCACTATTTTAATGCTGTGATTAAATTAAATTATTCTCATTTAATCTCTTTATTCTAGAAATGGTTTGAAAATATAATTAAAAAGGTAACATTTGTTGGGGGTGTAATCTACAATTGTAAATTGAACAGACTAGATTTGGTAGAATGGTAGCATTACCCCTACGTCTCCTTGCTAAAACACACAAAGCTTCATCCCATCACACTCACAACCCATCTCTTTCGGTGGCTCTCCACTTAACCACTTGGCCTAGAAAATTTGGATCCAACCAAGATTATTGCCTTTTGCTTTACTTTTTTTTGTATTGCGTTAGTCAAAAGAGTAATGCGGAATGCAAATTCTAAATAGATAAATTCTGCATAGATTATTTTTTTAAAAAACGAGTCCCATTAATAAATAAGATTTTTTTACACTTTTTAAACGTGGAGTTTACTTTTTTATAAAAGTTTGTATGTGTCTTATCTATTTAAGATTTGTGTAAATCATTTATCTTGTCAAAATGTTGAAATTCTTCTTTTCCTTTTTATTATTTAGTAGAGTTATTATTACGTTGTTAAGAAGGAAAAAATGAGTTATTTTACCGTTTGGTTACATAGTTTAAATGAGATGAAATATTTTAAATAATAATGAATAAAATATTATTATAATATAATTTTTTAATATTAATTTTGTATTGAGATTTAAAAAAGTTAAATTATTTACTGTATTTTATATGAAAATTAGAAAAAATTATAATAATTAGATAAGATAAGATGAGATTATTTACTTGATAAAAAATAAAATAAAAAAAAATAAGTGAACGATATAGAGATTATGCATATAATTTTTAATTCAAAATATACGCCTTAAAAAAAAACAAAAAAAGTCCAAACTCTGGAGGGCTCCATCCCGAACCAGCGTCAGGATGTAGGGGCCCTGGGCTCCTCTCAATTACCGTTACTTCCAGTCTCCAGACACCACCAAAAAACTCCTTCCTCGACCTCTCCCTCTCCTATCGCGCTCTCTCTTTCCGTGGCCAACAAAATGTGTGAAAAAGTTATTTATTTATATATATATATAAAAATAAAAAGAAGCCTCGAAGGAGCGCATGTTAACAAATGTCGCCGAATAGGTGTACGTTAGCAGTTCCCTATGATTCCTACACCGTCCGTGAGACTGACTATGATCACTCTCGCTTTCTCTCTCTTCCTCACCTTATCCTACGCACCCCCCATTTCGTTCCCTTTCCCTTTCAGGACTGCTCTAGGGTTAGGGCTTATTATTCTTCCCCTCTCTTTAGCGATCCAATTCTCCATGCTTTTCGGCGAGCTAGGGCTTCGTCTCCCTGGGTTAGCTTCGGAGACTTTTCGCGCCAAAGCATATGGACCACAGGAGGCAATCCAGGGACTCTCTATCGTACTCCAATCTCTTCAATCTTGAGGTTTGTCCTATTGGTTTTGCTATTCGCAAATGGGTTCGGTTTTCTGAAGTTACTGCCTCTTCTGTTCTTGTTTAACTTGGTTATTTGTAGAGAATTTAGGTTCTTTTTTATTCAATTTTGCATTATTTTGAGATTTTATGTTGTGTCGTTGCTAAAATTGTTATTTGGATATGTAAGTTTATAGTTTTTTTTCCCATGGTTTTTCTTTTTAAATTTTATTGTTGGGTGGTATTGTAGTCCTTGACGAACTTTCAACTTCCACAAGAAGATGATGATTTTGATTATTATGGGAATAGTAGTCAGGATGAGAGCAGAGGTAGCCAAGGTAGGCTTCGTTCTTAATTCTTTGACTTGACATCACAATGATCATCTGGATTTATGCGTAATTGGTAGAAGTCATTTGGGATGGGAAGATGTGAACTTATGTATTCATGAATGCATTGTACTTTTTGGTTTTTTATACAAACAGGTGGAATGATTATGAAACGCGGGAATGGGACTTTGCGTGAAAGGGAACATGGTTTGTTAAAGAAAAGGAAGCATTTGGAAAATAGTGAAGATGAGGACGATGACAGTTATTACGGGACCAAAATTACAGAGGATAGGTATCGATCAATGCTCGGAGAACATATTCAAAAGTATAAGAGGAGGTTGAAGGATTCTTCAGCAAGTCCAGCACCAACCAAGGTGGGAACCCCGGTTCCAAGGAGTAATATGGGTTTAAAAACTAGGAAACTGGAGAATGAGCAGCGAGGAGGATTCAATGAAGTGGAAACCATGTCAGACTGGCTCAATGATATTAACCGTCAAAAACAAGGGAACAATCGTGAAGCAAATTTTGCACCACTCAGTGGCACCGAAAGGTTAATCATCTCCTCTGGTTTTTTTATGAGTTTTGTGTTCCCTATCTTTTGTTTTCTTTTTGGAAACATCCTTTATCTTTTACTTTGAATGATATATTTTCATTTATGTACCCTTAGCAGAACAACATATGAACCGGCATTTTTAGACATTGGGGATGGTATCACCTATAAGATTCCTCCAACTTATGATAAGTCAGCACCATCTCTGAACTTGCCAAGCTTCTCAGATATTCAGGTGGATGAGTTTTACTTAAAGGGTACATTGGACTTGGGGTCCTTAGCTACAATGATGGCCAATAATAAAAGGCTTGGGCCTAGAAACCGGGTGGGAATGGGGGAGCTGCAGCCCCAGTATGAATCACTTCACGCGAGATTGAAGGCTCTCTCAGCTTCTAAATCATCCCAGAAGTTCAGTCTCAAAGTGTCTGATATCGGGTTGCATTCCTCCATCCCAGAGGGGGCAGCTGGAAACATAAAGCGATCCATTTTGTCTGAGGGTGGTGTTTTGCAGGTTTACTACGTGAAGGTTTTGGAGAAAGGAGACACATATGAGGTTTGTATAGTACTTTCTATTTTTATGAAATGTTTTTTTTTTTTATCTATTCTGAGGAGGGGGTAGTGTCGTTCTCATATTTTCTACGTGGGGCCAGGTATGGGATTTTTTCATTCAGCTTTGGTTCTTTTGTGATGCAGATAATTGAACGGTCTCTGCCTAAGAAGCCAAAGGTAAAGAAAGACCCCTCTGTGATTGAGGAGGAAGAAAAGGAGAAGATTGGAAAAGTTTGGGTAAACATTGTAAGAAGAGACATACCAAAGCATCATAGGATTTTTTCAGCTTTTCACCGAAAGCAACTAATTGATGCCAAGAGGTTCTCGGAAAACTGTCAAAGAGAGGCAAGTGTTATGCTATTCGGTGCATTTCTTTCCAAGATTTATTTTCGATTGGCATGTAGAATGTGGTTATCTGTTCTGCGAACTTTAGGATTGGTTGATTTCATCCTTTGTTGTTTTATATCCTGAAGCTGTTGTGCAAGCTGTTTCTTTTACCAGGTGAAAATGAAGGTGAGTAGATCACTTAAATTGATGAGAGGTGCTGCAATTCGCACAAGGAAATTAGCTAGAGATATGCTGCTGTATTGGAAGCGAGTAGATAAAGAGATGGTATATTTCCTTTCCTCTATGAATTTTTATTCAAGTAGCTGGACTGTACAAGATTCAACCTGTCAGAGGAGTAATTTTATCTGCTATTTATGTGAGGCAGAATGTAGCATTACCATGCATCCACGTTTGTGCGTGCACACACACATTCTCTCCCTTCTTTTACCTCCACTTCCTTAGTTCCATGTATAATTATGTTGACTGTTATAACTTTTATCCATGCATTAACCTACAATTGCCTGCTTGTTCATCTGAGGGGCTCAAGTTCTTTTCATAAGTTTTTTTCGAATTCATGTGATTTTTAGAGCTGAAATAGCTTCTCATATTCACTAACATTGTGAGCAGGCAGAAGTTAGGAAAAGAGAGGAGAGAGAAGCTGCTGAAGCTTTGAGGCGTGAGCAGGAGCTTCGAGAAGCAAAGAGACAACAGCAAAGGCTCAATTTTCTTATTCAGCAAACTGAGCTTTACAGTCATTTTATGCAAAATAAGTCAAATTCACAGCCCTCTGAAGCTTTGCCTTTGGGTGATGAAACACTAAATGACCAAGAAGTGCTTCCGAGCACTTCGGATGCTGAGCCTGATGAGGAGGAAGAAGATCCTGAGGAGGTTGAGTTGAAGAAGGAGGCTCTGAGAGCTGCTCAAGATGCAGTTTCGAAGCAGAAAAAGTTAACGAGTGCATTTGATAGTGAATGTTTGATGCTGCGACATGCTGCTGAATCTGAGGCCCATCCACCTGAGGTCACAGGAGCTAGTAACATAGATCTACATAACCCGTATGTTCTTCCTTTCTATCCTCTTCCCCATCTTATTACTCATTTAGGGACAAACCATTTTTTGCAATAAACAAAATTTCTATGATTTATACATGCAGTTCCACCATGCCTGTAACATCAACAGTTCAGACACCCCGGATGTTTAAAGGCTTCCTTAAAGGATATCAGCTAAAAGGTCTTCAGTGGCTGGTTAATTGTTATGAGCAGGTTGTGAGACAATCCCTAGATTAAAAATTTAATTCTCTGTCTCTCTCAGTTTTATGCTTGGTTGTTTATGTATGTGGTATCTTGTCACTTGGAAAAATTGTTAATTATGATTATCTGGCTGTAAACAAGAGTGCATTTCTTTTGCCTTCTATTCTTTCAGGGTTTAAATGGCATACTTGCTGATGAGATGGGACTTGGAAAGACCATTCAGGCCATGGCATTTTTGGGTCATTTGGCTGAGGTAAGTATTCAGCTTGGTATTTTATGGTTATACATTCTCTCTAGAGTAACTTTGGTTACTTTTACCATTCAGGAGAAAAATATATGGGGACCTTTTTTGGTTGTTGCACCTGCTTCTGTATTGAACAACTGGAATGACGAAGTTAATCGTTTCTGCCCTGACTTGAAAACTCTTCCATATTGGGGTGGACTTCAAGATCGAACCATACTTAGGAAAAAAATCAAACCCAAGGATCTGTACCGCAGGTAGCTTTCTTTTCCAGATCCACTCTGACTTTGGCTAGAACAAATATCGATGATGTACTGTTTTTTGGATGCATCGTAATTTTATTAATTTCCATACTTGCGTGGAGAGACTTGTTAAAAATGATCTTGGAGACAATGACACTGGTTTCTTTGTTGCTGACATGAGTAAGCTTGTAAAGAAATTTGCTATTTGCTGCTACCTGTGCATTGATAACTGAAACGGTGTCCATATTCCTATGAGTTGCTATGTCTGATATATTTGAAAAATTCAAGATTCTGAAACTAGAGTCTTCCTTCTAAAGTATCTGCCTTTTCAACTGTTTCAGTTGGATTGTGGACAACTGATGAAGAAAGTATTTGAGCACATTATTAAACAACTAACTGCTGCTCATATTTTGAGTATACATCCTGCCATCTCCAAAAGTAGCACTATTGTGTTAGAGACGGACGGATAATAGTAGCATTAATACTTTGTTTACTGATAAAAAAAAGAGGGTATTTAAACTCTTCTTTTTGTATTCAGTCAGCTTTTAATGCTCCTTATATGAAGATCCAAGCATTCACAGACATCTTGCCTTCTCTATTTTTGGAAAAGTCATTGATTAACCTGAGCAATTGGTCAATAAAGTGCCTTATTGTCTTTTTTAATGTGAGCTTCTTTTTCTTGCCAGGGAAGCTGGATTTCACATCCTCATCACCAGCTACCAGCTTCTAGTGTCTGATGAGAAGTACTTTCGGCGTGTGAAATGGCAATACATGGTGTTAGATGAAGCCCAGGCAATCAAAAGTTCGAACAGGTTGTAACTAATCTTTCTTGTCACAGTGGCTTGAGTTTATGAGATGTTTTTATTAGCTTTTTGCTAGCTTAGTTAGCTTGTTTGCTCTTTTTGGTGGGGGTATAAGTACTAGTGTCATTATCACCATGATCGTGATCATTGTTATTGTTGTTCTTCTCATTATGATTCATAGAATTGCTTGTAAGTAAGATTCAACAGAATGAATTATAATCTCATCATTACTGACTATATATTTGATTTGGCAGTATAAGATGGAAGACACTGCTCAGTTTCAATTGTCGGAACCGCTTGCTGCTGACAGGTACTCCTATCCAGAACAATATGGCAGAGTTGTGGGCCCTTTTACATTTCATTATGCCAACCTTATTTGACAGTCATGAGCAATTCAATGAGTGGTTTTCAAAAGGGTAAGTACTTTTTATTCAGGCTGTTCATCATTTTAAATTTATCCTGCAAACTGGGGACTTCGAATGTTTTCTTAGTAATGATTTCTTGTTACAATTATCAGAATTGAGAGTCATGCTGAGCATGGGGGTACTTTAAATGAGCACCAGCTTAACAGATTGGTGAGTTTGCATTTTGCAGTAATTTTCATGAGAGAAAAAATCAATAAAGTTTTCTATCTTCCTATTGCGATAGACCATCCTTAACATATGTATTCTATTTAAAGTAACTACTGTAGTTCTCAGATTTTTTTTTTTTAAATCCTGATCTCTGCTGCCTTATCTTTTGACCCGTAATATGAAAATATTTTTTCTTTTTAACGATCTTAATATGATCTTTCTGAATAATGTTTGGTTTAATTTTCTGCTGACAGCATTCGATTCTAAAGCCATTTATGCTACGACGAGTTAAAACAGATGTGATTTCTGAGCTGACCAGGAAAACTGAGGTTACAGTGCATTGCAAGTTGAGTTCTCGACAGCAAGCTTTTTATCAGGCTATTAAGAACAAGATATCTCTTGCTGAGTTGTTTGACAGCAATCGTGGGCATCTTAATGAGAAGAAAATTCTCAATCTAATGAATATTGTTATTCAGCTGAGAAAGGTATTTTATCAACTCTATTAGTCTTTCTTTTTGTTCTATTTCTTCATTTTAAAAGTATAATTTTGATATTTAGTGTGTCAAGAAACGTGGATCTTTGTGACTTTGTCAATTTTGAATGTCTCATATTTTTTCTTGTTGTCCATAACATCTGATTAATTTGTGGAATGCCAGGTGTGTAATCATCCAGAGTTGTTTGAGAGGAATGAGGGAAGCACATACCTCCACTTTGGGGAGATCCCAAATTCTCTTCTGCCCCCTCCCTTTGGGGAGTTGGAGGACATACATTATGCAGGAAGTCACAATCCTATAACCTATAGGGTATTTTCTTAAAACTTTTTCTCTCCCCTTAATTTAAAATTTTCTTTGTATGCGTATTATTGAAAATATAAGATCAAGTGTTATGATTAATGCCTCCCTAGATAATAAATTGTTTAGGGTCTCTAGTGGTTTTTAATTGGAAAGTCGCCATTTTTGAGTGCCCATCTTTACCCTAACTCTACAGTTTCTGTGTGTGCTCACGTATGCACAGATGCTTGCATTTTAATGAGTATGTTTCTTTATGAATAGTGGAAATACAACCCCTAGGGGTTGGCTCAAGTGGTAAAGGCCTTGGTCATTGTGGTAAGCTCCCTTTAGGTCTAAAATTTGAATCCTCTTGGGTGCAAACAATTTCTAGGGGTCATCAGACTAGGGGAACTTCTCTTTGAATTACTTGGTGTGTACTTACAGGAAACTTCTTGTCTAGGGCTTGTGCACCCCCGGGATTAGTCAGGGCTTTGTTCTTAGACACCCAGTGTCAATAAAAAATAGACTAGGGGTTTACAAATCTAGTTTGTGGATTATGCTTGCATTGTTTTGGTGGTACTACTAGTGGGCTAGTGGCTGGTTTAATATCACAAAGAACCATAAGAGCATACCACAGAGGTTTCTGTCTCACTAAGTTGTATGCCTTGTCGGCTTTTGTGCTCATATTGCCTACTGTGTTTGGTTGTCCCGATCACTGAAACCTAGAATATTTAGGGGTTGTTTGGAAGATGGGATGGTATCTCATCTCTTTTCCTTCCCAAACATCATTCATATACAAGCACTTTTCAATTTCATATCTTCAACTTTTTCATCTAATCATTACAGCTTTTCTAAACTTCCAAACAAATCACAAAAAACAATTCAACTCTTTCAAATCCCAAAACAAAGATAATATTAAAAATTATATTCTAATAATATTTTAACTTTATAATATATTTATTCAAATTTTTCTCTCTCATTTCCCAAAATCCCATAAATTATAACTCAAACCATTTTACCACTA
Source organism: Carya cathayensis (assembly GCA_011037825.1). NCBI lineage: Eukaryota > Viridiplantae > Streptophyta > Magnoliopsida > Fagales > Juglandaceae > Carya > Carya cathayensis. The sequence goes on along the minus strand of QGSO01000255.1, from coordinate 1,266,548 downwards.
TTCACAAACTATTTCACTACTGTTGCTGCTAAATATTCCAGGCCTGTGCGATTTTTGGCATTAGCAACTACTATTCACAAATTTCTCATATCATCTCGTCTCATTCCCCAAGCATCCCCTTAGTCTATATGCTACTTTTGATTTTTAAATGAGTTAACCAGCCAAAGCCTTTGTAGCCTGTACTGAAATCTTTAGATTTACTTACCAAAAACAGGCATTAGCTGGATGTGCTCTGTTTGTTATGTTTGTTATTGGTGGTTTAGTGCAGATGGGGGAAACTGAGTGGAGTTGGTAGGGGTGAGTCTGATTTTCGGTCTCAGTTGAATTAATTGCTCTGGATGTTGGCTTATAATGCTCCAGATGTTTTTATTACTACTTGGATTTTATGTCTTATTTTCTTCGCCTGCCTAGTAATGTGCTTCTTTTGTATACTTCATGTGTATTTGGATAATGACCCTCTGGGATCTTTTTAAAATAAAAAATTAACTTATCAGAAAAAGATAGTACAATAATATCAATTTTTTTATGATGAAATGTTGAAGGTTTATCTAATTTTTTTAGCATCCTAAAGCATGTAGCTTTTTAGCTATATATACAAATATTGGTTATAAAACAATCTACTCCATAATAATAATAATAATAATAATAATATACTTGGGCCTTTGTCTATTTTTATGATCAATAAAATTTTGTTTACCAATAAAAAAATAATAATAATACAATCATTCAGGAACACTTATTCTTTTGTTTATGTTCCTTTGCATAACTAAGGCATACACATTGGACGCCTCTCAATAAGAGCTCATCTTTCTTTGATAAGTGGTTTAGCTGTGAATATAATATGGGTTGTTATCTAACTTATTGATAATGTGCAAAGCACATGCATTGTGTTTGTACTCCTGACTTGGATTTTAATAAATCTGGTTTTTTGTTGGGGGAAGTTGTGTTTGTGTGTGTATGCATGCATGCATGCAAATGCTTGCTCTGTCTCCCCATTTCTCTTTGTTTTTTCCCCAGTAATTGCATGACTTTAGCTCATTTTGTTTTGGATCTAATTTTCCTTTTGCTACCCAGATACCGAAACTAGTACATCAAGAAATTGCTCGTAGTTCTGAAACTCCTTGCTTGGCAGTTGGGCAGGGTGTCTTCAGAGAATACTATCAGAGACACTTTAATATGGTCTCCCCACAAAATGTTTATCGATCTATATTCCTGCAGGAGGATAATTCAAATAGATTATCTGTTAGAAGTGGAACTTTTGGTTTTACCCGTTTGATGGATCTGTCTCCATCAGAAGCCACATTTCTAACTAGTGGTTCTTTTATGGAGAAACTTTTGTTTTCTATGATGAGATGGGACCGACAATTCCTGGATGGGATCATAGATTCACTCATGGAAGCTATGGATGATGACCCTGAATGTTACCTCGAGAGGGGGAAAGTTAGAGCTGTGACGCGGATGTTACTGATGCCATCTAGATCTGAGACTAACTCACTCCGAAGTAAATATGCAACAGGTCCTGGAGATGCTCCATTCGAGGCTTTAGTTATCCCTCATCAGGATAGGTTTCTATCCAATAGCAGGCTTCTTCACTCAGCATACACATTTATTCCACGAATTAGAGCTCCTCCGGTATGTTTTTCATTTATTGATTTACATTCTTCTTTTACTATTTTTCGAATAAATTGTTACTGCTTTTGCAAAAGCTTCTTCATGTACAATTTACATGTTCTCTATAGATTGGTTCCCACTGCTCAGATAGAAACTTTGCTTACAAAATGACTGAAGAACTGCATGATCCCTGGGTAAAAAGATTATTTACTGGGTTTGCACGGACATCTGAATTCAATGGACCCAGAAAGCCAGATGGTCCTTCTCATCATTTAATTCAAGAGATTGATTCCAAATTACCAGTTTCACAACCTGCTCTTCAGCTGACATACAAGATTTTTGGGTCTTCTCCACCAGTACGAAGCTTTGACCCAGCAAAGTTGCTCACTGTGAGTTTTTCTTTCCTGTGCCCTTTTTATTGTTTAGCGATCGTGTTGTTTTCTTTCCTGTTAACCTGAAGTGTTATGTCTAATAGGACTCTGGGAAGCTTCAAACACTTGATATACTATTGAAACGTCTGCGGGCAGACAATCACCGAGTTCTCTTGTTTGCCCAAATGACGAAGATGCTGAATATTCTCGAGGTATTCTTAGTTCTTTTTTCTAACCTTCTTGTGCAGTCAATATGGAGCTGTCAAAAATTCAGCATCAATTGTAACACCATGAGTTCTAGATTTTCTTACAATCATGGTATTGTGGAGCTCTGATACAGAATGGTGTTGGTGATGTGGAAGAAGTTTTTGCATGTCTTTTGATGCATATAGTTAGTTAGAGACAAGGGGTTGGGGTAGTTACAGTGACTTGCTTTGCTTTGGGGGTGCGTGTTTCATCCCAATCAGGCTTGGAGTATATTGGATAGGTTTCTAATTTCTCCTTCTTGGGTGATGTTCATTAGGGGCTCTTTATTATGAAAAACTCTAATCATCATCCCCACACACCATACATAATTTTTAAATTTTAAATTTTAAATTTTTTTCTCTTACCAAATGTGTAGTATATGGATGATGAGTAGAAGAATTCAATTAGTTTAGGAATAATAAAACCAATAAAATTTTTAAAAAATTAAAAAAAGTGTGGTGTGTGGTGATGATGAGTAGCAAAACCCCTTTATTATGGGCTAGGTGTTTTCTCATGTACTCCCAGTGTACTTGGTTACGCCTTTTGATATTAATACATTTTTACTTATAAAAAAAAGTTAAGAGTTTCAATTATGACACAAGCTTGTGGGAGCCTGGATTTGAGTTCCCTAAATTCGCTATTGGTTGGTTGAGATATAAACTTTACAGAGGCTGTGTTGAAAAACACATTTCAAATTTCATTCAATGAGTTGATTTGCAAGCCACTTGGCGGATTGGAATCTTACTCTGTTTTGGTGTTCTCTACTCTTTTATGTACTTGCAGGACTATATGAACTATAGGAAATATAGATATCTTAGACTCGATGGATCCTCAACTATAACTGATCGGCGAGATATGGTCAGAGACTTCCAGCATCGGTATGAGTTCATATGTGTAGTGACTTTGAATGGGTTTTGCAGTTGAAGGGTAGTCTTATTTTTTGGTTGCTTGTTCTCACCACATATATGGCAAACATGTGAGTTGGTTATGAAGATTTGCATTTGTTTTGTTGCAGAAGTGATATTTTTGTGTTCTTGTTGAGTACAAGAGCTGGTGGACTCGGCATTAACTTGACTGCTGCTGACACAGTCATATTTTATGAAAGTGATTGGAATCCAACTTTGGATTTGCAAGCAATGGATAGAGCTCACCGGTTGGGACAGACAAAAGATGTAAGTTTCTTTTTCAAACTTCAGTTTGGTTCTTCCCTTTTAGACTGCCACAGGCATTTGGATGGTTTGAATCTCCAAGCAATGCCATCTGTTTGCTTGGCTCTTTGGATATTTTTTGCTTCTTTGCATGGCATTTCTCTCTCACGCCCACCGGCTGCAGACACATGTCCATGCTCATTAGAAAACATAAGGTTTTCAATTTTGTTCTGGGTTCTTTGATTTATGAAATGATAGTGTTTCCATGATGTAGGTTACTGTCTACCGACTTATTTGTAAAGAGACAGTTGAAGAGAAGATTCTTCAAAGAGCAAGTCAGAAAAATACTGTGCAGCAGCTTGTTATGATGGGTGGTCATGTTCAGGGTGATCTTTTGGCTCCGGAGGATGTTGTATCGCTACTTCTGGATGATGCTCAGTTGGAGCAAAAACTGAGAGAAATTCCAGTGCAGGTGGGGTCAAATCTGGTTCTGTCTATCAATTGTTCCAAACTTAGTACATTCTCCAAAAGATTAATCGCATTCTTGCCTTTTTTTATTACAAGAACTTTCCCTCTTCTGTCACACAAGAATAAATTCTGTCCATAGTAGTTTTTTTATTTTTTTCCTTTAAATCTTTCCATATCTAGAAAATCCAATTTTCTAATTATCATTTGTCCTGCCAGGTTAAGGATAGGCAAAAGAAAAAACATTCGGCGAAAGGTATACGGGTAGATGCAGAAGGTGATGCATCATTGGAAGATCTAACAAACGCTGGATCTCAGGATACAGGATATGAGCCCTCTCCTGATCCTGAGAGAGCAAAATCTAGTAACAAAAAGGTAAAGGATTACTTTCAAAACTATCATTGCTGAAAATAGGATTGTGAAGTCTTAACTAGTTTCGTGATAACAAGCCTTATGGAGAAGCAGTTTGCAATGTTATGGATCCATAAATTCTGTTATTAGAAGGATCCCATATAAGATGTGGGTCCCTCATTATACCAGTCAAGGATAACACTTGTGGACTTGTCTTTATTGTATTCTGGTTGTTTATTGCCATACCCTTGAATAATTGTCAACCATTCGAGTTAGGTTTTTTTTGGGTGAAAGAGACATGACAGCACCATTGATTACTTGCCGTATTAGGTGTCGCTTATATCCTTCATATTTTGACATGTTTGCCTTGAGCATGCTCAAGCTATTTCTGTGTCTTTATCATTAGCTGTTCATGCTGAAAATGCCATGCATCTCTTAACCCAAATGGTCATCTTCAGGCATGTCAATCGCATTTACCCCACATATATTGAGTGATTCAGTCTAATAGCGAGTCTTGTTTTCATGATTCAACGTTTTATGAACTAAAAAGTATATATTTTGTTCTTTCAGAACTGTGGAAAATTGGAGTAGTCCCTTTTTTTTTGGGTCATTTGTTGGGCTAAACAAATCTCTAGGAGAAGATAGGATAGGAGAGAATGAGGATGAGGTCCGTTAACAATAATCCTCATACCACCTCTGTAGAGTTGTACTGTTTTTGTTTTTTTTAGTAGAGTCGTACAATGTAGAAGTACCAGTACCCTGTTCTTATTTTGCTCCCTCCCTCATCCTTGGCAAGTCATAAATGTAGCACCAACCTTAAACAACCCTATCCCTATACCACCTTAAGCAAGCCTAGGCCTCTGGGTACTCTTACTACTACTGCTACCATTCACTTTTGTCATCATCATGGGCTTAAATTAAATTAAATTGACTTTTGTGGAGTTGAAACAGGAGTCATTAGGGTTACTCAGAAATTCTAGGTAGGAAGTAACAAGCTCCGCACTAGGCATCAAAATGGTTATAACAAGCTTCTCTAAATTGGCACTGTCAGTTCTGTTTATGATAACATCTATGTGCAGAGAAAGGCTGCTTCGGACAAACAAGCTCCGACAAAGCAAAGGAATCCTCAAAAGTCAAATTCACCAATGGACTACGAGTTGGATGATTCCCTTCAAAATCCTGATCTGCAAGCACAGAGGCCAAAGAGGGCAAAGAGGCCAACAAAGAGCGTAAATGAAAATCTTGAACCGGCATTTACCAGCACCGTGATGACTGTTGCAGGGCAGACTCATTATCCATCAGTGAGTGAGTGAGGTTCTGGTGTTTTCAGAGCAGAAGCAACGCAAGATATCTCAAGCATGGCAACTCGTTTACATGATAGTTGGAAATTAGTATAAAAGATCTTGCTAGGGGTCTTTGGATAACCAGGGATGCGGGATTCTTTTGTTTTTCTTTAAATGCAGTATTATATATTTTTTTCCTAGCCCTGTTATGGGTGCTAGATAATAGAAGCAACAGAAAAGTGAGTGGAGCCGTCTGATAGTTTGTATATAATATGCGGAGTTAGGTTCCACGTGACCATGCTGTGCACAAGAGGGTCCTTTTCGAGTTTGTACAGATGCGTTCTCTGCTCTCTTCCACACACCCCCCCCCCCCCCCCCCCCCCCCCCCCCCCCACAATTATTTTGGCTGCACAAGCTATATATTCTTGATTTTGTAGATTAAGAGCGATATTCTAATGACAACTCTCTGTCTCTCTCTGTTCCCAAGTATGTAACTGCTTCAGGACTCGAGTGTTAATCAGAAAACCCAAGTTGTCCTCAATTGCCATACCGTTTGATGAAAATTTAATATTTTTTTATCGATTAATACCACATGAAATGTTAAATTGTTAATCTTTATGTCCTTGATTCCCATCTCAATTGTTGATTTTAGATTTTTGGATCTAGCAAGCAATGGTGTACGGATATAGCCTAAAAACCAGTAGAGATGAAGGAGCTGAGTAATAATAAACACAAGAAAATAAAGGGAAAATAATCTTGATCCAACGCTATAGCTTACATCCAAGAAAGGTGAGGAGGATGTAGATCCACCGTGTAAGTATGTGAAGTACAAAGCTTTGGAGCTGTGTTTCTGTTACAAGTTGAGAGAAATGGAGATGGATTGAAGAAGGCTCTGCGGAAGGTGATGATTACTGCAATAAGCTTAATTTCCAAAGAAAAATCATAAAGATTGTCTTTTTTTGTTTATTTTTGCGAGGTGAATACTTATTGATTCATATTAGAGCATTATATATGTAGATTATGAAACTCAAGATTAACATAGAATAATAAAAAAAAAAACTCCTCAATTGAGTTAAACCATATTGCTTAATCTTTGATACATGCATTTATGTTGTCACCAAAAAAAAAAATCACAGGTATTTATTGTTTTTCAAATCACATTAAACAGCTGGTTAATTTTAAATAGATTTATCATGAATTACATAGCTATATGTCAAGGGGCATGTAACGCGGAGAGAGAGAGAGAGAGAGAGAGATGGCTCACCACGGGGCGAGGGGGCCCTAAGAAAGTCGTCCGATATGGTATTAGGGACCGTTGGGGAGATTGGCAGCACCCAAAAACTATTAATGCGTCTGCACCAATCAATCTCTAACTGTTCATCAATCAATGCATCTCTCTCTCTCTCGTACTCGTATCGAGCACAGGCAAATGTGAACACGGCCAGCTAGCTGCTGTAATTCGCCGTTTCCACGTTTCCATTCCATGCACCTTTCATGCATTAATCTTTGGTTTTGTTTTAGTTTTCTAAGCTTTTCCTCCAACAATGCCGGCTGATTTAGGAGTTAAAACAGTCTTGGAGTCTGCTGTGGGTCTAGACTCAGAGAATTCAACTCAAGTGAACGGCACCCCGTCAAGTTGAAGCCAAAGCTTTGTAGTTACCCACAGGGTTGTTCCTTGTTGACTTCGGACTTTAAAAGCCTTCTTTCTTTTTTTCTTTTTTTTTTCCTTCTTGGTTTTTAGTTTTGGTAGATGAACAAACTCGGACGGAGAAAACAATGTTGCATTTGAACACTATTTGTGTCCTTTCTTTTCAAGTATATATGTGCTGCTTAGGAATTCTGAGGAAATAAATAGACTCGTATGAATGGGATCCCATTCTTGTGTTATTCTATATCTGTTGCATTCTGGGTTAGAAGAAAATATCACGATTGGTAGGTCTGAAAATCTGAGCGGAATCATCAAAGATTAGTTTTGGTATTGGTGAAAGAAATCAACCAATAAGATTTAGTTCTTTCAATGCATCCTGCAGCTTGAGAAGTGGGATTTGTCGTTTCAAGCAGGGATTTGAATAGTGTGGGGTGGCAGTTGGCACAGCAAAAACCATATCAAAATTTGCGTTGGGTTGTCCTTACAATTCTGGTACAGAGCAGAAAGTTTTCACATCGATTGAAACTCATAACTTCAAATCAAGGAAAAAGGGCCACTCGATTGCTAAGTTGGAAGACATTAGTCTTCTTTACTGGTGTTGATTACTGATCTATTAGTACTGTTGAGTTTACTGTGAAAGAAAATGGTTGGAAGCATTGAGGAAATGGGTCGTAATTACTCAAATGGGTCTATTCAGAACTGTAATGGTTTGGAAGAGAAGCTTGACGAGTTCCGTTGCCTTCTTGGCAAGGCTGATGGTGATCCTCTGAGGATTGTTGGTGTTGGGGCAGGTGCTTGGGGAAGCGTTTTTGCAGCTTTGCTGCAAGATAATTACGGACAATATAGAGAGAAGGTCCAAATCAGAATATGGAGAAGGCCCGGAAGAGCTGTCGATAGAACCACAGCTGAACATCTTTTTGAAGTTATCAATTCGAGGGAGGATGTGTTGAGGAGGTTAATTCGGCGCTGTGCGTACTTGAAGTATGTGGAGGCCAGACTAGGTGACCGGACTCTATATGCAGATGAGATTCTGAAAGATGGCTTTTGCTTGAACATGATTAATACACCCCTTTGTCCTTTGAAGGTTGTGACTAATTTGCAGGAGGCTGTTTGGGATGCCGATATTGTGGTCAATGGCTTGCCTTCCACAGAAACTCGTGAGGTGTTTGAAGAGATCAGTCATTATTGGAAGGAGAGAATCACAGTTCCTATCATCATCTCTTTGGCAAAGGGCATTGAGGCTGCATTGGATCCTGTTCCCCATATAATAACTCCCACACAAATGATTAACCGAGCAAGTAAGAGTTCCTTTCTTTTGCTTTGCAAGCCACTTGTTCAAATACTTCTTGCCTTTATTTGCTTACTACAGGTAAAGATGAACATACTTTTTTGGTTAAAGCAAAGAAAATGATAGAATCAATTATAGCTTATGATAGGGGCTTCGGCACTGTTTAGCGGTGATGGGAGCTTCAGTTATTGTAGGTTTGGTGGTCATTTTGGGAGTGGAATCAGGATCTCTTAGTTTTGGCAGGAAGTTAGTTCCAGAGAGACTACATATACGAAATGAAAAAGCAGTGAAACTCTAGTGCATGTAGAGCAGTGTAATTCCCATGCTTGAAAATATGAAGACTTTGGTGGAACAAACTCGTGCAAAAACTCATAGAATTCACTTTCTGCTTAATAACCGCACAATATTAGCCTTGTGTTCTCGGTATTTTCCTATTTTCCTTGTTTTTTGTGTGGGGTAGACATAGGCGATGGTGGGTGTACTGTTATAGGATGGTTCTAATTTAAGTTGTTTTATAATTGGTCATGATGCTAATTCTCTCTTACCACTGACCTTTCTTCCCCTTTTGAATCTTGTTTTTGTTCTCTCTCTACTTTGCTGGTTATCTTTACGTCTTTTCATTTGACTCTGTTAGCAAATATTTTCCCCCATTCTCTAAATTCAGTATGTGTGCCTGACAGCTGGAGTACCTATGGAGAAAATACTTTATCTTGGCGGACCAAATATTGCATCAGAAATTTACAACAAGGAATATGCTAATGCTCGAATTTGTGGAGCTGAGAAATGGAGGAAACCTCTTGCAAAATTTTTGAGACAACCTCATTTTATTGTCTGGGACAACAGTGACCTCGTCACACATGAAGTCATGGGTGGCCTGAAGAATGTCTATGCTATTGGAGCTGGTAAGTTTCAGTTTCTTGTTGGGCTAAACTAGAATTTGCATGCCCATTCCTTTTAAATTATTGCAAACGCCTGATTTTTCCCCCTTTTCTGGGAACTATCCGTCTTTGTTTCTTTAGGGATGGTAGCAGCGCTTACCAATGAGAGTGCCACTAGCAAATCTGTATATTTTGCACATTGTACATCGGAGATGATATTCATTACCCATTTGTTGGCTGAAGAACCAGAGAAGCTTGCAGGGCCTTTGCTGGCTGATACTTATGTAACCTTGTTAAAAGGTCGCAATGCATGGTATGGCCAAATGTTAGCCAAGGGTGAGCTAAGCCTGGATATGGGTGATAGCATCACTGGCAAAGGAATGATTCAGGTATGGGTTATGATTTATTACTTTCTTCTGAACCCATATAAGATCCTTTCACTTCAAACTCAAGACCATTTAGTATGTGGCACACTTTAGGGTGAGTTTGGGAGCAACCTGAGGCATGACTAATTGTTTTCCAGGTTTAATGAAGGTATGATCTTACAAGAAGCAAAACAGAATTTTAAAAAAGTAATGTTAATGCAGACTCCCCACACCCCAACAGGATATACTTAAAGCAAAACCATCAAAATGAACAGCCCCATTAACGGAAATTTGGACTACTAACATGAAAGTCATGTCAGGTAGTTGGGGGATTTGCCCATTGCTATGGTCATGCTACCAACACCATTGCTGAGTGTCGTGCCTTCCTAGATGGTTTACGTCTTTGTCAACAGCTGGGGTTGAGGGATTTAGTGGCTGAGTCAGATTCTAGTGTTGTGATTGGTTGGTTTTTTTCGGGGTTTTGTAATTATTGGTATTTGTGGGATTTTTTAGAGGAAGCTCAGTCTATTATTTCTACTCTTAACATTTAGTTTGCACATGTCTTTAGGGAAGCAAATATGGTGGCAGATTTTTTGGCAAAATAAGGTGCAAATGGTAGGAAATGGGATTTCTTGGGTGAGGAGTGCGCGTTGGGGCAACTTAGGGGACTTATTAGAATGGATAGGTTGGGTATTCCTTATGTTAGACGTTATGCTTGGGTTTTGATGGGGATTTTTTGATGTAATTATGTTTGTTCCTCCACCGGAGTGAGGGTTTTTTATTAATAAATGGAGGTGCTGTCCTCCTTTTTGAAATTTAAAAAAAAATATATATATATGTCAATGTATACTCTCCCCACGGCCACCAGAAGTTTTTTTTTTTTTTCCTGTACAGTCACCAAAACAGCAACCCTGATATGTCTCTCTCCACTTCTTGTAGCGAGGCAATGAAACTGACATGTCCTTAAAGTTTCTTTTGAAGGAACCGTTGATATAACTTTATAACAATGTTCTTGGCATTATTTCTACATTGTCATGCCAAGGCAAATTATTAACATTCTGGGCTTTTCGAGGGACCTTGCTTCTCCACAAATGTAGGACATTTCCCGGTAAATGCATCCACAATGGAAATCATAAAGCAAGAAATTTCTTTATTACATTCATCTGTATCATCATCCATTCTAGCTAGGTGAAGTGCAAGAAATACCACCTATGATCAGAGACTGGTGGCTTGCTTTCTACATGGTAAAACATAAACTCTCAGAAACAGATGGGAGTATGAAATTGCAGAAGAGACATTGTTTATTTTTATTGAGATGAATCGATTATAACAAATTATAGCAAAATATTATGAGTTTTTTTAAGACCTGTGCCATAGATTCTGTTGGCCTTGGCTGCGTCAGTTGGACAATGATTCTGGATTTTGACTAGAAAAAAACTTTTTTCCCTTTTCAAATTCATAATTAGTAACATTTTCCTTTCCTTTTTATTTTTTGTTTTTGTTGCATCTTACGACACAATAATTCCAAATCTGCCCTATTATGTTCCAGGGTGTCTCTGCGGTGGAAGCCTTTTATGAACTTCTGAGTCAGTCTAGCCTAAATGTGCTGCATCCTGAAGAAAACAAGCCTGTAGCTCCTGTAGAGCTTTGCCCCATCTTAAAGACACTCTATAAAATACTGATCTCAAGGTAAATTTCCTGCAACTCTTAAAATCTCGTTCGTGACCTTAACCTTCAATTGGCATGTTACTAATCATTGAACCCGAGTTGTCACAGATGGCACATGAAAGCAAACTAGGCATGAGCAATAACAAAACAGGGTCCTGTTTCTTCTGTTCACTTTACACTAAACTGAACACTTCAAATTAAATTTCTACCATGAATAAGAGCCACACTAACCATATTATTATGCTGGCTCACATGTGAAGTAGGCCTAGACTTTGTTGAAAATTGCGAATTTAATTCAATTCATTATTTGCGTTTTATGTTGGATCTTCAGGGAACAGTCATCACAAGCTATTCTGAAAGCACTGAGGGACGAAAACTTGAACGATCCCCGGGAACGCATTGAGATTGCGCAGACCCATGCTTTCTACAAGCCTTCACTTCTTGGACAACCTTGAATATTACAGGTCTCCCATAGTGAAAGAAGCATATGTTATATATAAAAGACGTGATGAACAGAAACATATATATTTTGTCTATTGTAATAGTTGATTTAATACCTATTTTATCTAAGTAATTGGATTTATCTGCACGTTCCAAAAGTGAAAAGGGTAAAGTACTGAGTGATGAGAACACTAAACAAAATGGTATGGTTTCACAGAGCGTAATGTCACCGTAATCATTTGAAAAAGGTTCAGACTTCAAAGGATATCAGCCTGCAATACATTCCAGCTCTGCTTTTATTGTTTGTTTTTTTTTCGCCTGACCGGTATAACTGTGTCAACGATCTGGTGAGTTTAGGCATAATTCATAAATGAAAAATTCTAAACACCTTCATAAATAAACATGCCATATAGAAAGGGTGCTGTTAATGTTGTGTTTTGCACACCGGTCATTAGGTTTGATCACCTGCCACATAAGGAAGATGAAGGCTCAAGGTTGATGAAACACCTCCAATGCCCAAGTCAGTTTTCAGATCCTTGGAAGAAATTCTGTATATGAAATAACGTAAATGAGAGCTATTATAACATGAAATTTGGCTTTTATATCCCAAACTTTCTATATCCTGTATCAGAGGTGGACATACAGGGTACCACATTGTCGCATTTAATGTGACATGCTCCCTCGAATTGTGTCTCCCGTGGCAGGTTGGTGAGTTCGGCCATCATGCCGTGCATTCTATTAAGAACAGGAGGCCTGACGTGATCTCTATTTATATCTTGTATTTGGTCCTTATATGCGGCGTGACCTTGACACTTCATGCGTGTGCAGGGTCGTATTAAAAATGTTGACGTCCGATCATTCCACATTCCTGCGCTGGCCCTGGGCCTCCTTCCTTTTTGCCTTGACTCATGGGCTGACTACGCTTTGATTGTTGGGCCTCCCGAGACAAGTTAGGCACAGCCTAGTAGGGAATGTAAACACCCCTTTTAAGTGCAACCAATACTAATTATACATACTAAATATTAGACAATCTTCCGAGAAACACCTAGATGCTATTATAATCACTTCGACACAGACTTCCACCTCAAATTTATCTAAAACTAATTGTTTTTTACAAGTTGCTGTGTAGAAATGCACACTCTTTACCGTTATAAAAAAGAAAAAATAAATTAAAATAAAATTAGGGTGCTCCCTAACTTTTAGGGCCAGGCCCATGGGTTTAAACTTTTAGGCCGTTTGGACGATTATCCATCCTTATTGCGGATTGGACAGAAGTTGTGTCCGTGCATTTGTAAGTACTGTTCCTTCTAATCCCTTGTGTGTATACTGTGTAGAGCTTCAGAATTATTCGCGTATATATTATATATAACCGAAGCTGTGCGCAGACGCAGTTGACAGTTGGGAGTCGTCGTTCTGAGTATAGCTCGTGCGTTCACAAACAGGAAGGAAAGAGTGAGAAAGAAAATGGGGGAATCTGAGAAACGGAGCGACCTGGAAGAAACCCTGAAGCCATTCTACCAACGTGCTTCTGAAGCCGAGGTTTCTTTTTTATTGTTTCCCATTCCTTTTTTTCCACCCATTTGATTTCCCTGAAATATTCTTGGTTCCGGCTTTTTCATTACGTGACTTTTGTCTAGGGCTCTGTAACCTTTCGTGATTAGGGTTAATTTATTACCCGCTTTCATATATGTCTGTATGTTTTCTATATGTATATTTGTGCAGGTAGGATGTATTTTTTGTGTATGTACCGGTATCTATTGATTTATGTCTGCCTGCTGGTGAAGATGAGGGTTGTCTTCTATTAGTGAGATTGGCCAGTTGCGGAGAGGTTATGAATGCTGTGGGTTTTTATTTATTATTTATTTTTGGAATGGAAATCATGCTCATTCAAAGTTTCTTCCTTTTCATTCTCGATTACTTGTAAGATGAAATGTCATTGGTTTTCGAGATCAAATCCTAATTTATTCAATTAAGGACAACGTGATTTTATGGTGGTTTTTTTGGGGCGTCATCTCTTAGTTGCTTACTAGGAAAAAAAGGAAGTTTCGTATTACTTATCAAAAAAAGAAAAAAAGGAAGTTTCTCATGCGAATAACCTGGAATACTAATTAGAAATGGGCAAGATTTTTATTTAATTAGTATAAAGTATAAATACTAACAATGGATGTTTATGTAATAGGAACGCTTATCCAGACTTGAAGCTGCCCTTGCAACCAAGAAGGGTAGGTCCTAAGGCACTCACTCTACTGAACCAACAGTATTATCAAGCTAATTGTGCCCCGACTTTCTTACATTTATACTTCATATGTAAAATTGTTCAGATTCTGAAAATGAAGACCATTTGAAGTTGATTAATGAACTTCAGTCACGGCTAGAAGAGGCAGGTGCAGAGCTGGTTGCAGAACGAGCGAAGGTTCTCCCGGTTTATATCTGGTTCTCTTTACATTTGGATATTATTGAGAAGAGCTAAGTATTTGTGCTTGTGACTTACAGGCACAGAAGCTTGCTGTGGAAAATGCAAAACTTGAGTATCGTATAATTCATCTTGTCAGGGCAGCAAAGGGGGCGGATCTCAAGTTGGAGCAAATGGAGAAGTGAGTTGTAGTGATTTCTTAACCTCCTTTCACATGTTGAATGGGATAATTATTGAAAGCCATAGATTGTATATTGGTGTCTCATTATTGGAAAATAATGAGGTACTTTTGGTATTGGTGCCCCCAAAAAAACTGGATTGCTTGGGACAGTCTTATATTTACATTTAGTGGATTTGGATAATTTATATGGAGTAGAAAGATTGATAATTTCTTTATAAGAGAAGATATTGGGATGCCCATTGTTGTTGAAGCTTGAAATGTAAAACTTTTGGAAACTATTCTCAACTTTCAAGTGCATGATTTTTGTTGATTTTGGTTTTTTCCATCTTTATTGTTACTTATAAGTTTTCTTGTCAGCCTACAACACACAGAAATACAGATATAGCACAAAATTTAGCCTATTGTAAACTCTTTGTTGGTTTGTCTTCACATGTGATATTAGATGTTGCGAAATTGATTTAGTGTAGGTACTTTTCTTTTGTTAGGTGTTGACAGGGGAAGCGACTGGATGCCTTGAAATCCAAGGATCCTGGCACTTGAGCTGAGAAAAGCAATTTGTGGTACTTCTCTTACTCTAGGTCAATAACTCTAGGAAACCCAAATACATAATTTAGAATGCCAATGCCGATTGTCCGTGTCATATTTTTGTTAAGTTGTCTGTCATGCATTTTCATATGGGGAGTGCCTCTTTATAGAACATGGTCCTTGTGATCCAAGGATCCTGGCACTTGAGCTGAGAAAAGCAATTTGTGGTACTTCTCTTACTCTAGGTCAATAACTCTAGGAAACCCAAATACATAATTTAGAATGCCAATGCCGATTGTCCCTGTCATATTTTTGTTAAGTTGTCTGTCATGCATTTTCATATGGGGATTGCCTCTTTATAGAACATGGTCCTTGTGATCAAATACTTGCATAGATTTGTTGATCTAAAGGATGGTCCTTGATGGTCTCGATCCAAATCGAAGCATTCTAGCATTTCTTTCAATTGACATGGCTAACCAATAAAGTGCTTGTTTTTGTGTGACACTCGGGCCCCGGGAATTTAATCCTCTGGTATTATTATATGTTTAGGACACTTTATATGTGCATCAACATGATAATTGTAGTCCCTATTATGATCATTTAACACTGGCAAGAAAGCACATTCACAAAAGCTGGTTAAAAAAAACATTAACAGTTCACAGTGTACCTCCAACATGACCAGAGTCCTCTACAAGGTAATCGACCTTCAACTAAAGGTAGCTTTTCTATTTGCCGTTGTGTAACATACCAAGGAAAAAGAAATAACTACAATTTGTTGTAAAAACACTTGAAAAGGACCAAGAAAATCCACTGAAAAATGTGTTTTTTATCCTCGGGGAACAAACAAATCACAGGCTGTGGCTTCATAGAAAACATGATGAGTGTGAGAAGGAGCGAGACAGAAAGAGTTGGACAGACATGTACGTGCATAAAAATCCTACCACCCCGTTTTTTTTTCTTTTTTTGTTGAAGTAACCACCCCGTTTGGTTTTATAGATAGTTTCAGTTTATCTCATCTTATTTCAACATTTAAACACTATTTAAATACAAACATTTTTTAATTTTAAAATTTTTTATTTAATCATGAATTAATCATTATACTTTCTTAAATTTTTAAAGAAAACACAAAAAGCAATTTAATTTAATTATTATAATTTATTTAATTATTATTTTTTAAATCTCATAAAATATTTTAATTTAAACTATTTTATTATTATTTATAAACTATCTCAATATTATTATAACCAAACGACTACCAAGACTCTGATGGAATCCTAAAGTCTCGTTTTGTTACACAGTTCAGATAAGATGTTTTGTTAAAAGTTAAATAAAATATTATTATAATATAATTTTTTAATATTAGTTTTGTTTTAAGATTTGAAAAAATTAAATTATTTATTATATTTTATATAAAGATTTGAAAAAATTATAATGATGATATGAGATAGTTTAGGTTTGATAAACAAACGGAGTCGAGGCAATGGGAATGCATGAGAGAACATTGACCTTAAGTCCGAATGGCTGTCAAATTGGAGTACGGGAAAAAAAAATTAATTTATAGGGTTTCACTGCTTCGAAGTTTGAACAAAAAGAGACAGTAGGAGAGAAGATTTTCTTCATTTTAGAGAAGATTTTTGTTACTTACAAACGAATTTGTGTACCAAATCTGCGTCCCAATGTTGCTGTCTTCATATTCAAAATTCAAGTTGACACTATTTTTAATAAAATTTGACTTTCTGACTAAACACGTTGGATGTGTGCGCGTATTGGTATGCAAAATTGCTTATAATCAATTTTTTCCTTTAGACAATTAGTAGTGGGTTAGTTAAATTTTAACTAAATTATAATTAAGATATTTAAAAATTTTCTGCACCAAACTCAATAATTCTATTTTAATTTTCACCATTCCATTTTTACTAGCTAAATATAACTCGTCCAAATTGCTGTCAAATAATATTTTGGCCATAAAATAATTTTCTGGCTACTATCTTCATCACACGCCACACTTGGAGAAACAAAATATCAATCATTATTGTTGCATTCTCCCAAAACTTTTTCTGTTCCTTTTTCAAAGACCAATGTTCTCTTTTTCGATAAGCTTTTGTTACTTGATTTTCATTGCCACAAAAAATTCCTCTGATGGCATGATTTTTTTTTAACATTTCATTAAATTAATGAGCATTTTTCTAATTTTTCTAAATCGTGAAATTAGACAAAATAGGTTTTGTTGTTTTTCTTTTTCTTTACTGTCTTCCACTTTTCATTTTGGCTTTGCATTGAGATTTCTTTAGTTAAAATTTTAGAGTTTTGAAGATCATGTATAATGAAAATGGACTAGATAATCAATATTTGTATAGAATAGTAATAGATTTGGAGAATTTGTTATTTGGTATTGAAAAGTGGCTAGCTAAATTTATCAAAGTGAATTTTCTAGGCCACTACTAATGCTCTAAGGGACCCCACTGGTTAAAGTTTATTATAAAAAAAATAATAAGTAATATTAGATATATCTATAAAGTGTATAAGTGTTGTATATTCTATTTTAAAAAAGTAAAATTTATTATTAAAAAAATTATTTTTTATGTTCATTTTTTAATAGAACTGCGCAACGCTTATATATTCTATGACTGTATCTGATATTTTTAAAAATTAATTTTTTTGGATCATATATTTACTCAATTTAAAAATAAAAATACAAAACAAGTAATGTTACGTATAATCATTAGTTGTACAAGTGTCATACATTATTTTTTTAAAAAATTGAGTTTATTAGTAAAAAAAATTAATTATTTTATGTGAATCATATATTTACTTATTTAAAAAAAATGTATAATTCAATTACTACAAATATATATTTATTTAATTTTTCAAAGTAAAGTGTCCGACAAAACGAAACACGTGTTGAGATCCGGAACACGAAATGTCCACGTGTCGAAACTTGACATTGATTCGTTAGCGGTAAAGAAATTGAATAAAGAAATGAAATTATTTTCACGTACGAGGAGGTGAAGGTAGAATTGCCACCGACACGAGTAGGAGTGTCGTTTGGTTGGCTACGGGAGTCGACGTTTGAGTTATGACCCCTGTTTCATAGATCCCACGAATCCGGGACGCCATAAAAAAGCGTATTCCTCGCTCTCTCTTCTTTAGTAAAGTTAAAGTAATACCACACGCATTGATTGATTAAAATATATTTTCAGTTTAAAATTAAAAAATACGATTGATTTACTACGAAAGATGGTGACTGTTATTCATTTTAATTACATAGATTTTTGGCTGAGAAAATAAACAGACGAGAGCCATTTATATACTGATCATAATTGGTATATTTAATAAGATATATTTAATTTATTTATATTAAAAATATATTTAATAAGAAATTCACCTGATAAAAAGTAAAAACCAAAACTCTAAAAGAGCAGGAAAAGTTATTACAGTAAAAGAGGATCTGAAAGTGACAGCAATCAGACGTTTCCTCTATTCCCTCATACTGAGCACACATCATACATGCCAGCTATAATTCTCTCACTCTCACAGCCAAAACACCCCTCTCAAAATCAAACTCAACGATAGTTGTCTTTTTGTTTTTAAATTTTTAAGAACATATGGGATCCCATTGAAGCTCTAATGCGAGTTTCTCCGTCGAATCCAGGCACCATTTGAGGCAAAACCTGTAAAAATGTCTTCCAAAAAGCAAGCACTTTTCATATCCTCTCTCGTAATCCTCTGGTACTCCTCCAACATCGGTGTCCTTCTCCTGAACAAGTTCTTGCTCTCAAATTATGGGTTCAGGTTCCCAATTTTCCTCACAATGTGCCACATGTCGGCCTGTGCCATACTCAGCTACTTTTCCATCGTTTTCCTCAAGCTTGTGCCCATCCAGGCCATTAAATCTCGCTCCCAGTTCCTCAAGATTGCGACTTTGAGCGTTGTGTTTTGTGGGTCTGTTGTGGGTGGGAACATCTCCCTCAGGTACCTCGCGGTGTCATTTAACCAGGCTGTCGGAGCCACGACGCCATTTTTCACGGCGCTGTTTGCGTTTATGGTTACCCTTAAGAGGGAGGCTTGGGTCACGTACGCTGCTCTTGTTCCAGTTGTTGCTGGAGTTGTGATTGCTAGTGGGGTATGTTTTTTGTTTGTTCGATCATTTTTGTTATTCACGATTCGTTTGATTTCATTA
The DNA here is from genome assembly GCA_011037825.1 of Carya cathayensis. NCBI lineage: Eukaryota > Viridiplantae > Streptophyta > Magnoliopsida > Fagales > Juglandaceae > Carya > Carya cathayensis. The sequence continues at coordinate 1,247,486 of QGSO01000255.1, read as the reverse complement.
CTATTAGCTAAATATTTGTTGGGCTAGATGATCTTAATTCGTTCCGTGTACAAATTTTTTGATTGTTTTTTAAACTACAAAGTCAATGTATTACGTTTGTGGTTGTTTTATTAATTAATGCAGTTTAAAATTTAAGGTCTCAGTTATGCCATAAATGCCAATCCAGATCTGGATCTGTAATTACTTCAAGATTAAAGACGTTTTCTGTGACCTACATAGTGTAATACGGCACATGGAGGTGAAGATCTCAGCATTTACGAGAGAAGTTTTGATATATAGGATTCCGGATAAAAAGAAATATTATAGATTAAGCAATAGAATAACTGATTTTGGAATGTGGGTAACGACGTTGCAATGGGTAGAGTGATGTGGGGATGCCACCAAGGATGGCAAGTTTATCGGCTCCAAAGCTTGTGTATGATGTACTTGTTCGATATCTGAGATGGAAAAAAAAAAAGGTTTTAGTAGGGGTATACTAACATATATCTTAGTGTGTTGTAGGATATCGAACAACAGAACTGAGTTTCTTATTGACTGCGGAGATTTTATATCAGAAAGATCAGACTGGATTAGCACGTGAAGAACTACTTCTTAAAAAAAAATAGTACGTGAAGAACTGGTGACTGTTGAGATATACGGTGTAACTTTTAGCAATCATTCAAGAGATATGTACTAGATCGCAATTTTGAAATGGACACTGCTTCTTCATCATCTATTTCTCCTTTTCCAGTTATTCCTGTAATTGACTGCAAAAGAATGAAGCTCCTTGTCCCTTCTATTTTTTTCCCAATGTATATTCATCTTGTTTTGGTGAAGTTATTAGAATTATTGGTTTGTGGCAGGGTGAGCCAGGTTTCCATTTGTTTGGATTCATTATGTGCATAAGTGCAACGGCTGCAAGGGCCTTTAAGTCTGTTCTTCAGGGTATCCTACTTTCTTCCGAAGGGTAAATGTTTTGATCTACCATCTGATCATTATTTCATCTTTTGTTGTAGATTCTCTTCCACAATTTATCTCATAACTATCATCTACTATTTCACTTCCATAAGGATGGACTCGTTTTCCCTTTTTTCTGCTTTCCCTTGTCTTGTTGTCAATGTGTGTAGTGTTAAGAATCTAATGCATGCCAGTTTATCTCCGTTTATGGATCTCATGTGCTAATATGGAAGAACACAACATTCATAACTGTTCTGGATGAAAGGACTAGTAAAATGTGATCTGCAGTGTTAGCGAGATAGATAAGGAACTCTTATGCCTAATTTAGCAAAATAATGTAACTAAGGTCAAGTCCTCATAATTTTGCTTTCTTTGGTATCTAGAAGTACATGCGATCATCATATGTGTTTGTTCTTCAAATATGTTTATTTAGCTTGGTGCATGTATCGATCTTTTTCTTTTTATCTTTTTCCCGTTCATGTTATTTCATATGAGTCTAGAATCTGTCTACTACGATATCCAACTATACCGAATATTTCCCTGAAAGATTCATATCCGTGTTGAATACCATACTCTTTTGGAATCCGATTAATCATTGATACTCCAAGCAGTCCTGTAGATCTGTTGTAAGGAGGTGATGGATTTAGTTAATTGGATAGACTGCTCCACTCATGTTGAGGTAATCTGGAACAAGTTAATAAAGGTTGCAGCATTTCTTGCAATGACTCAACTAATCTAGTTTGTGCGTGGGAATGCCATATTTTGGTTCTGCTCTTCTAATTGATGTAACATATATGTAACATCAGGTTTCTTTTTACCATCTTTGTTTTTATGTTAGGATATACTTATTCTTCATGGCATGATATGTTGCATCATATCAGGATGGGAATTACCATGTTTATATTGCTTGAAATCTTGAATGATGTGTTTGAACTCCAACTGTAATACTCATGGTTTTACAAACCCTTACTTTTAACTGGTCTATTCCTGTTCATAGCCTGCAACATATGGTATTGATGGAGGACGAAAACCAAACCCTGAAGCTTTTCATTTCCACTATGAAAAATATTATGAATAGTCCATAAGAGCTAAGAGTGTAAACAAATGTCAGGAACACTCATTGTAGTGTGAAGAATGGCTGTTATTATTTCATTTGTATTGTCATGATTGCATTTTATAAATGATGTCGTTTTTTCTGTCTTTTGAGCTCATTTTGGAATTCGATGATTAATCTTTTTTGTTCTGTTGAGCAAGTCTTGTTATGTTTTGTACTTAACAGGGAAAAGCTGAACTCAATGAATTTGCTGCTATACATGTCACCAATTGCAGTTCTAGTTTTATTGCCTGCAACGCTTATAATGGAGCCCAATGTCTTAGAAGTTATTGTGTCGCTTGGAAAAGAGCATAAATATATGTGGCTGCTGCTTTTAATTAATTCAGTGTTGGCCTATTCTGCTAACTTGTCGAACTTCTTGGTGACAAAACATACAAGTGCATTGACGCTTCAGGTTTGACCTAGTTTATTCTTCATTAGCCTTTTTATTTTTGGGAAATATAGCCACTAAATTTTTTTATTTGCAGCATATAGATTTGACTGTTTATCTAACATCATGAATCTAACTAAAGTCATGAATGAAGTCCTTCAGTTTACTGGCGTAGCCCGTGAACTTTCTGTTGATCATGATAGTTATATGATGTATATTCTCTATCTTCATATCAAAACCACGTTAGAATGAAATGGAAACAATGGCTATGGGTGTTCCTTTTATGAAACAGTTTTGGTTCCCTCCAAGTTGAAGCCACATTCTTCAGGCAATAGGCAGATGATTTTTTTTTTTTTTGAGCTTTAATGCTATTCATTGTTTTCTGGGTGTTTCACTGTTTCTCCCAAATATATACTATATCATATGGTTTCAACCCTTGAATGTAATACTCTCATCATCTCCCTGCCTTGATGCCAAGAAATTCAAGCCTAATACTTATGTGTTATGTTGGTTGTTTTCCATTCCTCAAATCTTTCAACTTTTCTTTGTGGCTCCTTGGAATTATGCTGTGATCAGGTATTAGGAAATGCCAAAGGTGCCGTTGCGGTTGTTATCTCAATACTCTTGTTCAGAAATCCGGTTACTGCTGTGGGCATTGGCGGGTACACAATCACTGTGCTTGGGGTCATTGCCTATGGAGAAGCAAAGCGGAGGTTTAGATGAATGGAATAGTTTTAAACGGAGCAGTGGAATTACTCGGGCGTAGATTCTTGTAGAATATTGTCTTCATTTATTGATTATTGTGTAGACTAACATATTCTTCGAATTATCCTATTCTGATTTATTCTTGAGTGACATCTCGTTCTTGTTTCTGCCATTTTTATCCTTTTTTATTCAAATATTTTCTTTTATAATGATAGATGAGAGATCTTAAATATCTTGTATCACACGTGTGCTCAAAAACACACACGAAGAGGGGAATGTTGTCTTTGGATTCAGTGGTAAAAGTACCATATAATTCCAAGTGTGCTCAACCCATGGAAAAGAGAAAGGAAGGAGCATGATTTAGTTTTCCAATGGCCTTGCAAAGGCCCAGAGATGAAGAGCTAAAAGAGTTAGATCTTCATATTCCTTCATTCAAAATGAGAACGGATGATGGAGAAGAGAAAACTGAGACTTATGAATTAGAACGATATCAAGCCTGCCTGGCTTAACCATTCGAAATCATCAATATTACACAGATAAGGGAAGGGAAAAAGTACTTATCAAAAAAAAAAAAAAAGGGAAGGGAAAAAGAAAACGAAAAAAACGGTGACAAAAACCTCTGTTCCTGTTATGCCCATAGCAAGTCCAATGCCTGTTTCGTGCAAAGCTGGAGCATCATTGGTCCCATCACCCGTAACAGCAACAACCTCACCAATCAAACTTCTCAAATGGGACACCAAGGTCTGCTTGTCCAACGGCAATGATCGAGCCATGACCTGTATCCACAGTAAGCAATTAAGAATCTGCAATCATCTTAGGCGAGAAATAGTTCGAAGTCAAGACTTTCGAAAGCAAGCTTTTAAGAACCTGAATCCTTGGTATAGTGTCCTTCATCTGTTCAAAAGACATGCGACGAAATTCTGGTCCTATTGCCACTCCATCCTCCACACTCTCTAGCAATGGCCTTTATTAAATCAAGCAATGCAGTCATCACAGCAGCACACCGTGCCAGCTACCTCATCACAGCAAGATGCCACGAATCATCCAAATAATCAGCCAATCATGCAATCACAAGATGATTCTAGAAATAAAGAATGCTAGCATTCTGTTAGCATCTTCTGTAAAGTTTGTTAGAAAGACTTTATCTCTTTTTCTGCTTCATTCTTTTACACTACTGTACTTACCATATATAGAGCTAGTGACCACACTGTACGCAGCGAGTTTTATCAATACAAAGCACATTCCTTAGCATCTTTTGTCTCTCTACTTTTCTACTTTATCAAATCAACAACCAACAAGGTACCAGAGCCATAATGGCTTCAGGCGACAATAACCCACTGCCTCCTCCTCCTCCTCCTCCCCCAACCAACAAAAATCCTAAAGATCCCTCTAGCCCATAGTTTCTTAATCCTAACGATGGGCCTGCAACTCTTCTCACTAATCATCTTCTCACAGCTGATAATTATCACTTATGGGCACGCACAATTCGTCGCTCCTTACGAATAAAAAAGAAGTTGGGTTTCATTGATGGCACCTTACGGGAACCTAATGTTCCTAATGATCCCTTGTTAGAACCATGGCTTGAATGTAATGACATGATGATAACTTGGCTTCAAAACGCAATGTCTTTGGAAATCAAAAGCAGCGTCATGTATGTTGATACCACTCATGACCTATGGCTTGAGTTGGAACAACGATTTGCACAAAATAATGGTCCTCGAATTTATGAGCTCAAGCATTCCATTAACTCCCTTGTTCAAGGAGATGATTATGTCAGTCTTTATTTCTCCAAATTGAAAGGGCTTCTTGATAAACTTCTCAACTTTGAATTCATTCCATCATGCACTTGTGGTGCCACGAAACATGTCCTCGAGAACCAGCAACGTGACTGGACCATGAAGTTTCTCATGGGACTTCATGATTCATTTATCAAAGCTCAAATTATTTTGTTTAAATCCATTCTAAGTCTAAGTGAAGTTTATGCCCTGGTTCAACAAGAAGAAAAAAGCAAGCAAATTTCCAACCCTTCTAATTTACATGATACCCTTGCCTTAGCCGCAAAATCCACTTCCTTCTCTCACCGAGACAACTCCAAACCATATGGATCTTCAACGCGAGAAAAATTCTTTTGCAGCCATTGTAAAATTCCTAGCCATTCCCTTGAAAAATGTTTTAAGGCCAACCCAACTCTTGAAAAACCAATATGTACTCACTACAATTTAGTTGGTCACACTGCTAAACGTTGTTTTAAATTGCATGACTATCCACCTTGCCATAAACTATATACTCGAGGAAAAGCACCAGACTCATTTGCTAACCAAGTCAGCTCATCCAACTAAGAACAGATCAATGAGGAATCCCAAGCAGTTCTCACCAAAGCACAATATCAACATCTTTTGACTTTGCTGCAATCACCAACTACATAACCTTCTATTAATCAGGTTCAACTTGATTCCACACCCCCTGCCCCTCGGCTTCCACAATGACTAGTATGAATTTCTCTTTCTTAGCTTTTCAATTCCCTTCTTCACCAAACACTACCATCTCTTGGATAATCAACACATGAGCAATTGATCATATGATTTGTTGCCCCTCCCTCTACACCAGTCCACCCACTCACGTGTCTCTCAATGTCAAATTTCCAAATGCTCATCTTGCACGGGTCACTCACAAAGGCACTGTCCATTTTAGTGACAAACTCATCCTTCATGATGTTCTATGCATCCCTACATTTAGTTTTAATTTTATCTCAGCCAAAAAATTAACACAAGATATATTCTGCTGTCTACTCTTCTTCACTAATAATTTTTTTTTATAGGACCTTTTCTCTTAGAGCACGATTGGGAAGGGTGACAACAATTTCACCTATTGCCTTCTCCACTACTTTTTTTTTTCTTTTTTTGCTGCTTTACCATGTAATCAATTTTCATTTTCCAACTCTGTTATTTCCCATCCTAATGACCAACAGCTCTAGCATTATCGAATGGGTCATCTATCTATTTCCCGACTTTTCTTATTACAAAAAGACTTACCTAATCTTGTTGTTATCAATGAGAACACACCATGTACTATCTGTCATTTTTCTAAGCATCACCGCCTACCTTTTCAATCAAGTGAACATTGTACATCCAAACCTTTTGATCTCATACATTGTGACATATAGGGGCCTTACTCTCAAATAGCCTATGATGGCTCTAGATTTTTTCTAACCATTGTAGATGACTACACAAGATGGACTTGGTTATATTTAATGATAAATAAATCTCAAACCAAACCTCCTTCAATCCATTTGTTCTCTTATTGAGACCCAATTTCAGTCTAAAATAAAAATCATTCGCTCAGACAATGGTGCTAAATTTGCAATGACAGATTTTTATTCAAAACAAGGAATAATTCATCAAAGAAGCTGTGTTGAGAGTCCCCAACAAAATGGTGTTGTTGAACGCAAACACCAACACATTCTTAATGTTGCCCGAGCATTACAATTTCAATCTGGCATTTCACTTTCATTTTGGAATGATCTTGTATTAACTGCTACATACCTTATCAACCGTACCCCCTCCCCAAATCTACAAAACAACACTCCATATCAATTACTTTTTCAATAGAAACCAACATATAATCACTTGAAGACCTTTGGATGCCTATGTTATGCATCAACCATCAAACAAAACCACCACAAATTTGATTCTCATGCCCAAAAATGCATTTTACTTGGCTATCCTTTTGGCATCAAGGCATAAAAGTTACTAGATCTTGCCACCAATTCCATCTTTCATTCCCGTGATGTCATCTTCTATAAGCACATTTTCCCTTACAATTCCTCCTCCATGTCCAATAATCACAACATCACCTCACCTTCTACACCATGCTTTCCTCTTCTTGGCCCAATCATTCCCTTACCTACACATACTGCCTCCCCACCTCACACTTCCATTTTTACCTCCCAACCCCATTTCCCTAATACTCAATTCACCCCACAATCCCCCACCACTCAAATTACTCCTCCTAACATTCCTTCTGCCCCTCGAAGATTAACTTGACCAAAGAAACCTCCTTCCTACTTGCAGGATTACTCTTGTCAACAGGTCATTGTGACTCCCTCTTCACAGCCAACCTCCAAGGTAAAAGGTACTACTTCTCTCTACCATTTGTCCTCTTATTTAACTAACAAAAATCTCTCTCCAAAACATGTTGCCTTTGCTACTACCATTCTTCAAATTTCTAAACCTACCACTTATTCCCAAGCTGTGAAATCTTTAGAATGGCGCAAAGCCATGGATGCTGAGATTGATGCTTTACAATTGAACCATACTTGGGATGTTGTTGATCTGCCTATTGGAAAGAAAACAATTGGTTCCAAATGGGTTTACCGCCTCAAATACAACTCTGATGGCTCTATAGAAAGACACAAGGCACGCTTGGTTGCTAAAGGGTATACCCAAGAAGAAGGGCTTGATTACAATGAAACTTTTTCACCGGTTGCCAAACTTGTCATAGTCAAGTCTATATTGGCCATTGCTGGTATTAAAGGCTAGAGTTTGCATCAATTTGATGTAAATAATGCCTTCTTACATAGAGAATTAAATGAAGAAGTCTACATGAAGATGCCTCCTGGCTACTCACTTTCCAACCCAAATAAAGTGTGCAAGTTAAAGAAAAGTTTGTATGGCCTCAAGTAGGCCTCTTGGCAATGGTATGCCAAACTTTCCTCATCTTTACTTCAATATGGTTTTAATCAATCTCGGGTTGATTACACTCTTTTTACCTAAAGCAATTGCCCTTCATTCATTGCATTACTTGTCTACGTTGATGATATCAATGTGGCTTCTAATGATCTCAAGGCTGTTTATGACTTAAAAGCCTTTTTAGCCACCAAATTCAAAATTAAGAATTTTGGTTATCTAAAATATTTTTTGGGCTTAGAGGTTGCTCGAAATCCTACTAGGATACAAATTTGTCAACGGAAATATACATTATATATATTACATGACTCTGGTTTGCTTGGTTGTAGACGCTGGTTTGCTTGGTAGTAAACCAAATTTAATACCAATGGATCCAAATATTAAATTTTGCAAAGATGAAGGTCAATTGCTGGATGATCCTAGTGAATATAGACACATGGTTGGTAGACTTCTCTACCTCACTATTACACGACCTAACCTCTCCTACTTAGTTAATATCTTGAGTCAATACATGTCATCACCACAGGTTCCTCATCTCAATGCTGCTTGTAAAGTGCTGTGGTATCTCAAGAAATCTCCAGGACAGGGCTTGTTCTTCCCATCTTCATCCTCATGTCACTTGACTGTCTACTGTGATTTTGATTGGGCATCATGTCTCAACACCAAGCATTCAACAACAGGCTATTGTGTCTTCCTTGGCCCATCTCTTGTCTCCTGGAAATGCAAGAAACAGACAACCATATCAAGAAGTTATGCTGAAGCAGAATACCACTCCATGGCATCTGCTTCATGTGAAATCATATGGATCAAATATCTTCTCACTGATCTTCAGGTTCCTCATCCCCAGCCAGCTACACTCTATTGTGATAGCAAATCAGCTTTATACATCGTCTCAAATCCCGTCTTCCACGAAAGAACCAAACACATTGAATTAGATTGCCATCTAATTTGGGACAAAATTCAAGGAGTTCTTTCTACTGCATACACACCATCACAGTATCAGCTTGCAGACCTCTTAACTAAGGCCCTACATTCCCCCATGTTCTACTCATTGTTGCTTAAGATGGGAGTTATTGATCTCCACTCTTCATCTTACGGGGGGATATTAAATCAAGCAATACAGTCATCACAGTAGCATTACGGGGGGTTTACAGGATCCTTAATTCTAACCGCTGCTATCAATGTATAGCCATTATCGGTAATGCTACTCTCATTGGAAGTGTCTTGTAAATCTTTAAAAGCCAAGTAGAGAGTTCTCAGAGATTCCGATGTAGAGCCATTTATGGTATTTGTGATATTATTTACCTATTCTTGAGGAGATGAACATGTTCTCCATTACAATCAACAAATTTTTCACACATTCCTAGTATAATTTTAGATGCACCTTTGAAAAAAGCACGTACCCCTCCACCTAGAAGAGCTACAAGCATAGACATCTTCTTCGTAACTGAATTGAAAGGCTGAACCTTAAGTATCTTAAACTCTATGCGCTGTGCATTAAAATCACCACCCAGAAGAAAGCCAAATTCTAAGATTGCTGATTTTGTTGGTGTTCCCAAAATGATATTCTGTTAGATCAAAAGGGGTTACAAAACTAAAATAGTGAGCGAAAGTTTGCTTCAAGGCGCGTTACCAATGTCATTTTCCTTAAGACAATATTCATCCACACCAATTACTGTATACACACAGGTTACAAGCAAATTTGCCTCAAAGATACAATGAAGCACAGAACAAGTCTATTTGTCTAACTGCGTTATGTACACACAAAATTAGATCTCGAATATTCTCTGATTTTGCTATTCAACCAAGAAATTAGAAATCTTTTCTCTTGAGAATGAACAGATTCTAACAAGTTTTGAAGAAATGAAATATTTGAAGAGAGAGAGAGAGAGAGAGAGAGAGAGAATTCGAAATTAAATTCCAGGATACTCAAATGGCAGGCCAATAGGTCTATTTATAGATGGCCAAAAGATGTGAACAAAAAGTGTTATTACTCTTCGTTTTGCTGAAAATTGTTCGGAGTAGGTATATATATTATGCAGCACCTCTACGTTCACATCCATTGCCTATGTGTTGCAGGCACTTCATGCAACACGTCCCTTGAACCCCAAGTGTTGTAGTGCAATAGTGCCTAATGCGTTGGCCGCATGCCTTGATAGAGGTGTGAGTTTTCCCAACTGTTGCGGCACCTCTTGCTGTGTTCGCACCCATTGCCCATGTGTTGCAAGCACTTCATGCAGCACGTCCCTTGAGCCCCAAGCGTTGCAATGCAATAGCGTCTAATGCGTTGGCCGCATGCCTTGATAGAGGTGTGGATCGAACCCAGTCCCAGGGGTTAAATTGGAAGCCTTAATACCACTAAACCAGCTAAAGACTTATAGTCAGCACATAGACCCAAAATATAATAAACTTCAGAAACTTCCATATCTTCTCTCTTTCCCAAATAATTCACAACTTCCAAAAACAACCCAAAAATATTATTAATAAATATAATATATAATTAATTATTTTGAAAATATTTCTAACATATTCTTTCCACTTTCATCCTTATCCACTTTAGAGCCAGTATTTTGAAATATAGCTTGAAATAGGATGCCTAAAACTCCGATATAACTGATTTTAACACATTCATTCCCACTACCTTTTACCTCTATAGAATTTTCAGATATCCACAATTAGTCAATTGCCACATGATTTGTGGTCAATATGCCCGTCTTATCAGTGCAAATGCAACTAGCGGAATCCATTGTCTCGCATGCAGAGAGATGCCTCACAAGCACCCTTTCATCCATTAATTTCTTCTTTGCAAAAGCAAGGCTCAAATTCACTGCTAATGGCAATCCTTCAGGGACTGCAACGACGATAATGGTCACTGCAGTGGCAAAGAAGTTTAGAATTGTCAGTGTAAAAGGTTTCTCTTCATATACATTCATTGGCTCCCTCTTACCTAACAAACTTGATTCATCAGTCAACAAGCTGTATCCTGATATCTAAATCCCCTCTGCTGGAAATTGATCCTCAATTTACAAGTGTACGATATCTCCAACAACCAAGTCATATGTAGAAATCTTTTTTCTTCTCCCATCTCTAGTTATCTGGATAAAAATCTTTTCTTCTCCCTGTCCAAATCATCGAATTATAGATTAACTTGCCCACCAGAAATTCCAGAAAATTAAAAACTTTTGCGAGTCTAGGAAGTAGAGGACCCGGAAGCTCAAATTCTCACAAGTCGCAATGAATGTGAAAAGTGATACTTAGCACCTTATTTGACAAACATTAATGAAAAAACCTTTTTTTTCCTTTTTCTTTTTCAAATTTCTGATTTTTTTATATGAAAATTCAATCAAAAAGTCTTTTTCATAGAAGCAATTAAAAAAGAAAAAAAAAACAAGTTTTTTTCTTTTTTGTTTTTATTGATGGTTGTCAAATGGATGCTCCCTAACATGACCCAATAGATAGATAATATATGATTTCTCGACATATCTGTAGGACGAGTGGACGACTATGGTTCTTTAATCTTTACGATTAAACCGTAAGCGGTTTGAGCATTTGGATGAGGCCGGAGACAGAGAAACTGCAAGGTTCGGCTGCACAAAGGTCGAAAATCTGCACCCATTTGGATTTGAAAGCGAGCAGACAGCCTCCCTCATATTGGGATTTCAATTCAATGTCTTTTATCGGGTAACCCCAAGGAAAAGGCCACCGGAGAACCAAACCCCAAATCCAGTCTCTATTACAGTTACAGGCCTTCTAGTGATAGTTGAAATGTGTAGTTATATTTCAATGCCTTCAAATGATTTACTTGTTCGATGGACCCAGTCAAAACCTTTGTCATTGCATTGATGCATTCGTTTTTATCTTGCATTATGCTGCAGCTCCAAACCCTACTGGAGCAGAGTTTGGAACCAGTGGAATATTTATATTTCATGAAAGGATTGCCCCTAAAAAGTTGCAGCAATGCAGCCAAATTTATCAGTTTATCCAAGTCAATTCACTTGTGCTCAAGCTGTAAAAACAGCAAAATCCATAACAAATCCGACAGCTACAAACTAATTGCCATAACCTTCAATCTTGAAATTATTCCAATTGCTCGCATCCAGGTTACCAACATGAGAACCCAGACTGTAAGTAGGAGAAAAAACTACAATAATATCCCGCTGGTTATTGCGGTTGAGTCCAAACTGCATGTAATATTAAAAGAAAAATTTTCATACAACAAGATGGATTTGGTATTGATGAGAAAGAATAAGCATGTATGAGTTAAACCTGCCACTGGTTGTCACTTGGTTTTTGTTACCAATGATTCAAGTTTGTGTAACCAGTTCACATACTGGACTTGCTCCTTTTTATGTAGGTGAAGCAAGAGAAAGTTGGTTAGGTTTTCCCCAATTCCCTTGGATACTAAGTATTCCTTGAGAGCATCTTGTAATTGAGGGTCCAAAGAACTGCAAATAGACATAAAAGAAGAACGATAACATAGATGATAACAATACAAAGAATCCAGGAGGGAATGAAACAAAAAAATTAACATGGTGGATTTTATCTGAACAAATGGTATGTGCGCTTAGGCGTTTGAAGACAAAAATAAGTAAGACTTGATCTAGAAAAAATAAAATCAGAATTTCCATGAGATAGAGAACCCTCACTTCTACGGTTAAACTAGAAGAGATATAACATCAGTCTTCATCATTCATATTCCAAACTTTGCTTAAAACTTGAGCAAAATATGAATTTTTAGGTTGTCATTACCATCCCTTTCCATTATTCTTATATCTTGTCAAGGTGCAGCACTATACTGGAAATATATGGATCACAAACTCTTCAGATGAGTACCCAGAAAACCAACATGAGCACTCATGAAACCAGGAAACACAGTAGAAAACAGCATTCTCACTACGAGGAGTCTTTTTCTCCTTCTAAATTGGTGACTCTCGTGTATGCATCCAGTATACATGGGTAGCACCTTTTGTGAGAAAAACCATGGGGTAGGCTATGATCTAAAAGAAAGGAAGAAGACGGTACCCCAATTTTATTGATAACCCTCACTTATGTTGGATGAATACTGTATACAAAGGGAACATGGGGTTACAATAATCCAAAAACTGAGCTCCTAAAAATAGAGATCTATCCAAGAAATATATAAAGAAGTTAACACCAAGAAGAATCCCTAATAAAGGACCAAATTAACACCTATGTGAGCTAATCTAGATCAGTATAACCATGATACAGCCCCATTATGGCTATTGACTAACACTCACGGTGAGGAAATCACATATATTAAGTAAGGGATGAGGAAAACGCAGAAAAAAATATAAAAGAAAAAATTATTATTATTTATCTCCTTTTTTGCAAAACAGATGGATCATTAGTGAGTTTAACCTCAAGGCTTCCTCCTGGAAACATGCATGGTATTCTCTTTTTTTTTTTTTGATGAGTAAGAAGATATTTTATTAATATAAAGATAGGTAAAGTCCAAGTACACACCACTGGTATTCTATTTAAAAGAGTCCAATCAACAGTACCAATCAATCTACAGAGAAACCTTTTTATAAAAATCTTACAGGTGGATCTTGGCTACTAAGTGAAAACACATCACTATATAATAGTAGTCTGCTTAAGAGAAACCAGCTCAAAGCAAAACCTGTAATGCACCTCTCCTAACAGAACTAGATCTCTCCTCTTCAAATGATAATAGGACACATCAAACCAACTATATCTGGTGGTTGCTGTTTATGTTATCTATTTAGACCAAAGATTATGCCTCACATGATTATGTGGATTTGAAGGATTACAAGCAATACTTCGTCAAGCAAACAAAGTCTTGTACCCCAAGGATATGTAAAGGTTGCGTTAACACACATATGACTACAAAACTTTACCTGAATAATGGGCCTCGGTAGAGGGAAGAGTTGACGCGAATTGATGATGGGATATAGTTGGCATTATGGATGTCAAACTCAGATACATCATTGCCTCTGTAAGAAACTCCACAATCAAACTGCAACAATGAGCTCAAGCCAGGCTTTTTAAAACATACTTTCATCAAAACTTCCCTTGGGAACACACTCTCTTGTCCATATGTCACTGGACCAAGCACAGCTGATACAGAAACCTCTTCCCCTGACTCGCATGTTTTCCGCAAAACCACATCTTGGGATTGGGGCGAGTCCCATTCCACCAAAAAATTCCCCAAGGAAGCACCACTTTGGTTATTCTGTTTACATATCAACACATATACAAGTTAAGATGGGTCGAATCCTCTTAATTTTACAAGGCTAGGCACATTAGTCAATACATTCCCAAATATTTTTAAATTGCAAGATAAGAAACATTTTGCGATTAAAAAAAACAGCTTTCTGTTTCTATCAGCTTCGTTCCCAATCTAAGAACGGAGTGGGACGCCAGGACAGGATGCCCCATCCTTCCTATAATAATAGGCACAGAGGTTTGTTGAGTTGAGCTCACATAGAGAGTCATTTTCTTCACAATAGAAGTTCATGCACCCCCTCCCTCAACCACCACCACCAAAACAAACAAATAAATTTCAGATCTCTTAAATTCAGATATTCAAGAGGATGGAAGTTTCAAGAACCCTTTTTTTTTTAACATTCACACAAGACGTTTTTGCATCTCAAATAAATCCCATTTACCTTTCACACATCTAGTGCTCGAATAGAGCGAGATTCATTTCAATAAATGGATAGTGACGGCTGAGCAATGAATAGCGCGAGATTCATTTCAATAACGATACAATCGAAGCAAAAGAAATAATCGAAAATTTTAACAGGAAAAGCGTGGAGGGTAGAAGGATATCATATAGAACCTGAAAGCGATTGGAGGAGTGCTCGTGTGCGATCTCAGACTGCAAGACCTTGAGCAAGTCCAAATCTTGAAGAGCTTTCCGACCCTTTCGCAAGATCGGAGTCAGCCTCGTCATCCTACGCTTCGTAAAACACTTCTTTATTTTATTTGAAAGCTCGATTTATTTGAACGAGATAAGGAAAATGGATGTGTCCGGAGACGTGGAGTCGGGACCTGCTACATGCGCATGAAGTCTTTCAAAACTATTATAAATAATTTCCAAGGAAAACGCTTATAAGAATATTGTTATTGGATTATACATTTTTGAAGGGTATTTTTTATAAATATAAGATAAATTTTAATTTTAATTATTTTATTTACATAGATCTCTCTACATTGAAATAGTTTTTTTCAATTATATCACAATAAAATAATATAAAATAAATTTAATTTTGACTATTTACATCACATCTCTATATTGGATTATTTATTTATATATTATATAATAACGAGTAATTAATAATTTAAAATTTTTTTATTTTTTAATTTTTTTTTATTTTATCATATTTTAATTAGTAATTATTAATTTATTTTATTTTATCATGTTTTACTATTTAATTTTAAGAAATTAAGAAAATTTTGTAGATGTAGATGAAGAGAAGAGAGAATATTATAAAAAAAATAATAAAATAAGTATTTGATGTGTGTACAGTAACTATTAAATTTGATTTTGATTTTAGAATTACTGCAGCTAAAAACTATTGTAGCTACCCTTTGCTTAATCCAACGTGGACAATTTTATTGTCCTAATAGCTAAAAATTACAACAATTTTACATTTAGATATTCCAATGAGGATACTCTAAGAGGCTGTTATTTGAAGAATAGCAACCCTCCTTTCATCTGCTGCCACGCTAGAAATTACATAATAATTTTAATAGTCTCAACCACACACAATAAAAAAAAGACGTTTCAAAACAATTCAACCCGAATAATATATGAAAAACTCTAGAGATAGTCGATGGGGGTAAGTAGCGCGCAAGCGGCTGCTGATGTGGAAAAAAAATTCAAACGTACCGTTTTACCCCTACAGCCCACACGCACCATTTCAAGACATCCTACCTCTTTCCCTTCCACTTGTTCTTGCTTCTCACTTAAGTCCTCTCTGATTTCTTGCGTAGCACCTCCCTCCCGAATCCACGTACCTCCTCTCGATGCCGCTGCTTACAGCCTCCCTTAGTGTCCAGATGAAAGTCTGAGACTCACACAAAACCGTCTTCGATTTGTCCTTCCCTCAGTTTTGTCCCTCCCCTCGAAACTTGCCTTCGTGCAACACTTCACCCTTAAATCTTAGTTTTCTATAATCTACCATCTATTCTTAGTTGTCTTAGCATGCCTTCCCTCATATCTTAGTTTTTTGCAAGATTTGGCATCTGGGTTTTACTTCAACCGATGGGTTTTCAGGGAATTTTAATTCAAAGTTCAAATCTTTTTGTAAATTTGTTGTGGGTTTTGGATCTCGCTGACTTCCCGATTGAAATTGTATACGGTTTCTTGATCAGATGTTTTCTTGATCATTGAATGATCAGATGTTTTTTAATTGAATCGAAGATAACGATTTTTGTTTTGGAGATTGAGTTGGTCGGCTTGTAATAAATATAGGAATTTGGTATTGGATTCATAGTCTGATTGGTTATTCATCTACATTTCATTTAAAAAAAAAAAACATCTTGGTAAGAAATTGACTGGGTGACTTAATATTATTTTAGAAGAAGAAGAAGAAGAAGAAGAGCCGTAGCCTGCAACAAAGTTGAAGGTCTAAAGCTTCTGATGATTGATGAAAAGTTCTAGTTCAAGATCAAATGGAAGAGATCCAAAAGGTTTACAAGAGCTACTCGGATAAAATTTGAAAACTGGGTTTTGGAGAAATAATCGAAATGGGTTTTGGGAGAATTGTTTTTACTTTCTTGTGAGAGAATTGCTTTTCGGAGGAAGGAAGACTTGTAGTTTCTATAAGAATAATTACAAATATATTTGCAGAGAAAGATGACGACATTTGAAGATCTACTTTTTACCTCTTTATTTATTTATTTATTTCTTATAAATGCTCTACCACGTCCGCCGTTTACATGCCGCTTGTGCAGTGGCGTTTGTATGTAGCAGGATTGATAATATATAGCACAAAACCCATCTTCTCCTCAATGCTGCTGCCGCGATCTCGTCGCCCATCTCTCCGCCGCCTTTGGTTTGGACAAAGTTAACTCATCTCTCCATCGTTCTCGTTGCCCATCTCTCTGTCATTTTTTTCCCAGCTAATAGAATGATCATGGCATTGTCGAATTCATCTACTAGTCTAGAGCCCAGTCTTTTGCAAGCAATTACATACTCTCAATTTCTCTTATCACAAAAAATGCTCAAACTCAAACTACACGGAGGATCGAGTAATTACCAGTTTTCAAAAGTATATTTTTTATTTCTTTTTTAAACTAGTGTTTTACATTTCAAACATGAAAGTCATTCAACATCTACAAATACATTCATCATTTATAAATCTGAAAATGAAAAAGATTACACATACAAGCATCCAAAATCCTTGTGATTTTCTCTTCTACATTTTAGCAAACACCTTGTATGCACACTGTATTCTCCATCGCAACAGCTCTTTATCCCTTTCCTGGATATAAACAGCCAACCAACAAGGTTCCTAATAATCTCTGGAGAACACATAGTTGAAACGCACATAGGTCCAAATGTCACTCTCTATCCCTCCCTCCCTCTCCCTCTCTCCGTGCTCATTTTCTCATAAAGTAATACACAGTTGCAAAATACCATTCAATCGGTAGAAAAGTACCTCGAAGAACAGCACCACAACCACCACACTGATAAATAGAGTAATCAACAAGTTCTAGGAGGAGATTTTTGCACTTTGAGCAACAAACCATCAGTACTTTAGTTGAGTCCGCTATTGTTGATAACCAAATAGAAGGAAGACTCGAGGGGATGAGGTTTCTTGTTTTTGTGAAGAAAAATTCTTCGCAGAAGGCACTATTTAGTTGAAGCCATTGCACACACTACGTGTAAACCGGGTTCACTAAAACACCGAACCGGTTCACTTACTAGCAGCCAGTCTCTCGTCTCTCAGCCCTTAGTCTCTCTCAGCCTGTCATCCCCCCCTCTCCTCCGAACTCACAGCCCTCGCAAAATCGAGCCCCCCTTCATCTTCTGAAGCAAGCACCACAGCCACCGACATCAGCCTTAGCCCTCCCCGCTAGGGCTGAAAACCGACACTGGGGCCGATTTTGCCGCCGAACAGACGCCGACTGAACATCAAATTCCCCCACTTTTGCCGACCGAAACCAGCCGTTTCCAGGGATGAAATCGGCCGGAACCGATTCCGGTCGGTTTCACAGTTTGGGCCGGTTTGGGCCTATTTTGAGCCCATTTTGCTTATGTTTTAGGCCTTTTTTTCAATCCACTTCAATTTTTTGGATTTCAATTTTATGGTTTCACGGTTTGGGCCGGTTAGACTTTTCTTCTTGTATCATTGAAATTCATTACTAAAAACAATAAAATTAATTACTACTTAAGTAATTAGTAATAGGAACTAGTAATTCTAATAAGTTAAATAACTATTAACTACTACCTACTAAGTAATCAATAAAAATGTCCACTACATGAGTAGATGTTTAATACAAATACAAATCTACACAAATTGTTTTAAGCAATAAGCAAACAACCAACACAAATTAAAATTAAATTATCCCAAGATCAAAAATATTAGATCTTCAATTCTTCATTCCATATTCAAAAACAGTCTTCAATTTTCAGTAGTTGTGATGCCAGATTGTGCTCCTAACTCTATACAGATATGAAAAAAATTAAGATTAATATCAAATATTAATAAATTTGGCTAATGAAAAAATGAATTAAATTAACATATAAAAATAAATAAATATTGAAAGAGATTAACATTACTAGATTCTATCACAAAACTCTCCACGTTATCCATGGCCTCTCGAAGATCAATTGGCGCCGTTGACGGATGCTGCAACCAATTCTGAATACAAATCAGTGCCTCAACTGTTTTCGGAGCCAATGAACTCCGAAAATGATCAAGTACACGCTCTCATGTACTAAATGCTGATTCAGATGCAACAGTGGAAATATGCATGGCTAACAAATCTCGTGCACTCCTAACAAGTATAGGATAATTAACCTCATTTTGTCTCCATCAGATCAACAAATCAAAAGATGAACTGAGTGCATCACAATCATCTGATAAATACCGGTCTACCTCTGTTTTAGAAGCATTACATTCAACCTCAGACTCTGGCTCATACCAATCCATGTACAATTGTGACTCTTGATAGTCTTCACTTTTTCTTACTTCAATAGATGTCGGAGCGGACTATTCATGACTACCTGAGGTAGAACCAAATGTAGCATTATATTCATCGTATAAGTCGAATATTAACTGTCTCACACTAGACACCAATTGTAATCCTCGGGTCTCATCATAAATTTTTTTCAAGTTGCGGGTGAGAAGCCCTAACTTATTTCGAGAATCAAGCACAACAACAATCAACAACAACAAAGAGTCAAATCCATCTATAATACATACATTACCAACCCTCAAAGAGTCAAAAACATGCATTTTTCAATTCTGTTTACTATAGTAAAATAAAATTTAACAAAATAATAATAATAATAAAACTTAAAAAAGACAAAATTGAGAGACTAACAAATAAATCTCCGCAATGTCCGCATGATTCAGAATCTTAGATTCACAACCTTAACATTCCTTCAAACATACAGTAGATATAAACATCTCTTTTAGTGAATATAAATCATGATGATTAGAAGATTGATTGCCTAAACATTCTCAAATATTTAGTATATTGTCATGTTTTAAATCAATATAAATCAATGAAAATTAGAAATCATTATTGATTCTCTTTCACTCAGAATTCTTGTCCTGTTTTAATATAATTCCATGAAATCTAATTAATAAAAAAAAAAGGATGTTATACATTCAGAGATACAAAATACAATAGAAGAACTAGACCAAATACTTTTAAAAAATAAAATACAAACATGGATGATGGATTACAAGAAAAATCTGAAAAATGAAACATCAAATCTCAAATCGAACCAAACATTTTCAATATATAAATTTAAGGAAAGATTACGGTAAGGGTCTACCGTAATACCATGGGGAAGGGCCGACGACGCGAGGAAGGGGACTCACGGCTGAGAAAAGCTTTAAACGGCAGCAGCAGTTGAGGAAGGCTTTAAACGGCGGCAAGTGGCAACAGTTGAGGAAGGGGACGATGGTGACGATGGGAAGCAATGCAGAGGGCCAGTGGCACGACAGTCGGCGACTCGGAAGAGAGAATCGGGATGGGGGCTGACGGTTGGGAAAGAAATTTTTCTGAGAAAGGCTTAAGGGAATCGGGATGGGGCATTGGGGGCTTTTACCCTAATACGAAACGGCGCCATTTCACTCACTTAAGTGAAACGACGTCGTTTTCAATATGTATAAAAAGTAAAAAAATAAATATAAGCCGGTCGGTCGGTTAACCGATTTTTACACTATACGAACTGAAAACCGAACCGGCCGACGTCGATTCCCACTAATTTCTACCGCCGGCCGACCGGTTCTTTGCCGGTTCCTGCCGGTTCTGGCGTCTTCCGGTCGGTTTAGGTCGGTGATTCGGTTTTGTGTACACCCATACTCCCCATGACTTCAACCCTCCATTCCCACCACGACTTCAGCCCTCCCAAGGAGATCATCGCGGCATCAGTCCCCCAAGCCCTCGGTTCATTCAAACCACCAACGAGAAGCCCTCAGTCCACCGAAGCCCGCAGATCTGCGGGAGTGTAATCTGTATTCTAGGGTTTATCTACTGTTTGAGCTAAAATCTAGGAAACGTGAATGTTGGGATGAGCAACCTGGAGATTAAGATGGGTTAAGTGAACAGGGCATGAAAAATATTGGGACAGCCACAAATTTTTTTTTCAGAGTCCCTCCCTTCATCTGTATGACTGACTATTGATTGTATTTTTTTTTTTGGTTATTCTCATGTTTAAGTCGATATGACAATCATGGATGATTGTTTTGTTTTATTTTTTGCACTATAATGCAATACGATCTATTGGTGTTGTGTACGCAAGAAGATAGGAAGAAAATAAAAATTTAACTGGGTTGGTTTTTGTGTAAGAAGTAGCTTAATGAGGTAAAAAAATAGCTTAGAATAAAGTTGCTATGCCAACAAACCAACCACAATCAATCAAACTTGGTAGTCTAAAATCACCGCCACTACCTTTAAAAAAAAAGAATTTTTGGCATGAAGATGACCTTAACTTAGTTGATTCTTTCTACTTGGATGTTATATGTCAAAGAATCCAAAGTCCAGGCAATAACTTTCTTCAATACGAGACTGTAGTAGAGGATTAGATGGATTGCAAAAGAAAGAAGCCAACTTTGTTTTTGATTTCACTCTCATAAATTATGCTTTTTCAGCCAACCATATCTTAGTCTACCCATGGATTTACACTATAAGATGAAAAAGTGGTGATGATTCTAAGCTTTGTTAACGTAATCTTTTCTTAGAAGGTAATGAGAGAGAACTGGACCAGCACTTCTGCTAACAAATGGTATAGAAGCTATAATTTTTCCAGTGGCCAATATTTTCAATTAATAACAAAATGATATCCTTTCAATGTCATGGATTGGTCGTACTAGCTTGGAACTAAATAATATGCGAATGAATTGAATTGGGTAGAGGGATAGATCAACTACCAACAAAGTAGCACTCCACCATACAGCTCCCTATCACTCTGCATTTTTCACATGGATCAGTGCATTGATGTTTGAACAACTTTCTACTACACTTAATTGATTTTTATTTCTTCTTCCAGCTATAAAAAGAAGTAAACATGGAACAACCCGTATGGTGCGTTTAATGCATAATCAGTGGGTAATTCATAGAAACCGATTTTAGCAATCCCATGTGGGGGGAGACGACACTACTACTCTTTGAGCTTTCTATGAATAGGCTCTAATATTTTGCCTCTCTATTCAACCAATGATAGATCGTCATATGTTCTGTCTCCATTGTTACCTTCAACATGTTACTGATAGGATCTCCAAGATCAGCTCATTAATATCATTTCCAATAAAACAGATTTCAAAACACCTCAAATTCATTACTATAAATTTAGTTATAAATTCTTCTAAGAGGTGATAAAATTTGGGTACAAGCAGTAGGTATGCACTAACTTGTCCTAAAATTTCAATTGAAAGTGTAGAAGTGAAGGCCAATCTAAAAAAAATCACAATAAAGACTTTTTAAAATGCAATCAAGACAGTAAATAAGGAAGGCAATGCTAAAAAAGAAAAAAAAAATTGAAGACTTTCAAGTGTATCCGTTCATTTCTCATCGATTCTATGAGCAGGACGAATATGCAACGTGTTAACAAATACTTTTCAATTTATTCCATCACATGAATCCTAACTTGAAGCTTTGCTATTCTGTAAAGCACGGATGCAAGCTTTGAATCCTAACTTGAAGCTTTACACTCAGTCAGTTCATCTTCATTACAAAACCAGAAAAAAAAAGAGCTAAAAAGATGAATTAAAGAAAGCCGTTTCTGCAAAAAAGAGCACCATCAACCTACGTCAGCTATCAACTACTATTACAGTAGCCACCTGCCACCACATTACATTTGAACATCACAGTCGCAGTATTTTATTTTGTTCGACACAAGTTATAACTTTGAACTCTTGGCATTTCCACACTGGTGTAGCCCCAATTGGCATCATGCCATCAGCCGAAGGCTGCATTGAGAATAAGGACATATTGCCAGCAGTGAGGTTGCCCACGTTATTCTCAATCATTGGGGTGCTCCTCGTTGGGTTTTGACCGATCCCTAAACATAGAAATGCTTAGCGGCAACCTTTTTATCTTCACTCTTTCCAGTTTTTTACCAGTTGTACACACATCTTCCCCAGTTTTATCCTTCCAAGCTTCTGAGCTTCCGAGCTTTGCCTTTTCAATCCAGAGTACCATCAGCTTCCAAGCCTTGCTTTTTCAAGCGAGCAAGCAGCCGCTTTTGAGGAGGCAAAAGGACATCCGCATCCAAGTGATTGACATCACAGATAGTAGCCTCCATTATTCCTATTACATTTAGTGCAAGGATTATTAACCTGGTATAAAGCAAGAAATATTACATATTGGTAACTCAATCAGACTGACAATATAATACGAACCACAAACATTACTTACTTCATGCTTACTATTCATTCCCATGCCACCAACTATCACAATCTTGGATAGAGTTCATCATGTTACACAAATCCATTTAATTTATAATTAAACTTGTACTATTTAAAAATCGACAATATTCAAGAAGTGACCAGCTTACGAAAGGGATTGAGCATAGCTTAGCTATGTAATATTAACCAGGCATAAAGCAGAAAATGTAAGCTTAGAAACCACATAAATGTCCACCAACCCATGTACATGGATGAAACCACGGTCTTGTGTGTCAAGGAATTGAAGATCTTCCTAGCTGACATGAGTTTAACTGGGCGCACTCACAGTACATGTCAATAAGAGAAAGACCAACTTTGGATATCCACTTCAAATCACCAACACCAACTTTTCAAAAAGCATTTTACTTTTATATTATTATTGTAACAAATCTGGTAGAACCTATTATTTTACTTCAAAAAGCATTGATATTTCTCAATGAAGACCGTGTAAATCCTCGATCTACCAATCCACAACACAACACAAGCACAAATGCATAAAAAAAAACAAATGCACTAGAAAACCCATGAAAACAGAGAGAGAGAGAGAGAGAGAGAGAGAGAGAGAGAGAGAGAGAGAGAGAGAGAGAGAGGAGCTGGGTGCTAAATGCCAGTTTTGATAGATGATAATGGATAATTTCTCCTTTTTTTAAAAAATATATGTCTATTTCCTTATATTTTCCATTGGTAAACGAGCAACCAAGCATAGGGTAATCTATTAATTTTCAATCTTAATCAAGGCATTAGGGTTATAGGAGCAATGAGCAAAGGAATAGGAAGAAGGGTAACCTTCAATGCGATTGCTATCAGCGGGATTGATAGGAGTAGCGAGCATTTTCACGCACACATCGACCTCTTTCACTTGTACAGGCGGCAGCTCTATTACTCTGCAACAGAAATGCAAACCCAAACAAAATAAAAACAAAAGCTTAGAAACCAAAATAAAAATTAAAGAATTAAAGAACAAATCTAGGTACCATGCAGTTAGGGCTGGGAGTAAGGACCTGGTGACAGAATCTGGTGGACCCTGGTGATCGTAGATAACAACCTTTGATGGAGGTAACATGGTGGCTGAGAAAGCTCACACTCTTACTAGGGCCATGATTCTCCACTCACAGCTTTCAGTGCCACTGATCATAACATGCTGGCAGTGACGCTGTGTAACAGCCCGCTAATTCTTATCTCTGTATCATTTTCTTCCTTTTCTTTTCACACAAAGTAGACAGCAAGACAATCCGTTTTGGATTCTTTCCCGACAGCAATCACATCTCTCTCGTCTTTACCCTCATCTGGAATCACGCGTATAGATTATCTTTTCCGTAAATCACGTAATTTGTTCTTCACCGACAACTGTAAAATCCTGAACAGTTTTATCCTANGTAAAATCATGAACAGTTTTATCCTAAGCGTTGTACCTCGATGGCGTTTTTCCGGATCTTATCCATCGAATTTCAAAGTATTAGATAAGCTTGTTTTTAAAGTAGCACAATTATAATAATTTAATGAGCTCTGAAAATATTATAATTGTGGATAATTATTTAGATTAAATATTTTAATTGTTTTAAGATATTAAGAGGTTTAATTTTACGTTGAAAATTCTTATTTAAATTCAAGTGTTTTATGCACTTTGATTAATTAATGATACTTTATCATTTTATACAATGATGAAGAAAATATTATTTTATAAACCTTAGTTTATAAAATAATATTCTATATTAATTTCTCTCAGTGTTGTAATTAAGTGTTTTATTAATTTAAATGATTTTATCCTCTTCGATTAATTAACGGTACTTTATCATTTAATATAATGATGAAGAAATATTATTTTATAAATTTTAGTTTATAAAATAATATTCTACCTTAATTCATCGTAGTGTTTTATTTAAAGTGTTTTATTTAAAATAAAACACTTACGCGTTTTCAAATCAGTGTTTTAACTCACCGTTGGTTTATTTGAGGATCCCGAAGCGTATGATTGAAGTTAATTACCTAGACCCCTACTCTTTTCCCTTCACTTTTTCCTTTTTCCTTTTTCTTCTCTCAACTTTTTCTTCTCTCTCTCTCAAGAGTTCCCTCTCCGTGTTTCCAGCTTTGCTTCTCAGATCCAAGCCGGTTCGGGACCTGCATGGGTCACCATAAGCACGATCTGATTCATCTTGGTGTTGAACCGTGGTGTGGATAGTATAGCCTCTCTGGTGAAGGCGCTGGACCAGTGACAGACACAGCCAAGCTCCCAAAGTGGAACTACGATGGTTCGAGCACCGGCCAAGCCCCCGGGGAAGATTCGTTGGTGCCAAATGCGTCCGGGGAGATTCCGGCGCTTGTGATATCCGTTATTGGCGTAAGAGTACCACCAGAAAGGGCCGTCTCCACGGCCAACTGGCACACGTGCCACATGCCGCGCGACAGAAGTCCAACAGAACCGTCCACCGGATTCACTGTGCGCCCGCATGCTTCGTATAGCAAGGACTGGAACAAAAGTGATGCTCTAAGCCTTGGGTTAATTAAATCCAAGCTTTGTCTTGAGGGTGATTCGAACTCAAGCCATATGAGAAAGCAAGAACCTAATCTGGAGCATATCTGTTATACGCATGCCATAAAAGCTCCTGTTACCTCTTCACAACATCCGGCCCTAATACCATTCCATTTCAAGGAATTACGGCTAATTGATGCGGTGGGAACAAGCCAACGTCCAATCAAAGGCTCAGGCTTTAAGTTTTTCGTGAAGAACACAATCTGCATCTGTAAGTGCCCAACGACAACAGGTGGGCCTCCAGTACCTTCTAGTTTGATACCTACGGAGAAGTTGGCCGTGATGTTTGGGGTCCTTGACGAGCTGTTCGAGAAAACTAGGGTGCGTCCAAAGGATATAGGAGTCCTGGTAATGAGCTGCAGCATCTTTAAACCAACGGTAGCTGCAGAAGTTGCGGAGGGTTTGGACCGTAGTTCCACATGCAGTGAGGTACTTCTCTGAGGTGTGGTACTTCTGCTAGGCGGTGATATCTGAATCGCACCACTGCCGCCCCAAGTCTAACCAGCCCTTCTACTATGACATACCGGTGGAGATACCGTTTCTTGCTTCAGGCGCTCAGCATCTGGTACATCGTCGTCAAAGGTACATCGTGTTGAAGTGGATAACACGTGGTAGTCATTCACCATCACTGGGGTACCATCCTAGTGACAAAAAGGGACATGGCTGCTACTTTTGACATGGCCGCTACTTTTGACAAAAAGGAAGGGAGGCTACAGCAACTATTCCATCATTTTCAATACTTAATTTTTTTAAAATATCAAGCTTGTTGAATATATGCTTCTTGTCAGGATTTGATGTTCTTACAGAGTTACTTTATGAGCTTGTGTCTACACGTGGTAGATTTACCATAGACTTTTTAGTATTATCCAGCACGTGGACGTTCAAGCATGGCTACTGGGTTGGTGCTTCATCGGTCACGCATGGTGGTTTGTTGATTGAGAAGTTAGTGACTTTCTACTTCAATGAAACCTCAAGTTGTCTGTGGTGTTGCAAGTGCTTACAATATGGCAATTAAATTCAGAATTGAAAATCTTAAGGACTTGAGTGTTCCTCTTCCAGCTGTTGTGCAGTTCCTCGTGTTTCGCGCTCTATTCTCATAGAACGCGACGATCGAGGTAAATTAGCCTCTAACTTACTATCAGTTTATTGTGTATGTGTGATGGTAAGGGAACTACAATTTATGTATGTATGTTATCGTATATGCCATGTCATGCTATGTCATTACATGTTTATCTGTTACGTATGATTTAATCTCTCATGAATATTTATCTGTTACACAATCTTTTCTGTCATACAATGTTGTATGTTATAAGTATGCCATATGATACATGTATGCCATGAAATGTTTATGATTAAATCATATTGTGCCATTTACAAGTATACGCCATGTTAGAAAAGTATATGATATTAAATAATATCTCATGCATTAAGAAAGATAAGACATGTTATGTTACGTATAATACGTGGGGCCACAACAACTGTGGAGTACGTATTATATTTTATGTTACGTATAATACGTGGGGCCACAACAACTGTGGAGTACGTATTATATTTTATGTTACTTATAATGCGTGGGGCCACAACAACTGTGGAGTACGTATTATATTTTATGTTACGTATAATGCGTGGGGCCACAACAACTGTGGAGTACGTATTATATTTTATGTTACTTATAATGCGTGGGGCCACAACAACTGTGGAGTACGTATTATATTTTATGTTACGTATAATGCGTGGGGCCACAACAACTGTGGAGTACGTATTATATTTTATGTTACTTATAATGCGTGGGGCCACAACAACTGTGGAGTACGTATTATATTTTATGTTACGTATAATGCGTGGGGCCACAACAACTGTGGAGTACGTATTATATTTTATGTTACTTATAATGCGTGGGGCCACAACAACTGTGGAGTACGTATTATATTTTATGTTACTTGAATACGTGGGGCCACAACAACTGTGGAGTACGTATTAACGCACGTTATTAATCAAGACAATTGAATAATATTCCAAGTTTATGTTAAGTCCAGTTTCAGATCAAATACATGATAAGTCAAGTTTTAGATCAAGTCCATGTTATGTTATGCTCACGTATATGTTATGTTCATGTCATGTTATGTTCAAGTTTATGTTATTTTCAAGTTCTTATTTATGTTATGCATGTTTACGTTCATGCTATATTTCAAGTCCATGTTATGTTTCACGTTCATGTTATGTTGTTTGTTCATGTTATGTTTTAAGCTTAAGTTCATGCCATGTTAAGTCAAGTTCAGTTCACGTTTAAGTTCTGGTTATGTCATGCTATATGTCAAGTTATGCTATGCTTATGTACGACTATACTTATGCATTTATGCTTTTACTGCCATGCATGCATCTTTAACCTGTGTGTGAGTTTTATGTTAACTTACTGAGATTTGTAATCAAATCTCACTGTGGTAGTCCCAACTACCATTCCCCCCGAATGGTAGATCTTGTTACAGGACCCGAAGGAGAATTGGAATCTGACCAACTGAATACGGTCAACTAGGCCACGGTGCGATGTTGATGATGGTATAGTATTTAACTCAGGTTAATACTTGTACTTTTGGAGTTGTATCTCAAGTATTCTTTTGATCACAACCATTTTGGACTAGTGTGGTGATCACGGCTTTTTAGTATGCCTTTATGTATGAAATATGTTTCAAGTATTTGGGATATTTTTAGTTTGGTGCATAGTATTGCTAAAGAAAAAAAAAATTATCCGCTGCGAATATTGCATAATGCTAGATGCATGTTAGGAACATTGCATCTTATATGTCATGAACGGGGGCAGGTAACCTTGTGTTGCATGTCTCGACGCTTCAAATGTCCGTTCAATCCCAAGCGGAATTTGGGGGCGTCACACGCTGGGCACAACAGGAGGGGCGACGGTTACATAGGGTGCTGGCAAAGGAGGGGTGATGGCTACGTGGGTGCTGAGATGACACGGGAAGTGTAAATTCGAGGGGCAACAGAGGAGAAACGAGCAGCATCGCCTGGTGGCGCGGGAGGAACGTGACGCATGCGAGGGAGGAGAGGTTTCGAGTGAGGCGGGTGGGGGAAATTCGAATCGCAAAAAGCAAAATTCAAATCCAACGCACATTTGATTAAAAAAAAAACAGAAGAAAGAGTAGCCACGTAGTGAGTGCATTGTGTGCACTGCTACAGTGGCTTCTCAATAGCTTTACTCTTTTGTGAAAAAAGAGGGGGGGGGGCGAGGAGATGAATTTTGGATCGATTGTGTGGTCACATGGAAGTTAGTTGTCAAGCCTATGTGGCACTCAATTATTTGAGGGCTATTATTTGAAGAACGTTGGATAGACCAGCTAGAAGATAAACTTAATTTGCAAACTTGTATATAATATATATATATATATATATCTATATATATAATATGTCTATCTAACACGTGATTATATAGTGAAAAGTGCTACATATACAAATGAATTATACCAAAAACAAAAATCATAAATTAACACCACTCCATATGATTAGTATTTAGATTTACTTTACGATAAAACTAATTTTACAATCTAACATACCACATCAAATCATGTCATTTTGTAGATTTATTTTTGTGTAACATCTTCATGGCTAAAATATCATATCTCTTATATATTTATACTTAAAATGATTTTAATAAACAAAAGGCATAGTTTTGTAATAATTTTCAAACTCATACATATGAATATTCGTGAAGATCAATTGAGTACTATTGCGCGCTCAGTTGTGAACTCGACCAATGATTTTGGTAATGTAACTTCAATTATGGTTTTGAAAAAATGGTTTGATTTTGAAGAATATTTAACTTGAATAAGTTAGAAATTAAATTTGACTGCCTCGCATTAATTCGATCAATTTGGTCAGAAAATTTATGAATAGAGATCGATTGTACGTAGTCGATCGACTGCATTAATAGATTCAAAACTATATTTAGTTTCTGATCAATTGTGTTTTGGATGTGAAAGTTTTCTCTTATACAAAATATGAGAGAATATGATATATACTAATTTTCTCATGTCGATCTGTATGTAATAAAAAATATAGTAGAAAAACTGAATAATAAAATATGAAGTTTTTATTTTATTTTATTATTTGGTAGAAGATAAAACTTAAGAGAGATCAAATGAGTACTTTTTTTTTTATCGAATTATTGATTTTGCTTGGAAACTAATTA
The DNA here is from genome assembly GCA_011037825.1 of Carya cathayensis. NCBI lineage: Eukaryota > Viridiplantae > Streptophyta > Magnoliopsida > Fagales > Juglandaceae > Carya > Carya cathayensis. The sequence goes on along the minus strand of QGSO01000255.1, from coordinate 1,217,829 downwards.
GTATTTCCACGCATAGACATTAATTTCCATGCATAGTCACTAATTTAATACAAAATTAGTGAGTATTTTTTATTTGTATACTCTCAACTTTGGTTGGGTTGACATTTCGTTACATATATATATATAAAAGGATTCTACTCATCATCTCACATCACATAATATTTTATATATTAAAAAATTATTTTATTATTTATTATTTATTATTTATATTTTATATCTTATTAAACTGATTGAGTTGTTCTACTTGTGATCTATACACCACATGCTTGTTATAGAAAAAATGAAAAAAAAATTAAAATAAGTGTGATGTGTGGTGTGTGAAGATGATAAGTATAATTATTGATATATACATATATGAGTAATGTTATACTCTATACTAGGACTGTTCACCCGACCCAATATTTGATATTCCGACTCAACCCGAAAATGACATCTTCCGAATGCACTTCAGTTCCGAATTTTTTAATTCTGTTAACTGCCTGATCATGGTATTCCAACCCGACCCGTTCACAAAATCCACATCCATCCCACCAAGCCCATCGCCGAACAAGGACCCTTCAATTGCATCATCCACCAGATGTACGGACGCAACTGGAATTAGAAACTACACCAGTTCTCGGCCGAGCACCCAAACATTGTCGTAATCGATCCGCCAGAGGCCATCAAGAAGCTCCACAACCTGGTTGCCATGCTTGAGGTGGTGACCCGGTTGAGAATGCCTCAAGGAAACGAAGCCTTCGGGGTTCCAAACCAAAGAGTGGTGTACAAGTTGGAGACTCTGTTGGCTCCGAATGCAATTTAGGAGCTGGGGCTGAGGTTGTCGGTGATAGCGAAGCAGGTGTTAGTGGATGGCAGCTTGAATTTGCACGAGATGTGATTGGTGTTAAATCCAAATGGGTTGAAGAGGCTGAAAACACCAATCATGCTATAAGAGTTCGTAAACCACGGCGAGGTGATTCCGATACTAAGAAATGAAGATGAGGAGGATAGTTGTTCCGATGCTGAGAAGTCAGAACCGCCGCTGGGCAATTGGAGTTTTTCTCCTTCGGATTAATAGTTATTAACCAACCCATATCGAAATAATCCAAAAATGTTCCACTTTCGTTTGTGGCTGTCTCGGGTCGGGTAAACCAGGTCGAATCATTTGGAACTTCCGGTTCGGGTCGGGTGAGCGGGCCAAATGTACATTCTTATTCCATACTCTCATCCTATTTTTATCCCACTACGTAAGATGTAGCATGTTTATCATTCAATGATGATAAACAATCTTCCAATAAATAATTATCCAATGATTATAAATTATGTGTTACATTTTACACAGTAGAATGAGAGTGGGATATGATGATAGTGTGGTGTATAAAATTTTCCTATATATATGTGTGTGTGTTTAGACCCAATAACAGGACTCGAGGCACGTGGCTTGTAAACTACATCTCAGGCTCCCAATGAAAATGCTCCACATATCACAATAATATAAAAATATGAAAAAATAAGTATTTAAAATTGAAAAAAAAAAAAAACTAGATCAAATGCTTCAAGTTAATTTATGAAACTTGTAAATAATTTCCTCCCTATTAATTATGTTTCGAAATTGTGGTGATCAGTTCAGTAAGGAAGTATCCGTTAATAGGTACTACTCATGATGATGATGTCGACGTTCGTTAATTAATTCTATCATGTTGTATTGCATCAATTTGTTATTTGAGTCCTGCTACGTACAGGCAAAAATTGTGCCTGTACGCGCACTCCTATGACGTGGCAACACATTACATCAGCATTTATTTAATTAAAAAAATCAAAACAGAGGAAGAAGTAAAGGGAACACTTTTTGTTTTCTCTGGTTTTCATCTTTGCTCATTTTGAAAAATCTGAGTTTTGGACAGGGCTTCATTTCTCGCCCATTTTCTTTCCGAACTATATCCCCCAAAACAGCTTCAGAAGCAAAAGGTCTATTTGCAACTTTGCATAAGACTGCTCTAAAATTTTTCTTCTACTTTTTCTTTTTGAGTTTTCTTCTTCTTCTCTTACTGCTTTTACCCAGTTTTCATGCTATTAATTACTTCTGAATTTGTTTTCCGGGTTTTTCTTCTTGGGGGCTTCTTTCTTCAGCTTGAATATATACCATTGCTTCATCTGATTTCTTTTTGATCTTTTGTCAATGAAAACCAACCAGTCAAAATAAATTATATCCTAAGTAGCGCAATATTCACAGTAGAAATTTTTGGTTGATACTATGTTTGGCTGTCGAGAAAACTCAGGAAAAAAAAAAGAAAATTAGTTCCAAGTTCCAATTGGTACACTTTAAGATTTCTGATTTCAACAAACTTAGAAAAAAGCAAGCTGGATTTCGATGCAAAATATACATGGTATCAAAACTCTCATGATGATCTTGAGGAGAGGAGAAAGAAATCTAATAGAGGACTCAACGTTTGAAAACACACCGTTTTTTCTAATTTCAAACAACGACGTCGTCCCATTTTTCCACCTCAGCTGGCGTGCACGGGGCGCCTGCAAATAGACTTTTTCTATATCATTGGGCGGGCGGCATGCATGCAGCATGGGTCGTATTCCTTGGTCTATGAAAGGTACGTACGTACTGCATATTATAAGTACGTTAAACATTACTGATCTCAATTATAATGATATATATATATATCGTCATGATCTAGTTGTTTCTCTGATGATCTGGTCAAAAAGCATTCATGATCAAATTAATCTACGAACTATCTATGAATTGATGATCATCATCGATCTACATATGTATGCATCTGGTCAAAAAGCATTTAAATAGTTATAGCTAGATAGGAGGAGTCAGGATTAATAGTCAGTGGCGGACCTACGAAATGTCTAAGACAGGGTGGCCATGCCCCCTCAAAGTTTTTAAAAAATTAAAAATATACATTATATTTTGTTTATAATTTTATAAATATAGTAAATAGCCCCCTTAAAAAAATTTACACTCCCCATGTATTTTTTTAAAATTTTGTAAAATTCTAATATATTTAGAAATGTCTTTCTCCAATTTTTTTTCTATAGTCTCGAAATTTTGTACAATTTCTTTATATTATTTATTTTCAAGCATGTAGTCTCACCAAAATTAAATTAAAACTAAGTTTAAAAAAAATAATAAACTTATTAGTATGGATACAGTAGTTACTTTAAATAGAATACATATGTTAAGGATGGTCTATCGCAATAGGAAGATAGAAAACTTTATTGATTTTTTCTCTCATGAAAATTACTGCAAAATGCAAACTCACCAATCTGTTAAGCTGGTGCTCATTTAAAGTACCCCCATGCTCAGCATGACTCTCAATTCTGATAATTGTAACAAGAAATCATTACTAAGAAAACATTCGAAGTCCCCAGTTTGCAGGATAAATTTAAAATGATGAACAGCCTGAATAAAAAGTACTTACCCTTTTGAAAACCACTCATTGAATTGCTCATGACTGTCAAATAAGGTTGGCATAATGAAATGTAAAAGGGCCCACAACTCTGCCATATTGTTCTGGATAGGAGTACCTGTCAGCAGCAAGCGGTTCCGACAATTGAAACTGAGCAGTGTCTTCCATCTTATACTGCCAAATCAAATATATAGTCAGTAATGATGAGATTATAATTCATTCTGTTGAATCTTACTTACAAGCAATTCTATGAATCATAATGAGAAGAACAACAATAACAATGATCACGATCATGGTGATAATGACACTAGTACTTATACCCCCACCAAAAAGAGCAAACAAGCTAACTAAGCTAGCAAAAAGCTAATAAAAACATCTCATAAACTCAAGCCACTGTGACAAGAAAGATTAGTTACAACCTGTTCGAACTTTTGATTGCCTGGGCTTCATCTAACACCATGTATTGCCATTTCACACGCCGAAAGTACTTCTCATCAGACACTAGAAGCTGGTAGCTGGTGATGAGGATGTGAAATCCAGCTTCCCTGGCAAGAAAAAGAAGCTCACATTAAAAAAGACAATAAGGCACTTTATTGACCAATTGCTCAGGTTAATCAATGACTTTTCCAAAAATAGAGAAGGCAAGATGTCTGTGAATGCTTGGATCTTCATATAAGGAGCATTAAAAGCTGACTGAATACAAAAAGAAGAGTTTAAATACCCTCTTTTTTTTATCAGTAAACAAAGTATTAATGCTACTATTATCCGTCCGTCTCTAACACAATAGTGCTACTTTTGGAGATGGCAGGATGTATACTCAAAATATGAGCAGCAGTTAGTTGTTTAATAATGTGCTCAAATACTTTCTTCATCAGTTGTCCACAATCCAACTGAAACAGTTGAAAAGGCAGATACTTTAGAAGGAAGACTCTAGTTTCAGAATCTTGAATTTTTCAAATATATCAGACATAGCAACTCATAGGAATATGGACACCGTTTCAGTTATCAATGCACAGGTAGCAGCAAATAGCAAATTTCTTTACAAGCTTACTCATGTCAGCAACAAAGAAACCAGTGTCATTGTCTCCAAGATCATTTTTAACAAGTCTCTCCACGCAAGTATGGAAATTAATAAAATTACGATGCATCCAAAAAACAGTACATCATCGATATTTGTTCTAGCCAAAGTCAGAGTGGATCTGGAAAAGAAAGCTACCTGCGGTACAGATCCTTGGGTTTGATTTTTTTCCTAAGTATGGTTCGATCTTGAAGTCCACCCCAATATGGAAGAGTTTTCAAGTCAGGGCAGAAACGATTAACTTCGTCATTCCAGTTGTTCAATACAGAAGCAGGTGCAACAACCAAAAAAGGTCCCCATATATTTTTCTCCTGAATGGTAAAAGTAACCAAAGTTACTCTAGAGAGAATGTATAACCATAAAATACCAAGCTGAATACTTACCTCAGCCAAATGACCCAAAAATGCCATGGCCTGAATGGTCTTTCCAAGTCCCATCTCATCAGCAAGTATGCCATTTAAACCCTGAAAGAATAGAAGGCAAAAGAAATGCACTCTTGTTTACAGCCAGATAATCATAATTAACAATTTTTCCAAGTGACAAGATACCACATACATAAACAACCAAGCATAAAACTGAGAGAGACAGAGAATTAAATTTTTAATCTAGGGATTGTCTCACAACCTGCTCATAACAATTAACCAGCCACTGAAGACCTTTTAGCTGATATCCTTTAAGGAAGCCTTTAAACATCCGGGGTGTCTGAACTGTTGATGTTACAGGCATGGTGGAACTGCATGTATAAATCATAGAAATTTTGTTTATTGCAAAAAATGGTTTGTCCCTAAATGAGTAATAAGATGGGGAAGAGGATAGAAAGGAAGAACATACGGGTTATGTAGATCTATGTTACTAGCTCCTGTGACCTCAGGTGGATGGGCCTCAGATTCAGCAGCATGTCGCAGCATCAAACATTCACTATCAAATGCACTCGTTAACTTTTTCTGCTTCGAAACTGCATCTTGAGCAGCTCTCAGAGCCTCCTTCTTCAACTCAACCTCCTCAGGATCTTCTTCCTCCTCATCAGGCTCAGCATCCGAAGTGCTCGGAAGCACTTCTTGGTCATTTAGTGTTTCATCACCCAAAGGCAAAGCTTCAGAGGGCTGTGAATTTGACTTATTTTGCATAAAATGACTGTAAAGCTCAGTTTGCTGAATAAGAAAATTGAGCCTTTGCTGTTGTCTCTTTGCTTCTCGAAGCTCCTGCTCACGCCTCAAAGCTTCAGCAGCTTCTCTCTCCTCTCTTTTCCTAACTTCTGCCTGCTCACAATGTTAGTGAATATGAGAAGCTATTTCAGCTCTAAAAATCACATGAATTCGAAAAAAACTTATGAAAAGAACTTGAGCCCCTCAGATGAACAAGCAGGCAATTGTAGGTTAATGCATGGATAAAAGTTATAACAGTCAACATAATTATACATGGAACTAAGGAAGTGGAGGTAAAAGAAGGGAGAGAATGTGTGTGTGCACGCACAAACGTGGATGCATGGTAATGCTACATTCTGCCTCACATAAATAGCAGATAAAATTACTCCTCTGACAGGTTGAATCTTGTACAGTCCAGCTACTTGAATAAAAATTCATAGAGGAAAGGAAATATACCATCTCTTTATCTACTCGCTTCCAATACAGCAGCATATCTCTAGCTAATTTCCTTGTGCGAATTGCAGCACCTCTCATCAATTTAAGTGATCTACTCACCTTCATTTTCACCTGGTAAAAGAAACAGCTTGCACAACAGCTTCAGGATATAAAACAACAAAGGATGAAATCAACCAATCCTAAAGTTCGCAGAACAGATAACCACATTCTACATGCCAATCGAAAATAAATCTTGGAAAGAAATGCACCGAATAGCATAACACTTGCCTCTCTTTGACAGTTTTCCGAGAACCTCTTGGCATCAATTAGTTGCTTTCGGTGAAAAGCTGAAAAAATCCTATGATGCTTTGGTATGTCTCTTCTTACAATGTTTACCCAAACTTTTCCAATCTTCTCCTTTTCTTCCTCCTCAATCACAGAGGGGTCTTTCTTTACCTTTGGCTTCTTAGGCAGAGACCGTTCAATTATCTGCATCACAAAAGAACCAAAGCTGAATGAAAAAATCCCATACCTGGCCCCACGTAGAAAATATGAGAACGACACTACCCCCTCCTCAGAATAGATAAAAAAAAAAAACATTTCATAAAAATAGAAAGTACTATACAAACCTCATATGTGTCTCCTTTCTCCAAAACCTTCACGTAGTAAACCTGCAAAACACCACCCTCAGACAAAATGGATCGCTTTATGTTTCCAGCTGCCCCCTCTGGGATGGAGGAATGCAACCCGATATCAGACACTTTGAGACTGAACTTCTGGGATGATTTAGAAGCTGAGAGAGCCTTCAATCTCGCGTGAAGTGATTCATACTGGGGCTGCAGCTCCCCCATTCCCACCCGGTTTCTAGGCCCAAGCCTTTTATTATTGGCCATCATTGTAGCTAAGGACCCCAAGTCCAATGTACCCTTTAAGTAAAACTCATCCACCTGAATATCTGAGAAGCTTGGCAAGTTCAGAGATGGTGCTGACTTATCATAAGTTGGAGGAATCTTATAGGTGATACCATCCCCAATGTCTAAAAATGCCGGTTCATATGTTGTTCTGCTAAGGGTACATAAATGAAAATATATCATTCAAAGTAAAAGATAAAGGATGTTTCCAAAAAGAAAACAAAAGATAGGGAACACAAAACTCATAAAAAAACCAGAGGAGATGATTAACCTTTCGGTGCCACTGAGTGGTGCAAAATTTGCTTCACGATTGTTCCCTTGTTTTTGACGGTTAATATCATTGAGCCAGTCTGACATGGTTTCCACTTCATTGAATCCTCCTCGCTGCTCATTCTCCAGTTTCCTAGTTTTTAAACCCATATTACTCCTTGGAACCGGGGTTCCCACCTTGGTTGGTGCTGGACTTGCTGAAGAATCCTTCAACCTCCTCTTATACTTTTGAATATGTTCTCCGAGCATTGATCGATACCTATCCTCTGTAATTTTGGTCCCGTAATAACTGTCATCGTCCTCATCTTCACTATTTTCCAAATGCTTCCTTTTCTTTAACAAACCATGTTCCCTTTCACGCAAAGTCCCATTCCCGCGTTTCATAATCATTCCACCTGTTTGTATAAAAAACCAAAAAGTACAATGCATTCATGAATACATAAGTTCACATCTTCCCATCCCAAATGACTTCTACCAATTACGCATAAATCCAGATGATCATTGTGATGTCAAGTCAAAGAATTAAGAACGAAGCCTACCTTGGCTACCTCTGCTCTCATCCTGACTACTATTCCCATAATAATCAAAATCATCATCTTCTTGTGGAAGTTGAAAGTTCGTCAAGGACTACAATACCACCCAACAATAAAATTTAAAAAGAAAAACCATGGGAAAAAAAACTATAAACTTACATATCCAAATAACAATTTTAGCAACGACACAACATAAAATCTCAAAATAATGCAAAATTGAATAAAAAAGAACCTAAATTCTCTACAAATAACCAAGTTAAACAAGAACAGAAGAGGCAGTAACTTCAGAAAACCGAACCCATTTGCGAATAGCAAAACCAATAGGACAAACCTCAAGATTGAAGAGATTGGAGTACGATAGAGAGTCCCTGGATTGCCTCCTGTGGTCCATATGCTTTGGCGCGAAAAGTCTCCGAAGCTAACCCAGGGAGACGAAGCCCTAGCTCGCCGAAAAGCATGGAGAATTGGATCGCTAAAGAGAGGGGAAGAATAATAAGCCCTAACCCTAGAGCAGTCCTGAAAGGGAAAGGGAACGAAATGGGGGGTGCGTAGGATAAGGTGAGGAAGAGAGAGAAAGCGAGAGTGATCATAGTCAGTCTCACGGACGGTGTAGGAATCATAGGGAACTGCTAACGTACACCTATTCGGCGACATTTGTTAACATGCGCTCCTTCGAGGCTTCTTTTTATTTTTATATATATATATAAATAAATAACTTTTTCACACATTTTGTTGGCCACGGAAAGAGAGAGCGCGATAGGAGAGGGAGAGGTCGAGGAAGGAGTTTTTTGGTGGTGTCTGGAGACTGGAAGTAACGGTAATTGAGAGGAGCCCAGGGCCCCTACATCCTGACGCTGGTTCGGGATGGAGCCCTCCAGAGTTTGGACTTTTTTTTTTTTTTTTAAGGCGTATATTTTGAATTAAAAATTATATGCATAATCTCTATATCGTTCACTTATTTTTTTTTATTTTATTTTTTATCAAGTAAATAATCTCATCTTATCTTATCTAATTATTATAATTTTTTCTAATTTTCATATAAAATACAGTAAATAATTTAACTTTTTTAAATCTCAATACAAAATTAATATTAAAAAATTATATTATAATAATATTTTATTCATTATTATTTAAAATATTTCATCTCATTTAAACTATGTAACCAAACGGTAAAATAGAGTCCTGCTACGTACAGGCAAAAATTGTGCCTGTACGCGCACCCCTATGACGTGGCAACACATTACATCAGCATTTATTTAATTAAAAAAATCAAAACAGAGGAAGAAGTAAAGGGAACACTTTTTGTTTTCTCTGGTTTTCATCTTTGCTCATTTTGAAAAATCTGAGTTTTGGACAGGGCTTCATTTCTCGCCCATTTTCTTTCCGAACTATATCTCCCAAAACAGCTTCAGAAGCAAAAGGTCTATTTGCAACTTTGCATAAGACTGCTCTAAAATTTTTCTTCTACTTTTTCTTTTTGAGTTTTCTTCTTCTTCTCTTACTGCTTTTACCCAGTTTTCATGCTATTAATTACTTCTGAATTTGTTTTCCGGGTTTTTCTTCTCGGGGGCTTCTTTCTTCAGCTTGAATATATACCATTGCTTCATCTGATTTCTTTTTGATCTTTTGTCAATGAAAACCAACCAGTCAAAATAAATTATATCCTAAGTAGCGCAATATTCACAGTAGAAATTTTTGGTTGATACTATGTTTGGCTGTCGAGAAAACTCAGGAAAAAAAAAAGAAAATTAGTTCCAAGTTCCAATTGGTACACTTTAAGATTTCTGATTTCAACAAACTTAGAAAAAAGCAAGCTGGATTTCGATGCAAAATATACATGGTATCAAAACTCTCATGATGATCTTGAGGAGAGGAGAAAGAAATCTAATAGAGGACTCAACGTTTGAAAACACACCGTTTTTTCTAATTTCAAACAACGACGTCGTCCCATTTTTCCACCTCAGCTGGCGTGCACGGGGCGCCTGCAAATAGACTTTTTCTATATCATTGGGCGGGCGGCATGCATGCAGCATGGGTCGTATTCCTTGGTCTATGAAAGGTACGTACGTACTGCATATTATAAGTACGTTAAACATTACTGATCTCAATTATAATGATATATATATATATCGTCATGATCTAGTTGTTTCTCTGATGATCTGGTCAAAAAGCATTCATGATCAAATTAATCTACGAACTATCTATGAATTGATGATCATCATCGATCTACATATGTATGCATCTGGTCAAAAAGCATTTAAATAGTTATAGCTAGATAGGAGGAGTCAGGATTAATAGTCAGTGGCGGACCTACGAAATGTCTAAGACAGGGTGGCCATGCCCCCTCAAAGTTTTTAAAAAATTAAAAATATACATTATATTTTGTTTATAATTTTATAAATATAGTAAATAGCCCCCTTAAAAAAATTTACACTCCCCATGTATTTTTTTAAAATTTTGTAAAATTCTAATATATTTAGAAATGTCTTTCTCCAATTTTTTTTCTATAGTCTCGAAATTTTGTACAATTTCTTTATATTATTTATTTTCAAGCATGTAGTCTCACCAAAATTAAATTAAAACTAAGTTTAAAAAAAATAATAAACTTATTAGTATGGATTTCTAAGTTTTTTTTGTTATACAATATTAGACTTCTTAATATGAAATCTAAAGTGAAAATATAAGAAAAATTATTTAAGTTTGATAATTTACATGAAAAATAGTTGAGAGATTTTATCATCTATACTTCATTGAGCAAAAAATAATAATTATTTAAGCTTTCAATTATAACATTATATGCTTAATATGACACGAAAATATCTAAATTTTGTATAAAACTTGATAAACTAACTTACAAATTAGAATTAAATGTGACATTTTAAAAGATCACTTAATAGATTCTATGAAGAAAATAAATTCTAAATATTTCATTATAAGAATAATAATGGATTAATATTATTCCATAAAACATTATCGTCAGAAATTTGAAACACATATTAAGTTGTGTTTTTTAAAATTTTATTTCTATGTATATGTTGCAAAATATTGAGATTTAATTTTATAAATAATTATATTTTTTAATTTTTTAATTTTTTTTTATTTTATATAAATATGTCACACAGTAAAATCGTGAAAGTTCCTGGTTCCGCCACACTGGGAGTAGAACTGATAGACATGAAGTAATAATCCATGGAAATCATGATCAGAAAATGAAATAATCCGGCCCCTAACGATCAGGTTCAGAGCAGCTAGCTAGGCAACGTATGTACATACGTACGTGGAGGTAGGCATGCTGCATGCATTCATGCAGTATTAATCCGATAGATCCTTCCTTCCTTCCTTTGCTGTTTTATTTCATGTCAAGTAGATCAGTATGGCCGGAGTACTGGTACTGATGGATCAGTTTCCTTCCCTTGACCATCGAGGCAGCTAGCTAGCTATAAATAATACGTACCCAGCTAATTAAGAACGTTATACGTACCTTGCGGCCCGATGATCTGCGTATGGGATTTTGTAAAATTCAGCATTAATTAATGATCAAAGGTAGCTACGTACTCGAAAAGATAACAAATTATAAATTAAGACCTTTATTATGAAGCTGGAAATTAACTTGGGAGTACTCGAAAATGTCTAAAAGCACTGTGCCGTACGTAATCGTCTGTCTTCAGACGTTTAATTGCGATCAAATTTGATGATCTGGACATGATAACTTGTGCATGCATTTTCTTAACTACTGCTTAATCAATTCGATGACTCTAATTAATATCACTATAAGAAAAATTAACTTTTACGATCAGTTTAATACAACTAAAAGATTATTAGTAATTAAAATTAATTGTTAATAATTTTTTAATTACATTAAACTAGTCGTAAAAATCAATTTTTCTTATAGTGTGAAATATTCTTACAATAATTGATAGAAGCAACTTGTAGATCATATATATTATCTTATAAATTGATTGATTAATCTCTATATATATATATATATATTCAGTTCTGCTAGGGACAAGCGGGATGTGTAAGCGGGTGCAATCGGCCGTACATAAATGATGACGTGGAAAAAAATAAAAATAAAATAAAAATCAGAACTCTCTCTCTCTCTCCTTCCGATTCTATCTACTTATCTTTTGAGTTTCCTTGCCATCAGATTTATTTTTATTAAGATGGTTGTCAGAACTCTCTCTCTCTCCTTCCGATTCTATCTACTTATCTTTTGGGTTTCTTTGCCATCAGATTTTTTTTTTTTATAAGATGGTTGTGGTTTTGGATAACGTGGCGTAGTGGCTGTGACGGAGGGTAGGTGGCGATGGAGGAAAGGGATAGAGAGGAAGCAAGGGGTTTAATCAAGTAACGGTGGTGGCAATGGAGGTATTTGATTATTGTTCTAACTGACATTTTTATTCTTTTTCGACATGCAAATTGTTTGGAAACTTTCAACCTATTCTGGGCGAAGTTTTGATAGAGGGGTTGTTGGTTGGTTTGGGTTTGAAAGCCGAAGACAGCCTGGAAAATTTAAACGGAGGGATTTTAGTGGACTTTCTGCTTTCCTCTGCAAAAAACTTCTTCTCTGCAAATGGAGGGACTTTCACATTTTAGATTCTCTGCAAAAAAACTTCTTCTCTTTCCGATCAACTTTTGAGAAAAGAGCTCAGCCCAACTTTTGCTCTGTTCGTTCTGCAACCAAGCTCAGATTTGGTTTATTTTTTTCATCGCTGTTTTTAGAGATTTTTTTTTCGGTTCCAGCAAGTTCTTTCTTGCTATCAGATTTTTTTTTTCCGGTTCCAGCAAGTTCTTTTGTTGTTCTCAGAGTCGCTACTTCTCTGATGGCAAACTTTCTGCGTTCTTTGGCCGTGGGTCATTGGTTTGGTGCTATCGGCATTCTCTGAGGGTGATGGTGTTCAAATGTCTGAGGAGAATGGGTCTAAGGACCAAGAACCTAGAAACGACGCCGTTTCCATAAAGGGCTGCCATGTCATCAAGCCGTTTGCTCCTTGCGACTGCATCCAGCATTTTTCATATATATTTGAACAGCCGGCCGCATGCTACCTAGCTACCTACAATTTAATATTACAAATACTTTATGATAAAAAAAAATGTCATTAATTGGATCGATGCTAATTGTTTAGTACAATTAAATATCTAAGATTCTAACAAGATGATAAGATCGAAGTTTCATTGTGCATTTCCAAGCAAGCTAACCATATATGCATGTGTTTTTCTTTTTGAATTATTTATGTATAAATGCTAAAAAAAAACTCTTAAAACTAATAATTTCAGTTTTTTAAAATATTTTACTGCAACCGTAGTATATTTTCACATGCATTTAATTTAATGCACATGTCGTGTCTATTTTTTAAAAAATATTTAAATTAAAAAAAGAAAAGGAAAAAATTATGAGATTCAGAATTAACGATGGGTCGACGGATCGAACTAACTCGAGTTAGGCAATATTATAATTCTTAATTAGCGCTAGGTTTTCTCGTTGTTTTGTTTTGATCTTCGGATCTTCACTAATATTAGTTTTCTTTCTGAATGATGTCGGACATGACAATTATATATACACATGTCCGAATACATCCAAGTGATCATATATATCCGCATGCAACGCCAGAACTTATCTCACTTAGCATTTAGAGTGAAAGAACGTGGCGCCCGTGGCTTATCCTCGAAAATCGAACTTATAATAAATATATTATATATATATGTATGTATGAATAGGTTGTATATCAGCTGCTCGCATGCGTATCATCTAATATAAAATCTAGTTGTAAGTACAACTATATGTTATTTTATGTATCAATTTAATATAATTAATCAAAAAATAAATTTTATTAAAAATAATATTAATTAAATTTTAAATATAAAGAAATTAGTATTTATATGCATATAATTAATATTGGAAATCACTAATATATTATATTCTAAGATATCGGCAATAATACTGCAAATCAAGATTTATTTTTTATTCGGAAGATACAATTGATCTACAGTACTTTTGGAGGGTTGCTAGGCGCCATTAATATGCATTCATCATCTGGCCTCCAAGCGTGGTCCTGCGGCCTTTGTGCAGAATATATATTGAACGTTCATGATTTTAATTAGCTAGCTTTAATATGTATGCACATATATATATATATACTAGGTGGGGGCAACGTGCAAAGTACGTTTATCTAATTTTATGAAATGGTATTTATAAAAAATAATATATATTTTATAAAAATTATTGATGTTACTTAATAATTTAAGGCATATTGGAAAAGATAAAAAAAAAAATTAGTTCAAAATATTATATAATCCAATACATATTTATAACATCCATAATTTTAGCAAAGATGCATACGAAAAATTTAATAAAAGTCCAACACAAATGTAGTTCAAAATATGTGTCGTTTGATGTTTGTATTATAATTTATCAATTTATGTCATCATGTAGACGATCAATAGAAACAACATTGAAATTCTTATTCTGCTGTTGGTTGAGTCGATCAGAATCAACATAAAGTTAAAACATAATATTTTTATAAAATTTGTGGTATAATATTTTCTATATATAACATATATATAAATCCTAAAATATATTTTGAAGTTGTTGGCCGAATTTACTCTATCTTGATTAACTCAATGATCACGGCCTTTGTCACATGCCCATCATAGCAAACTCACGTGTGGAATATGACTTAACGGAAGTTACGTCTTACTACCAGGGAAAATAAAACACTTTGATTAAGCACACTTGTATTATATATTATATGATATTTTTTAATTTAGAATACTCAATAATTTGAGTTAATGAAATATTTAATACACGTGTATTATACTTAGGGATTCACGTCTTATGCACTTAATACACGTATATATGTTAAGGAGAAAGAGAAAAATATAATAACTAATCTTTAATTACTTATTATTATATAAACTATTAAGTATTGTAATTATTGTGATTAATAAATCATATAACAACATTGAATGTTATCTCTCTCAACATTTATGTCTTCATTTTATATACCGATTACATTCACACGTATTTAAACAAACGGTGTTAACTTTAATGAAAGAATAAGAAAAACCGTTAAAACAAGATTTTTCACAAACGGTGTTAACTTTATCGAAAAAATAAGAAAAATCATTAAAACAAGATTTTTCATTTCATACACATTTTTTATATATAAAAGATATATATATATATATATATATATATATATTTGATCTGCGGTGAAGTGCTTGTTTTATAAAGCAAGTTTTGCAATTTCGGATTTCTAGCTGATCATAATATTAATAACATTCAAGCTGCTAGCTACCTGCAGGCTTCATGATCAGATCTTTCACTTTTTTTTGTTTTATTACCTTTGTCTTTCTTCTCGTTTAATCTCCCAAAGTCTGATCCAGTAGCACTTTACCTACCTAGAGATATGAGCAATGAAAGAATCCAACTCCATGCGGGAAACTCCACCTTTATCCATGGACCGCCTGACAGCACCGCCCAAATCCGCCGCCCTCTTCCGTATCGCATGCCCTTCCTTCGATGCCATCAACAGTTTCACAGCTTTTTCTACAGTGGTTGACGTCACTAGCTGTTCCCGGCGCGACCAGTCCTTCACGACAATTCCAACTTCGAGCAGTTCTGTAATCAGGACCGTGTTCCTCGGCTGGTCCGAGGCTATTGGCCAAGCTGCAATTGGCACACCCATGGTGATGCTCTCGATGCAAGAATTCCATCCACAGTGACTCAAAAACCCACCCGTTGATCGGTGGCTTAGAATTTGCAATTGTGGAGCCCACTCTCTCACCACCATTCCCCTCTCTTTAAGTCTCTCTTCAAACCCTTTGGGGAGCCCAGCTTTTCTCACATCTCCGTTAAAAACATCTCCTTTATCAGCATCCCTCAAGACCCAGATGAACTTCTGCTCACTTTGCTCCAACCCAATTGCTAGCTCCTCTATTTGCTCATCTTCCATGGCAGTTGTTGTCCCAAATGACACATATATTACCGAGTTTGGTGCCTGTTTGTCCAGCCACTCCAAGCACTTATCCCGTCCAATATTCGAACTACTCGTCTTCTCGGGTATCCTAACCGGGTTGAATGGCCCGATAGCCCAATGCTTCTTGCCTCCGTCAATCTTTTCTATTAGATCCAAATAGGCACCCTCCACGACCCTGCATGTGTTGTAGAGAGAACCAGAATTCCACTTCCGGAATTCATATTGGGAAGTAATGAAGTCCAAGAACTCGGTCGTGAAGCAACCGTCAAGAGATGGATTGTCTATAGGGATCTTGGCGTTTACTTCAGAATCAGGAATATTTGCCATCGAATCCCACAAGTACAAGAAACAAGTAAAAGCCGAAACACTGTGGAAAGTGTAGGACTCGGCGTTTGGGATGTTAATCACGTCCTGCACCACATATCCCATCATGGAGTCATTGATGACAATGACCCTTCTTGCTTTGGATGAAAGTTCACGTAAAAGTGCGGCGAAGGGCTCACGAAGGTGCAAGGAAGCATCGAATAATGGTTGGAGATGTGCAGGGAACTTGATTGCGGCACTGGGGTTAGGAGGAGGGGAGAGAAAAGTTGGGATTGTGAGGTCATGGAAATGAATATTGCTGTTTGAAACTGAAGAATTCGGGTCCCAACCATGGATACGAAGCATGGCTTGGCGGTTGTGGATGGCGGTGCCGGTAAAGTGGACGGGGATATTGTAAGGCAAGAGAAGACGGGAAAGGTGGAGGAGCTGGTTGAGATGGCCTTGTGCTGGAAAGGGCACCAGAACCACCGCCACCTCGGCTTTGTTCAGGTCATTTAGGCCATCATGATCATGGTGCTGGGAATTGGCCATAGGAGGCGATCGATGGAAAGTTTGTAAAAGGATTATATGTTGTTGGGGGTCTACTCTTTGGTGAGTTTTGGTGTGTAACTTTCTGCTGGTTGTGTGGGATTTTATAAGCTGCAAAAATAGGTTCTGGTCTTTCGGGATAACCGAACATAACATGAAATAATTAATTTACAATTTGTCGTTAACTTCAGGAGCTAGAAAGTTCATCCAGTACTTACAACGTAAATGATGTAATTACATTGTAGTGCTAAAAAGGCACGACTTGAAATAAGGCTGTACGGATCACAAAGACGACAAACATAATTAACAAGGGGGAAGGCTAAAATTGAGCGCAGTCACGTGCATCAAGTCAGATTGCAGGAAAGGGAATCTCTCAGCTCGTGTCAAAAATATATATATACTCTCTGAAACGTAGAATATCCTGAAATAATTAATACCCTCTTGTCAATTTCTTTCGAACATTAAGGCGTTGTTTGTTTATATAAAATTAAAAAATTCATTTCATCTCATCTTAAATCTCATCTTAACTCATGATTATAATTTTTTAAAATTTTTATACAAAATATAATAAACAATTTTACTCATTTAAATTCTAATACAAAATTAATATTATAAAATTATATTATAATAATATTTTAATCATTACTATTTAAAACATCTTATCTCATTTGTATAATCAAACGGGATCTAACTCAATAGCTTTTTTATTTTATTTTATTTTTTAAAAAAAATATATATATGCCGTACTTGCGCGATTCATAATTCTAAATATTATTTCTCACGTGGTTAATTGATGTATGGTTGAAACTTTCTAGGTTTCACAAAAAGTTAAAACTGCCACTCTGCATTATTGATAACTCACCTAATCCCATTGCCATGTGGGTTCGTCATTCCAATCCAAAAATTACTACTCTATAATTAATAGCTTCTAACACTAATAGATATAAATTAAATGCCGAATCTCGCACGCAACATTTACTAGTTTTTTAAGCTGATCATGATGCATTGGAACGCCTCTAATTACAATTATCAGTTAACATCTATATAATATAAGAGTTTTACTCTATATAAGCAAAGTCATATACTAAATTACGTATCAATACTAATTTTTTTATATTCAAAATTTAAATTAGTATTATTTTTAATAAAATCTATTTTTTGACCAATCATATTAGATTAATACACATATTAGTGCGTAATTATACTTACAATTAGATTTTTCCATAATATAAATGACTTAGGCCAAGAAGTTAAAAATAAAATGGGTTTATCTCTCTAACTTGGGGAAAAAGTTCTCTTACTAACTAGCTGCATATCTATGAGAGAAATGATACTTGCCGTCATAAATGTGCAAGTACCGCATAATTACTTTAAAAATAAATAAATAAATATAGAATCCACATGAAAAGAAAATTAATTTTTTAATAATATTAAACTCTACTATTTTTCAAAACGATTTCACGATTATATGTACCATTATTCGTCTTCTTTAATTCGAACATCAAGTACTCTAAAGTTACGTACCTAACCTCGACTCTAGTCTCTAGTATTGTCTCACTTTTGAACGTAGAAAGGAGAGATTAATGTCGTTTAACGCATAATTCATGATTATATTAATTAATTTCATGCTTGAATAATTGTCGTGATATTGCACATGATGTCTGTTCATTTTAGTTTGAAATTATATCAGCGTCATGCATGGATCAAGACGTATGAAAAAAATATGAACTAATCGACATTTCCTAAGGTTTTTGTCCGAATTAATTTTTAAGAGAAGAAACCAGCTGATGATGTTAGCTTATAGTTAATTTAATTTGCTATTCCGTCGGCATCTTTGTATCTGCAAGCAATTTAATTTCATCGATATATAAATTATTTGCCAATTAAGATTATACTCCCCCAAACCATATAAGGTGGGACGAAGTCTATATATATACCTAATAATTAGCCGTGATATGAATGAAAATTAATACATTTTTCATCATTTAATACTCGTGTCATTGCCAAGATCAGCCTAATGCATGGCATATGATCCAGTTTTTTAAATGAAAAATCTGGGTTCAAAACCCCACACTCATTGTATAAAAATAAAATAAAAAATACTCGTGTCATCAATATTGGTTGATCTTGGTTATAATTAGTGGACTTCATGATCTTCATCAAACTTTTTTTGTTTGTTTGTTTACAATTAAGGAGGGTTGGATGCATGCATCACGTATAGGAACTCAATCCTTCTACATCGACCTTAATGATCAGAGCCGGAAAAATCATGTCATCAATCTACATGAAGGACATATACAATCGCCAACTTCAACCCACCTATGAGTAATTTGGACTTTGAGTAGTACTCCAAGGGACATGATAAGGAGGCCGAATTCTCGAGTGCATGCATGCATCGCATGCTATAAATATCAAAATAGACACATTGCACTGTAATTTGTACATGCACCTTCAAAAGTACTCAAATATATATTGCACAGTATTGTGGATCATTCATGCAAATTAATTAATAAAACAGATGATCGTTCGGATCTTAATATATAATATAGTTTGATATAAGAAACGCATCATATATAATATATATATTATATATGGCATGCACACTGCACGGCTTGATCATGTTCATTATTCAAAAAGAAAGAAAGAATGAATGAAAAAATAGAACTGCAATATATACAAAGATACCTAATATTACATAAAAATAAACTCACAAACTGATGTGGTTTCATAGGATTCATTAGATCTACTTTATAATAAAAGTAATTTTATAATCTAACGTATTATATCAAGTCACATAAATTTATAAGTTTATTTTTATATAACTTCTTTATATTTAAAATATTTTCCAAAGTACCAGTGGTAATGATACTGCAGTAGTACCTACGATCAGCAAAGATGGTGGCCGGGCGATAAAGTGTAGGCCCACGCATAGTCTGCCGCAAGCTATATATCATATTCTTTCTTTTGTCATTCATGAGATCAGTATCTCTTTTCAAATTAAGATGCACGCCCATCTCTGTTAGCTAGGCAGCTTCCAAATTAAAGAGATTAATGCCGCCGTCACGCAAAGCTAGCAGCTTAAAACTTTATTATATATATATTGTGGGCACCAAATTAATCAGTCGGCAGCAGCTTACTGATCAATTTGTCAACAACAATAGCTCACGCATGCATAGCCTCGATCGGTGAGGTCTCTTATAATAAACCATAATTGCGCGCATGATTTTTCAATATAGTTTGATCTGATATATATATATATATATATATCTATCAGATTCTGATACTTTATAATAAAATTTATTTAACGTCGACGTATCATTTTATATGGTTTGATTTAGTAAGATTTTTGTATAAACCACACATTTTTGTTTTAGAATAAAGTTACTTTCGTGGTCGAGTAGTACTGATGATCTTAAACTCTCAGCTTAGGCGCTATGGCCGCCGGCCAGCTGAACAGGCAAACAATAATCAAATATAATATCAGTAAAGATGGCGACGTCACACCATCCACGTGCAAATTAAGCATATATGCATGCATGCATGCATTTACATAAAGTTTAATCTGACAACTAATTTTATCATATTATTACATATAATTTAAAGGATCTCGTTGATCAATGGACACTACTTTGCAAGATTGTCATTTAGTTTGATCCCTACTCGCCAATATTAATGGTGTGCGAGTTCTAAACCAACCGCTCATAGCTGACTGAAATATAAAGTACTTCCACGTACGTACGTACGTACGTACGTAATTCGGAGCTAGTAATTGGCACTTGACCACCATCCTTTAATTTATAATACTTCCACGTACATGATCTATCTATCTATCGAAGAGTTGTTTGTGTTTGTCATGTTTATATCATGTTTGATTCCCATCTCATCTCCATCTCTTCAATCCGACACTACAAGAAAAATAGGCTTTTGCAACCAATTAATAGCAACGAAAAGAGTATTAACAACTAATTTTGGTTGCTAATACTCTTTTCGTTGCTATTAATTAGTCGTAAAAGCCCGTTTTTCTTGTAGTGCGATCATTTGTTTAGAATTATCGATACCGATTATGACCCACCCTACTTAACGTTTTGCATGCGATCTTATCTAACCAGGCGGAGTGATCAGCAGAAATAGTATATATTTTTTGGCGTCTTCCCTCTTTTGCCGAGAAGAAAAATCGGCTACAGTAAAAATGTCTTTTTGCGGCTAAATTTCAAAAGCAGAAAGTAACTTTAGCTGCAAATATTACCCTTTTGTCTTGTAGTGTGTATCCATCCTACAAAATCCATATGATTTAAAATTATCTTCAACAGTTATGTTTTTCACCAAAATTTTCCTACAATCCATATGCTAAGTTCGATTCATGCACCATACACGACTTTAAACACAATCATTGCAATGAACTTATAATTAAAAGTACATATCTCAAAAGTTGACGAAACTTTTTCCAGATATATATATATATATATAAGCACAAAATTTATGTTCTTATATAGGTGAAGATTTTTAAATATAAAGGAAGAAAAGGTAATGAATAAAAATGTAGCAAAAAAATCAAGTCACTCATACTATTAATAAAATAGTAAATCCGACAAGATACTATTCATGAATATTATGTCGACATTGTGTGATCAGATTTGCCTCTAGTTTACCTAAGTTTTGGATTCTAGCGAGAGATAATTGTTATAAGACAAGAAACTTTTAGTCGTGCCAAGTTAAAAGAAAATATGAGAAAAAAGCAAAACGACATCTACATTAATCTTCATAACACTCTAATCTGCAGGTTGTTAAATAAAAAAGAAAATAATCTGAAAAAAAAAACCACAACTAGAAGAATCAATGAACAATGAGGATACAATGAAAAAATATCAATAACTGAGAGCGAATTATGAAAAGATAAAATTGGAGAGAGATGTTTTGGTGAAAGAATTCTTTCTGAGCTTATAAAATTACTCTGCGAAAGTTGAATTAATCCCACCATTTTACATTAAACTTCTTAATAAATATAAGGATATTGTTCTTTGGAAAATTCTCATTTCAAGATCCACGAGACTTTTTACTTGTAAAAAGAATGGAAACAGAAAATTGATAATCATGTTTATTAACTTGGAAGACACTTGAAAACTGTCCGATGACTTCAAGTAATTCTTTAGGATAAATTTCCACAACGGAGCCACAAATGGTCCGCCAAGTTAAAGACCTACTTGAAATTTTTGCTCTTGAAAAAGTTTCAAAATTTACAAACCAATATATATGTGTATATGTATATATATGAGAAATGCTATGTACAAAGAAGTATTACACCACATATTTCCACCTAATCAATATATGATTTGTCATTTTTTTTTCTTTAGACTAATGTTTAAATATGTGTGTATTTAAAAAGAAGAATAAAAATAATAAATCACATAATGTTTAGATGGAGATGTGTTAAGATACTTTGGTTGGGTTTGAGTGTTGAAAAGTGTTGAAGTATGTTGCAAATAGTAGTGAAAAGTAATAATAAAATATTAAATAATAATAAAAAATAAGTAAATAATAATAATATAGTAATAAAGTAGTTTGAAAAATGTTGAGTTATTCTCAATATCTAAACACACTTGATGCAAGGAATGCAATATTGAACCTAGGCGCATTACCTCAACGTCTTTGAAATAACACACGAGAGGACAGAAATGGACGTTGGCCGACATGGATTCTATTTTGAACCTGCCGACAAAAAGTTAAATACACCCATATCTTGGAAGAGGTTATATCCTGTCTTCACACCTATCTTGAAAGAGGATATAGTACCTTGTCATCATACCTATAAATATATATTATACACAAATTATGTAATACATTTTAAATTAGTTATTTATCACATACTACTCATCATTGACACATTTTTTTTAAAAAATATATCAAGTCAAAAAGATTAATCACAAATAAGGTAAAATTAGGAAAGAGATATATCCTAATGTATTGTTTGTGTAATAAAGTATTATCTTATATTTTTTTCTCAAATATTATTCAAAATTTTAAATCTTAATTTTGTCATCTAATCATTATCTAATTATTACAATTTTTATAAATTTAATACAAAAAACTATATAATTTTTTAAATTTTAAAATAAAAATTGTATTAGACTAATTTCTTAATTTTATAAGATTTTTATTCAAATTTTTCTCTCGTATTTTTGAAAATTTAATAAAATATTTTAATTCAAATTATTTCACAAAATCCTAATAAATCTGAACTATGAAAGTAATAGGACTCGAGCAAAGGAAAGTGAAAAATTGTACCAACTTTGGTAGACGTACTATTCCCTGCTAACAGGACAATTGCCATATCTGGTAAACTGGAAGATGGGATGTACTGGCCGTCGATCAGGATGGTAAAAAAAAAAAGTGGGAAAACCAGTTCATGACCGACTGAAAGTAGGTACAAAGCCTTTGTCGTTTATATCAACTCAAGAACTCTATCTCATGGCTCACGTGATCAAATCACAATATCGGCCTCAAAACTATACTAAAGTTTGAAGTTCATATACCACCCTACGTACGCACAACCTGTAACGTCCTCATCCAGGATGGATCGTAAAGTTACCGACTCTCACTTTCCAAATAATTAATCCCAAAATCTCAAATAAACGTCAATCTTTCAAAATGCCAATAGTCGAAATGCGAAAAAATTATTGAATAAAATTCTCCAATAATCATATCAACCTTTTATACTTAATCCACTGTACTTAAATTATCTTATCCACACTCCTTAATCTTGATTTTCAACTGAAATATTTAAATTATCTAAAAAATATTATACAAATAAGAGGTAAGTTATTAACAATTCAATAATCATAGAACATATACTAATATACAAACATAAACCTTTTAGAGCGTTCAAATTGCAAAAATAAAATATTTCACTTTCAATATGCAGATTTTAAAATCATGTGTTCTTAAAAAATCAAAATGACAATTTAAACTGTTCATATTCAAAAATCATTTGGCATAACATGACTAAACATCTTTATCTTATCATATAATATCGTATTATATGTATCATATCATATCATATCATATATCATATTTAACTCTTATGATAGAATTGTATTATTTTCGATGGCCAAATTAGACAGTATTAGAATATGAATCATCCTCTTATTTATTTTCAAAGCCTTTGATCATTAGTTAAAACTAATATGTAGAATAATTCCTATACTGTCCGTCATCATTGGGAAAATAGTGTGATCGTGCATGCCAGTAAATTGTTCACATGGAGAACTGACCCACGTCCCACGTCATGAACAAAAAGGAAAAGTATACACCTCCAATAACAGCCACAGGAATTAAGGTAGGTAGCTACCTCGCTCGTATGCATTTGGGTAGTTGTGTGCATGTAGTATCATTTGGTAAAGAGAAATGCTTGGATATCGATAATGGGTTTCAAGCAATTCTCTTATTTTTGTTTTTTTTTTTTTAATTTAATAATTAAAGAAGTATTTTTTAATGATATTGTAAAGAAAGAAATCCTCGACTACATTTAGCACTACTCATTGGTAAAGTAAGCACGCACGCACGCCTTTAATGCCATTACATAAGAAAAATGATGTGTGCAAACGGCTTAGGGAGCAGCCACACAGTCAGTGCCAACATGGCATAAATGAAATGGTTTGTTTCATTCAAAATTGCGTACGCACCGTTTTATTACTTCAATTTCCATCTTCTTCCTTCTCCCATCTTCAATCCCCTTCGTTTATCACTTCGATTTCCATCTTCTTCTTTCTCCCATCTTCAATCCCCATCCCCCTTCTCCCCCTCTCTTCCTAGAGCCAGACAGTTGAGCGGCACTTACAGAGATAAAGAAAGGTATCAGCTGGAAACTGTGCTATGGTTGGATCGATAGTGGCAAGTGGCTGAACATCAGAGAGAGAGAGAGGAAATGAAGAGTGAGAAAAATCGAGACACTTACGGCATTGACAACAGAGATGCAATGGCACTGGTCGACGTCGCTGGGTTTCACTGAGCCATGACTGGAGGAAGCAACGAGGTCGGAAGCTAGGAGGAAAAATTTGCTCTATTTTGAATGAACAAAAACAGAGGTATGGGCGGTGGACAATTGACGACGTAAGTGATGCGATTTCTTTGATTGGTTTACGGTGGCTGAGCGATGGAGTAACGTTGGGTGGTGACCAAAAACCGTGGAAGTGAAAAGTCTCGATTGTCGTGAGAAATGGTTTTCACGGTGTGGAGGTTGGTTTCTAAGGCTAAGAGGTTGCTGGTGGTCTTGGTTATACACAGCGCGGCAACAAACATAGATATAGGCACAAGTAATAAGATAGTAGCTTTTTCCTCTTGGGCAACTGTAAACCTGTGAAAGACGAATTTTCTTTCTTCTTTGGTCTCTTTTTTTTTTTAATAACTCAACTGACGTCACATAATATATAAGATGACTGTCCTGTGATTGCATCTTCCGACTGTCCCTAGCAGAATTATTTCCCTTTATCCTTTTTTTTTCTTTTTTCTTTTTTCCGGTTGTACTAACTACTAAGCAAGTGTGCAAAATCAAGGATACTTTTTGGCCAGGATTCTTAATTTTGTACGTTTCCCCGTTTTTGGGGCATATATGAGGTGTGTGGAGCCCAAAACAAGACATGCAAAGGATTCGTTGGGCGTGATCATGATGCTGCAGTGATAGCAGAGGGAGAGGTAGTATAATGCAGTGGTTGATAATATTTTTTTTATGAGAAATTAATTTAATTCTTGTAAAAAAAAATTACATTTATGATCGAATACATATAAAAAAAATTCTCAGATTCTAAACTAATTATTATGTTTGGAGCTCTACCAGTATACAAATACTTTTGTAACTGGTATGATCTTAATTACTATTGTAGCTCTCTACATACAAGTCGTCTAAGAGACAATACTCTGCTTAAAACAAAGACTCATATCCCACCCTCTATAAGAGGAGAGGACTTAACCACTACGGATAAAACATCCAAAATATGATCTCTCTCTTTTTTTTAATTATTATTTTTAAACTAAACAAAATGAAAGCATAAAGATAGGAGAAATCCTGGGGAGCGGTCGGGCTGTTTTCCTTCGTTAAGCAGCCTTTCAATGATTGTGTAGCACGTAAGTAGTTTATATTGTTTAGTCTGCACTTGCATGCACTTGATCAGAGACCCACGTAGCCCCACCCTCACTCCGTCGTCTTATTTCATCCCAACCCAAACCAAATCCCACCCCACACTCATCCCTGACAGCACTCGATCCAGACGGTGGCAAGGACGGAGTTTGACCCAGATGGTGACGGTATTCAGATGTGGGCTTTGAGGGTGAGGACGGTCGTCTGGCAGAGAAGATCCTTAACGGTCTCCACGAACAGATTTAGGATTCTGATCGACGGCACGAACGGTCAAAGGCATTGCCGAGAAGGCCACCACGAAAAATAATTGCAGCATTGCGAAACAACTCCAAAACGTGAAAATAATTCGATGATAATGCCGATGTTGTCGGTGATGATTTGTGTTTTGTCTTTGGTATAAAATGGGGTTATATGATGTATATAGGTGGTTTTGTTATGAGGTATCTCTCTCTCTCTCTCTCTCTCTCTCTCTCTCTCTGTTTATGGTGGTTTTCTGTATGCAGATGTGGGTTTCTGACTTTTGAACGATTGGTGGGTGTTGGTGTTTGGATTTGGAACGTGAACATCAAGTAAAATAAGAGAAATTAATTGAACGAGGAATAGAAAATTAATAAGATTGGAGGGACTTAAAACTTGTGGCAAGTGATGGGATGGGGGGCTCAGTTGTGTGGTAGATTTACCAAGTAAAGAGACTCAGACGGGAGGTAGGAGACGAAGACGAAATGGTGATCTTGTGCGGTAAAGTCTAACTAATCTATTGTATTTTTTCTTATGTGTCACTGTCTCAATGGAGGGCTGCTTTTCTATCTATAACAGCCCGACCGTTTCGCAGCACTTCTCTAAAGATAGATGTAAAAATGATGAATTACAATTTAGATATATTCCAGTAGACTTCAAAATCAGCCTTAAAAGTCATATCTGAATGATTTGATATGGTGATTTACCATTATCTTCCCAATGATTGGCCTAAGAAACATTAGATTTCAAAATCAGCCTTAAAAGTCATATCTGAATGATTTGATCTGGTGATTTACCACTATCTTCCCAATGATTGGCCTAAGAAACATCTTGTACTGCTCGAGCCTCACAAGAGGTGCTGAAAATTTGTAGATCCATCTTTTTATCCTTAAAGGAAACAAAATAAAATGAAAAATGAGTGATTGAGGGATGGAGAGATGAGGGAAGGAGAGGGGGAAGGAGGAGGAGGAGGAGGAAGCCTCCTCCGATTTGGAGGATTTCTGATAGAGAGTTTGGGAGAGAGAGTGACAGCACTAGGGTTTCTCCCAAATGGAAAGTTCCTATTGATCCAAAATTTAATGAATTTGGGATCAATAGGAACTTTCCATTAACAATATTATAATGCAGTGGTTGATAATATGAATTTAGCACAAAAAATAAACAATATGAATTTAGCACCAAAAATTAATAATATTATACACATCATATATATGCATATTGAGCACAGGTATTGGGATGTAAAGATACTGCATGGGGTTTGCCGCTTTAACCTGAAATGAAAATACTTGACAAGAAAGAGTACTCTTGCCAGCTGCTTTCGGATCCGACCACAATTTTGGATAAAATCACCACCACAAGGGTTGGGGGGGTGTGGTAGAAAAATATAACTTTGTACCATCAAACTACTCTTTATGTCAAAGTTATCACTTGAATCTCCCATTAATTGGAAACATGAGTTGCAATCTAGTACTTCTCGTTAAGATAACATAAAGAATAGGTTATTAGGTATTATTTTACGAACAATGCTACTACAGTCTTCATTTGAAAATTGTAATACAAGTCTAAATAATTTTATCTTTAAAATTTTTTAAAATTACAAAAACATCTCTCTTAAAATGATATTTTTTCTTATTTAATAAATGGTCTATACATGCAATTTCCACTTGGAGACTAAAAATAAAATTTCTCTTATTTTACTGATTAGCTCTTAAATGAAAGGTGACCTGCAAAACAGAGGTAATTAAATGGGAAAATCATAACATAATCTTGGTAGGGCTTGGAAAATTGCAAAATGAGTGAGAATTTAATGGAGTACATGAATATAATTCGTGTCATATTTGGGTAACAGTAGGCCTTAATCTTTTGGGTTGTAATAGAGGAAAGCTCAGCCATGCCCCGTTTTGAGAATCCCGGGTTTTGATAGCCCAAGGACCCTTTTTTGGGTTGAGGAGCTCAGTCCAAAAACTAATAGGGGAATCACATCCGGGCCTCCGGCCCTCGAAATTCCATCTTGCATTAATACAGTCCTCCAACATATTGCTGTATCACTAAAAGTTATGTATAAATAAATATATCGCAATGCTATTAGGGGAATCGAATTGTGTAAAAGAGTTAAATACATCAGAGAGATCGAACGCCCCTCAAAACGGCAAAACCAACTTGGCAATGATAACTTTCCCGTTGTCGTTTGCTCTAAATTTCAAGGGCTGCAAAGGTTCTTGAGATCCTCCTCCTTGGCATACCAGCCTGGAATTATCTTTGATACATGGTGATAAAGATCCTTGTAGGAATTCCTTATTGTCCCTTCTGCAACTCCAGTAGCAACTGAGATATCTGCATTCACATGGTTTAAATTAGCCACTAGAATAATGAAATGTCCACAGAAGCGCATCTTATATATATTCTTGTGCATCTATCAACTAAGTTGGATCATCTTGTTCAACCCTACAATATCAGCACATTGTATAAACCTTAGCAAACAAAGTGCAATGTATAAACCTTTAAGAGGTTTCTTATCATCTGAAAGCTGGGTGATAATGTAAATGACTGCTGCTGCAATTGATATAGGGCTCCTCCTGAAATTCAGGAAAGAGAACAGTTGATATAAGCAAATAGTAAACAAAAAAATATCAACAAACACAATAGATACATTGAGCGTCATGCTGATGAGGACAGCCATGTGTGAAAAATATACATAATAATACACCTCATAAACAGCATCACCGTCCAAACCCCAACCCCAACATGTCCAAAGTTGATTGTGGATGGAAGCAAGAAACTTTATCATTTCCACTTTAATTTGGCAGAGTATGGTCTAGCTCAACAAGGGAGGTGAGCTAGGAAAACACCAATAGTTTAATCTATCGATATCCTTATACACCTTCCTGAGGGCATACAAAGCCTTCACCTTAACCTACTTGTTCTTATATTCTTATCCCCCTCCCCCCCCCCAAACCCAAAAAAAAAAATTTAATAATAATAAAAAAAAAAATCTTTTCAGCACGCATTATGTGTATAAAACAATCAATTGTCTTCATTTCTTTTCGCTATAAAATGGCAAAATCTGGGTACCAAAAAGGGGTAGACCATACGTATAAAAAAAGGGGTGGGGTAGCACCAAGTACATCCCCACCCATGTACCCTAGATCTCCTGGGTAAAACAGCACATATCAATAAGCTGTTTTATATCATTTCCGTTGTGCCTGGGATTAATCTTTTCCACTCTACTGCCTAACCATTAGTTCATGTGTCATGAAACCTTTTTAACAAGTTATATGTCATGAAGCCTTCAGTGACAAGAAACAAAAATAAAAATATTTTGATATTTTGGTTGCCAATAAAATATGATGATACAGGCAAAACCCAAAACTACCTTATATCAAACTCTTCTGACTTTGTAACAGCTTCTTGGGCAGCTTTAACCGCTTGATTATTCATACCAAGATTGGAACAAAATCGTCTCTAAAGAGTAAGTAGATATCAAAGTCAGTCTCTGTTATATGGTCGTGAACACTGTAAGAAAGTTACTTATTTCAGAGGAGAAAAAAATCTCACCATGAAGTCCCCAGCATGAATTGTTCCCATTTCCACCGACTGGCCATTCTCCAATCCCAGTTGTTTCACTATGTATTCTTTTGCTCGGCCAATTTCCTTCTTTGTGGCTCCATTGGCGACAGAGCAAATTTCTAGTTGAAATCCACAGTTTCAGGGAAGCACATTCACAGGGAAATAAAAATTGGGAAGCATCCAGATGTTAAAAGAATCATAGGCTGTACCCTTTACAGTGCGTGGCTTATCTTCTTGTCGACAAGCAATGTACAGGCAAGCAGCCAATAGTGCATCCTGATTTCTTCCTCTACTAGACTTCTGATCTTCCACCCTCTTATATATCTCATTTGCCCGGTCCTTCAATCAATTACAAAAGGACCATCAAAGGAATGAAAAACCTCAAATCGCTAGGCTATTAAAACAGGACAACAATTTTTTACAGGTAAAATAAAATTTTATTCACAGAAAAGTAGGCATAGCCCAAGTACACAGGAGGTATACAAAGATAACACCTAATGCCAAGTTAAGAACTAGAAATGGAGAAAAGGAATAAAATGGGAAAACAAAATAAATTAAACAAACAACACTTCATCTTATAGATTGATGCATCATATAACTAGAACTTGCACTTTGATGTTTATCTCACTTCTAAAAGGAGAACATTTCATTAGAAGTTCATCCACCAACACACAGACCTATGCATGTTACATTTCAAGCATTACCTACTAAATTAGTCTCTGCGTTTTGTTCCCGGGTAGACAAGCAGCCAAGGTTTCAATTTAAATCTTTTACTCCCTGGGGTTTCAAAAACGATCAAATTACTTTATCCACCAGTCTCTCACTTATGTCATTAGAAGGATTACCGCCAGCTATTATTTAAGCTACATATAAGAAGACACATGAAAGCAGTAGACAGTGATCCTATTCCATAACAATTCTTTTTTATTATAACCAAAAGTTACTGACAGAGTCATATTTCTTTCAATGTTTGATAAATTAAACAATTTATATGCTTCAAGCTTCAGGAATAACATGAATATCATCACCACAAAAACAAGAGTGTGGATATACATGAAGACTTATGGACATTTGGGTGCTAAAACTCAGTCACAAAATTCATAACAGCGAGTAAATAGCGTACCTTAATGGTTGCAACAAGGCCCAACCTGAAACATAATATCACCACATTAGATTCACATTACCATAAAAGATAACATTTGGCAAAGTAGCATTTCAATATTTAAAACAACAACAATAAATTATTTTTAAATTGCCCCATAGGCCCATAAGCAAAAATAGATAAAAATTTGAAAGAAAAGGATCATAGCTATCCAAGACAGATAAGTAAACAAAATATTCTGCCTGTATACAGCTACTAGATGCAATTAATTTGTGCTTGTGTCTGAGTCCCCATGTTGTTGTTGCCTTTAAATCATTGCAGCCAGAATGATTGATCAAACTTGAGACACATTCCACTTAATGTTGCTTAGTAGGAGACATGTTCCAATTAGCTTTGTTTAGTTGGACGAAAATAGCTATAAGTTAGCCTAGCAAACATGAGTACTAGGAAAATCCAGCTTAGGTAATAATCAAATAATTACCAATTTGAATGCACAAATGACAAGTTTTTATTTTCATAGCCAACACCTGAGGAAGGATTCCAAACCCAGACCTTTAACCTCCATCAATAGGGTTCAATAATCTTTCCCCGCATTCTAGAATATAGAGTCCCAAAACTATGAATAAACCCAGACTCCAATTTCACTCTTGCATTTCTAATACTTTCTCAGCTGCTAAACAGGCCCCCCAATCCAATTACTAGGACGATCAACACGGAGTCCATTATAACGAAATAAAAACTAACCAGACACTCATCAACAGAATCCTCAAAAAACAAAATTTTAAAGCCTACAGAGGTTAAATGTCAATCACGGAATCCAAAACCCAGCTCCGATTCCCTCTATTTTCCGCAATAAAAATAACTCAATAAAAGATTCACACTTGGCTCGGCATATTTCTCACGCTTTCTCAGCATCCGAAAAGGCACTCATAATGGAAAGATGAAAGGAAAAAAAGAATAGAGAGAGAAGAAAATAGATTACCTATCAGACATAGTGGCGATGGTCTTGAAGGCGAGGATTAGCCCCCGATCGGGGTTGGAGCCGCGGTTCTGCCAGCGGCCAAGTGAGGACGAGAGGAACTCACCGGTAGCACCGTTGGGCTTGGCTATGACGGTGGAAAGGCCACCGTCGGCCAAGAGGGGGTTGGTGGGGCCGCCTACACGGACGGGATCGTTATCGCCCGATTCGTTGGCGAAAGTTCGCCACTCGGAGGTCTCGTCGATGGAGTGGGACTCGAGAACAAGGCCGCACTCGGAGCACACGGTATCCCCCGCAGAGTGGTCGAACACCACCTCCGTCTGCCTCTTGCAGTCTGAGCAATACGCGTCGGACATGTTCCCTTCGTCTTTTTTCTTCACTCTGTTCCTTTCCTCGAACAGTGCGACTTCGGTTGATTCCAGGTGTAGATTTTCCTTCCCTCTTCTTCTTCTCCCCTGCCGAGGCCACGAGGAAGAGGAGGAGACGAACGGAAATGTCGTAACGAAGAGAGAGAGGAGAGACGAAAGTAAGGATGGGGAAGGTGGTGGGGGATATTTATAGGGATGACTTGGTAGGAAAGTCATGGGGATTTCATGGCCTTTACTTGTGCTTAGTTGGAATGGGATATGTTTGTACACACTGATTACTTTTATCTCTGACTTGGATTGCACCGAGTGGTATTCCATCGAGGGATACTACAAAGCTTCCACTCTCTTTATTGGTGTTTGGGTAAAATTGGAAAAGAGGGTTTGTGCACGAGTCTAGAGCTAGTTTGGGTATTCGAATATTTTGATAATATTTTATTATTTTATTATTATTTTTATCTATTTTTTATTATTATATATTAGTTGAAATCACTTCACTATTCAAACGCAATCTAATTACCCAGAATGTAAATGAGTTTTTAATTAGTGGTGTTTTCTGTGGATGACAATATTTATAAGGGAACAAAGACAATCATCACTCTATCACTTTGGGAAAGGAAAAGATAAACCCACCTAATTAATTAATGAGTTCTGCTATGTAGAAGTAAAGTTAGTACTAATCTACATATTAATACTGATTTATTTATATTCAAAATGTAAATTAGTATTGTTTTCAATAAAATTTACATTTTAATCAATTACATTAGATTAATACACATATTAATGCATAATTATGCTTGCAATTAAATTTTTTCTTAATTAATATTAATCTTTGGGGTACATTTTAATGGGATTGATAATTCATGCTGTTACTTAAGAAAAATTGAGCAAGCACTAACAGTTAGTTGGGTAAAAAAGCAATGGTCCACACATGAACAGTGAAATCCTTGTTGCTGTCTCTGCCACATGTACACAGGGCCCATGTGTCTATTCTTTTGGTATGTTAAAAGCTAAATTTAAAAAGCCGACGAGCTCGCAAAAAGAGTTGATGGTTGCGCTCATCTTCATACTCATTAAGCAAATACGAAAGCTGACCCTTCGCTTCCTCCCTCTGGAATTGACCCAAACCAAAGACTAGACATAGTTACAGAGCTTCGCTTTCTTCTCTACAGCCTTCTTTATATTCCCTACCTTTCTTTTTCTACTTTAATCCTGTAACACACCTCAAGAACTTGAAAAGGTAACACTGATTTACTCTTTTTGAAGGGAGATCCTCCAGAAAGATGAGAGAAAACGATAAAGAATGTTCAATAACATTTCAGAATAATTCCTACAAACAAATACATCCAATGCATATACCGTGAGGCACTCCCTAATCGACACCAACAAAATAAGTCCATGGATCACTAGAACAAACTTAGAAATTCAAATAGAACCCAAAAAGAAAAAAAATAGAGCTGGAGGCCCATTAAGCCCAGCCCAAGTTAATTAGGTTTGTTACAAATCCCCCAAAGTTAATCCTTCTAGGTAAAATACCTTCAAATGTCGCCTAATCCACCTATCTTCCCTTTGATTTGTTCATGCTTCCACCAGGACCCGTTTTGAATGAGTTGGGTTCGGGTCCAATTCAAATGGTCCTATAAGAGCATTCCATTGCCGAGTCTAAAGTTTGGCTAGAATTCTAAATTTTGACTATAACATTAAATTTTGGCTAAGTGTAACTATATTAGACTAGTCATTTTAAAGTCAAAATAATAATATAAGATTATATATTTTAATAATATTTTATAATTTTTTTTTTATATTTTACAAATACACTTCATACATTAATTAATAATTTTATTTATATTTAAAATATCATTTTTTAACTACTTTTTTTCCTCAACCTAATTATTCAACAAATACAATTAAATATATTGAGAAATACACTATACCAACATTGTCCATATAAATACCAACACAGTTCACAAAACTAATAGTTCCAGTAACTCGTTTGACAAAAGAGAAATCCGAGGTAAAGAAAGTGGGACAGTTGGATTAAAATAATTAAAATAATCCTTTGGTCTGTGAACAGTAACTCACCAAGTTTGGCTAGTCGATCCCCTTATTTTACTGTAGCTCATATATTGAGCTTTAGAGCATTGACTAGTCTAATATGGATGTTTTTTCTCATATATAGCCAAATTTTAGATTTGCATTGACATTTAACTAGTCCAATACCACTAACTAATGTAACTCTACATTTTGTGCACATCTTTTTATGTTCCAACCTATTTTGAATTGTAATTTTTGCCCGATTTCTATTCCCATGTATTTTTTATTTTGATTTTAATACAATCTGTTTTTGAAAAAAAAAAATCATATATAAAACTACCCCCCATCTCTTATTCATTTCCAAAATGCGATCTCTACGATTTGACTTAGCTATTTGCAAGGGGACTATTGGGTCCATGATTGGGCTTTCAATTTGTATTGTGTGGGCTCTTTCAAAGTGATCACAAAGTATAGGGCCTTTTTCTCTCGTTTTTTTTTTTTTTTTAATCGGCTTTTCCTTTCCTTTGATGCTCTTGTCTCTCTTTCTTTCTTTCTTTTTTGTTGGCCAATGAAGATATGAGTAGAATGGTCTCTCTTTAAACAAAAAGTAGAGCCTTTAAAACTCTCTCTTTTTAACACATATTACATCATTCTTATTCTATTATGACCTTAACTCAAAATATAATGCTTGAAAATGACTAACAATGTGCTCGAGGATTCGCTGCATTGTCTCACCCGCTGGAGATCTTATGGAACGGGTGGGTCTTCCAAACATACAAAATAAAGATGAAATAGGGGTATGGCCTACGGGGGGGAGTTTCCTGACATGAAGCAAGTGATTCACATGTGCTTAGATCCAAATCAATCAATAATGATATAAGCATGAGGCTCGTGACAGAAAATTCTTAATATATTCGATCATTAACCTCTAGGGTCATAGAATCTGGACCGCTGATCCCCTTTTCTTTTTTCCCTTTCGGTAAGGAATTTTTATCTTTTATCACGTGCCTAAATGTTGATCCAATTTTCAACATAATCATCATCAACCTATTTTCTGTTGGCTACCAATATTATTATTACAATATTAATAATTATATTTATCATCAATTTAATTATCATTCTTTTATTATTATGTACCTAAATTTATTGTTTTTTATTTAAATGTTAATTATTCAATGTCACAACATAAAATAATGAATGGGATTTACTTAATATTATTATTATGTACCTAAATTTATTGTTTTTTATTTGAATGTTAATTATTCAATGTCACAACATAAAATAATGAATGGGATTTACTTAATATAGTCAGAATCGCTACATTATCCCATCTCTATTTATTTATTTTATATTTTTTGAAAGTTAATATAATTCCATTAAACAAATCAATCATTACATGGTATCTCAAGCAAAACAGCAGACATAACTTCAGGATGACCATCTTCGATCCACACAGACTCAATATTTAGATACAAGCCTAACTTGACTGCAATATGAGCAACCTTGTTGCCACCTCTCTTGACAAAGTTCAGCTTCCAACCATCCAATGCAATTCATGTGTTTAATATCTTCAATCAGATTTCCTTGCCAAGAATAGTTAGTAGAATGACCAATAACATCATCAATTACTTCTTTCGCATCACCCTCAATCACCATCTGCTGCAGACCCAGTTCTGTGCACGGATTAATACTTCTTATAAGAGCATAGCATTCTACAGAGTAAGCAAAACATACATGACTTCTTGGGAGCAGAAACCATGATCATAGCCTCACCCCTATTGTTCCATACCACAATGCCAATACCCATCAACCTCTTTTCAGAGTAAAAGGCAGCATCAAAGTTTAGCTTGTAGAAAGGATCGGATGGTAGACACCATCCCAGATCAGCAACCTGTCAAAGGATTCTATCTGCATAAGTAATGGAGCTCAAATGTATATCCTGAAAAACTTCTATGACATTCAAAGCTGATCTAAGCAAAGCAAGTGGACTAATAAATTTGTTATTAAAAACAAAACAACTTCTTCTAGCCCAAATCTTGTATAGAATAGCACCCACTTGATCTAACAGCATGGTATCCAATCTGTTAAACAAGTCAATCCACAACATTATAAAATCTTAATAATTAGAGCTCCAATTATTTAAGGACTATCTTTCTCCCCTCATACATCCATAGAAGCAGGACAAGTCTAAAGGAGATGTATAATAGTCTCCTCACTAAGCTGATAGACAGGATACAATCCATCCTCCACAATTTGTTTTTTCCTTAACATCTATTTTGTAGGAAGAATATCATTTAGTGCCTTTCATATAAGTTGTTGAGTAATGTTACGTACAATCGTGGAGTGTGCAAACGTTGCGTAATTATTTAAAAAAAAAATAAGATCCACGATTAAAAAATTAATTTTTTTTATATGAGTCTCGTATTAATTTATTTTTTTTAAAAGATTACACAATATTTATACAACCACAATTACAAATAAGATTTCTTTAAATTGTTTAAACTTCCTGAAACCTTTAACTGCCATATTTTCCTCCATAATAAATCAGCTGCCTCGCCATTCGTAGCCTCCCCTACAATCTGATTTGTCAATGAACAATTCCATCTCTATTTATTGATGTTGACACATCCTCACGAGCTATCAAATTATCAAAATCGACACATCATTTCTCCGAAAAAAAAAAAAAAAATCTTTCGTATTTTGTACCTTTACACATAGGACAGGGCTATTTTGTACCGCCCAGCGTTATTTTTTTTTTTATATTTTTCTTTTCAGATTTTTTAATATATTTAAATATTTTTAAAAAATATAAAAAAAATATCAATACATTTAAAATCACTTCCTTAATCAGTAATTAAAAAAAATTTTAAAAAAATAATTTTATGACCATCTGTCACTTTGAGAGAACATGGAAAAGGGGTACTAAGCATTTTCCTTACACATACAACCTTTTATAATATTAATTTACATAATTATATTTTAAAATGAGGGATATTTTATAAAAAGAAATATGTGAGTCATAAAAGAATTAATATGATTTCATCATGATTTAATATGATTTAATGCAGTTTATTAGACTGTAAAATTATTTTTATTATAAAATAAATCTAACAAATCAAATAAAGTCATATTAATTTATAAGATTATTTTGTGTAATTCATTTATAGATGTAGCATTACACTCTTATAAAATATCTTATAAAATTAACATCACTTAATAAAATAACTCTCATTTTAAAATATTAATTGTAAAATATGTTACATGGATATTATTACCAGTTGCAAAAATGGGAAGCCTTGAACAAAG
The DNA here is from genome assembly GCA_011037825.1 of Carya cathayensis. NCBI lineage: Eukaryota > Viridiplantae > Streptophyta > Magnoliopsida > Fagales > Juglandaceae > Carya > Carya cathayensis. The sequence goes on along the minus strand of QGSO01000255.1, from coordinate 1,180,499 downwards.
GAACATGTGATTTTCCATTTTATTATTTTCTTCCCCACCTCCCAAGATAACATGCAGCTGGCCAGCTTTTTCAAGTGATTTGGAGGATAATATAGAAGAAGGTCATCACTACCCTCTTCGGGAAACTTGGTATCAAACTATGGTCGTTTAAATCCGATATCAATCGCTGCTCTTCGATCTTCACCTCATTGTGGGATGGGCGGAAGAAAGAGAGCAAGCTTGAGATTCTTGTCTAGCACATGCAACTTGCAATGTATACCATGTGCCCAAAGATTGTGGAGCTCAAGGTATCACAATTCACAGCGCATAATATAATAGAAAATTTTATTTATTATTATTTTTACTTTTCTATTCTCGATGTGATATTAAGTAATAAATTTATTAATAAAACATAATAAACAGTTTTTAATTATTTAATATCACATCATAATCACCATAATCTTTTGATTCTTTTAAAATTTTTATTTATTAAATGAGGAAATAAAGTATTGAATAAATCTATTATATATGCCGCCCCCATTATTATCACTCTAGTTCACCACTTGTTATTTTTTTTTATTTAATGATTAAGTAAGTAATTTTAAATATATTACTGTGTTTTTTTATTTTTTAAAAATATTTAAATATATTAAAAAATGTAAAAAGAAAAATTAAAAAAAAGTTCAAAAGTGTGCTAGTGGTAATAATATTTAAGTATTGAATAATAATAAGCGATGCAACTCGGGCGGTAGAGTAGAACTGATATAAAGTATTTATTAAAGATTTATGTTACATACAATCATTTTTACATATTTTTTATATATTCGATTGATGTAATTAGTCAAAATAATTATTTTATGTTAAATAAAAGTAACGTAGTCAATTATATTAATAAAATACATAAATAATATATAAAAACTGACTATACAGAGTTTTTATTTATTGAATAAGCAAAGAGGATATGAGATCAGGAATCTTGCTCGAACATCAATATATATAGGAAAAATTTAGTTGCAAGTACAACTACGTATTAATATGTGCACCAATCGAATGTGATTGGTCAAAAAGTTGATTTGATTGAAAACAGGGTTAATTTAAATTTTAAACATAAATGAATCAGTATTAGTACGCAGATTAGTACGCGACTTTACTTATATATAGCAAAACTCATATATATATATATATAATAATTTTATAACCCACGTGATGCCCCTCATCCAAGGCATTGTTGTTCAAGCACTAGACAATCTACTTTACTTTTGTCCCCCACACTATCTTTATTTATTTATTAAATTAAATTAAATTATTCGTGAGATAATTATTCACTTATTATAATAACTATAGAATACTTTAATCCAAGGAAATATAATAACTATAAAATAGTTTATTATAGGGTGAAAATGCTAATTTCAGCGAATAGAAAAAAACTTATTGTATGTTAAAAAATAAAAAATAAATAATTTATCCCTCTATTTTTTGTGGACCAATTAATTCTTACCTTATTATTTGGTACTTTGCTGCATTTTTGGTATTCCAACATACCATAATGGTTTTGGCCTTTGGGGATGTATATTTTTGGGATATTTGGTTAATATTTTTTTGGAATTGTTTCAATATTAAATAAATTTATGAGCTTAACTCATTTCATAAAACTGATTATCAGAGCCTGTCACAAAATGAATGAGGGCAACATTACTTATTCCGTGACAAGTATCAAGGAAAATACTGACTTGCAGATAAGGAAGGGTGTTGATAAATAATCTCATATTGCCTTTGGATAAAGTCTTGAATATGTTTATAAAGAATGAATAACTATCTTTTACAAAACAGAAATGCTATTTCATCCAAAAATAGCTCCCGAAACCAAAAAAAAATATTATTTTTATTATTAGCATTTTCTTAATGATTAATAAATTATTTTTTAATAATATTGTGAATTTTTTTATTTTTTAAAAAAATATTTAAAAATAGAAAAAAAAAATTAAAAAAAAAATTTGTGCTTATCGGGAGACATTCGGATGTAGCACTACTTATAAATTAATTTTGTAAAATAAATTAAGCTCATGAATTTATTCAAACATGTTTGAGCAAGGAAGGATGCTGCATGTCATATATGCTAAAAAATTACACATGACTTCTCACACTTTGGGGTTCATTGCCCTTTAAATAATAAGTGCTGAGTTGGAAATAGTGTACTTATCCTAAAGAAAATTATAAGATTTTTGGGACAGAAGAATTGACGTGGAATTGTTGACTAAGGATACACTTTGCATGTGATGATGAAGCTTATAACCTTATTCTAATTATTTCTAGTGGCTGTATTGACCGGTAAACACCGAAGAAGACAGCTATCCTAGTTACAAGGGAAGATACCCGGAAACTTAATAAGATCCATGTGATTACTAATTAATGAGAAATGATATTTATAGTAGTGGTTGTGTAAGTATTGCGTAGTCTTTTTAAAAAAAGTAAATTTATACGTGATTCACATAAAAAAAACTAACTCTTTTAATCGTAGACCCCACGCATTTTCAAAGTAATTGCGTGACATTTGTACACTCTACAATTGTATATAACATTACTCTTAATTAATTTATCACGTGCATCTTCTTCCTTTTCTTTTTGGCCAAATTTAGCACATGCAATTATGAAATGGTATTTACAATTTTGCACTTGTAAGGGACATTGTCTTTGAAAAAAATGAGATATATCTTAGACCTATATAAAAATAAATGATTTTTTTAATAATAAACCTTATTATTTTTTTCAAATAAACTATACAAAATATATATATATTATTTTATATAATTTTGAATTAACACCTAATTAAAGAGTTATTTGGATAGTGAGATGAGATAAGATGGTCTTATGTGAAAGTTAAAAGTTAAATAAAATATCGTTAAAATATTATTATTATTATTTTAAAATTTGAAAAAAATGAATTTGTTATTATGTTTTGTGTGAAAATTTGACAATCATTCTTGATTGAAATGAGATGATTTTTCAATCCAAACACACTTGATTGATTAGTTGTATTTGAGAATTAGTCTCGTTCACTTTATCAAAACTTTTCATCTCACCTCATTTCATCTGATCTAATCATTATAATTTTCTTAAATTCTCATACAAAAAAAAAAAAAAAACAATTCAACTTTTTCAAAATTTAATATAAAAATAATATTAAAACAATATATTCTAATAATATTTTATTCAAATTTTAACTTTAATCTTAACTCATCTCAACTCTTCTTATCTTATCTCTGAAAACAAACGAATAAGTCTACAATCTCCATTGCAAGGTAGCATGAGTTTTTGCCCCCAATTAATTGTAACTACATTATTAAAGATTTCTTATTGGGGAAAAAATTATACGTCAAGAATTTTAAGAGTTATGTTATATATAGATATTTTTATGTATTTTTTATATATTTTATTAATATAATTGATTAAAATAATTATTTTATTTAAAAAAATTTTATACATTTTATTAATATAATTGATCAAAATAATTATTTTATTTAAAAAAATATATAATTAATCATATTAACGAAATATACAAATATATATATATATATATATATACAAAAGTAACTCCTTAGAATTTTTTTAAAATTTAAAAAGGAATCGAGAGAGAGAGAGAGAGGAGAGAGAGAGAGAGAGAGAGAGAGGTGAAGATCAGCTTCCCTCGAAGATACGCTAACTTTGACAACTGACAATTGACTGGTGAAAAACTCAGGTAGTGTGGCCTCACTGGCCTGTGTTCCCAAATCCCCTTGCCCAAGCCAAACTGCCAACCCAGCCAAGGCATCAATATTTTTAAAAATTATAATTTTTATAGTGCTACACAAGTAAAATCTTTTTTATAAAAATAAATTTATAAAATATCATAATTTTATATAATATATTAGATTTATTTCTAATAAAAAAATATTTATAATCTAACATATAATATCAAATCACGATAGTTTATAAATATATTTTTATAAAATTTTGGTATTGCTAAAATATTTCTCTTTTTATTATATTACTATGATTGAAAATGTTTTTAAAAGGATAATGAATTAGGTAGGTTTAGTATGTCTAAATTTTTGTAGATTAATTATTTTAAAATTAGATAAATGCAAAAAACTTACTTTTTTATTGATCAATCTTATTTAAAAAAAAAATGGGTGAGGTTTGTAACTTTGTAGGCCTTGAACTTATATTAAATATTAAATATAATAAATATAAGAATAATGTTATATATAGTCGTAGAGTGTGTAATTTTCTTACAATTATTTTAAAAAAGAGTTAAATTTAATATTAAAAAATTAGATATTTTTTATATAAATTTTATATTTACTCACTATTTTTAAAAAATTATATAATATTTACGTATTTCATAATTATAAATATTATTTTTCTAAATATAAATATATATTTATCAATATAAATTATTAATACCAGAAAATTCTCAGATAAGAGGACTAACTCCTAAGTTATGAAAGAAAAGAAAAGAAAAACCTTCACCGGTTGAAACAGGCCTTCTTTGACAGCTGAAGTCCTAACGTCTCTCTCTATCAGACGAGAAAAGCAGCAAATCCCAGAAACTATCAATCACGAGGCACAACCCAGCACTTGCCGTCTTCTCTTCTCCTATACCTCTCTCTCTTCTTTTTCCCCGCAGAGCCCTCTCAGCGATACAGACGAAACCCAGAAACAGTAGTATCCCACTAGCAAAAGAAGTAGAATACTCTCTCGTATTTTTTTAACCTCTATCGTTCTCCCAGTCCATCTCCCTTTGATTTCACTTCAAAAATCCAGTTCAAAAGCTCGATAACAATGCACATGCAGCGAAAGATGTAAAGAAAACAAAGGAAAGAAATAAAGGAAGGAAAATAGTGCTAAAAACCAACGCTTTACATAGGAAATGGTGCACTATCATCTTCATCATCACCGGTGGAGAAAAGGTGAGAAAATTATCGAAGAAGATGAGGAGTCTCAAGCCCTTATTATAGAATGTGGAAGCACCAGTTGTTACTATAAGAGAACCAGGCCCAAGCTACTATCCCTCCTCTTTCTCTTTATTTTTTCTTTTCACCTGATCTTCAGCTGTGGCACCACTTTCTCTCTTTTCTGTAAGCCTACCTCTCTCATGGGTTTCTTATTTTCCTACGGTTTGCCTTTCTCGAGTCCTAATATCTCTTTGACGGTTTGTGCAGATTCATTTGGAGTAGAAAAGGAACGCCCTGTTGCTGACGTGAATGCAAATACTCCCGTGTGTTCTTCGGTCTCAAATGGTTAGTACTCGCTCTCTAGTTTTTGGATCCCTAGTTTTTTATCCCTCTGGATATTTAATCCAACAGTTTTCAGCAGACTTGAAAAAGGGGTTAAAAATGTGAAAATGAAATCACCTTAATCTCCATTTGGTGGGCGAGAAAAGTTCAGAAAATAATAAAACACATAGTCTCAGTCTAAGAATTAGTTATTTAATTACTGAAACGATGTTTACTGAGCAAATAGGATTGCCCCCCAGCCCTAATGCAGAGCAGGGATTAACTTCTTACCTCCTGGTTTGCGTTTTTTTATCAAACAATAGAAGTATATATTATTATTATTATTATTATCATTATATAAGTATTGAGTTATTACAGGAACAAAATTTTTTGTTTGATTCTTATGGTTTCCTTATGCTTATACGAGTTTTAGTTAGTTATCTATTTTTGGGGAAAATAAATGCAGGAACTATATGTTGTGATAGAAGCAGTATTCGCTCTGATATATGTATCATGAAAGGGGATGTAAGAACACACCCTGCTTCTTCTTCAGTCTTCCTTTACATTGCAAGAGACTCCGATGGTGTCATTAATTATGGGGAAGAAGAGGGATATGAGGAACTCAAACTCGAAAGGATCAGACCCTATACACGGAAATGGGAAACAAGTGTCATGGCCAGCATTGGTGAATTAAACCTTATTGCAAAGAAAGTGAATCATGGTATAAAACATCATTGTGATGTCTGGCATGATGTTCCAGCTGTGTTCTTCTCAACCGGAGGATATACAGGAAATCTTTATCACGAATTTAATGATGGGATTCTGCCATTGTACATCACTTCACAGCATTTGAACAAGAAGGTTGTGTTTGTCATTCTTGAATATCATGACTGGTGGATTCTGAAGTATGGAGATGTACTTTCTCAGCTCTCTGATTATCCAGCAATAAATTTTAGTGGGGACAATAGAACTCATTGCTTCCCAGAAGCCATTGTTGGTCTCAGAATCCATGATGAGCTCACTGTGGACTCTTCGTTAATGGAGGGAAAAAAGAGCATTAATGATTTTCAAAATCTTCTAGACCAAGCGTACTGGCCACGAATCAGGGGTTTGATCCAAGATGAGGAACAAGAAGCGCAAGAGAAACTGGAACAAAAGCTTTATTTGTCCCCGACATCAGAAACTGCAATTGTAACGGAAAGGGAAGTGGAAGAGGAAAAATTAGAGAAGCCTAAACTGGTGATTTTATCAAGGAATGGGTCTAGGGAGATAACTAATCAGAACTTATTGGCGAAAATGGCGGAGGAAATTGGGTGTCAAATTGAAGTGTTGATGCCTGTCCGAACATCAGAATTGGCAAGGATTTATAGGGTTCTTAATTCAAGTGATGTTATGGTTGGGGTCCATGGTGCAGCTCTGACCCAGTTTCTCTATATGAGACCTGGCTCTGTGTTTATTCAAATTATTCCACTTGGAATTGCATGGGCGGCAGAGACATATTTTGGAGAGCCTGTAAGGAAGCTTGGTTTAAAGTATATTGGCTATGAAATTATACCTGAAGAGAGCTCACTGTATGATAAATACGATAAGAGTGATCCAGTTCTTAGAGACCCAGACAGCGTGAATGCGAAGGGATGGCAATACACAAAAAGTATCTATCTTGAAGATCAAAATGTGAGACTAGACTTGAGAAGATTTAGGAAGCAGTTGGTTCGTGCTTATGACCACATTGCTAAAATGAAGGGATATGTTCATCTCCAACCATGGTAATTTGCTAGTTTTTCCAGCAGCAATTCATTCTGCTGTCCTCGACATCTTCTTCTCCACTCGATCTGTAAGTTGGTGAAATGTATATTCAGTGCTGAAATTACTGAAGCTTTCCAGGTTCCACTTTATCTGCGTTTGATTGTTTCAACGAAGCAATGAACATCTCTATGCAACCATGATTTGATAAGTGTGCTGTGCATGCTTTGACGAACTGAAAATATCTTATCCTTTCTGCTGTTTTCATTCCCTATTTCCAGCAACTCATAACATGACTATGCATGTATTTGTGCATTAGCAGCCATGCCAAAACTATTTTCCCTTCTGTTTTCCTTTGTTAAATCACCCAGTTTGAACCGAATGCAGATCTTTTGTATATATTCATAATACCCCACACTCCCCTCTGCATGATTCTCGGTAGCATCCTGAAGTTATCGTCACTGTTGAAACTGGAAAGTACCAATTTGGAAATTATTTCGAACTGGTTTTTACTTTTTTAGGTTCAGTTAAGAAAAATATAAATGATTAAATTTACGTCTTCTGCTGAGCTTAAACTTTGAAGACAATTGATTTCATATGCTATCAGACTAGAGACTCCAAGTTCAAATTCTAATTCTATATTCTACTGTATTTAATTAAATATTTCACATCTTGCGAGACAATTTTTGAATTTTAGAAAATATTCTAAAGAAGCTCTATATACCCGAAAAAAAGCCATTGTTTGTTGTAATCGTAAAAGGTATTCGACCGTGAAGCACAATAAATGCAGGCTGGATTCTTCAGGGCGATCACCTTTACGTGAAGAGGAGAAAAATATGCTTGAGAGTTGAGAACTACCCTTCATGCGGCCCTGCCTAAGTTTTTGCAAGAGACAAACTTTCTCGTTTGAATGGACTTTCTTTGTGGCAAATGGCTGATTTGGTCAATCATGACTGAACTTTTCCGACCTAAGTGGTGCAATCTCTTGTAGTTAAATTTCAGAACTTTTGATCCTATTTTTCCAAGTGCATGTACAGTTAAGAGGATTGGAAGATGATTTTTTATGATCAACAATCTCTCAATTCGGTCATCAGCACATTACCAAGAAGGACGGGAACAAACCCTGAGAGTGAAGCATCTCTCTGCTTTGTAAGTGCCAATCAAGGGATTCGCCTTTTTTTAATTAGATACAGTTGTGGAGTGTATAAATATTTATAATTTTTAAAATAGTGAGATTCATTATTAAAAAATTAATTATTTAAATATTATATTTACTCACTTTTTAAAAATAAATTAAACAATATTTATACACACTCTACAATTTTAAATATCATTTCTTTTTTAACTTGCTCATCTCATTTAGATACAAGAAGAATTAGGAGCATCATTTTCAAGGAACTCTCTGCCAATGACGTTAACCTTTGCTGTGTGATCGAATCCTGACTAAAGTGGCATCTTTCATTTAAGTTTAAATTTTTAACACTTTCAGCAACCAAAAGACATTGGTGTGTCCATGACATGCAACGTGAAGCACCATCTTCGATGATTTCCCTTGTTCTCTCTATTTCACCATGCTTGGCTTGCTGCCACATTGAACAATTCATCGATTCTGTCTGAAAGAGACCTTAAATCCAAAAGAAAGCATGATTGGCGACCTTTGTTTAACATATATATATATATATGGATAAAAAAATACAGTTGTTTTCGTTAGTACCCAACAGACTGACAGAGTGAAAGACTATCTATTAAGCTGGAAGTGTCAAATATTATTGTTTTGAAACTATACTTGAAGGTCTTATTTACAACGTTTTTTTTATTGCATCATATGGCTTAAAGTTTTATTTATGTATTGATAAAGGGTGAAGAAATAGAGCCATAATGTTAGCATTAGTTCGTGTTATTTTCCAGTGCTGCATTTTCTTATCAATTTCAGTGTGTATTGAGAATGTTTTGACAAAACTCGATCTCATGCAGCACGTTGTCTATTTCTGTAGTATTCTCACGTGACTTTGACCCATCTAGTTGGACTTGAGCACTAGTATTGGCTTCATCAAAAGTTAATATATCTTAAAATTTTGATGAATTTACTTAAAAAGAACCTACATTAGATTCATTAAATGAGTATTTGAGAAGTTTTGAGTTACAATAATTGTTGCTCTTCCTTCAAATTTAAAGATCTACTATTCCACATTCAAACTAATATTTTATTCTAATTTTAATTTAATAAGCAATGAGTTTATTTTATTTTATTCTAAATTATTTGGGAATAAATTATTTAAGTATTAAATTAAACTATTGATATCCATATGATTAGTATAATTACAAAATATGAAGAAAAAAATTTAAAATATTATTATTAAAAAAATAATATTATATTATTATTTTGATGAATCTAATGGCTAATCCAATGTGGAATTATAGATATAAAAGTTTTGGATTTATGAAAAATTTGTACTTTTCTTCAAATTTTAAAGATGAATTTGATGAGTACAATGCTAATGCTAGACGAGAGATAGACAACATATTATACCAACAGTAAAAACACATCAAAGAATTTTGATAAATAAAATTTGTAGTCATACGGTTGGATGGTATGGAAAGGCTTCTCTTAAAATTTACATAAAAATTTCTTATTTTTTTAAAAGAAAAATACGCAAGACTTGTACACCGACTGTATCTAATATTACTCAAGAATTTTTTCATCTAACATATATTCTCAGTAGATCCCACCACTTCTATATAATTTATTAAAACCTTGAATTATTATTCTTATCGATCCTTTAACCTATTTTACACCCCCATACCTTAGAGCATCGCCATTGTCCAATGCAAGTCTAAAATGGAGCACAAATCTGTAGAAATTCATCTGCAATGGCCTAGCTAAAACTTTGAAGTTTAACATAACTGGTACAGTAATTATATCCCTTCCTCCAAACTTGGCAAGCGACTGTAGTCCAGCCAAAACTTATTTTATTCTTTCCGCTCCTTCTCAATTGATCTGCTCCACCTTTCCATTTCTCTCATTCTTTCATTTCTTTCTTTTTTTTTTCTCTACGCCGGAGCTCTGTTGCATGGAAGTGTTTTCGTTTTCAATAATTGGAGAACCTCACTGTCATTGGCCAATGACCTCTGTTTTCAGGAAAGAAAAACAGAGTAGAATATTGTGCTCTCGCCCGTTGTACAACCTGAGCCTCGCTTACGCCGCTGCACCTCCACATCGCCTCAAAAGATGCCACCGAGTACTGCACGTTAGCCGCACTAACGGCCGCGTCTCATAGTGAGGTTCTTCCCCTCAACGCCGTGCCCACTGTTTTCTAAATTCATCTCTGTTCTCTCTCTCATCACTCTATCTCTCTCTCAGTTACTTGGCCATGCAGATCGACGACATTTTTTTCTGGCGCAGCTGACCTCCGTCCAGCCACTTGCGGGCCACCCAGCTCCGTCGCATGTCAGTGCTTTCGTTTTCAGTTTTGGAGAACCTCACTGTCATTGACCAATGACCTCTATTTTTAGGAAAGAAAAACAGGGCTGCCAACCGGAGCCTCGCTTACACTGCTGCACCTCCACATCGCCTCAGAAGATGCCACCGAGTACTGCACGTCAGCCGCACTAACGACCTCGTCTCATAGTGAGGTTCTTCCCCTCAACGTCGTGCCCACTGTTTTCTAAATTCATCTCCGTTCTCTCTCTCATCACTCTATCTCTCTCTTAGTTACTTGGCCAAGCAGATCGACGGCAATTTCTTCTGGCATAGCTGACCTTCGTCTAGCCACTTGTGGGCCGCCCAGCTCCGTCGCATGCCTCTCCCACATGTTTCTGTTTTCATTTTCATTTTCATTTTTGCATAAAACTCTACCGCTCAAACTATTGTTTTGTGTTTATGTATTTAAAATTATTATTTAAGTATGTAAATATTATATTATTATTTTTACTTCAAAATGACTAGTTCAATGTGAATTAACTTAGCTAAAGGTTTTGGTTCTAACTAAAACTTGCAATTTTAATCAAAATTTAGACTTAACAATAGCTAGACTATTGCCAATGCTCTTATATGACAGTCGGACCCATAGTTAAAAGATATGGGTAGAGCAGGAATTTTGAAGAGGAAGGAGCAGAGAAGGGAGATAGAAAATGTAATAGTTCTGAGAAAGAGAGAGGTTAAAGAGAGAGAACTTGAAGAGAGAGAGAGAGAGATGTCTAAGAGAGGGAGACAGACGAGAGACGGGAGGGGTTTGATGAGAGAGTGCTTTAGGAGAGAGAGGTGGGGTCGAAAAGCAAAAGAGATTGAGTCGTCACATCAGGTCAGGTGTGAGATGGAATAGTGGCTCTAGCATTTCCCTAAAACCTTTCTATTGAAAACTTTTCACAACTATTCACATGCAATTATTGAAAAGTCCTAACATTTCTAATGTCTTTTCCCCCACCCGCAGTTGTCAATGTAATCAAGTGTAGTGAGGAAAGAGCACCTAATGAGGTAAATGAAAATATATATTCCTTCCCAGAACATTCCCTTTTTATACATAATGACAAGTTCGCAACTGAAAATAAAATCACAAAAAAGAAGGGTCTTTTATTAATAGACATGGCCGCATATTATTGTATTTGATAGCAAGCAGTCAATATATGGTGATAAAATTCATTGTCGAACTCTCTTGATCCAAATTTACAGAATGATTGAAATTCAAGATTGGAGATTTAAAACCATCAAGACACTGGTACCTCCAATTGTATATATCTACTGTCTTGTTGATCGACATTGAATATTATCGTAAAAACTTGAGGCAGCCATTCCCACTTGACTGTTTGGAAGGAACAAAACTGGATCACAAAATGAGGGCACCCTAAAAAGAATTTGAAGACCTCTCACTTATTTTCTTCAATGAATTCTCGATACTCTCGCTTCATTTTCACCCCCGACACCGTCCTGCATAACCGGAAGGGAACAATAAGCGGCAGCTAAGAACCAACGACCATGTGTATAAGAGCTAGAATTAAGGCAGATGTTCAAACGGAGAGATCACATGAGATGTTAATTTCCCCAATACCCCATAAAATTGAAAATCAAGCTTTCTAAATTGAAATCATTCATCCGGTAAAAAAAGAAAGAAAAAGGAATAGAACCTTCTTTGTGAAAACATAATGTTATGAAACATGATATGCCAAAATGTTGCAAAATAAAGCACCATCATTGCTTAACACTGAGCTTGGGCCGGTCATAGTAAATAAAAACATGACCAGATGGCAAGAACTTAGAGCCAAAGAGGGCAAACAAAAATGAATTGAAATTCAAGAACACCCATGCAAAGGGAAGGACAAAAGAAGTGTCAGAGGACAGAATATAACCGACCTTAGCATCTCCTTATTTTTGAAGAACTGCACACATGGTGTACCCATAATTCCAGCTGCTTCTGCTACTTCTGGATCTTCTTCGATATCAATTTCAACAAAATGTACATTCTGATCGAATTCATCTATTACCTGCCACCAGAAGTAAAGCAAAAGTTCAGCACATTCTTAATTAGTCTATCAACATAGTAACAGTTACAGATGTCATAAAGCCCGAATCATTGAACACGAAGGATTGTCATTCCTACAACACACTTAAACTCACCCACCCACATACACCCCCACTCCAGTGAAACCACTTCATGCGGCTTGGTCCCAGCAGATTGTGCTGCCTCTTGGGATCAGTTATGCATGTCCTATTCATAGCTTTTTCAAAAAAGCAGATATTATTGTAAGTGTTTTGATGTTTAGCTTCAACTAAAAAAGATATACAAGTTAACTTCTGCTTGTTCAGCTTCCCTAGTGGCACTTGATCTGATTGTTGCCTTAAGCAAGCCTCAGAGCTTGACTAGGATCTTCATGTGATTTGTACTAGATCCAAAACATGAAACATTTTTTTAATAAGTGCGCTTCTCTTTCATTGACAGAACTGTCATCTTCAACATGCACCACGCATGTCAATATTTATTCAACATAATTCGGTTTCTCTTAAGTCTGACCAGATTTTTCCCCAGTTGGTTCTATCATGCGTCTTTGAAGGAAAAAAAAAAAATCCCCATTACGATCATCTGTGAGAGATAGTAGTAACATAAAAACTCAACTAGAGATCTAAGTACCATGCAATATCAAAACAAGTTTGAAATTATGTACCTTACTAAGAATTGGCTTCAAAGTCCTACAAGGACCACAGGTTGGTGCTGTATATAGTACACATATAAGCCTTGGACTTTCATGGTACAATTTCCGTAATGCATACTGGAGAGGGAAAATGGTAAGCATTGAGCTAAATATAGAAAACCCATAGCAAAAAATACTTAATTCAGTGAGATGTCAAATAACGCAAAAGTTCCACGTGTCAAAGCTAGCATTTGGGAAAGTAGCCCATTACCTCGCCCTTGTGCTTTGTAAGTGTAATGTCAAAACCTTCTTGAACATCCCTGGTTGTGAGTTCCTTCTTCACCTCTTCAGCTTTGGGCTGTCACAAGTAAATTCATGAGAGGGAGTTTCTTAAGGGATAATGGTATAAGCCCCATAGGTAAACTAAATGATAGACTTGAATGTAAAATCCAAAATTAATTTCTAGAAGTTTATAACCATCCCTAGTAAGTAATCAACACTTAAAAAAAACGTTTTAAAACTGAAAGTAATAAGTTTTTCATGAACTTCCATGGAACAATGAGCTCAAGCTCGAGGGCACATCTTTATCCCATAAGAAAGAGATGGAAGAGGAAATCATGAACTCAAACTAAGTGCTTGTGGAACTTATCAATAACAATAATAATAACAACAACAATAAAACATGAATTATTCCCATATTGGAAGAGCCTAATTTAAATGTATGTAAAGATCTAAAACCTTAACTGAACAAAAAGGGAAAAAAAACAAAAGTTTTCCTTTCTTTTCTTTTTTCATTTTCGATAATTACTGAGCAATTTTTTATATAAGTATTACTGAGCAATTGAATGAAACAACAGGCCCACTATCTTGATTGAAGATGCATAGAACCCTACAATGTCTTGTACATGGTTTCTTAATTAATACAAGATCAAAGAAATAATTGGTTTGGTCTGCAACTAGTCAGAAACTGGTAATCGCTAAGGGATTACTTGGGTTAAATCTTGGTATGGAAGCCTACCAAGCAGGGGCGGAACTACTTAGGCCCTTGGGGGGGCTATGGCCCCCCTAAAATTTTCAAAAATTGAGAAAATTTATAATTTTAAAGGTGTTTTTGTAAAGTAGACTACATGAAAATTAATATTTAGCCCCCCCTAAATTATTTTTTTGTAACTTAGCCCCCCCAAACCAGATTTTCTGGTTCCGCCCCTGCTACCAAGAACTCCCACATCCTAAGAAACCATTCAAACCAAAGAATTAAATGGAATTCCATGAATACCTGGTGAAACTCAACAAGGAGATCATTGTGCACAAGATATCTCTCGACTGATAAAGCAGCAATGCATCCAGATCCAGCAGCAGTTACAGCTTGCCTCCATTCGTGGTCCTATTAATATAACAAAACTAGATTAAAAAAAAAATTCTACAATGATAATAGTTCCCAAACATAAGGTCATTCCGATCAGATGATGGGACTTGACTTAACAGCCAAAAAATATACTTGACATCAACTGGTGAACTGGATGCTTTTAAGACCTATGTACAAAATTTAAATTCATTCTTTGGTTTAGAAACATGAAAATAAAGATTTTTCTTGCCAGTATGAAAATTGAAGCTTCAAATACAAAAGTAACAGAGACTAAAACCTATGTCTTTCATTTCTCATAAATCAAACAAACACTAATTTGGCCACCATCTTAAGCAAGGGATCTGGGAGGCACAATATTCATGGACTGATCAAAAAACCCAGAAATAAAAATGATAATCTTGAAGAGCATACCTGCACATCTCCAGCAGCAAATACACCTTCAACTGAAGTTTTCGCAGTACCCTCTTCAACTAACAGATAGCCAGAGCTGTCGAGCATAACTTGGCCTTCCAACAACTGGCTATTTGGTGAATGGCCTATACCATAAAATAATCCCTTTGCCTCAAGCACGGATTCCTCGCCAGTATCGAGTTTTCGAAGTAAAATTCCAGACATCTGACCTTTTGCATTGCTAATAACATCCACGGTCTCTGTATTGTAGTGCACGGTGACATTTGGATTGTTGTACACTCTGAAACATTCGCGATAATCAACCTGTTAAACAAACATTCAGGGAGTTGAAAACTCATACAAATTGCTCATTAGTATATTATTCACCATCAAGAAAGAACCCAGCAAGGAAAAAATCAGTTACCACCATGAACTGTAACGTTTTAGCCACTGATATGAAATCTACAGTAACCCACCCATATTTGGATCACCAGATGAGTAGTGTCAAGCAGGGGGTCCTTGCAAGTTCCACTAGACCCAATGTTTAAACATGAGCATAAATGAAATTGGCATTCTTTTGAGTGGTTCTCACTAGATAACTGCAATGAATAATTATTGCATGGTTACCGAGGGAAAATATGAAAATATGATAATGGTCATTGCTCTAAAGATCAAGCAAGAAATGTTGGTAAAGGCAAGATTATGTTCCCAAGGGTTATAATCCTACTACCATCAGAATTATTTTATAATAGTTAGACATGAACAAAATCAAGCATGCCCATAAGAGAAAATTTAGGGAAGCTATTGTAACACCCCAATGGAAGACCCAAACCACATGGCCTATACTTCAAAAGGATTAGTTAATGATACAATTGGAGCCCCATTGGAACCTTGTAAAGAGTAAGAACTTCTCCTTCCAAGCAATATGGGATCCCATACACCACTTACCCTTATCCTTATCATATGGGGTATCACAATCTCCTCCTTTTAAACTTCCAACGTCCTCGTCGGGTCAGTCCATCATAGGTGGCACAGCTCAAGTCCCACAGTTCTGATTGTGATAGGCTCTGATACCATTTGTAACACCCCAATAGAAGACTCAAACCACATGACCTATACTTAAAAATGACTAGTCAATGATATAATTGAAGCCCTATTAGAATCTTATAAAGAGCAAGAACTTCTCCTTCCCAAGCAATGTGGGATCCCATACACACTACCTACTCTTATTCTTATCATATAAGGAATCACAGCTATACTATAATCTAATCGAGTTGATTTGACGCCATACCACATATGTGCAAAAATTAGCTGATACTTGCGACCAAGAGTTTTAGTATTGTTCATGAAGTCATAATTGTTTATGCAGTTCAAGCTTATAACTATTAACCTATACAGGCAAAGGCTCAGTATACCACAATTTTATTAGGTATATAATTCATTAATTTCTTTTTTATAAGTAAAGGTATATAATTCATAAATACAATAGAACAATTGAAAATGTGGTACTTTTCCACTTATAAAAAAAAAATGTGGTACTTTTCCATCCTAAAACGCCAAATTTCACAATCTAGTAGAGTTGAAGGAAATGAATCATGACACAGAAAAAGTGAAACACATGGCAGAGTCGAAGCAATCTTAGTAGAGTAAATGAAAAGAACCTATGGTGACAATTGAAGAAGATATGAAGCGGCATATAAAGTGCATTTAGATTCAATAGGAAGGTTCTGTAGCAATTCCTGAGGCGAATGTTGCAGCAAAAAAGGAGCAAAGGTACACAAAGATCCAATTGAATACATTGAAATAAAACAATTAAATTAAAAAATAACCAGCCATGAAAAAGAGGAAGACAAGGTTTGAGGTAATGTGAACTTTCATTCAGCTCTATATCTGCTATGAAATACCGAGTGATAATGGGACTGAGAAGAACATTTTAGAAACTTCAATTTGATGTTCGTAATGAGCAATTTATAAGTACCAACCATTGATGTGTAACATAGAAGTTATGCAATGATAACTTCAAAAGAAAAACATCGAAGAAAGAACCTCCATAGCTCACCTATCTTGCATAGCTCTGGAAGCCTTTAGTTGATCTCTTCGTACAAGTAAATGAACATGACGAGCATATTTAGTAAGGTACAATGCTTCCTCAGTAGCTGTATCACCCCCTCCAACAACAGCAAGGACTTGCCCCTTGAACAAGGGTGATGCCCCATCACAAATAGCACAAGCACTAATTCCCCTACTCCAAAATTCATCTTCACGGGGTAACCTAAGCCTTTTTGCAGTAGCTCCTGTGGCAAAAATGACACTATGGCACTTAACCTGAAATGTAAAAAAAATATAATAAAATAAATAAATAAATCACAAGAACTGAAGCAAACAGTTACTTTATTAAGAGCCAAGAAACGATGATTGAAGTTACAACCTATAGGCATAACATACAGGCTAATGGCAAAGACATAATGGAGGAGCCATGTGGCCTTCTTTTAACAATGGCTATGGCAGACAATAAGACTGAAAACATAATTATAATATGAAATGCAGACTAATGTGTGAGAACACACCTTGGCTATTCATTTTGATTTTGAGACCTATCAACTATGCAGTTTTTTTTCTAAGTACTATTTCCCAATTGTAAGAGCTAGAAGCTCTGTCACACTTAGTCAAACAAGACTACTTGACCATTCAGGAAATCAAATACAAGAGAGAAGGAAGAACTCAAAATTCTTTTGTGTTTTTCTTTTTTTTTTTGGCCGGGTAATTTACTCATGCACCTAAGGAAGGTGTCATTTGGCCTAAAGACCTAAGTTTAAAGGAACCATAGTGATCAGTGAGACCATATATTCATACTAGAGATATGTTGTATGACTGTATCAGGAATATGTATTACTCCGTGTCGTGTTCCAAAACATAATGTTCTTTTCTACAAAGTACAAGGTATATTCTACTCATGCCCCCGCAATTGATGGTCTCTATCTTCTATCATGATTAAGACAAGATTAGTTTTCAATTGAGGCTTGGTTTCTGAAAAATTAGATAAAAGCACACTCATCTTGCAAATCATATCATTTTTTTTATGAATTTTTTTTTTTTGATAAGTTTTTTTATGAAAAATAAAAAGGTCATATCCTGGCAGATTCAAAGAACCAGTTTAAATCAACTTAAATATATTTGAAAATCTGGTAGTTCAGTCATAAACAGATATATGAAATAAAAAAATGCAGAAATAATATATCACCTTACGTTCACTACTTTGCACTGTAAAGGGACTACTTTTTAAATCGATATTTTCCACGTCTTCTTGAAACAATTCTGCTCCCCAACGCTCAGCTTGCAGTCGCATCCTAAACAATACCCAATGTCAAGATTCTATTCTACATTTCTAGTTGAAATTGCATAATCCTACATGTGTAATTTGTAAAAAAATATGTCTAAGTATAAAAATGATACAGTATATATTTATATATGTATTTTTTTTTTACTTTTCCATCAAATCTGGACCGCTTATTCCATCAGGAAACCCAGGGAAATTCTCCACCTCAGTGGTAGTCATCAACTGTCCCCCAGGAACACCACCTACTTGATATCCCTCGAACACTACAGGCTTCAAATTGGCACGAGCTGCATATATTGCCGCTGTGTATCCTGCAGGACCTGAACCTATAATAACAACATTCTCGACATTTTTTGCTGCAAACAGAATCAAAATGATTATTCCCCAGATTTTCACGGTTATCAAAAATAAGAGAGACAAAGGAGCACAACCCTAAACTGAGAACCCAGATTTCTATTTCTAACCATTTGGTTGTAAGAATGATTAAACTGGTTCCCCGTTAGACTTCTGTTAGCAAACAAATGAAGCTTCACATCAACAACAATGAGCATTCAATACAAATCAGTTGACAAGCCACGTGCATAAACAAATTCAAATACAAGAAAACTTAAAAAATCTAAACATATTAAACTAAAATACATAAAAAATAAATTTCTTACAAATAAAAAACACGAATTATTTAGAAAACAAAAGGAGTATGAATTTTCTAAAAAATTTAAAAGCTATGATATTTATGGCAAGAGGTGACTGAACCTTATATTAAAGATTTTCTGAATAAATTGGCGAGGAACTCCGGAGATCATGCAAAAGCAAGATGTCCTTACCACTTGAGCCAACCGTTAGTTTTTATTTTTTCTTAAATGGACTTTTTAAATGATCTTGGGCCTTATATTTTTCTTTTTTAATGTTTTATACAAGTGGCAAATACATGACATGTCAAATTACATGTGATGAATCGTAATTGGTGCTGATGTGGAGTTTACAGGGATTTACTAGCGGAAATATGACATGGAAAGCACAATCCAAACCTAGGTTAAACTGAAAAGGAAGCAATGAAATCTCCAATTACAAACTATACATTAAGTTTTATCAAAGGATCCAAAGAAATGAACGTAATTGAAGATTTCATCAAACTAGAGCCTAGATGTGACTAAGGCCTTGGGTATATTAAACAACAGTACAGATACGGGGCTCATTAGGGGCTAAAAAAAACAATCTAAATTAGAGAAGTTATCAGCAAGCACCTCCTACCAACTAATTCCACCTAATTTTGGAAATTTGTCTCAATAAATTACAAACAGGGCTTATATTTCAATGGGGAAGATACGATTAGCCTCGTAATTCTAATACTACGGCTCTTATTAAAATGCATTTCCCAAGGTCGATACATTTTCAGCAATCAAACCAAAGACAAAGCTTATAAATGAAATAAATTGCGGCAGTGTGTTTGTTTATAACATTTCACCAAAGGCCAGTCCATCTTGAAAGTACTAAAATACCAGCAATCGGAGCCAACTCTAAGCCCCATAACCAAAATTTTCAAAACTCTCCGCCTGTTTTTTTCCAAAGTAAAAACTGCACCGAAACTCAGTCTCCCAAAGCAATCAAGCCCGAATTCCAAATGGCATCCAAACAACACGTCAATTTCTCCTTATTCTTCTTAAAAATATAAATACACAAGCACTAACACATATGAGTGCGTGTGTAAGTGCAGTTATGCTACCTGGAGTGATTGGGAGGTCGGGCGAGGAGGCAGTCACTTGGAGAAGGGGAGAGCGAGCAGCGGGGGAATGGAAACGGAGGGCGCGCCGGCGAGTGGACAAGGTGTTAAGGAGAAAGAGACTGTGATTGTGTGGAGGAAGAGCGTTAGAGAGAATGGAGGACATGGCGGTAACTCGGTAACTCGGTGCGGAGGATCCGATTCCTATCGTCACGTTGCAACCCATTCGTTTCAGACCATACAATGGGCTTGCAGTTTGAATGATGAAAGCCTAATCTATCCGTAAGTCCATACGACATTGACCTCGATGTTTGCGAAGGCGTCATGGAACTTATGTCCTGGTGACATCCCCGAGTGTCCATGAAATATCCACCGTCCACTTCGGGATCTCAGTGATTGACGGCTGTCTGCTCTTGCCACTTGGCGGAGAGCGCCTGTATCCAGATACAGTTTAGATAAGCTGCCGCATTTTTATGAACCAATAATCCCCTGCAACGTGCCAGTCATTATGTCCCCGCATCGTGAGAGAATCGATGAGTTATAGCATATTTCCATTAAAAAAATAAAAATTTAAAATTCACGTGAAAAATAATTTTTTTTTTATAATAGGTTATATTTTTTTAATTAAAATGCGCAAAATTTATAAGGTAAGTGAAAATATAGCATGAGACAAGATCAACAAGCCATCTCATTTTATTATTATAATTTTTAAAATATAATAAATAATTTAAATTTTTTTAAATTTTAAAATAAAAATTATATTTTAATAATATTTTATTTAATTTTTAATAACTAAACCAAGTAGTTCATACCATTGCCAATTTAACAGTAAAATAAAAAAAAAAAGATATGGTTCAGATTTTAGGATGTGTCCGAAAGAGTACCAAGGAAAATGTTACATGAGCTGTGGATGTTAACAAATACAACCTTATACAGATCAGTCACTATTTGGGCCGACAGATTTTGGGCTAAGTTTGCCCCTAAGCTTAGCTCAATTTTGTTGAATTTTGTTATTGGAATAAACATGAAATAGATTGGATCATTGGATAAAATCAAATCTGATTCTTTGACACAATTGATCTTTCACACCAGCCTCGTGCGTTTGAAGGTAGCCCCAGTGGGAAAAACAAAGGCTGTAGTTGTTGATGAAGAGGAGGTGGGCCTATATTGAGGACAAAACCAGCAGCAAACTATTGGAAAAAAAATGCAGCAAAAGAAAAGGACATGGTTTTAAGACCAAGTCATGAAAGTTCAGCTGCTCAACAAAATCACAGCATTCCATATATATATATACATGCATCCCTAGTCGAAGCACGTGGGATTCAATCACCCATCACAATACTACTTATAACACATTGCCAAGCAGCCTAAGGGATATCATACATGATGAACAACAACTTTTCTAATTTTTTTGACCGAATTATATATCCAAATTTGAAAAGAGTTAGTGATCAGATGATCTCAGACTACCTCATTACTATTTACAAACTATTCATTACAGAAATATTATGAGACCATCTGACATCACTTCAACATTCAAACGTAACCTTAGTTGCATAAATATTTAATGATGTGTTTATTCTCTAGATTAGATAATTATAGAGGATCTTAGTTGATCATAATTAAATGAGGGAGAGCTCTCCATTCTTGATTTAGTTTTGCACGAATTTATCTGAAGCTAACCCACTAATTAAGTTGAATTACCCCCACATGAGTTTCATCGAAATTGCAATGCATCATGTTTGTCTTTTTAGTGGAGTGTACTGGTGATCACACGCGCTTAACAGGGAGTGAAAGACTTTTCAATGGGAGGAATTTTGGACATAAAATAGTTCACAAAAGTCAAGAAAAAGAAGTCGTGCATTGCTTTCATATATAGAAAAACTCTTCAAGAATTTTCGGATGGAGAAAGAAATCAAAGTCATCAAATGGCCAGAATATAAGTTTGGATAGATTAAATAAATACAAGCTAATTAGATTGAGAAAATAGATCAACAGAAAGTAGATAAGAAGTATCAGCACAATGAAAGTACTTTAAATAAACAGTATTTATGATAGCAAGATTGTTACGAATTGAGGAGACGATTATATATAGATCAGTTATTTTATTATCAAATCGATATGTAGAGCTCATCATCTACGTCACGTAGATTATATGATTTGATTTGTAATATTCAAATTTTAAAATTTATCTTTTAAATCAAATTATGTCATATAAATATTTTACTAATTGCACTTTACATAAAGTGATCCCATGCATGCACATGTGTATGCTGATCTTGACCGTTCATCCAAATGGTTGGACACATCTGAGAGATCATGACACGATTGATATTCATGGGCAACAATATTGAGGGCCATTTAATAAATACACACACACACACACAAGTATATGTCTTTGTCATATAATATCTAGAATTTAATGTGAGATGTTACTTCATCGATCGAAGGGGTCAAACGTATAAATCGTAGCCGTGAAAGAGTATGCGAAGGTTTAATCATATAGAGGATCGAATGGTGGAGACATCGTATACGTGTTTGCAAGGTGTATTAGCAATTAATTATAGAAAACAAAGAACATAAAACAACAGTACATATAAATAGCGTGTTTGCATGAGATGATGAATATGAATATTATTCTCAACTACATATAAAAAGAGGTAAGACTTTAATATATGTACGTTTCAACCATTACTTGTTTTAGAGAGAGAGAGAGAATTAAGGAAAGGGGGAAGCCCTTGCATTTCTCATGAACTGCAGAGTCGTTTTGGGTTTCTATTGTTGGGGTTGGGAGTTCTTAACTGCATGCCCTTCTTCTCTTCTCCGCTTATCATCCTTAACCTTCTTCTTCTTCTTCCGGTACTTGAAGTAAGAAATTAAGATCAAAATCCTCTAATCTTCTAGTCCTCTCTCTCTCTCTCTCTCAAGAGTTCCATTAATAATATACAATGATGGAGGGCGGTATGTGTGAAAAGGGTTTGTTAATGGAATATGTGAGGAAGTCAAGTCCACCACCATTCTTGCTGAAGACGTACGTACTGGTGGAGGATCCGGCGACAGACGAGGTGATATCGTGGAACACGGAGGGAACAGCGTTTGTGGTGTGGCAGCCGGCGGAGTTTGCCCGTGATATCCTCCCAACACTTTTCAAGCATAGCAACTTCTCTAGCTTTGTCCGCCAGCTCAATACCTATGTACGTAAATCTTATACATATATGTATATAGCCATGACTACTGCATGTTCCAAGCAAAACTCTCTACCTTCAAATCTCCATAATATATATATATATATATATATTAACGCAAACCATTTTAAAAAATATATATATGTGCATATATATATGTTTTGGGCAGTTGACTTGGTTCTTCATCTAGATTTCGAGACCCCTTTTTTTTTTTTTTTCTTTTTTTGATGGGAAAAAATATTTAGGTCAACGTCTTAGACCTTACAAATTAAAGCCCTAACAGCTAGGATCGATGGTTCTTTTGATAATATAATTGAGATGATGATCAGCTAGCAAGGAATTTTGATGATCTATGTGCACTCTAAACCCATCATGAATTATTTTTAGTTTCTTTTCTTATTTATTCTGTAACTTCTAAAACTCCTGATTAAAAAAAAAAAAAAAAAAAACTTCTAACTTAACAAAAATAAATATAAAATAATTATTAAGAATGTTCAAAATCAAGGGGTTCGGTGCCACGTCGTTGCTGAGGTAATTAAATCGATGGAGAAAGTATAGTCATATTATTATTATATATTTATTTATTGGCAATAGTAGATCAATCGAGGCATGATGAGAAAGTCAATGCTTAAAACCTTAGAATATTTTTTGGGGGGAGGTGCAGTAAATCTTTGACTAATTAAATTAAATTTTAATGAATGATGATAATCTTGATCTTCGATCGTGGATGGGACACGGAATTGCCAAAACGTGGGAAGTAATTAAAGTACAAATTCCACAAAACAACAGGCATATTTCAACCTAGAACAGGTATGAAATAATCTCTGCCATTGAAAATATGTTTGAACATCTTGGATTTAGACCCGTAAAGAAATTATTTGGATAATAATAAAAACTCTTGCCGTGCCCTTGGAAGAATGTGACCCACTAAATTTTCTATCATATATAGTTATAACAGTAAGAAATTTTGTTCTTTTATCTTAAATTATGAGCATTATACATTTTAAATGGTTATTTATTTAAGTTGTAAACATATACATCCGTATCAACATATTAACTTAAAAATTCATGCACAGGGTTTTCGGAAAATTGCGACAAATCGGTGGGAGTTTTACAACGATCTGTTCAGAAAGGGTGAGAAAGAGTTACTATGTAATATCTGTCGAAAAAAACCGTGGGTCAACAAGCAAATATTACAAGAAGTGACACCAAATCAAGACCATGTCGACTACTGTGAAGAAGATCAAAGATCTTCGTCGACTTCATCATCTAATTCGGGGTATGGCACTCTTATCAACGAAAACAAACGTCTCAAGAAGGAGAATGTGGACTTGAATTTCGAGCTTAAAAGCATGAAAAAGAAGTGCAAGGAGCTTCTTGATTTGGTGGCTAAGTGTGCAAAATCAGAGAAAGAAGAAGATGAGGAAGATGAAAAGGCGCCCAAGTTGTTTGGAGTGAGACTGCTGGAAGTCCAAGGAGATAAGAGGAGGAGGGAGATGATGAAGAGAAAAAGCGCGGAGATAAGTAAAAGCGCAAGCATTTTGCTTTCTCAATCATGCAAATAAATAAATGAATTTCATATTGTAGAGTATAATCGAAGTGGTATTAGCTACTTAAAAATTAAGTGGCTTTTAGAACAGACAGAATATCTTAGTGAGAAAAATAGCTTAGACTAAGGAAGGCACTATAATGTCTAATGTATTATAAAGCTAGCTAACGAACTATAAAGACAGTTCAAGCAGCATATGTAAATTTGATTAAACGGGCACAAGCCTGTTCTATATAAACGTTTATGGTTTGAAATGTAACATGTCTCTCTCTGTTTATGGCAGAATTGAAAAATATTTTAGCCACAAAGGGATTATAGAAAAGTAAATCTACAAACTAATGTGGCTTGATATAGTACCTCATATTGTAAAGTTACTTTTATGACAAAACAGATCTTACGGATTCTATGAAACTACATCTGTTTGTAGCTTTATTTTATCTAATCTCTTTATATTTGCAACAGTTCTCGTAGAATTTTGCCAATAGTTCCTTCCATGTTTTGTATATGAAAACTTATAGCATGTCTCTGCAATGCATAGATTAATTACCAAAATGAATATACAATTAAAAACTAAAATAATTAATTTCTTGAACATGGATTTGGACTGAATACTTCTGCTATAATGAATAGAGAAATATGAATTGGTATTTTAAGATCCAGAGTAATTTACTTCTGGATTTATCAATATACAGTGATACAGAGTAATTTTAAGATCCTGCTGATTATGGACATACCATCATTTATTAACTACTGATCTGAGACAGTCTGCCTCTGATATCCATCCTTAAATAATAAATAGGGTTGCGTTTGTGGGTGGGGGGGGGGGGGGGGNNGGGGGGGCACTACAACCGTTATTCTTACAAGAAAAAAATAACCACGAAAAATTGAAAACTATTTTCCTACTTGCTAATTTCTCCAGGAACTGCATGCACTTCTATAAGCTATCATCCTAAGTGTCTGGCATACTCAATTATTGTTTTCCATATGGTTCAGATTATCTGAAAACAAAGCCAAGTGCATTTAAGATGTTAATGAGAGAAGAAGACATGATCAGCACCTGCGGAAAGTACACTAATTTGTGCATGTTACAACAAACCACATTTAAGGAGAGCTGTTCCTCTTATTTGCTGGCTGTACAAATATATTCAAGAAAGACCGACATTTTCCCCTTCTATTTCTAAACTATAAATATGAAGACACATCTACTTACCAAAAAAAAAAAATTTTTCCTTTCTATAAACCCAGAATTGAAGTAAACTATAATTAAAAAGTAACTAAAAACTCGAGACAAATTAAGCTCTCCATACTCTTCCTAAGGCGTTTGCTGGCAAATTGGCAATGCATTGCTAACCCTTCCAGGTAGAAGGCAATGCCAATATCCACTTTTCACCAAATTGTACATGAGAAGAGAATGTGCTGCCTATTCCTCCGAATGAAAGAGTGTGTAAGTCGAACTGGTCTCTGTCTTTGTAACCTGCATCGAAACGTTTAAGCTTTTTATGGGTGAATGGGGGTTGTTGGAAATAGATTTGGGAACGGCTCTCCTTACACCTCCCCAAAGCTTATAGCATTGTATTTTTTATCTTGCTACGATGATCATTGTCATTTTATTTGGTCCTGCTTTAAGAAAAAAAAGCTCTCATAAGAAATATACCAACCTCAGCTGCACGAGAAAGCCCTGTTGGAAGAACAGGAACAAGAGACGTCCAGAGAATGGGATCTACCAACGGATCAACAGTATTGTAGTTTGTTAAAAGTGGTGCAGATAAGAAAGGAGTCGGTGGGTACACATTTCTCTGAAGAGACAATCCCCCACTCATGCCTAGTGTAACTCCAAGCCTCCCAGTCCCAACATCATGATTTGTGGATTTCTCAACTGCCTTGCCATAGTCCATCTTATTGATGGTATTTTTGTCTTCGTTCTCATCATTATCGCCACAGTTTTCTTTCTTTTTTGATGCTATCTCTTGCAAGCTCTTGTAGGCAGCTGACCGTGATAAGATGCTCAAGGCAGAGACTGCAGAACCTTTATGCTTTCTCTCTTCATTGGAAACGCCCAAACGTGGCATTTGGTATGGTTCAGTAGGCTGGACTCCCCATTCTAATGTTTTTAGTTCCACACCAATATCTCCAGCATGCTTTGTTTCTTCTGATGATTTTGTCCCAGCATCTGCATGACGAGTTTTGTTGGGCCCCCACCACTTGATGTAACTTGTCAAGTCAAACTTTCTGTCATTGCAGAAACTTCCTAAATATTCACTTTCTGCTGCTGGATCATCGCCTGTACCTTTCGATAACATAGAGCAGTCATCTAGTTAGTAATGCTTCAAGTGGAGGCATGAATGGATGAAGATGGCAAACAATAGATGCCAGGAAAAAGGTTCTGTACTTGGGGATTAAGTGGATTTCTTTTCTTTTCTTTTCTTTTTTTTTGGGGGGGCAGGATTAGTTGGGTTTGTATAACTCTCATATAAAAACCTTTTATTAAGCATAAGTTTCATCAGAACCTACCATAATGCATACTGTTGAAGTACTCAGATCCAGCCATACGACCAAATGGTTCCCATCGACTGCTTTGTGATGGCACCCAGTGTAAAATAGAAAGCAAAAAGATAACATCAATAATGATTAATCAAAGAAACATTAAATAATTTCAAGCATCTACTAAATGGAAAAGAACAACCCTACACAAACAAACTGGGGATTAAATTGGTTTGCACTGGGTTAAAGTGCAGACCATTAGACATAATACTATTTTTATTTTTCAGGGAATACAAACTAATTATTTTTTTATGAGAGAGAATATAAATATAATTTTAAAGAAGAACACTAAAGACATTCTTTCCTCTTAATCAAATTCTAGATAAGTATTTAACAGGAAGTTTATAACATATGCAATCATCTTTTCAGGTTTACTGATAAATGATCTGAGGCAGTTTCTTCATCAACTGAAAACCAGTGGCGGGAAAAAGGGAAAAAAATGTTAGTTACCCAGAACTACCAAGTACCCCAAACAGCTTTTTGTCCACACATTATGTGCTTCATATTTTGTAAGCCAGCATTCCTTTGGAAAAGCATCATGCACTAAATAATGCTCTGGAACATGAACATCAATGTTATACATCTTGTATACATGTAATTACCTGGAAAGGCCACGATATTTAGAAATTCCTCTTGAGAAACCACTGCTCTTTCTGCAGATAGCATCAAATACAAGCAACAGGGCTAATTCGGTTAACAAAATATTTGAAGTAACAGTGCAAATTCAAATAAAAAAATAGATTTACAAAGTATATGCACACCTCCTCAGAGATGCAAGATATTCTTCTCGTGAGAGATTCTGCATCTCTTCAAGATCCCTAGTATAATCAGTAACCTGCAGCATACATATCCCAAGTCATACAGATAGAACTATAGAATTGGATTAGAAAGTATCCTACTACAAATAGGGAATATAGGGTAATAACACTTTCTTTTATACTACTTAAAATAACCAAAAGATTAATAAATATGCTGACTAAAATATCAAGATAGCATCTCCTTCCCTTGAAAGACGTGCCTCTAAGAGGCAGCCTCTCTCTCTCTCTCTCTCTCTCTCTCTCATTATAGATAATCTAAAGAAACATATATTGATGTGAATGTGCAGAAAAAGCGGAGAATAAGCAGATCACCTTTTACTTCATTGTGAGATTGCTATTACCTTGTCTTTTTTACATTGAAAGGAATGGTAGCAGACGATGGAAGAGCTTAAAACTTTCTTTTTCGATACTTTGTTCCCTTGGTTAACTTCTATAGATTTTGATGGAGTGAGTATTCATGATTTTCTTGTCTTTTTTCTTTTCTAGTTAGGAATTAATTTTGTATACTTGTGTACTTGAGTTGTGCCTATGACAAGAGTTTGAAAGACCTAAACTAACGACTAGAAAATATAATTTTCATTCTCAAATAATAAGAAAAGGACAGTAAATACAATAAGATTGAACATATATGCTTATTTTGTTTCGAGAATTGATAGACTCACTGGAAAATTAATGAGTGTGCCGGGGCCCCAATATTTCAAGGCAGCGAGATCATAAGCTCTAGCTGCAGCCTCCTCATCATCATACGCCCCTGTATGCATAATGTCATTTAACCATTTATTTTTTTGATCGGATAATTTAACCATTTATTTCAACAGGGTATAACCTTGTCATTAGTAAGTTTACCCAGGCAGAAAAAAAAGTGAGAGAGAGGGGGGGAAGATACGTTGAAGGCACCAACTCACCCAAGTAAACTGGAATAACAATTTGCGTTACCAACCATTCCATGCACAATAAGAGAAAATCAAAATGGTGTCAGCAATACACGAAATCCTTGGGGTACAAAGTCAGATATTCATGGGAAGTGACAGAGACCTTGTTTTCCCTTCTTATTCTGATTCTGGTTCCAAGTACTCTTGTCCCAAAGATGAGCTTCATAACGTCCAGTCCATCTATGCCTTTCGTTTCATCAACATTAAAAGCAAAGAATATGAGTCGAAATCCCCTCGGCGCAGAAGTAATCCGAGCTCCCTTACTTTTCTCAGCATGAAAACAGATTTAAACAGAGAGATTATATGAGCTAGATCAGTACCTGGTGACTCCGCGGTAGATGGAGCTGCGTTTTCCAGCCGCACAGGGAGGCATTTTGCTGATGCGCTCCTTGGCCGTACACCCTCTATCCTTCTTCGCTTTCTTCAGTCCTCTGTAAAGCAACAGCTGATCGTTCGTAACCACCGCCTCCGACGCCTCTGCACCGCAGCCGCTACCACCGGCTTCGGATTTCAAACCAGGATCAGAGGACGACGAAGCCATTGTTGAATCGAAACCCTAACCCTAGGGGAGAGAAAGGAGGTAAGAAACCCAGCAACAGTGAGACAGTGTGTATGTATGTGTATGTATTGGAGTGTTGATTCGTTTATGAGTTTTGGGGTTTGGTTTTGATTTGAGTGACTGTGGAGGGGAAAAACTACAGTGAAGGGGATAGTGGAGACGTATGGGAGTGCTGAATTTACAGATATGTCCTGATGAGGATTTGGAATTAACGGAGTGGGTGGTGAGCATATGAGTCGGTATATGCGGTCAAAAAGGTGTAACGGCTAGGAAGGGAGGGAGGATAAGTATGTAATTTAATATGGGGATGGTGGTTTGAAAGTGCAGGGGTGACCACGTGGAGGTCCAATGCCACCTGTCGGCTGTTTCTGGAAAACCCAGCGTGATACCTGTCAGAGATTCATTTTCCTCTCACCCGCTTCCACGTACTATTCTTATTAGGGCGCTTCCAGAGCCACCGCCGGAAGCTTGATAGGTTAAAAAAAAGTTTTTTTTTTTAATATTTTAAAAAATAAAAAATTTACAATAATATTAAATAATATTTTCTTAATCACGAAGAAAAAGAATAAAAAAAATGGTAATTCCTAGCGAAATATTATTATTATTATTATTTATTGATTTTGACAATGCTAATGAAATTAGTTATGCATGTCAATTGGATAAAAAAATAAATTTATAAAATAATATAATTTAATATAATATATTAGACTCTAAAATTATTATTATTATAAAATAAATTTAATTAATAATATAAATTCAAGTCAATTTATAAATTTTTTATAAAAATTGGTGAGGGTAAAACTTCTCTTTGATTAAATGTGATTCACACTTTTCATTCGCTCATTGGCTGAACGTGAATCCAAAGAGTAAAGTTTTTTTTTTTTTTTTAAAAGAATAAAGTTTACTTTGAAAGGGAAGAATGAATGATATAAGGAGTAAAAAATACACAGCCTGATTGGTTTGGTCAAAAGTTTAAAATCTCACTCGAGATAGCCTAATAATTCTTTAGACTTTCTATGGCGAGATAGATTGGCATGCAACATTTTTTAGCTTTTGTTTTTGAGAAATCCTTAGAACCGATCCGTCTAAGATTCTTCATATAACAACCCACCAATCATTAAGTGTCACCTAAGCTTTCCACAATAACTATCCTATGTATGCATGCATCAAATTGGCAAAAATAAAAATAAAAAATGACAGCCCCCTTGGCCTTCGCACACTTTCTCCTTCGCATTCCCAACTTTCTTTTATTTGCTCTCTCAAACAAATAAAATAAAAAATCAGCCTTTTCAAATCTAATCCCATATCTAAATCTACAAATTAAACCTCTAAAAATTACCCTCCTCGTGAAATACCATGAAGATTCACCATTGAAAATGTATGGTTGCTTTTGTAGCCCCGGTCTCCAAATAGAAGATGATAAAAATAATTTCCTTTCTCTATTAAAATTAATTAGCAAACCA
This sequence comes from Carya cathayensis, assembly GCA_011037825.1. Lineage (NCBI taxonomy): Eukaryota > Viridiplantae > Streptophyta > Magnoliopsida > Fagales > Juglandaceae > Carya > Carya cathayensis. The sequence goes on along the minus strand of QGSO01000255.1, from coordinate 1,149,539 downwards.
CAAAACAAAACACACAGGAATCATTTTTTCTTCTATATGTATATGCATAAGGCTCAAAAACGCTACTGATTGTTTGTTTTGTAAGGGGTTATAGGGGGAAAGTTTTGATAAAACAGAGGCTTTTCGACTTCTACAAGAAAGAAAGAATTGAACTTGTGTCGACTCAGATGGTGGGCAACACCAAGGAAGGCAATGGATGCTTGGCGTCGGATTGGTGGCAATGGACTGGTAGCGGTGGAAGAGAGGGGCAACAAGTAAGATGAACTTGTAAAAACACAAAGTGCTCTTATGCAAAATTAGTGTGAGCTGCCTTTGATTAGAAGTGTTTCTGTGTGGTGGAACCTATTTCTCTTATAGTGTAATTTCTTACGTGGCAAGCACTAATTAGAGGGATGCTCCTTTCTGTTTATTAGCCCAACCATCCCGAAGCGTTTTTGTTTATTTTTATCAAACTTACATGGATAGTTGTAGGTTTTCAAAGAACAATTTTACGTGTCTATCTGTCTTCTTTCCTTATGTCTACTATTGACAAAAATTCTAACAAAAATGCTAAATGCAAGCAGCATGTGTAACTACAGCGAAATATTGCCTAGGTGGAAAATAAAACAATTTGTTTTGTAGGTGGAGAAAATTTCGTTTTGGTCAAGTGGAGAAATCTATCCTTCGTCTTCCACATCCTCTCCCTCCATTCGAAGACCAAAGCTTCCACCCTCAGACTTCCACATTCTCCCCCTTCCATTTAACCTCTTTCCAGTTTCCTAGCCAAGTTATTGGCCCAGAAGACGAAGATCTAGCAGCCGAGCACTTCCTTCATGAATTCCGAGGAATCCGTGACGACCGCATGTTTCGAAAGCAGCTTGGTAGATCAAAATGGACATGGAGAGGAGTGAAAGCTCCCCCTCAACCTGTCCTTTTGAAATGGGTGAAAATCCCGTTATTAATGCATGCTAGATCGCTGTAATGCCCTTATGAACTAACTTTTTACTTTCAGTTTCCATTTTCTTCTTTCTTTGTAAGAAAGAGTTTTCCTAGAATTTAAGTTTGGCGAGATTTTGTAAGTTATTGGCATAGGATTTCTCTCTTATTGTCATTTAAAAAGAGAGAGAGGAAGATGATGGTTTTGTCGGTGATTTTTTTTTGTTGGATTTCTTGGTATCTTGTATTATGTTGCTACGACTGCGAGACAAAAATTATATTTCTTTTGATTGTTCTGTCTTTTATCAAAAATTCATGAGTGGATGCATTGGATTTAAGAGCTAGGTAGGAATCATAAATGGTCAGAGTTGTAAGTGGGTCAGGGCATATGGCAAAGAGAAAGACCAGAGGCACTCCCACGTGAAGAAGAATACGAGACAAAAGTGAAAAATTCATGTTACGTACAGTCGTTGAGTGTATAAATATCGCGCAATCGTTTAAAAAAAAAAAAATTTATAATTAAAAAATTAGTTTTTTTTTTCATATAGATTTTTTATTAATTTATTTTTTTCAAAAAGACTACACAGCACTTACACAATCATAACCGTAAATATCTCTCTTTTCTAACACATGGGCTGACATTGCCAGCCGACTCCCCAGCTGCTCCGCGTCCCAACTGTACATAGAAGTACCGGTAGTTCCATTGAATCGTGTACGCTCTTTGTTTGTTTTTTCATTGTACATTCTGTCACTCGCACTGTGTAGTAATTATGTTTATTTAGAATTTCAGTACTATACAGTGCGAGTGACAGAACGTACAATAAAAAACAAACGAAGAGCGTACACGGTTCAATGGAACTATACCATGTAAAGTGGAGTTCATGAACGTTTTAATAGTTAGGCGCTGCTCAGCCCCCCACTCTTCTTTTTTGGGTAAATGAACGAATTATATTGAAGAAAAGTATGGATACAACACAGCGTTTTTACTTTAAATATATATGAAGCTAGACCTCGGCTGAATGCCAGAGGCCGCAGAGGGATGGCAGCCTCGCAATATTTCCCTCTATACAAAAAGAAAAAGAAAAAAGAAAATACTAGAAACACAATCAAATTTAAAACTCTCTGCAGCCTTGTACAAGATTTCGAAGGATGGTTCACTTACTGGAAACAATGTCCATATGAATAATATTTAACCAGCAGCTGATTGAACTCTCTCCAGTCTCCTGCACAGAACTTAAACCAGCCCAAACCAGATAGCTTCCTTAATATGCACGGCTTGGGAAATCAAGGTGCCCCAAAGCAACCAAGCTATTGCCTGGGTGATAATGGAATTTCACCCCATGCCCTTAAATATAGATAATAAAAAATTCCAAGAAATGACTCCTGCAGCTGGCGGATATCTAAGAGAGGTTGGAGATTCTTGTAGGTTGTGACATTTATACTTTATGTCCAACAAATCGAGGGGAAGGTGGGACGAGGAGAATTGTCATCTGCTCACCAAAATTTGATTCTGAACATTTCCTCTCAAGGATTCTGTAGAATTTCAAAAGCAAGGTTGAGTTTAACGGATGGATGGGTAGTTGCAAGACTAGAACAGACAAAATGTGGCAGAGAGAATGCAATAGACGGAGTTCAATTATCATAACAAATACGTGTACATACCTAGTCTTTCTTGAATGGTAGCCGCATTTTCCACCCCAACACTTCTTTGAGAAAAGTAGGATATATTGCAATACATTTCCTTCGAAGGTTGAATTCCTGCATCCACCATCCACTGCAATACCTGCAAGAATTTTTTTTAGGGAAAAAAAAAAGAAGAAGAAGAAGAAAGCAAATTGAATTTTTGTTCACCTCAATTCACAAGCATTAAATTAAGAAAATGCAACATGAGAGCTTGCATGCCACAATGTTGTATGGGCACAGCTATCCTTATAAAACATGAAAAAGGAAGGATAAAATGTCCTACCACAGCCATTAGCACATGTGCAACCAAGAAACAGCTAGATGCAACCCTTACTGTGTAAAATTGACAAGAAAATAAAAGCATATTAACTAAAGAAACAGAAGACAGCCTATAGGTTACCTCAATATATTTTCTCCAATTCCCAGCAGACAAAAGATTCTTCAACAAAATGGAATACGTATTGAAATTGACATCAGCACCGGAGGACACCATCTTGTAGAACAACTGCAAGTGGAGTGGGGGAGTGTCCAAAAGACAACAACATTATATATTTATCAAAAGTGTTAAACAATTTCCAGTAAATTTAAGTGGTGGATTAATATGCTCTAAAGATTGAGAGAGAGGGAGGGAGGGAGGGAGGGAGGGAGAGCAATTATCGTAAGTGGCAATGATATGTCGTTTGGAACATTCATTTATCATACAAAAATGAGAGCAATTTTAGGGAACCTTCAACATAGTCTCTGTTTTCCCACTTTTCCCAAGAAAATACAGAAGCTGATTCACAAGTCCAGCTGAAACTACAGCAAATGATGGCTCCATGAACTTAATCAGGTCCATTGCTGTCCTCCAATCCCGTAATCTTCAACCAAAATTCAATTTTAGAGTTTTGTCAGACAGGAGTACGGTGAGAACTTACGACAAAAGAAGATGAACTGTCATGTCTGTGAAGCTATCATCAAAACAGGTCAAGCAAGAACATAATTTTAGAACACACACATGAACACCTATCAATCTAATACAACAATGTATACATGTATTAAAACTAAGAACAGTCAAACCTATCATAAAGAAGCAAAAACAGGGAATGACAAATTAATGTGAATCTTAGGATGGAAAGCTAAAACAGATATGGAACTCACATACTACAGGCAGATACCATTTCAAAGAAAATGGCATCACCAAAAGGAATCTCTTTTTCCTTCATAATTTCTGCCAAAATAAGAACCTTGGACGGTTGGCCTCCTTTATTAAAAGCTCTCATCAAAGCCGAACAAGCAATGGTATCAGGTAGGATATTATTTGCTTCCATTTCTTCATATAGTGCATAAGCTTTTTCCCAATTCTCTGATATAAAATATCACTACACAAGTTTAGTTTCGGAGTATGTCTCAAAAGTGAGTATCGAATCATGTCAATGGATTAACATAAAACCTCACCTGCAGCGGTATATGCATGTACCATTGAAGTATATGTACAAACATCAGGAGGGCAACCAGCCATCTTCATCAAGTTGAACATATATTCTGCTTCTTTGAGTTGACCCTGATATTGCAATAAGTGGGAAATGAAAAGGAAGAAAAAAAGTCAGATTTCAGTCATTGATAGTCATTAAGAGGTAACTTTTGTCAAAGTACTGGCCTGTTTGCTGTAGGCACAGATCACAGATGGGTAGACCTCTTTGGACAAAGGAATGTTCAAATCCATCATTTCATCCAGAAAACAAATTGCCTCAGTATATTTTGACATCTTACAACAGCCACTTATCAACACAGTGTAAGTAACACAATCTGGTGTAACTTTCTTCTTCCTCATAGATCTATATAAAATTACAGCTTTATCATACTCCCCCACATTCAAATAACTCCCAATAGCTGCATTATATGAAACTTTGTTCAACTTGATGCCTCTCTGAGCAGCTGCTGAGAGCACAGCATCAATCTTCACCTTTCGACCACATCGTCCACAGGCAGCTAACAGTGTGCATATCGAGACAACATTTGGCTGGATCCCATCTTGCTCCATTTCTCGCAAGACTTCGACTGCTTCAGCTAACAAACTATTAGATCCATATGCATCAATCAGTGCATTGTAGGTAACAAGATTCGGTTTCCGGTTGTTCCTTTTAATCATGTCAAATACTTCCCTGGCCTTTTTAGGTTGCTGTGATCTTCCATAAGCATTGAGTAAAGATGTATAAGATACAATATCTGGGCAGAAACCACTCTTCTTTATCTCATTAAAAACTGTCAATGCCTCTTTACTCATCCCGTGTGAAGCATATGCAGCTATCAGTGCATTATAAGAGACAATGTTAGGTTTCTGGCCTTCTGCAAGCATTGTATTGAACACGGCCTTGCAATTTTCAATTTGCCCACATACAGAATACATATGAATGATGCTAGTGAATGTCACAATGTCAGGCTGACATTCTGCTCTCTTCTCCCTCATGGAATTAAACATATCAATGGCTTTTGCATATTCTCCAAGCTTTATAAGGCAATGTATCACAATGTTAAGGGTAGTTGTGTCAGGGCGGACGTTAGTCCCCTTCATTAGCTCAAAATAGGACAAAGCTTTCAAATACTGAGCCCCACTTTTGTATGCTGATAAAACTATATTATGAGTCACAAGATCAGGCCCTATTCCATTATCTGTCATTTTCTTGCAAATCTTTAAAGCTTCTCTCCAATTTCCACTAGATCCACAAGCATTGATCAAATTGTTATATGTTGACCGACTAGGAGGGATCTGCACCCATAGAATAAGGTCCTCAACATGTGCTATAGATGTCAGGTTGAATGTAAAAAACCAAAATTGCTGTCTTGCAGTACCAGGAAATATTACCAAACATGAAAGTAAATCAGTTATATAAATTGTGAACCATGACTCTATCATTAATAAACAGACCATCATGAACAGGAAATTGTCAGTATGCTTCTATGCAGAAACGTGATTGATTCACACCAGTTCAAAACCATTTTTTGACAAGTAGAAGGAAGTACACGGGGAGGAGTATGCATAAACCAATTCAAAATCATGAAGTGATATAAAATATAATGGATAGTTGACTGCATAGGTCCTCTAAATGAGATTAAAAGAAGCTCATTCCAAAAACTTTGATTTATAAAGGCATACACCACATGAGAAGAGAAGAGAAAAAAGAATGAAGTCCATTCAGTGGCCTTTATTTTAAAAGTTTAAGATATAAATGTCAAATTGTAGGTGGCAGAGTTCATGGGCAACACCCAAAATACCTCCCAAGACATGTAAAACAAAGAAACCACATTCTACATTAAAAAAACTGTATCCCACCCTGAAACCATATTATGAATTTAAACTCAATAATCAGCATCCTTCACGGCACCAATAAGATTCACAAAATTCTCTTTTCTACTTGCCATCCAAAATATAAGAACAATGCTATAACAAGAAGATGCCGATTACATCTACAGTTTTTGAAGGGGGGAAAAATGATGATAAATGTATTTGCAATATGTGTATTGCAAACATTTTATCTTGCCAAACACATTTGAACATCCAAAGGAAAGAAGGTTGCTCACATCAAGTTACACCCACAAAGATTGACTAGAGAAGAAAAATACAAATACACACAGCAGCACGGAGCATGTCTTCCATGATATTCATGGCCCAACGCCATTGGCCTGCTCGACCGTGTGCATTGATAAGAGCATTGTAAGTCTCAGCATCAGGCTTGCACCTAACAAAATAGAAACAACACATCACCCAGGATTTAAAGAAAGAACTATCAGGTTTAGATAGGACAAACTTATCTACCCTAAATCTAGACCATTTAATTAAAATTATCTATGCTGATTCTCATATCTAGCAGCCAATTGATAAAAGTGATAATATTCACGCTAATAAGCTAGAAAACACTAATTTGTGGTTATAGTTCTCACCACTGAATATATATGTAACTGTTTTATGATTGTAAACATATTGATGAAACAAAAACACACAATATACTCTAGACAAGAACTAACAAAATAATCTGGAACTTAAATAAATTTCATTTCAGAATTGTAGAGGGGTAGATGAGTATCTCTTGATTGTTCTCAGTTACAAATTACTTTTTATAATATTAAGAGTTCAAGACCATAAAATTTCACGATTGTCTCGACATAAGGTTGAGTGATTCAATAGGTCAAGATCATGCTAAATCATGATTCATCAAGCAGAACAGAATCACCATTTACCGGAAGGCATTTCTTTCTCAACCAATCTACTTCCTAATGAATATTATAGTAGCAGAAAATATATTGTGCAAAAACGAAGAGGAGAGCAGAAATAAAAATCATACCTCCACTCTTGCATCTCAAAAAACAAACCACGAGCCTGATCTGTCCAATTATGCCTAGCATGTAATCTGATCATCATATTGTAAATATCATTACGAGCACAGTAATTCTTTTGATTTTTCATCCACCGGAAAAGGTGAATGCTATGTTGAATAGAACCCGTCCGTGTTATCTCCTACAACAAGCAGAACATGCAAATAAGAGACCTTTCAGCTTTCTGACAACAATACTTTTCAGATCTCTTAAAAGCTTAATGCAGAAATGCATTGATTCAGACTTCAGTTTTTTCATCTTCACACAACTATAATACTTTCTTAGAACGACTACTAACTTCCCCAGAATAGAAGAGCCCATCACATTCATTCACACATTTACTGCCAACTTCAGCCCTCCTATCAGTTTTATGTAATTTAACCTTAGTTTGTCCACATTTAATTAATTTTTCCCATCCATACTTCCCTTCGTCACTTCAGCTAGGAAAACAAGAATTTCCAACTTCTCACGAAAATTCAAAAATAACCAAAATTGCACACCGAGTTGGAGATAAAGAGTGAATTTTCCGTCTTACCCTCATAAGAAGCGGGAAATTCTTCCTCGCGAACCGGCCGACCCACTGGTTCAACAAGCCGTCAACATCGTCCCCGTGTTCGAGCTTCAAGATTTTATCGACCACCTCGGAGACCGTCCAGTCCTTCTGGAACCGGTCGCCCTCAACACGTAGCCGGTACCGCCTCGGTATATCGGACTTCCTGAGGCCGCTGACACGGATGGAAACCTCATGCTGGCCCTTGTCGTAGTCCACGGATACTTGCTTCTTCTCTTTGAATGCGGACTCGTTCTTGGGTTTCTTGCAGAGGATTACGGTTTTGGAGCGAGTTGTCTCAGGCGAGTGGGAGAGTTTGAGGAAGGTCGGGTTGGGCGTCGTGGCCATTGACGCCAAAGAGAGAGAGAGACTCTTGACAGTTGGGAAGAGTGTCCCGACTCCAAGCTAATGGATAAAACCCTTTCAAGTGTCTTCCTTCGAACAATGAGAAAGAGACTCTTCGTTCTCGGTGAGTTTTCTCGTGCTCGGTGGGTGCAGCACGATGCTTACTATTATTATCTTATCCATCGAGGTTAAGACTGTAAATAAACCAGTCTGTTCGTTAGCTCGCTTGGTATTTGTTCGGTTAAACTCGAATCGAACTCGATTTGTGAAAAAAAAAAAAACTCATTCGTAAAAGTAGAGATTCGCTCGATTTGTAAATGACACATACCCGACAAAACTCGATTTGACTCGACTAAGGCTGGTTTATGCTCGAGTTGACTCGTTAACTCAACTCGATTAAAACTCATTCATATATTAATAAATATATATATACACCTATGCATGTATATATGTATTAGCTAATAATATAAGTATACCACTTTTATAATTAAATATATAATATGTATTCTAATTACTTATGTCTATATAGTGAATATACTTCATAGATATATTTTATAATTTGTATAATAATTAGTCAATAAAATTTAATAATTTCATATACTAGTATGTGAGAACCATATATGAAATAGATATATGTTATCATATTAAGTGTATGTATTAATAATATATGTAAGCATATAATATATTGTTATTTTGGATAAATATTAACTAGTTAGAGGTTCTATTTGTTAGTTGTATAAATTTAATATTATTTTTTTTTATTTATTTAATTTATTAATTATTAAATCTTATTAAAAAAAAAATTTCAAGCTCAAGTTCGAGCTCGAACTCGAGTTGAGATTTCAACTTATCGAGTCAAGCTCGAACAAAGATTTAACAAAAATCTCGAGTTCGGGCTCGAACTCTAACTCGAGTATTTTGAGTCGAGCCGAGCTCGGCAAGCTAAAAACCGGCTCGGCTCGGCTCGGTTCGATTACAGCCCTAATCGAGGCCTATGTTGGCCGGAGGAGAGACATGCCCAGACTAGAATGAGAAATACTATTCCTATAGAATTTTTGTTCATAATTTTTTACTGTTTTTTTTATTTCTTTTTTTTACGTAATAATTAAAAAAATATTTTATAATAATCTTATAAATTTTATTATTTTTTTTGAAATGTTTAAAATGATTAAAAAGATTTTACAAAAAAATAAGAAGAGAAAAATAAAAAAAATGATTTACACTTATTCGGTACCCTTTCGGTACTAAATGTTCTGTAGGAGTAGCAGCACTCTTTTAGGATTTTGGGCTTATGAGTGTGGCTGAGATTTCCGCGATCGGAACCAGGCGAGTATAAAAAATGAATTTTGCTACACATAAAGTCACATATTATATTTTTTTTATGTTTTAAACATTTTTATAAAAAAAATTTAGATTTATTTTTTTAAAATTAATTAAATTTTTTACTTATTATTCATATATTAAATATTTCATAAAAAAAAAATGTGTGATGTTTGGTGTTATGTTTAAAATTTTTTTAAAATACTGGGCTGGGAGATTCTACGGTCTGATACTCTGATTCGTTTGTGGGCTATTTAATGCTCGGAGGTTTGGGTCTACAATAGAATTGGGCTTTACACCATCATAGAACTTAAGAAAAAAAAGAAAAGATGGCAATAGAAACAGTGACACCATTTTCTTCGCCATAATTAGTGGGCTGCACTTTTTTCACTTGAAAAAAATAAATAAATAAAAAGGCCCCATGAGTGCTTGACCTTAAAAAACTATAGGAGATTTGACCGTGTTTTATTTCTAATGATTGTGACAGGTTGTAATTCTTCTTCCTTATTTTTTTAAAAAAATAATTATTTTATATAAAATGACATGTTAAGGCACGCCTCTCTTTCATTCTCGGGTGCATAGCTGGCATGAGAAATAGCCCTAGATTGGCCATGATTAGCATTTACTAAGAACATTCTTAAATTGGGTGGTTGCAGTGCCGTTCTTAGTAGGTGGCATTGGTCTTGAACATCCAAACTTACCCAAACTATACAAGAGTTCAGAACAAATCAACATATTTTTATTGAGACATAATTTTTACAACTTTTAAATAGAAAAGCCATGTACAAACTGTTATACGTTAGACGAGTTGAGCTCGATCATCATTTATGTTAGACGAGTCGAGTTCGAGCATATATATATATACTAAGGGCGGTGCTACACGCACCGCTAGGAGCTCCCGCTGGGGCTCCCGCTAGTGTTATAGAATTTTTTTATTTTTAAGTATTTTTTTAATATATTTAAATATTTTTAAAAAAATAAAAAAAATTAAAATATTATTAAAAAATATTTACTTAATCATTAAGTAAAAAATAATAATAATAAAAAAATAAAAAAAACACAGCGGTAAGAACAAGCGGTAGAATCCAATGGTAAGTCTAGCATTTTCCATATACTAAACGAGCTCTTGACTTTTTGTTCGAATTCAACTTGATTCGATTGATTTGCAACCCTAGTCTCAAACATCCAAACTTACCCAAATTCTACAAGAGTTCAAAACAAATTCGATATATTTTTATTGAGATATAATTTTTACAACTTTTAAATAGAAAAGCCACGTACAAACTTTTATTAAAAAGTCGACAATACCTTAATTATTATTTATTAATAGAACTTATTTTTTTATATACATAAAATTTATATCATTTAAATCTTGTAGCTAACGTAACTGATTTTTATTTGATATTTGTCGTTGACGTCAAGACAGCCTCGCTCCCACGTCGGTGCTTTTGGTGACGTTGAGGCTTCGTCCCCTCGCACTGGCAGTGGCGGAAGAAAAATTCTCTCTTTAATTTAGTCAACTTGTGCACAACTGCTTGCATGACCGACCACACTCTCACATTAACACGTCTTCACAAATGGCCATCATCATGCTTGATCTTCACAAATGAGGATATTGCACTTCTTATTGCTTCGGATACAGATTAAAGTAATCAATTATTAATCTAGTTGCTTATGGCATCTAAGCGCATGCTTTCTCTTAACCCCCCCATAAAATAACAACGACAAAGATGCTATTCCCTCTCCTCAAGTTGCCCCTCAAATGTACCGTTACTGTATTTTACTTTTTTTATAAAATATTTGCTCGGGACTTCTATTTATAACTTGATATCATTTTTCTGTTTCAAAGGCAGGTACAGAAGTTAAGAGACAAGGAGCCCTTTATAGCTGGAGCAATAAAAGTGGGGGGACTCCGGCATGGCCTACCACCACAGCACTTTGCTGCCATTTTATAATTTTTTTGGTATTGTCAGCATTATTCGATTACGTAATTTTTTTTGGTTAAAATTTAACTAAAAAATATATATTAGAATGAGTTTTGATACGTATAAATAAAGTTATGTATTAATCTATGTATTAATATTAATTTTTTTAGTCAAGAGCATGTGGCTCAGATGGCATGAGACCCAGTCTCTATAAGTGAGGTCCTGGGTTCAATTCCCCTCCCCAAATCCTCCAATATAAAAAAATATATATATTAATTTTTTTATAATCAAAATTTAAATTAATATTTTATTTAATAAATTTATTTTTTGACCAAACACATTAAATTTATATATATATTAATACATAATTATACTTACAACTAAATTTTTCATATAAGAATACAGTTTATTATTTAAAAATCTTTTTAAAACTATTAAGATTTTATTATTTCTAAATCGATATATATATATATATTTTTTTTATATGGATTGAATTTTCCAGAGTTTTATTTTATATATAATTGAAGAGGCAATGGTCAGAGCATCATTGCAGCCAAGAAGTTTCAGCTTTCCAACTCGGACAGGTTTACAATAGCAACCTTAGGAAACACGTGCGTTTGATTTCATGGAAAGTTCACTCTGGATCTACAGTCGATAACGTACGACACAGACGAGTTTTACTTTTATTTACTGGCCAGTGTTATCTCCTTATAATTTTACGAGTTTTGTTACGTCTAATTAAAGTTGTACACTAATATCTATATTAATATTAAATTTTTTATATTTAAAATTTAAATTAATATTATTTTTAATAAAATTTATTTTTTGATCAATTATATTATATATTAATGTACAGTTATACTTGTAATTAGATTTTTTTTTAATTTTATTAACAAAAATCAATTTCATTTTTTAATTTTAATTTTTTAATATTTAATATATCAATTATTGACAGGTTAAATATATTATTATAAAAAAATAATAAATAATAATTACAATCGCGAATATATAAACACTGTATAACTATTTTGAAAAATAATAAATAAATACATAATATATGTGTAAAAAATTAACTTTTTATCTGTGAATCTTATTTTTTTCAAAACAATCCTACTACAGGTACCCGGCGTTGGTACCTTTTGCGGTATCGGCTTAAGTGGTTAATGCCACATCAGCGATATTATTTAAAAAAAAAAAAAAAACGATTTCAAAAAATAAAACTCATCTCAGAACCAATGCCAAAATGGGTCTGAGAAGCACATCAAACCCATCTCAGAAGAAAAAATTGTTGTTTTGAGAATGATTTTTTGGGTTGGCCTTGTTGTTTGATCTTTACAATACTGTTTGGGTAGTTGTTTAGGAATGATTTTTTTCTGGGAATCTGCCTATGCAGAAGATTCAATCCGCGACGAAAGCCCCAAATCATGCAGATCAAATTGTTGCCCACAATAACACTTCCACTCTCTTTCCATATTTTGAACAGTAGATATAAGAAAACGGTTTTCTTCTTCTTCTTCATGTTTCTTCTCCACTCGTCTTTTTTTTTTTTCTCTTTTTCTGTTCTTGTTTGAATATTCTTTACTTTTCATACCGTCTGGTTTTCAATTCAACTACCAATGGCTTTGTCCCCGTGCTAATGTTGAACACATTGACCAATCAAGTTGCAAACTTATGCCCAGTGGATACTCGTTCAGAAAAAAAAAAATGAAAAGAAAAAAAAATTATATATTCAAACTTACACACACATTCAGGAAAAAAAAATTGAGAAATAACACAACAAAATCATCCAAAATAAGAAGAAGACCTAAAATCACAAAATCTGCTCTTTAGGGCATGCGACCACGTACTGCTCTTTAGGGCATAAGAAGAAGATGGGAATAACCAAACTTGTGTTCAACCACACGTGGGTAGACGAAGAAGATAAGAAGAAGACCCATCCCTTCATGCTCTGTTCGTGGGTAGACGAAGAAGACGAACTTGTTGTTTGGGTTAAAGTTAAACACAAAACGCACCGTTTCAAATTTTCCACGTGGAGGGATGGGTCCGCGGGGGGTTCCCCACGCCAAGTGCAAGTAGACTTTTTGTTTTCAAAATAACTGTATGTTATTTATTCATTACACAACTTTACGTATCATTGACCCATCTATTCCAGTTCGAATCACAAAACCAAGATCTGCATAAGATGTCCGAACATATCAATTGATTTTCATCAATCGTGTAGGCTTATGACTTTTAACATTCCCAATAGATTTTCTTTTTGAAATCAATTTTTTGGGTTTTTTTAATGTAATTTTATGGTAAACTTTAGTTTAACCCCGACATTAGCACTTTATAGTTGAAGAATATCACAACTTTATAACTTTAATTGGTTTGATGCTTCACATAAATGTCCTATTTGATTTTTTTTTTTTTTAAAAAGAAAAAAAGAAAAGTCACGAACGATTCTTCTTACGTCAAAGACAATAAAGTCATCGTGTATCATGATTCACTTGTATTACCAATATTAAAAATGTTATTTAAAAGTAGTTACATCACGTATCATTCATATGATATAATTTAATTTATAATATTAAAATTTTAAAATTTATTTTTAAAATTAAATTATATCACGTAGATGATGTATTCTATAAATGCTTTAAAATATGATTATTTATAAAAAAAAAATTGTCCTCCACGTTAACTTCTAGCAAGAGAGTCAATGAGAGGTATTAAATCTAGAAAAATGCTGCAAGACAGCTTTGTACCACACATTTCTATCTAATTAATATGTGATTTATTATTTTTATCATTCTATTTAAATGTACACATATTTAAACATTAATATATAATGATAAAAATGACAAATTACATATTAATTAGGTGAAAGTTTACAGTATAAGGTTTCCACATAAAATTTCTCTTAAATCTATGGATAATATATATTAGTGTAATAAAGATCGTGATTAAACCCTTGTCTTGGCATATGAAAAGAACAAAAGTAGTGACAAGCCGCTTGAAGAGGACATAGACACTGATGATGACATTCAGACATTCTTATGTATGAACACAAAACATGGCATGTTTTCATGGTCCTCTTATTCTCATAACATAATCCATTCAGTACTGAACATCTAAGTAATACCAAACGCAAGAGTTTGATGCGTAGAAACTAGGTGGATGTTGAATGTTCGGTTCTTCTTGTAGTAAGTATTCTCATTTATCTTAAAATATAAGAGTAATATTACATACAATCCGTGCAATCGTTTTAAAAAAGTTGGGAGTCCACTATTAAAAATTTAAATTTTTTTTTCTTTTCATATGAATCATTTTTACTTACTTTTTCTAAAAGGATTATGCAATATTCCACAGTTATAAATATCATTTATCAAAATATAAAGGTATATGCTCATTCCAAAGAGAAATGATATTTGCAGTCGTGGTTATGCAAGTGCTGTGCAGTTTCTTTAAAAAAAGTGAATTAATACGGGATACACGTGAAAAAAAATTAACTTTTTAATCGTGGACCTTACTCTTTTTTCAAAACAATTACGCAGCGTTTGTAAATCCACGACTGTATGTAGCACTACTCTATTCCTAATGTCCTATTGGTAGGTTTAGAGTGCATTTTGTACAAATTAAAGTACAAACTTTTATAGATGATTTGGCGAATGATGATTCTTCTGCATCATTAATACGATAAAATTATTCTACAAACCAAATTATATAATATAAATTTTCAATCTTAAAAATCAATAATCAAATCTTAAAATCGGTTTTGCTTTGTTATATAAGCTTTAGGTTTGGCAGCAAAAGTATGATAAAAGGACATAGAACCAAGCCATATTAATCATTGTCCCCACACACAGCTCACAGGTGTACTCTTCTGTGCCCAATCTATTGAGTTCAAGACCAATATTATTCATATCTCACATTGTCGGCAGGATTTTTCTCCCCAATTTTTGTAATTTTTTCCTTATTTTATGTATAGTTTAGGAGCAATATTTGTTCGTTATTTATTTTAGGTGATAAAAAAGGGTAATACTATCAATTAATGATCATAAGGAAAGTGGGATTTAGAACAAAAAGGGCCCAAAAAACCCAAATTTTTGAGAAAAGGGTTGTTAAGGCAACAAATTAAGCTTAATTGAGTCGATAGTATCGACGTCAAAAGATCATCTTAAAGATTGCGAAAATGATGTTTTTTTAGGTAAAGTCCCCTAATACAATCATTCATGTCACATCTACCTTTGATTTGGGCTTTTTATTTTTCCTTAACACTTCATATAATGAATGCCCGGGGGAATGATCAAGGATGACTTCAACACCAAAAATTCATATACTATATACTTTTTAAAATAAATCATCCATACCATAGTATCAACTACCTAGCTGCATGTTTTTAACACAAAAATAGTGGACATTATAATATGCATTTCCTCTAAAATATGACAATTATTCAGTAATTAAAGAGAGATACTTTCGAATATTGGGAGTCATCATTTATATATTATAAAAAGTGAATATTTATTTTATAATATTTGATAGAATATAGGCCACTATTTATTAAGATAAAGATGATGATTGATGACTAATAAAAGGTAAATATTTTGTAATGTTAATGTGATATTTATTGAATTAATTATTTTAATATAAAAAACAAAAATTAATGTAAAACATAGCTGGTAATAAGATGGATTGATCCATGAAAGCAGGGGAAAATTTGCCAGAAATTCTGATCTATTGGGTAATAATGGGAGTTTACTATTTCTTAAAAATGGCATATTGATGAGGACAATTAGTCTGGAATGTACAGACAGGGAGAAGAATTATTAATAATTCTAGAAGAGAAATGATATTTGCAATCGTGGTTGTATAAATGGCGTACAGTTATTTTGAAAAAAGTGAATTAATACGAAACCATATAAAAAAACTAACATTTTAATCGTGAACCCCACCATTTTTAAAACAATTTTACGACATTTACACGTTACACGATTTACGTAACATTGCTCATTCTAGAAATTGCCAGAGCTTGTTGACAAAATAAGGTCGGGGATTTGGGGTGGGCCTCAGACGCCATCGACGGAGCCAGTAATTAAAGTTACAAGAAGGCAAAGCAGTGTGCACGGTCGAGCGACAAAGAAAATGGGGTTCTCAGCAAAGTTAAAGGCGAAGAGCAGCACCGCCAGCAACAGTAGTACCAGCACCAGCAGCGAAAACTCGGGCACTGGTCTACTTCTAGTCTTCTTCCCCGAGGACAACCATTCTATTAATGGCAAAAACAAGCTTTTCTCTTCTCCATCTTCTTCTTCTTCTTCTTCATCATCTTCTTCTTCATCTTCGTCGAAATCCGGAATTCGAAGAAGCAGCAGCTCCAACTTTATCCTCTCTAAAGCCCAATACACCATTTCCATCTGCGCCTTGTTCATCTTCATCACCCTCCTCCTCTTCAGTCTCTCCACCTTCGAACCCACCACCATTTCCAGAACCCATCCAACCTCCTCGCGAAGATTCCTATCCCAAAATCCTCGGCCTCCAAATTACGTTAACAACCCCAAATCCAAATCCAAACCCAGACCCAAAATCAATACCGCCCACAAGTCTATACTCAGTTCTTCATGGTTCTTCGATACGTTTACTGAAAAGTCATACAATACATCAAAGATTGCTCTCTCGCCAACTGCGCTACAAGGAATGGGAATTCTGTATAGGCGAGGCACCAAAGCCATGAGCGATCTTGTCGTCGCTCATATAGTGGAGGATGTGACAGAGGATGACTTTCGGTTATTTGCGAGAGCCTTGCATAGGTCTGGCATCACAGCTAGAGCCGACGTAGTTTTCCTATATGCTTCTTCATTGTTTTCTTCAAGATTTGGTTCCGTTATTCAAGAGGAGAACGACTCGTTCTTGAAGCTCATTCGCCATTACAAGGACTCGAACATTACTACCAGTCCAAAGCGGAAAATGGGTTTTGATGTGACTCATTTCACGAAGACTGGAAACAAAGGGAAGAAGGAATCCGGGGAGCCCATATGGGGTAAGAGAGTCAGGAGCAATTACAGTGACTCAGATGGTGGGGGAGGGGAAGCTCAGTCGGCCCAGTTGAGTTATGGATCAGTGGTGGGGTTTGAAGTGTCCGAGCTTGACCCAGAGAACTCGCTCGCCGGGTTTCTGGACCACGTTCCGATGAGTTTAAGAAGATGGGCCTGCTATCCAATGCTACTCGGTCGAGTCCGGCGGAACTTCAAGCATGTTATTCTGTTGGACGTGAAGAATTCGATTGTAGTCGGAGACCCACTCGGCAGAGTCCGGAACCGGAGCCCCTTGTCAGTTCATTTATCAACCAAACCAGAGATTTCGTCTCGGAAGCACAGTAAGAGTAACTCGGACAAACCTCACTCCCGTTTTCAAGTCCACTCAGCTGTTATAATGGGTGGAACTCGAGGACTCCGGAGATTATCGAGTGCCATGTTAACCGATATTGTTCGAGCTTCACTGCAACACAAGAAGAAGAACTCGGTCACAGAGTCCACAATCTTGAGTCAACTCGTTGCCAGTGAGTTTCAATCGAAGAATATAAATTTGATGACATCCACCGAAGCGACCCCGGATGTGAGCTCGCTCGCTGGTCTAAATTCAGCTCCTTCCACGTCGTCGTCAGATTACCCTGTAATCCAACATGGTAATGGCAATTACGATTTCAGTTCTGTTATTAGGAAGTTAATATGTTTGTCTGAAGTGGATTCTTCTGTTTATAGGGATTGTTAATTAGGGGACCTTTGAGAGAGAGTGCAAAAAAATAGAAACTTTAATAAGAAATTCTATCCAATTTTGTTTTCTCATTACTTTTGTTCTTCCTTGTATATAACTTTTGGAAATAAAATCTTATTGCATTTTTGTATTTGTTGTGATTTTGATTTGTGTCGGCTATTGATTCGTTATTTTAAAAAAAATAAATAAAGAAAAGTTCTATTTGCAAGCGAAATTGGAGAAAATATTTAATAAAATTTACATGACATAATTTGATTTAAAATAAATATTTAAAAATCTAAATCTTATAAATTAGATTTTACCATAGAAATACTATGTAAGACATGTTTCAAGTAAATAGAATAATTATATTATCAATATTCCTTGTATGGCGAAAAATGTTTTGCTATCCAACTTCTTACATTGCACATCACATATTTTTTTAATTTTTTAATTTTTATTAAATTAATTAATTTTTTCTACTGATTATCATCTCTACACTACAAACACTACAAACTTGTCAAGAGNATATATATGTCTAACAAATTTAGAGCAGGTCTTTCTGCTAACTGAATAAATGCGATGTTATTTTTACCATGTCTTGTTTTATTTTGTTTTTATCCAATGCCAATGGTACAAAGGTTGCCGTATTCAAGTGGTCCTTTTGCTCTTGGTGCATCACACTACCACACATCCCCGTTGAACTTAAGTCTTACATTAATAAGTATTGTTCCACGTGCAAGTTAGCACGGTAGACACACACTCTCTCTATGTGGTTGAGAAACTGGTTTGCACTAGAATCTCACTTGTAAGCTGGCATGTTTACGCACCACGACACTGCAGACACAAAAAAATCTTTTATTTATTTAATAAGTTTATAATTAAATTATAAATATAATTTATATTTTCAGTATGGTTATTTTTGGTACCAACTTCACTTTGTCTGTCTATTCACGGTGGAAGGAGAAAAAGAAGGGTAAAAAGTAAAAACTGTGCCCTGCAACTCCAAAATGTGGCATGTGCAAAGGAGAAAACAAGCACCATGAAACGGTGAAAAGCAACAGCTGGGTTTGAGTGCTTTTGGTTTTTGGTGCTTCTTTCTATAAAAGTGAAAGAGAATTTTTCACAGCCGATTACTAAAGTAACTAATAAAGAAACTGGGAGAGATGAAAAAAGAGTTGTGGAGCGAGGGAACGGGCAAAGGGAAGGAATGGGGGAGGCAGCAAAGGCAAGCAGGCGTAGATGGGGGGGAGCAGTGAAACGTATTCATTAATTAAAGTCTTATGTGCTAGCTGGAGATCGTCTCCTGCAGCCATAGAGATATTAAACAACAGCAGGTGTTCAGATGGGTTCTACCAAACGAACCCCGAATTTACTGCATCTGGTGGCACAACAAATTACCAAAAACATGCCATTAAATTGAGGTCTGCTCTAATAACTATTGTTTACTGATCCTGATCAATGAAGAAAACGTGTCCCCCTGTCCTTACTCCCAATGAATGCCCGATACTTGCTTTTTTTCTCAAAGGCTGAGATTACTTTAATTCAATTAAATTGATTAATGCCTCCCATTCTAATTAAATTATTTAAGATAATATAATTAACGAAATAATAATAAAAAAAAGGAATCATAAAATGTTTAAATTAATATGTCCATCAAGAGCGTGCTTGATACGAGCAACCAAAGCTTGCGATGCGATAGCCAATGAATGAGATTGATCATTGTTTATATGTCATTCTCATGCAATTCAACTTGGAAGGGAATTGGGAAGATTGCGTACAATGGGACAAGTTCCATAAGTATTTATTTAGCCCCCACATTTTGGCTTGAAAACGATACAAATTTGAGAAATATTTTAATCGCAAATAGATTATATAAAATTAATTTCACAAACTGACATGTCTTCATATGTTTCGTTAGATTATAAATTTATTTTTATTGTAAAGTAAATCTAACGGATTACATGAAATCTTATCAGTTTATAAAATTAATTTTGTATAATATTTTTGTAGCTATAGCAGTCCTCTACAAATTTATATCAAAAGTGATCACGATAATTTTAAGGAGAAAAGCATCATATTGTTCAATTTTTTTGGCTTTGGATACTCTTTTTACCGTGTGCTTGAACCTATCTTCCATGGTAAATGGGGGTATAAAGGTTAAGGAATCCACCGACACCAATAATGGCAACACTTGTCCCATTACAATTCATAAAAGACAATTAGAGTGGGATGCTTTTGTACCTCAATTGAGAGATGAGGAGGAGATGGTTGATTCTAAAGAAGATAGAGAGTGTTTATGGGCAACATTGAGTAATGGAGAAGCCCCCACATTCTCTGTGTGTTCAGCAGGCTTGACATGTAAAAAGATAGAAATATTCCATCTTAAAGACTTTTTGAGTCGACTTAAGTTAGAACCCATTCCTTTTTGTTTTTCCCCAAAATTTTAGAATCAAGTCAACATAGAAACGTGATGCGTTCTGAAATGAATAGGACTACTTTAGGAGGAGTAGTAGTACAAGCATGGAAAAAATGTGCATAATTATATTTTAGAGTTTCGATTACAATTTCTAGGGTTAGGAGGAGGAGAGACACAAATATATAATTAGAGAAATGTTTAATGTACAAATAGAGTTATTAAAAACAAATTGATGTGACTTAGGCCCCGTTTAGATTCAGAGGTGATCTTAACTATCTCATTTAATTATTATAATTTTTTCAAGTTCTTACACAAAATACAATAAACATTTCAATTTTTACAAATTTTAAAATAATAATAATATTAAAAATAATATTTTATTCAACTTTTATCTCAACTCATAATCTAAACCTCAACTTAATATGGTATGTCGTGGTTAAGGATATTCTTACTATTATTTTACAACTTTGAAGATAAATATGAAATTATAATATTCAAATCAATAAAACTTTAGTATTTTTACAAGAACTTTAGTATTTTTACAAGGTGATATACTGTTACATTGATTGGCTGTAAAATAATTGTAAAAGAGTTGTAACTGTATTATTTTTCATTATAAACAAATGACTCCTACAATATTCTATCAGGAAAATAATTTATATAGTCTTGCAATAAATGTTATATAACCTAATTCATCTGTCTATTTATCTCAACACTCTAAACAAATAAAATAAAAATAAAAACTGTATAAGGTCTTTCTTTTTCATTTTTCATTTTTTCTTTTTTCTTTTCTTGCGCTCGTTTATTTTGACTTGTTATGATTTTGAATCTGACA
This sequence comes from Carya cathayensis, assembly GCA_011037825.1. NCBI lineage: Eukaryota > Viridiplantae > Streptophyta > Magnoliopsida > Fagales > Juglandaceae > Carya > Carya cathayensis. The sequence continues at coordinate 1,128,465 of QGSO01000255.1, read as the reverse complement.
AGTGTTACAGCTTGAAGTTGAATGCGAAACAACTTGCAAAAGTCAAATAACGGTTGTCTCGGGTGGGCTCTAAAGCCGAAAGAAGGTAGCCAGTTTGAGCTAGTATAAGTAAATGCATGAACAATTCCATCTGTCTTTCCTTGTTTTCAATCCTCGTTGACTTTTATACGCTCCTCCCACATGCAATACTGTAATTTCTTTAGGAGAATTCTATACATTATACTATCTTTTCACTAAATAAGATGTGATATATATATGATCACATGCAATATAATATTGACTACATACTTATTAGACGGTTGGCGGCAAGAGTGTATGCCGAAAGGCGAAAGGGGTTGAAGTTTATAGGCCCTGCTTGCACCATCTCGCACGCCTTTCTTGCTACAAAAACTTTACATACAGTTAATTTTATGTATTCTTTATGCACTTTACTAATGTGATTAGTTGAGCCACTTTTTTAAAAAAAAAAAATAACTATTTTGACTAATGTAATTACATCAGTGGAGTGCGTAAAGAATACCAAAAATTGGTTGTATGTAACATAAGTTTTCTTACTAATATGATGCGTATACCTAAAATCTGCACATGTTTACTTTTATGAAATCTTTTTGTAGTTAACATATTTTTTAAAAGTTAATTCAAAACAATCCAAAGCCCTATGTTCCAACAAAATGATTGGGGAACTTTGATTCCCCTATTTGATAATTATTATATATATAAAGACTCAACATCATCATGTATAGCATAAAAACCAAAGAGAACAACATTCAGCAGTATCAGTACAAAACTCAAAAATCGCAAGCAATCGACAAATTGCCATTCTTTGGCTTAGAATCTGAATGCAAATGCACTTGGATATACAACCCCCCCGTTCAACAAACTAAAAGATGAGACAACAGTCAGATAACCACAAAAAGGAATACATACTAACCAAATAAAAGAATTTGACCTGCCTCAAGCCTCTTAAACTAGAATCTGTGAGACTGACCATTACAAAAGGCAGCAGCACTTTCAAAGGATAAAATAAAAGAATCACTCTCCAGATGCCATCACAAACAATACCGATGCTATCACAGCTGTGTTCATCAAGGGCAAATAGCACAGGGCTAAGACATTGCAAACCAGGTATGTTCTACCAATGAACCACAGATACCCAACTTAGAAGTGAGATCAACATAATTGAATAACAAAGAACCAAAAGTAGGCGGAAAACTCTCTCTTTAATGTGCTTGGTCTCTAAAATAAATCAACTTTCTTCTTCTGCATGTCTCGCTTCCACTTTGGCAATTTACAGAATGCTCCTTTGGTCATCCCAAATATAGTTTGGAACTCCTCATCTGACAGATGAGCCTAAAAATTCAGGAAAGAAAGAAGTTAAAACCAATTCTGCATAAAAATTAAAATGAATACATTCATAATAGAGCCAACCTCTCTTCGTTTCAAATCAATTCCAGTCGCTGGATTATCAGATTTTGCCTTCAGTTGATCATAAGTGAATGTTTGACCACTTTCACTACCATTGTCCTCCGGAACTGTCTCTTGCTTTGGCTCAGAATCCTCCCCATTGTTTTGAGATACAGCTGCAGCTTCCACAGCCTCCTTGACTAATGGAACTTCTTGAGGGATCTCTGTTTTAGATAGGGCATTGTCAGTCTTTGCTTCTGCTTTAAGTACTCAAAATGTGCCAATGTTCAAAAGTTTAAGATTCAGGTGAACAAACCCGAGGGTAAAATTTACTTGTCAATGGAAAACAGATGCCATGTGGTCATTACAACATCATTTCTCCCAAAAAAAATAAAAATATAACAATCTAAAATATCAGGATGGTACTCCATCTTGTTAACCATGCTAGACATTGTTTTTAAAAGATGACATTATCATCAGTGCTTCTCACCCCACCACCACCCCTGCAAAGGCCAGTTGCCCCAATTTACCAACTAGGTATAATCTTGCTAAACATGAACCGAGAGAAGCAAAATAGTTGGGAGAATTCAACATGTCTGAAAAATAGCAGCTTTGAAAAACTTCATGCAACAATTCCAACATTTAATTTACTTCTAAACTAATTATTTCATGTAGACAACCAGAATTATAATGTCTATCATACCAGTGGGGTTAGTTTCTGGTGGAGGACTGCTATTGGATGGCGTAGGAGAAGGATCACGTGATTGCTTTTTTTCAGCAGTAAGTACTGATGAAAGAGCAGCAACTGCCGCAGCTCTTTGTGATCCTTGACCTGCGATAGATGACCTGGGAGCAGCAGATTTGGTTCCAGAGGATGAAGTAAATGCAGCGTTTAAGGCAGCTAGAGCTTCAGCCCTTTGCCTATGACCTCCTTGATTTGACCCATTGGATTTTTCCAGTGCCTGAAATATAGCATTGGAAGTTGATTTAGAATAGAAATGTCTCAAAGACAGGCAGACATGTTGCCATGATCATCCTCATCGGGTATAAACTTGATACTACTTAACAGAGGATAACAGCAATAAAAACTGAAAATGCAGAAGAGAAAAAGATAATGGCAATGCAACGGGGAAAACCATAATTTCACCAAAATCATGACCACAGATGATCATGGAAACCAACAAGACCACATTGTACAAGACCGGTCGAAATCAAACCATTCTCAGAAAAGAGGGAAGGCTGTCTTTCCAAATAATAAAAGTGTACTGCCACGTCATTTCCTATGATCTTTGTACAATTGCTTAGCACGAATAACATTCCTCTATTACTAAAGGCCTAAAATTGCTGGTCTCTCCACTAATAGGATTAAGTACCTCCTTCCAGAGTCACATATGAGAGATCTTGATTCTGCTCAAATTCCCACACAAAATGGTGGAATAAACCACCTCTGATCCTGTTTCCAAAATCAAATTGAATAGACTTTTTCCTACAAAGTTTTTTTTTTTGATAAATAAAAAAAAAGGAGAAATTTAATACCTTCCTGAATGTGAATCAGTGAAACAGACATCTCTAATGATGTAAGTCCCTCAAATGAAATGCCAACTGAGCTAAGGCTCAAGGGAACAATATAGCATGCTTGCTTTCAACCTGGATGTATTATGTCAGATATAAGTGACACATGCACAAATCATCTTTCACAGTTCCCAAGAGAAGGGTCATTATTATTGTTACTATGTTGTTGTTCTCCCCCAGGCGGGCTTACGAGATATATGGCATGCTAGGAATGAATTTGTTGTAACCCATTACAGAAACATGGGAGAGACAGTTCGATATTTTTCTCTGCCTTTTTCTTCTTTCTGTCAAACCCATTAAAACTTCGACTGGCAATATTTTATCACTAGTCACTCGTTCTTGCAATGCACGAATTTTTAGTTTTTAGTTCATTTCCATTTCTTAATTGTGTTAATAACATGATCATGGAGTCTTCTTTAATTAGTAATTGAAATAAATTAGATATAGAAGAAAGAATATGAAGTGTTAATATGGAAGGAGAGAGTGTATTCTAAACCTCTGAAATCCCAAATCGTATAATATTTATTGGCATGACCTTTCAAATTATTCTAAACTTAAAAGTACCAGATTTATGGTCATTTAACATTGGAAATTGATTACATGGCTCAACAGGAGAAAACTGCTTCGAAAATTATATATGTTATAGATTGTTCTTGTGGATGTATTCATTCTGCAGGAAGCAACATTACGACATTACACTGCCAATTACATTTCTGCAAGGCATCCATCTCCCATTTTTTACCAGAGTATTAAGATGCACCCCTTTGGAAATGTTTTAGAACTTGCAGAAGTGGGCCTACATGCCTCACCCTATTATATGGCCAGAGGAAACTAACACTATAGTAGTATACAGCGAAAGGGAAAGGATTTAGCAAAACAATAGGGCATCAGCAGTTTGTTTACCGCATTGGCTGATTTCCCAGAAGATGGATTGAATGCAGAAGATAAGGCAGCTAAAGCTGAAGCTCTTTGAGTTGCTCCTCCTTGATTCCCACTTGATTTATCCTGGCCCATAAGTAACAAAAACATGCTACATTGGACTGCACATAAGCACAGTAAGAGTAGGACCAAATTAACTTGTACTGGAATAAATGGCACATACCTCTACAGCGTGGCCCATCCCAAACAACAGCGCCACCTTCTTTTGGAATGAATTTCCTTGAGCCTACATTTCATGGAAAATTTTAGAAGTAATCAACAGATACAAATGTGCAAATAGACTTCTGATAACAGATTGATGACCTTCTCAGCACCGCAAAAACAAGAACAAAAAAAATGATATTTTTTTTCATGTAACCATGTACTTCCTGATAACAGGTTTTTAAACACTATTATTTTTATCATTTTCTTTCTTTTATTATTATTTTTTTTGGGGGGTGGGGGGGCGGGGGGGATATTCTGATTATCATTTGTCACTTCACAAGCTCATCATAGTATGAAAATTCATAGTCATAACTAAACATGTCAAGAATGTACTTCCATGATTTTCAAAAGCCAACTTCATACTAAATATGATAAATCATTCTTAGGATTAGTTTCTTAACCATTGAAATCGAACAAATGGTAACCGGTAATAATAGTGTGCAAATACCATATGATAGTTCCACTTATATGCTATCCCTTGAAAAGATACGGTCATATACTGTGATATTTTACAATCTAAATGCTTCTCAAACTACTATTTTCGAGACCCCTGTAAAATAATGCTTCAAATCTGCTTAATGTGACATTATTTTATGCTTTCTCATTCTTCCAAGTTCTTGATTCCTGCATTTTGTACTTGCTGCTAAATATCATTTGCTTGTTATTGAGAGAATCCTAAAAACTTGATTGGATTTGGGGGCAGGGGCATAAAAGAAATCATAAAAGCTAAAACATTTAAAAACTGTGAGCATGTCTCCACTCCATTTCAACCATATGGGCAGATATTTTGTTCTATTCTTAACTTTGCAAGGGTATGTCACAAGAAACACCATTGCCTCGATCATGGAAAAATAAAATAATGATTATGAGAAATTTAAAAAGAAGGATAAAATCAATGCAAAAAGAGATCTATTGATTTAATACATACAAGAGCTTTTAAATGATCCCATGAAAAGTATGTTGTGAAGAAGCATGGTTCATTTCCTTCGGTGACTTTGTATAGTGGAATATTTGGAGATAACCCGTCGATGGATGCAGCCATCTCTATGTATTTCTGAAAAAAAAATATCGCCTCCTGAGAACTTAGTGTCACGGAATTATGACAAAAGCCTGAACAGATTCAGTACCTGGCCAATTTCAAAAGCATTTTGCTTTTCTTTGGAGTCTACAGACTGACCAACCCAGACAAATACTTCAGCGTGCGTGTCAAGTATCAAGATATCCTCTGTCAACAGATCGTCCTGAGAGAAGTTGTAAACTTCCTCTACCTGCCCAATAATTTACATTAAAAAAAATGAATATAGAAATCACTGGGAACCTGATCTAAGATATAAAGAAGTTTAAAACTCACCTGAAACTTTCCTGGGTGGATCCATGTGACAACAAAAGTGATCACAACAAGGAGAGTTAGAATGGATAATCATACTATCAACTTTTAAACTTGGATTGTCATGTGTCAAATTATGTGAGAGGAAAACTTAGTGCAGCAGCATCAACTGAACTCATGGAAGAGGAGTGCTACCTTTGGTGAATGAGAATGTGAACAAGTGAGGATCTCTGAGAATCTCCAGAGCAACTTTTTTGCTGGTGTAACTTTGTTTCCCTCCAAGGGGAAACCAGAAGGATGAGCTCTCTGTTCCTTCTTTAGCATGTTTCAGAGCAACTCCAGGCTGAATAAGGCAAATAACTCTTTACTTGATGAATAACAATATAGAAGGAACTCAGCTTAACATTAACAGGTTTATATTGGGTGATGCCTAAGGAAGTTGTGGATCTTCTTGCATGTTGGTGTGGCTTTGAGGCAAGGAAATGTGTAGCTGCCAGACGGAGAATGATTCCTTTGTGTTTAATGTGGTGTCTATGGCTGGAAAGGAATGAGAAATGTTTTGACGACAAAGAGAGTTCTTTTGAAGATCTTTGGAATTTTTTCCTTTCTACTTCGAGTTTGTTGGCTAAGATCTTTGTAAGGAATGATGATAATGTACTGAATCTGTTTCTGTTTTAGTTTTCTACTTTCTAGAGTGTAGGAAGTATTTCCTTTGTATACATCCTGTGTACTTGGGTTGTGCCTATTCTTGGTAATAAAATTTCTTATTAATATTAAAAAAAAAAAAAAACATTCACAGAAATACATTAAGCGTGAGTTGTATAAATTCCAAGTGCAATTCCACCAGCTTCCTTGTTTGGCACCAACATATGATAAACTGGTGAAAATACGTAGACATCGAACATGTTCAATAGAATAAACAAAAACTTGTGATATATTTTAGAGTCAAATATAGCGCTCTACTCAGTTGAAAACAACTTGGATCCATAAGTTTAGAATAGGGAACCATGCATGCTCATTATATCCTGAATTTCTCACGACCCAAACTTGAAAAAGCGGGCACAGGGTGGAGGGAACCCAAGCCAGCCAATGCTCTTTTTTTTTTTTTTTTAATGTGAAAATGTAAAGAAATTAGCCTCATTAATTTTCAAGGGGGAAAGGAAAGTTAAAGTCCACCATAAAAACATGAAACATGGGAAGACTTAAAAGAACAGTCTTGCCATCAAAATTTATTTATTTATTTCTTTTATAAAAACAACTCAAAAAGAAAAAAGACCAGCTAGTTATACATCGAAGTTTTTTTGGGGGGCTTTACTGAGATATGTTCAACTTACTAGCGGTTAAGCCCATTTGGTCATGCTTTTCAATGATGTTTCAAAGCCACAATATGCAGGAGCAAAGCTAAAAAGAGAACAATTCCAAGAAGTATACCTTCAAAAACTCTGCAACTTTTGCAGCTAGCTGCTGCTGCTCAAAAGTACATTGATTTCCATGCCAGGTGAAAATTGAAGAGCCTGATTGCAATATAAAACACTCTGTAGAGTTCAATGACGTTGCAACCTAAACAAGAACAAACAAATGTATGATTTTTCCTGTTATAATAACAGCAAAACGGTTCAAATATTATAAATGTCTAACAAACTAATGTCTAAGAATAGTTTGGATTTCCAAAAAGAACAGGGAAATAGGTGATAATAAACAAGCAGTAATCATTTCTTGCTAGCCTATTAACGTCATTATATCTAGCACACTTACCACTTATTAGCAGGTGTCTACCTGGCAGTTTCCACCTAATACCTGGTAGTTTTTGGTTGGATGCTTTAATAATCATTCACAGAGAGAGAGAGAGAGAGAGAGAGAGAGGGAGGGAGAGCGAGAGATGGAAATTCAAGATTTATAACATTGTGTAAATAAAATAAACAATTTAAATATTAATAGGGCAATCGATGGTCTGAATAATCAAAACAGACCATATAAAAAGAACCCAGGCAGACTTACGGTTCCCAAATCACTAACAGGCAACATCAAGGAAGCCAGCATATGCAAGCTTTATCCAAAGATAGAATATATTTTTCTTAAAAAATAAAAAACAAAAACCAGGTTGAAGTATAATGAAAAAGAAATCCAATGAACACATACTGCATCAACTTGCACTGTCTTATTGTTATGAACGGAAGTTCCAGATATCCGAATGAGTGCAACAGAATCCATCATGTAAGTTTCATCCACCAAACCTTTGTCAGCAATACTTTTTTTGTAACCAGAGCTCAAACCTCCCTAAAGATTAAACAATCATTTACACTGTTAGCTATAAACCCCCTTATTGGGAGAAACATCTTATCCTAGAGACTACAACTGACTCCTGATATGCAAGGAACTTTCGCAGAAGCTTAAAGCAGGATACCTTAAGGACCACCATAGGTTGAAAAAGTGCAACAAATTGCGGCGGCTCTTTATCTTGAAATATGCGACCCTGCGAGAAGCAATCATTATATGCAAGTCTTGGGTCAATTCCCCATCTTGAATAAAAAAAAATATGCTACCTGAACAGGTCTCCCCTTTAACGAGTTGAACATAGTGTTAGCCAAACGAGTAGCCATCTTTTGGTCCTCCTGATGTGAATTGGATGCAAGAAAATCAAAGGTTTAAAATTAGCACCCTTTTTGTTTGAGCAAGCATTGGTAAAATGCAATATACGCAAGTTACAATTTGAATAAATGATGATTTCAAGAGAAGGGAGAGCAGAAAATGGTACCATACCACTGAAACATCGGGATTCAATTTTTATCTTTTATTTTTTGGATTTAAGTAATAAAAACATATCAGATAAGGGGAAAAATATACCAGATACAGGAATTATATCCTCTCTAGCTTCTGTAGTCTGAAATTCTAAAGGGCAATCATAGTCAAGAGAGAACCTATTGCATGTTACCCTACATGCATCCAATCATACAAAGAAGGTATACAAATGGCTTAAAGAGAGTTACAATTTAGTTCTATACCATTAAAAGTATTGTTAGTCCCCTCCCTCCATACCATCCACGTTTTAGCATGGGCAAGTGTCGCTCAAATCAAACCCTTTTCTTGATCACCAAATCAGGGAGCACACATGTAACACGCAGTTGGGTTGCTAATGCAGTGGATCTCTCTCTCTAGATATATCTAGATAGAGAGCGAAAGATGCGACCTTATGTTAAGGTCGCATCCCAACTTACCTTTATGCTATTACTACTGTGAACAGTCCAAATGTTCTACCCATTGGCTGGCAAAAGTAGTTAGGGGGGTTACGAGACAATTAGGGTGGGCCAGCTGAGAACATGGAGTTTGAGAGGCACTCCTCCCCTGGATAGGAAGAAAGTGCATATTTGCTGGCTGAGTGCTCTGATCTTTTCCATTTATCCTGGCCAGAACTTGTGTGCAGCCCTTGTACAAAGGTGCATGCATAAAGGTCTGAAAATCTTTTTCTTATTTGAATCTTAAGCACAGGACCCTAACCTATTCTTTTTTTTTTTTAATAAGTAAAAATATTATATATATATATATATCAATAGGAGTAACCAAGTACAATGGACATATACAAGAAAACACCTAGCCCATACTAGAGTGCCCCGAATCACCCAAAAGCCCGTGAAAACTACCCTAAATGCACCAAACCCGAATTGAAATGGAACGCACCTCCCCAACCCCAGCCCCTTGTTTCCCGTACAACTAATTCAAATCCCTCTACAAGACCGTCTTCATAATGCCCTCCCTTTATTCTTCCCTCGACTTGAACTACCTCTCTTAGCGTCGTAGTTAATTGCCCATGAAATACACTTTAACTCCTTGCTTTTCTTGAAACTTGATTTAGTTTCAAACGCGTGGCTCGCCTCAATCATAATGAATAGAGTTTTAATTTGGTCTTCATATGCACTATTTGAAATCCCCACGATTTGCTTAAACTCTTTAACTTTATTAAGAACCCAATCTAATGGTGAAGCCACTATATCATTTAACGGAGAAAGAGAAACTAGGAGAGCAACATTATCCCCAGACACAGTACCCAACTGCACTCCCAACTCTAAGCCTTCCTCCACACTAGGCACCAACGACAAATCCCGAGTCTCCTCGATAGCTAAAAGGTTGTTGTCCATTGTTTATGTCACCATAAAAGGTTCCTCCCCTCCATTGATGATGGCAGTGCTGAAATTTGCTTCACCCCCCGACGATCCTTGTAGTTCCACTTTGTCAGACCCTACTGCTCCCTCAGGAATAGAACAGATAGGGGATGCACTACCTTCTGTTACCCCATTTTTGTCTTCTGAAAGAGGCTCGTCTGATTTTTCCAAAGTACTCAAAACCCTGGAGGGACCCACGTCTTCAACTGAAAGTGAACCCTAGACAACAATACCAGCCCCATCTTAAGGGCCTACTACCCCTCAAGAGGCTTAGTCGACAAGTTGCCAATGTCCTGAGTGATACCGGCGTGGACGATGCCAACGTCCGGACCTATTTGTGACGACGAAGAAACACCTTTTGCTAGCACACTTGAGACCTTCATCTTTGACCCACCTCTGAAAACCACGACTAGCTCCAACCCCTTATCCACTTTAATCAACAAATCTCTCACATATTCCATAACTCCCGTCAATTGAGCTTTGACATCCCACAAGACCCTTTCTACATCTCCCAATGTCATCTGGCATGCTTTGTCACCTACAAGAGCCTTACCCTTTTCTTCGGCCGCGAAACTAATCTCGGCCGAACTACCCACTAATGACCTCAACACCTCAGTGTACGAGGCACCTTTCACTAGGGAAGGCCTAACCTATTCTTGAACTCTCTGCCAAGCTCAACCCTACCCACATTTGCTTTTGAAGGGGGCTAAAGAAAAATCGCCACCTCCTGTGAACGGTCTTTCATCAGAATTTTACCGCAGATCCCCCTCCCATTTGTTTTAGCAACTTATCCTTAAAAGGTCTCCCCACCAATTTCCAACATTCTAATGCTTACTTGATAGTCTGAGCCTCACTCAACACACCCAACATAGAGATAAAGCTATAGACTAGATAATATAGAGGATGCTGGTCTACTATCTTACCACAATTTTTTAACACAACCTGTCCACAATGATTTTACACCTTCTTCTAAGGTTACCCACCATCAAAATCTTGCCCGAGCCGGCTACCCTGGAAAACAGCAACTTTTGGTGGTTCCTTTGCACACTAAAGGCTCTTCCATTGGAACCTTGCAGCTGTAGACCCAATACATGCCTCATAGAAAGTCCAAACAAATCTTCCTCTCTTAGAGATCTTCCAATACACCCTACCACACCTTCACCTCATTATAGATTAGTGTATAGTAAATAAAAAAGTCTATGAATTAGATTCTAGTTGTACATCTTGCAAAGGGCTAATAAATCTGATTTGCCAACAAAATGCTCCTCCTGAAATTCCCAAATGAGAGGCAACTGAAAATCCCTAACCCACAACTACTAAAAATAGATCTGAAAAACTATATTTTAACACGACATCAGCAGACCGTTATGGTTCAACTTTGTAATAATTCATATGAAGCAAGAGTCAAAAAGCATACAAAATTTACAAATAGACCAAACTACGTGCAGATTTTCACCATTCACCAGTAATTGAGAAAATCTGACGTTGTATAAATAGATCTTAGACCTTTCTGAATAATTATCAAAACTATAAAATAACAACAGTTAACTAAAATAAGAATAAATAAAACAGAGAGATGCAATTATTCACAAAATAGATTAAATTTGAAGGAAATGCCTGAAATTAATTGTCACAAGATATTTGATATCCTTAAGCACATAAGAGGAAGAAGTTAAGACGCTTTCCCAATAACATGGATCACTAACCACAAAAAAATGAGAGTTTTTCACGTGGCAGGTAATGGTGAAAATCAAAGCAATTGGATCGGTGAAGCAAGGAAGTAAGGTTGAAAAAAAAAATACATGCCCTTGATAGTGGATTTAGGCTTCCCCCACCCCCCCCCCCCCCCAAAAAAAAAAAAAAAAAAAAAACCATTCAGATAACATTTTCTGAGTTCAGACCTAATTTATGATTACCCTTGTTGAAATGATTATGATTAATTGAGTTCACTGAAGTGGAGAATGTGTAATTTGAACTAAATTTTAAGATGTTATAATGAAAAAATCTTTTGTAGAAGTAAACTACTGAAACAGTGAAATCCTGGAAACAGATAAGAAAACGATTAGCTTTGTTTCTCAGTCCAAGATAAGAGCACTAGCAATGGTTTATTCATCTTCATTTTTATTCTCAAATTTGAATAAACTTGCCTTAAAATCACCTACATTGGCTTATCTATCTTTATAATTTTAAATAACTATGAACAGTGATTATTCATCTTTGAAGATGTCCTTTTCCTTCTTCAAACATTATTTTATTATTTTTTCTCTCTCCTCCCAACTCTCTCTTTTCTCTCTTTTTCTCTCTTTTCTTTTTTTCTCTTCTCTCTTTATTATTTTATTATTATTTGATCAAAAAATACATAATCCAATGTAGGAATTTTTCTTCATATTCAAAATCAATCTTCAAAACATGTAATTTTACATATGAAGATAAAGAATCCATTGCCAATGCTCTAATGGTACATGCATTGATCTCTGGCTTAAATGGCACCTTATGCCTTGGAAGGATATGATAGAGGGTAAAGTCTTGAGGTTTAAGACTCGCTGGGTCTCTGTAAACCAGCAATAGAAAAGTACATAGTGAATTACTAATTGCAAGGACTTGAAGATATATATCTCCGCTTCAGATATTACAAGAACTGCATCCAACTGTATGAAGCCATTCATTTAGAAATTACAAAGCCAAAACTAGAAACAATGTACTTTACCTCAATGCTATTCTTTCCAAACCAAGAGCACAAAAAGTAATCTTCTTTCCTATCACCAGAGTGGTACGTATACAGAACAATGTAGCAATCTCCACTATAAAATTTACCAATATCCTCTGCAGGCAATGGTGTCTTGGCACTGCCATTGATGCGCCATACCTGGGGAAAAACAACAGTCAATATTCTAAGAGATGCTCAATTTGAGCCAGCCTAATTAGTCATTTCCAAAAGAAATGATGAAAAGTATCAACTAGACCTCCATCTTTCCACCTCCCTCAAGCAAAGGTGGGACTTCCTCGTTTATAGGAGTACTTTTTGTCATGCCCTTGACACCAACTCCTTGTTGCTTCAACATAGCTAGTATTGCACAGAATGCAATATTTAATAAGGTTAACTACAAACCATTCCTGTTTAATTTACACATAAGGAAATGGCCACTACCTGCTACTTTGCCTCTTCCTTCTTCATTGGCAGGAGTCGCAGAGCCTGAGGGCCAAGAGTCAAAGTTGGATTTAAATGAACGTGTCTCATAACCTTGAATAAGCCGGGTAATACGTGTAGATTTTGGCCTATTTTGACTAGAGACAAATTCCTGGAGATAAAATTTGAAGGTAAGAATCCCATTTTCATTAAGACATGAAGATTGGATGCTACGCCACTACCTCAGCCACTTGGATGGCCGCCTTTCTCTCCTCCACTTGTGTTACCCGGCCAATCCAAACAAATACCTCCGCACCACAGTCCACTAGATAGCATTTGTTGTTTTCCAACAGGGATTTGGAAAGTTCACCCTCTACTATCTTCACCTGTCCATCAGTAATGCTGTTTGAAACCAACAAAACCAAGTAAACATTATGAGCCAGTGCCACACCAATTAATACGCTAGCTTTCATCCAGAACAAGAAATTCGATGATGGAGACAAGCATGTACCTCTAAAAACCATACTTCCCCCATCCTAGTTTGAGAGTCTTGATATGAAATGACATTATGATTAATTAAAAATAAATGTATTCCTTTCTTACCAAAAGAACCAAAGGCGACACAACTTCTTTTTACAAGTGTCTTGATTGTTTTTATTTATTTATTTTGTGAGGGGGCATATGGTAAGATGCGGGTTAAATGCTTAGGTTTTCTGAAAATGGTCACTCATTTAGGGACATCCCAGAAAGAAAAGCGGATAAATGCAGTATGAGAGAGTCTGATAGAGGGAGTAACAAAATTATAAATAAAAGACAAACGGCAAACTGAAATACAAGAAGTTGATATAAAACACTATCAGCCTCTTGGTTTGACGCTTGACCTTAAGAATAACGACAATATTGATTTGTTTTATGGGTCAATATAAGTAGTTTCATTTACTCCAATCCCCGCAAGTCACAAGTGCAAACATAATTATATCTACAAGTTGCCTGCACAAAAGTTTAAAATCAAAAGGTGATCTTTCCTACTTTTTAAAATGTATAACAGAATATTCTTCTAAGATCCATTATAAGTGAAAACACAGTGAGATACTCCTTGGAAAACCTTGTAGATTCCAAAAATAGCATAAGGAGGGGGGAAACAACATACAGCCTCTCCACAGAATCTGCAAGACAATAAGTATGCCACACCATTCCACACCCCCCCCCCCCCCCCTCCTCCTTTTTTTAAGAAAGAAATTAAAGTATAAGCCATCTACACTTCTAGGCATATTGAACTTCTAGACAACAGGGAACAAAAATAAATCAGCATCCACCCATCTGTGCCACATCTATTGACCATATTTTTTTTTTTTGATTGGTTCTATTGACCATATTAGCAACATAAAACTACCTTTATACAGCATTCTGTTAATTTGAACTCCAACTTGCTTTTTATTTAGGCTGAAAATGATGGTAAGTCAAAGAGCCATCAGAAGATGCTATTTAATGGTCAGGATTACACATCTTCATGCATTTAATAGGACACATGTGCACAAAGAGATGCAGACCAAACCCACTGACCAGAAACTCATAGTCTCTTGCGCTTGGAATGCCACTTCAATTCCTACCTGAGATCATTTTGTTGCGTGTTCAATTAAATTATGGAACAAAGCAGATGCTGTATAAATGCAAAATTGCACTTTCCACGTGTCTGCTCCCCAAAAGGCCAAAAATATATAAAATAAAACGAGTTTCAGGTTTCAACATACACATAAGCACCATGATATAAAAAAAGTCTGATTCCTGAACCACAGGGCACCTGATGAAGCTAAAAACTTTAGACACACTATTATGTGCTGCCCTTTTCAGATGCTGCTTACCACTAATAAAACAATGATTTTCAATCAAAAGTGAAAACAAAAGAGGAAAATAATGGAGTAAACTTCACTGAAGAAAGCCTTGCTTTGACACACAAATAGAATAATGGAAGAGGGGAGTACCTATAAAATTTAGCAGGAGTGGCCTCAGGAATAACCTCGTCTTCACTAGTGACCTTCTTGCCAATTGGAGCAAAACCACCAAAGAGGACCCAGAACTCACCTGAGTCTGACTCAGTATCCAACTTCCCATCATCTGGCATGGTAGACACCATGAAGCAAAATTAGGTGATCAAAATGAGAAGATTGAATACGAATAGACATGAGCAAAAAGAAAGCAGTGGCAGGATAATGTAGGTGTTTTTTTTTTTTTTTTGCTGTGAGTGGTAGACAGACATAAAGCATCATAGCAACAATAGATACATGCGCCCTTACCAATAATTGCAACATCACACACCCCCTCGTGATACTTTTCCTTCAAAAACTGAATTACTTCCAAGGCCTTGGCCCTTTCCTGGATATTGGAATTTGCACCATTGAATTGATAAATTTTACTCTGAGTGTCCAGGATAAATACATCATCATGGTTCAGTGATGACCGGGCAAAAGGAACCTACATAAGCAAAATAGAGAATGATAATTCCTTGATTTATCCAAATCCACATCTAAAGAAATTACATTCAATTCATGAAGTTAGTTTTCCCTGCCTGTTTCATTCTGACAATTCGTTTTCCTTTACAGATATACAACCGTGTTTCAAATTCTTCTTCCTCGGGCTTTTTAAATCCTGATGCAACACCACCCTCCAATGGTATAATACAAGGTTTAAAGTAAGACAAGAATTTGTCAGATTCATGTCCTTGCAATTCCCTGTGCTGCACCGCACGTCCTCCAAGAACTGCATCAAGTTCAACAGTTTTTATAGCTGCTGTTCCAGCTTCATCCTGTAAGAAGTTATGGTTTAGTGAGACCACATTTTTAGCTCAACTCTTAGCTTCATATGTACACAAAATGTCAAAGGTAGGTTTAAGCTCCAAACAACAATATTTTTAACCACACCTGACTTGAATCTTTCCCAATCCAGAAGTGTATGTCAAAGAGATAGGCACCTCCTTTGCCTTGTGATGTCTGCAGAAACGTATGACAGGTAAGTACATGAAAAAATATATATTTTTTTTATAAGTAAGTACATGAAAAAATATAACAGGCAAAGATTTTATAAATTCCAGAACAATATAATGAATATGATGCCCTTCTGCCATACTTATTTCTGTTGAAACCCTTTTGTTTGAATGAAGCAACAAAAGAAGTAGGGTCACAATCGTGTAATATTAATTGACTTCTAATTGGTGCATACATCCAACCAAACTTTATATAGTTGTTATAAACACCAAGATGAAACCTACTTTGTCCTCATGTCCAATCCCAGCAACTTAGGAGAATAACAGAACAAGTCAAGAATAATGTTTTAGCACAAACAGTTCAACATGTACTCCTTTGAAAAGGAAATCATAAAACACATTTTACACATAAATTGAAGTTAAGTTTCAGTATTCCTGTGAGGTCTAAACACAAATACCAAAAATATAAGATATAAAAATAGCGAGAGAGAGAGAGAGAGGATCAATGAATGCAGTTTGCACCTGCAAGACAATGTAGCAATCCCCCATGTAGAATTTTCCGCATTCAGACTTTGGCAATGGAACGGGCTGAAAGTTCTCGATTCGCCAAATTTCAGTCCCTCTATAAGATGTTAAGTTTAACATCAAAAAGCGGAAAGGCAGCAGGTTTGAAATAGAAACAAAATACCCAGGGAAAGTCAGACATGCACACAGCTGGAGGTGAAATCAATCTATACTGAGTTTCTGTTCACAGTGGAAGTAAAATCATTATACATTTAAAAACAAATGAATCTATAGTAAATAAACCAACTAATTTATGAACAAAACATTTCCACAAGTTCATGTCTTATGTCACTCCTCATAGTAAGGATACACTCTCTGACCCGCTCCCTGAAATGCAGGATCCAATTTTGCAGAGCTAGACATTGCCAGAAAGCCTTTTTTGTCAATGATTCAGAAAAAGCCAAATTCCTATTTTCTGGTCTCTAAAATCTCCACGAGTCAACTGCACAATAGAACAAATGGGAAGATTACAAAGACGTCAAGAATAGACACTAACAAATCAAGAGTCTACCATTTCTGCTTTAGGATAGCTAACAACATAATCTATACTGTTATGAGCTGCTTTAGACAATCCCAATTCATTAGATAAGCAGAGTTCACAAACAAAAAAAACCTGTACCATGGCACAAAAAGTAAGGAAAAAAAAAAAAGGAGAATCAGAAGACCTAAATATAACAAGGGAAGAATGTCATATTAATTTACTTGCTGACACCATAAATGCGGACAGTACAACAAAGTGACAGCGTTGGAGAAAAGAAAGTCAACTTTGGCAATTGCATAGATAAGAAAGGTCCACAAATAAAGGAAGTTCCCAAACAAAAACGACGCAAGTTTTCAATCAGTCATAACTCATTGTCAATAGTTGGAGAAGTCATCATAGAGATCCTTAACATATATCTTCTCTCTATAAGGATCACTATTCTTGGAGGTGGGTATCCTCTCATGGTGGTTTATGTGTTTGAATTGCCAGCATCTAATCATATCTGGGTTTTCTGCCAACATGCTACCCCATTCTTTTTTCCAATTGTCAAAATCAAAAGCAATAATGTATCCAGGAAGTTTTCGAAGCAGGGTCAAAATCTAAATATATTGAGTGGTGGATAAGAGTCCAAAACTTTTGGGGATGGCATTTATGTAAAAATCCATCATGAGCATATTTAAAAGGTAAAACAAAAAAATAAGTATATTGGGATTTTAAAAACCTAGGGGAGACCATAACATCCCTGCCCCTCGCCCTCTTGCCAACTTTGCCATTGATCACGAGACATGTTGGAATTGGAGTGACTCATCATGTCAGCAGAATCTGACTTATACACGATCTCAGCTTCTATCTCATTGATTCCCATAGAGCAGAAACTGATTCCTAAGCAATCTTTCAATGAATTGCAATATACTTGGCCTTCCTACCCTACAGACTTGATATTACTCTCTAGAATTCAGCAGTCACTCAGATTTTTCGTGGCTTTCCATCCACTGTGATACATCATATGGGAAATAATAATTCCACCTCTTGATACCCTAAACACGTCCAAAAAAGTGTTCTTTTTATCCTTTCTTTCTTCATGTTAGCATGCAAACTTTTGAGAGTGGACATGACACAGAAATTCCACGAAAGTACATTGGACGTGTTCTATAACCCCCATAGCTTCCAAGCTCTACTACTATATCACCTCCCCCCCCCCCCCCCCCCCCTTGAATGTTACTTTACTGCTATGTTAATTTACCTGTTTCTCTACCAATTGGAGCCACTTACAAATAATGAAAATGCTTCTGGTAAATATAAGAGTAACCATGTAGATGTTCTAACATCTTGATTCTTTATGACCCAAACCCAATATAATATAGTTACTTACAAAGAGTGAGACTTGCTGATCCCGGTTCAATATTTGAAAGGCATAAAAATTGCATAATATGAATCTTCCATAGAGTCAATCTCATCATTCGAATTTCAAGTTGCACATAATGTCACAACCAACTAATGAACTAATCCCATTAAATATACTTGTCAGTCATCTACAATAACTTTTTCTGTGTGTGCGTGCGCGCGTGCGTGTTTTGCCACCCTATACCCTGCATGCAAAACTTACCAAACCACTAAATTGAAGAAGACAGGCATTGGAAAATCAAATGAGTGTTGTTATTCAGTAGCCAACTTGATGACCGTTCTGAACTTGCATGTCCTTGGTAACTCCATATAGTCTGTAACCAATCTATTAATCAAACTTAAAATCCATATCTCTCATCAGGTAGACAAGTTCATGAAATGTAGTTGCCTACTGTCCCATGTTAACACTTCAAACAAAATGCAACAGAACCAAGTTTATAGTCCCCCCTGTAATCTCTGGAAACACCTAGGAGAATAATCCTATATCCATTCTTGCCCAAAATCATATCGTCCCTGACATAACCACATTAACATTATTGTTGGAAAGCAATGCGTGTCTTCAAATCCCGTACAATACTCCTATAACTCAACTCTACTGGAATCGCCAAAATAAACTTGAGTCTCCTTCAGTAACCATCGTAAGTAATGACTATATACGGCTGAATCAAAATTGTAATGTGTAATCATATTTTCTTCGCAACTGCGTGATTCAAGAACGACTTGGAACACATAGATCACAATACATCTCGCATAAAAAAGTTTGGAAATTAACAATAATAAATCACTTGATTTACTAACAGGCACTACCAATATTTTGATCTCTTTGTTTGCTGAACTCAATTCCATATTCAATCATCCCTTTCGGCTTTCACAAGTAAAAAAGATAACAGAAAAAACAACAGGCTTAGATACATGATCAGCAACTAAATCATGACCATGACAACAATCCAAGAACCCAGATACCCGTCACATCAAAGCTCAAGTTGAATACAAAGAGGAAAAAACTGAAAACCGTCAAAACCCATTAAAATAAGCAGAATATCACATAGACCCAGATAAAGAAACACAATCTAAACCATGAAAACGATCTAACAAATGGACCGAATTACGACTCTAGAGAGAAAGAGATCTAATGTTAGAATTGAAAAGACTGATCGGCAGCATATGAGGTTTAAGGGAGTGATGGTCAGAGGGAATTTACGTACCTGAGATCGGTGTCTCGTTGATAGTAATGATGGGGGTGGGAAAGATGAGAAGTGGGTGTTATGGGAGGGACGAGCTGGCAATAAAGAGAAGGATAGGAAGATACTTGGAAAGAAAAAAGTGAATTATTGCTCTGTAGGTGAGTTTCTCTCTCTAACTTTTTAGCCTTTTGAGATTTGTAATACAGAGAGAGGGAGAAAAGAGAAGGGTATGAATGAATGAATGAATTATGAGGATGAAGATGAAGGAGAAAAGAAAGTGGAGTTTCTGAAAGGGAATGGCCACACGAGGCCGTTATTTTAAGGCAAAGATCCGGTGACCGTGGCACCGGCCATGCTGGCTCCTTTGCTTATATGGATTTTTCTCCCTTTAACCAAAAAAAAACCATATTCGTGTCCAAAACTTGTGTGCCAAGAAAGCAGAATCTTCATTTTTAACATTATTTTCGTTTGTCTATAATAAAATATATTATTTTCGTTTATAGATAATATAGAATTGTATAAATCAAGCACAGAATTATTTTTTTAATTCATACTAAATTAAGAAAACTAGAAACACAACATATTCTTTTCTTATAAATAATATTAGATATAATTATGTATTGTATAAGCATTACGCATTATTTTTAAAATAGAGTAATGTTGAGAGTTCACAATTAAAAAATTTTATTTTTCATACGAATATCATATTTAATTATTTTTTTTAAAAGAAATATGCTATGTTTGCATATTCAATTAGTACAAATTTCATTTTTCTTTCCTTTGTTTTTTGAACTTTTTTTTTTTTCAAAACAAAAGTTGCCAAGCCAAACAAATGCAACAATTTAGGTGTTATCGATATAGAAAATGATAGAGTTACCAAGAGATGGATCCCGATATAGGTCTTGATATTTTTTTTTTATTTAGTGATTAAGGATATATTTTTTAACAATATTGTAATCCTCAGGCTACACCCTCGATGAGTGTAGCACTACTCTATCGTTATATATATATGATCTCAACTTTAGAAAAATAAAAATAAAAAAAAAACAAGGAAAAAAACAAAAAAAACTACATATCTTCCAAAAAAAAATAACATCTACAAAAAAAAGTAACAAACATCCCAATTCTTAAAATAATAAATAAATATCTAATCCATTTTACAAAAATATTATTACAAATATTAATAAATAAACTATATCCAAACCATGATGGATAGGTATCTTGCGCTCGAGATCTTCTAAAGTTATTGACCAAATTGGAAGATTGAGAAAATTTAGAAATAAAAATTTAATTAATGAACCATATAAAATCTACTTCATATATCTATCTCTCTTTCATTATAGATTCTAGAGTTCTTAACCAAATTCTTGGAGATTTTTATATCATGCCCCGACCTAAACCACGTTAGGGTATCTTGCCGCCATCGGTGCCACAATAGAAGGGATTTTTCCTTCCTTGAGCAAAGCCGTCCCAACCATGCACCACCAGCATGGAAAGAGAGGTTTCTAACCATGAGTGATGTTTGTAAAATTATTTAGGAAAATGATAGATTTACCGCTCCCAGCTACCGCTCATATTTATTTATTTTTTATTTTACTTAGTGATTAAAGAAGTATTTTTTAATGATGTTGTAATTTTTTTTAAAAATATATATTTAAAGGTGTTAAAAAAATACATGTAAAAAAAAAACCCTTATACCTAAGAATACTGCTACATCCATAAAAGAATCACACAAAAACAATCTCACAAACTGATGTGGTTTCATATGATACGTTAGATTACTTTATAATAAAAATAATTTTACAATCTGATAAACCACATCAATTTATGAGATTACTTTTGTATAATTTCGTTATGGCTAAGGTATTTCTTTATACCTATTGGCAGCTTGCAGCGGCGGTGGATGCTGCACCTTCCAATTATTTATAATTAAACTATATCAAAGACACTTTTTGGCAATAATACGTTTGGAAATTTAGAAAATAATGCATATTGCATAATAATCATGAGCTATATTACACACACGGGCATATTAAAGTAACTTTCAATGGAGGGGACAAACTCTGATGACAATCCATGCTCCTATGCATTATCACTGTATGCACAAACTATTATTTATTCATTACCGGATATATATGGTCTTTTATGCATAAAATTTGACACGTCTTGTGTAAATATTCCTCAATTCATGCTTGTGTAACCCTCTAAGAGGGTAATAACTTATTAGAAGTGTTACATATATAAAGAAAATACAGAAAAATAAATTTATAAATTAACATTATTTCGTGTGATTTGTTATATATACTTTACGATAAAAGTAAATTTATAATTTAACGTATGACATAAAATCACGTCACTTTATGAATTTACTTTTATATAATCTGTTTGTGATTAAAATATTTAATATAATTCTATGTTGGCATTTCATTTAACAATAATAATAAAAAAAAAAGCGCACCATATTATCTGATACATTTGAAATTTAATAAATTTAAAATAGAGAATAACATTATTTTTCTCATATTACAATAAATCACTAAAAATGGATCAATTACTTGTGCAAGCATGTCACTAAGAAATATTTAGGCAGTTCCTTTCCTTGATAGCACGTCGTAAAACTAAAAAAAATATAAAATAAAATAAAAAAGGAAAAATTGGACCACTTTTATCTTCTTTATTTATAACAGTGGCCTACTCGTATAGCCACATCTTTCAGCAGCCACTTTGCCATATTCTATATACCTAATGTTGTTTTAGTTGTAAGTATACAAATGTCGTATAAAAATTTAAGAAAAAAATAAGATTTATTATTAAAAAATTAATTTTTTATGTAAATTTTATATTTATTTATTTTTTAAAAATTATACAATATTTATACACTTCACTATTATAAATATCGTTTATCTTAGATATATATATTTAATTATGTACAGTATTGATAGTTCAAATTTAATGAGTGGATCACTGTCTGATCAAATGGCCATATTTATTTACTTGTGATGATATATTTTATAGTTGAGCACGAGTTTACGAAAAACGTACACAAAAAGTAGTTGCAAGAGTCATGTCTCTGTTGACACTTTATGCGACGAATTGACCTCTCGAGTTTGGAAACGTATGTAGACCTGGTCCCCCCAAACAGGCACTCCCACCGACCTCATCTAAATTTAATTGCTTTATTTATTTCTCTTGTTTTAACATTATATTAGACGTTTTTTTGGAGAATCCATGAACAAATTCTTGTACTTATATAAAAGTTTTCAAATTTTTTTTTTAAATTATACATTTTCTTTATGTGTCACCAATTAACAAAAATAGATATGAAGTAATGGATAATTTAATATCATTACCTAAAATATATAATTTCATATTTTATCAGCTAACCATTAATAAAATATTTCAGTATTCATTTGGATATTTAGAATATTGAAGTATATATATGAATAGTAGTTAAATAGTTTGAATTGAAATATTTTATTAGATTTTAAGAAAGGGTATAGAAAAAATTAAATATAATATTATAAAGTTAAAAAGGTTATTTAAATATGATTTTTTAACATTATTTTTATTTTAAATTTTGAAAAAATAATTTTTTTTAATTTAAAAAAGTTGTAATAATTAGGTAATCATTAGATAACAAAATTTGAAGAATTAAAATTAAAAATGTTTTGCGTTTAATTGATATTTGTAAATAAAATATCTTAAAACACTTAAAATTTATTACTATACAAGTTGAGTGACAAATCAATGATAAGAGCTTAATTCTTCATTTAGAGTAATGCTATTATACTTCATAATTTATACTATTCACTTTATTCTCTTGATGTGACATCACAACATAATGCCACGTGATTCATTGAAAAAAAAATTAAAAAATATATATATTCAAAACAAACTAGTGCCTAAAAAGAATAAAAAGGAGGAAGACTAAAATTCTAGATTCTCTCTCTCTTTTTATGTTTGTATTTATAATTTTTTTAATAAGTCACGTGACACTATAAACATTATCAGACATAGTAGCATTTCTCATTCAATAATCTAAAATCTTGATGATCTACTCAAATTCCTATAGAATTGATTCAAAATTGGGGAGCAATTCGAAGGCCGTAAAGAAAATAATTTTTTTTTTCTTTTATTTTCTCATTTCATATTTTTTTAACCCAACTTAGTAAGGGCTATCAGAAAGAATCAAAATACTTTTTTAACCCTAACAAGCATTTTAATTTTTAATCTCATTATTTCTCAAGTGTAAGTGCGATATATGATCAATACATATATAAGCTAAAGCATGGTTGGCAGGTAGGATGTTGCATCCGAGCCTAAACTATTTTTGGTTTGAAGACTTCGATCTCAACCTTTGGTGAAGGGTGATGTTACATTGGTTGGGAAAGACAAACTGCTAAGGCAATCAACCCAACAAGGAAAATTAATGATTATTTGATCAACTCAGCGTAGCACTTTATTAAACTTAAAAAAAAAAACGATTTTTTTAAAAATTTTAATTAATATTAAGATGGACAATTTGTACTTTAGTACTGAAATTGAGTTGTATTATATATGAATAAACTATAATGATATGTCCCATTCAATTAATTAAACGGTCAAATCCTTCAATCTAAACTCAAAATTGTAAACTGAATGAGTAGTAGTACGTATAGTCATGGAATTATAAGTACCGTGTAGTCGCTTTAAAGAAGAATAGTGTCTACTATTAAAAAATTCATTTCTTTTCATGTGCTCTCGTGTTTATTTATTTATTTCAAAATAATTATACGACACTTGCACAGATTACGACTGCAACTACCATTTCTCATTATATAAAATAAGATAGTGGTAATATAATAGAGTAATGTACTAATATCTAATAGTACACATTTTTAACACGTTTTTAGTTCTAAAGAGTTAAAAAATGACAAGCCAAAAGTAACCGAAAATAGCTATATATATATATATACACTTTTAAGCAACTTTGAGGGGGAGGAGGCAGCTTTAAGAGCACTAAATGAACAGATCATGTGGGTTGTGATATTATAAACCTTACAAAATTAGATTGGTTGGTTGTAGCATTGGCCCACTGTCCTCTCACTGATCTTAAATGTGGGATGTATCAACTTCTCGATTCTATTTAGAAGTGTAAACAGAAGAACAATACATGTTTCCAACTCATTTCCATTCCAACTAAATTTTTTTTTTTTTTTTAAAAGGAAAAAAAAATATGGGCCCCTAAAAAATAAATTTGGGCAAGTCGGGCACTACCTCACTCTGACGGACCACAACAGTAGAGATTTAATAAAACTGTTCATAGCAGCCCACAAAAAAGACGATTCGGGCCACAGGCCAGCAATGGCACGAAAGAAAGCTACTGAAAATCAACCACATTTGGTGATCACAATGCAGACGTGAATTGGTGCCACGAGACCTCGTTTGAACATATATAATTCTTAAACTATTTAAGGGGACACCTGAAAAAATATTTACTTTTATGGATACGTGGATACATTCTGAATGTGACTTCCATTTAGAGTTCTCTTGTATAAGTAACTTTTACGTACTTTTAACATACTTTACTGATATTATTGATTAAAAAAGTTATTTTATATTAAAAAAATAACGAAACTAATCATATTAGTAGAATAGATAAAAGTAACTCTACACAAAATTTTTATTTCACATTAAAAGTACTTAGATTAGCTAGTCAGAATTGGAGTTATATGCTGCAAAAACCATATGCCGACCTTATCATGAGAGCTTGAGGGAATGAAGTGCAATTCCATTTTGAGCTGATTGGATACGTCCCCACCTTCCCAAACGAGGCTCCTGTTGCAGATATATATGCTTGATTTGTTTCTTTTGGTTTTCAGAGAGCATAGATACGGGGGAAGAAGAAGAAGAAGAAGAAGAAGAAGAAGGTACCTGCCCAAATCCAGCAACCAGGAACCGACCAGATTTAGCAAAAGCCAAGGAGTTCACAAACCCAACCTGTGTTGCATCAACAGATTTTAGTAAGCAACAAACACGATTTTATGGCAGCTAGCTCGATCAATTGCACATCCAACTAAATGGCTACTCATGAACAGCAGTACTATAAACTTAGTTTTCATTAAGTATAATTATGAAACTTAATTATTATGGTAACTGATATATATAGAAGCAGCTTTCAGTATCAATAGTGTGTTGAGCGCAGAATTGCAAAGTTGATATCGTTGTTGACTTACCAACGGAAGCTCCAACAAGGGCTGAATCATGACTCTGGTCTCGCTTCCATTAATGCCCCATAATCGAACAAAACCATTACCAGCTCCTGATGCAGCGAGATCGCTGCTTCTACACACAGTGACGGAATTGATCCAGCTGGAACATGATGATTGAAAACTAGAGCTTTCAGAACTTTGTTCACCAATTTCTGCAGCGTCATGCATATCTACAGCATGGCATTAGAATATAGGCCAAAGCAGCAAGAATGATAGGAAAGAACAGCAATATAAATTAGGATAGTAGAGACCCTAACTCCGTACGTCAATTCTGTGTATATAATTTCCACGAGATAAGACCATGAGAAACAAAAGTTAATTTACAGCTTTACCTATGCAACTGTTGGGGAATTTTTCTCTGTCCTTTTGTTCGAGATTCTGGTTTGTAGCCAACAATGTATGGGCATTCTTGAAAATGTGAACAGGCTCCTCTCGCAATATGCTCCAGAGCGCAACACTTCCATTATCAGAGCCAGATAGGAATTCGTCGTCACTAATGAAACAACAGCATTCCAGAGCAGAAGATGCTGGCCGGGCAAGAAATTCTGTCTGCATTTCTTTAATATCGACCTGATTTGCAGCGCATATATAGAAGTATATATGTCAAGACCATATCTGTAACAGACTGAAAAACATATCCAGATGACTGATACAAAATAAATAACGACACTAGCTAGCTCGATTTCGGAAAATAAAAAACTGCATTAAGAGAAGCATGCACCAATTTAAGTTACCTACAGCAAATTGGAAAACAGAAATGTTCTTTGTTATCGTCTCCAATCGTGCTAATGATCAGCTATGTATTATATTTTAAGCAAAAATCTATTTATAAGTTGGTGTGGATAAGATATCTAATAAATTATTTATATGACATAATTTAATTTAAAAAGTAATTTTTAAAATTTAAATCTGACTATTTTAATAATATGAATATATAGCATGTTTTACATACCAACTTAAAAATAAAATAACTCTATAAAATAAAATAATTTGAATAAAGAGTAATGCATAATATTTATGCCAGGATGCCGTATAACTTTTTAGAAAGAGTGAGATTTAATATTAAAAAATTATTTTTTATAATTTTATATTATTTTTTATATTTTTAAAAATAAATAAACAACGTTTGCCTATTCCATAATTATAAATATAATTTCTTTTCTATTATTAATATCGCCTCGTAATTTTGTTTTAAGTAAGAAAATCGATTATCAAGATCGAAAAGAGTGCTTGCCTTGTGCAACAGCATTCTGTGACGACAAACGCTCAACACCCGTTCTCCCCGTAGGCAATCAATGGTTGATACTTTAGCGCTGTGACGAAATAATTCATGATTTCCGCGGTCTTCGTTTTCTGCAGTACTCAATAACTCGTTTTCTATATTCCACATCTTGATTTTTCGATCAAATGAACCGGAGAAAATTTCTGAAGTCCCCTGCCTAAAAGTTAAACATGATACGGGTCCGCTGTGAGCCGAAAAGGCCTGTTCAAAACGCAAGTACTCATGATGATCATGATCAGATCAGATCGATCATTAGAACAGCACAATGTACGCATGCATTAATCATCAGTACATTTTCTGCAGATTTACCTTAATATGTTGTCGTGTACGGGCATCCCACAGATGAATATGTCGATCTAAACCTCCACTTGCTAAATATCGACCGTCGGAGCTTACTGCTAGTGCTAAAACGTGTCTACTATGCCTTAAAGTTGAACCTTTTGGATCCTTGGCTCCATGATTAACCATCACTCCTTGGTCTCTAGGCCACTGATATTTTTCTCCTTTTCCACTATCTACATCCCAATGCAAAATGGTGCCATCCTTGGAAGCCGAAAAACCCTTAGAGTCGTCCTCAGATAAAGCCACAGCAGTGACGGACTGTCGGTGGTTCACCAAGATTTGGAATTTATCAGTAGTTTCTGGCTTTTGAACCCTGAGATTTGCACGTATAGCAAGTATTATAGGTATGCATCCAAAACATAGTGGTCATCTTCAAAGCATGGCTAGCTAGTACTCAGTGTAAAAAAAATGTTCTTGATTTCTTCGAATAAACCGAGCAATTAATTCTCGAGTAGCAATAGTCGTTGCAAAATCAAATTAACGAGATATACCAATATATGTATGCATATATGCATGTACGTATAACATAAGAAATCCACCCTTGCCATACTGCTCTGTGAAGCTAGCTAGGATGATGATCCAAACCAATATATGCATGCATGCAGCCCAGATTAGGTCATGAAGACTCAGATTATGATTTATGTATACCATTTTAAGAAAAAACAAAGTGCAAATTACTCGTAAGCATTGAAATTAGAAAATAGTATTATAAATTAGGAGTAAAAATAACCAATACCTAGACGCAATGGCTCGGCGAACACGGCCAGTCCGCTCGAGCTGCTCCTGCTGCAAAATCCTCGACACACGCGAGTTCTTGATCTCGCCTTCCGTATCGCTCCCGTCCTCGTCATCCTCCTTTTCTTTCGCCGCAATTCTCCGAATATTCTCCAAGTACGCCGTCGCCAAGCGCCTCATCTTCTCGCCCGCGGTCTCAGCCTCTTCCTCCACCTCTAACCCATATTGACCTTTATCCGAGTGGGAACCTAACAATCCATAGTCCTCCTCCGAGTCGCTACTATCTATCACATCGCCGTCATTCTCAATCTTCCGCCGCCGTTTCTTCGACTCCGTGATGAAAAACCGGTCTCGTGAAAATTGCTTGCTCTTTCTTGCCCCACTTTTTGGAGTGAACACTTTCTTCTTCATATTCACGTACAAAACAAATTAACCCCGGCCCTGGGACTCTGGGAGAGACTATGGGCAAAAGAGAGAGAGTGGTTTTTGCTTGTAGCTTTGGGGGAGTAGCTAGCTAGGGTTCCGAGGCTTATTATATCTAAGAATCTAAGATCCGAGGCGATCTCATATAATGAAAGTAATTCTGAACTGTTGAAACGGTATACAATCTCCTAACACTTTATATTTTATATTTTTTTTAAATTTTTAATTTTTTTTAAATTTATTCTTTTTAAATTAATTTAATTAATTTATTCATTATTTATATATTAAATATTTGATAAAAGATAAAATAATAAAAATTAAAAAAAAATATAAAATATGAAATGTGTGTGAATAGTAAGAGGTTGTGAAGATTTTTTCCTACACGTTAACGCTTGAGGGAAGAAAGTCCTACATCAGGCTCACACTTCAGTGAAAACTACTTACAACCTATTTGGATTGAGTCTAAAAGTTTTAAAAGTATTTTTAATTATTTAAAAATATTTTTAAAGAAAAAATAATATGTTAGATAAATTTATAAAAAATATTTTAATTATTTAAAAAAATTGAAAATCTACTTTTTTTTTAAGTATCAAATTGAAGCATTTATCGAAAAGCTACCGCAGATAACTGTATATTTTAAAAAAATTAATATAACTAATTTTAAAAGTACTTTAGAGACATGGTTATCAAACAATAAATGATTTTTTAATAGTAGAGCTTGTTATTTAAGTTATAAGCTATCATCATTATTATTGAAGAAAAATGAGAAAATACTCATATATAATTTAAGTTACTTTGTGTTTGTATTGTTAAAAATATGTTGTTTTTAATCTTTATATTTTATACCTAAGTTATAAGTTATAAATCTTAAAACTATAAGTTATATATATATATATATATTTTTTTTTTTTTGCGGTAAAAAATGTATATATATATATATAAAGCTTATAATTTTATGACTCATAACTTATAGTAATAAGTTCTAATTATTTACTATTGCCATCTGTTCAACTTTTGGGTTAGCGGAAAGACGTACGTACGTGTTTTGCGTATCCCCTTTGTGAAATGGAAATAGGCAGCCTGTTAAGATATATGAATCATGCATGTCACGTTTCAGTATATCTATTTTGGCTAAAGTACGAATTTACGTAGTAGTAGACATACAACAAAGAAAGAAAAAAGGGAGGAAAAGATTGGATTTTTTTCTTTTTCTTTTTCTTTGTCATAGAGAAATGATGATCTCTTATATATGGGTGTAATGTGCGCAATGCAATATATATACCGTCAGGGGCGGAATTAGGATTTTGTGTCTGGGAGGCGATCGACATGCAAAGTGTGCAATATGTGTCGGCATAAGTAATATGTACTTTTTACACGTGACTATATAAAAAAACAATCATATGTCATAAAATTATACAACTTTTATCGGCTTACTCATATTTTTCTAAGCTTTAAGAAAATTTAAAGATAAAAAATAAACTTAAAAAATTATATAATAATATAAAAATCGTTAGATTTTTTATTGTATAATTGTATTACTATTAATAAGTGAACAAAAAAATGCACGTAAATAACTAATAAATTCTTCACATACTCTCTCTATCTCTCAAGATCAAACGTCTCATCGATTATCTAGTTAGATAAATTTGCTGCCTCCCATATGCAAGAATCTTCCAGATTTGTTTTAACTAATAGATAAATTCTCTTCAAACTTCTAGCTAGTTAACTAATAAATATGTGGTTAAGAACATCTCAAAGGTTGTAAAGGAATATTATGTACAGGTGATAGCTAGGCAAGAAATTCAATAAAGTTGAGAATGACCCACATGAGAACAAAAAATAAAAAAAAATCTTGTAACTATGTATGTAAGCTCAGAAAGACAAGAAAAACTTATATGATATCATTGATATGAAACTAAATAAACTGCACAATGCACACCAAAGGCAAATAAAGAGAGATAGAGATGTAAAATCAAGACTATTATCTTAATGGAGTTACAGATATTTGAGTGAGATACTATGTGTTTGAGTGTTGGGGGGCAATCTTAAATATTTTAAGAATATTTATACTTAAAATTATAATTATATAATATATAACACTAATTTTTGAAATTTTTGGGCAACATAGTTCCGCCCCAGTATACCATCTCATAATATGATCATATTTTATATAAAAGTTCTATGTGTCGTTATTTTTGTGTACTTTTTACACATTTTACTAATATGATTGGCTGTATCACTTTTTTTTTAAATATAAACAATTAACTAATTAATTAATCAATGACTTATATATAATTTGATGGTATAATTTCTTAATATATCACTTGAATTCAAGTGATATATAATTTGATGGTATAATTTCTTAATATATCGAAGGAAAAGGGAAAAGGATGGCCATATATAGCTTAATTAATTTATTACCATGTTACTTAAATACTAATTATAATTAAGCTCATTTTGTGCATCATTAATTGAATTCCACTTGGAATTTTCAGCGGATCAAAACCTTAAAGATTACAATTGTTGTCATTAAGAAAAAAGTCCCTTAATCAGTGTGATCTCCATATGACATGTAAACATTCGTATTCACAAGTCTGCGATTATTTTATTAAGTGAAATGATATTTATAGTCATAGAATGCATAAGCGCTTTGAAAAAGTAAGTAAAGACGAGACCCACGTGAAAAAATGAAAAAATTAATTTTTTAATAATAAACTTCACTTTTTTTTAAAATGATTACACGACACTTACGCACTCTATGACTGTACGAAGCATTACTCTTTTATTAAATCATTAACGCATTGAGACATAAATTAAGAGTGCTGCTATAACCACAAAGAAATTACATAAAAGTAATCCTACAAACTGATGTGACTTTATGTAGTTTGTTAGATCTATTTTACAATTTGATAAATCACATCATGCTATATCAATTTATGAGATTACTTTTATATAATTTATTTATAGTTAGAGTATTTTCCATAAACTAATGGAGGAGGAGTGATATGATTTCAGTAAAAGGTGATTTGCAATCAATTAGCCTCATTTGATTATACAGTTCATATGAAATGAGATATTTTGTTAAAAGTTGAATAAAATCTTATTATAATATAATTTTTTAATATTAATTTTTTTTAAATTTAAAAAAATTGAATTATTTATTATATTTTATATAGAAATTTGTAAAAATTATAATAATTATATGAGATGAGATAGTTTAGATTTAGGTATTCAAATCAGCCCTTAATTGTTTTCCAGCCCGATGTATCAGTGGGCTTTATTGTGACTGAACTGCCCAACCAGCATATTTTCTTGTTCAATTTAAACCTTACCAGGCCCAAAAGTCCAAAACCAAGAAGAGTGAGAGAGACATAAAAGACAAAGGGTGGGTAGAAACTTAGCATAAAACAAGGGCCTGGTCCCGACTCCCATTTGTTGTCATGTCAGAGAAAAAAAAAATCAGTTACCTTTCACTGAGAAACAGAGCCTCAAGAACCAGAATCTTTGAAGGGCAAAAAGGCCCACGTCGCAACGATAGAAAATATCAAGTCCATTCCTCTCTCTCTCTCATTATCACCACGGATTATCATCATCATCATCACCACGGATTATCATCATCATCATCCTCCACACTCCCTCTCTCCCTCACCCCCTATGGTACTTTTGGGTAATCTACTCCAACCAATCAGAACGCAGGAAACTCCATCGTAATGAACCCAACAGATATCATGGATACATCCATGAGCCATGTCTCTCTCTCTCTGCGGCGTAAACAAAACTGGACCTCAAAAATAACATGAGTCGGAGGTTCCTATACTTTTTGCCACGCGTGTCTAATTCCCACCACTAAACCGAAAAGCCGACTGTTTCAATTCTCGACCCTCTGCCACCCTTTCGCTTGGCCTACACTCGAAGATATAAAACTCGACCCTTTTGCCTCTCTCCAAGAAAAAGAAAGAAGAGACACTGAGACTGAACCCAAAACAGAGATAGAGAGAGAGTACAGGAGCAGACCAATCTCTTCCTCTCTCTGCAATTTTGCTTTCTTTCTCAATTTTCTTCTCCACGATTGCCAGACGGACAGAGTGGGAAAACCAGTTTTCTTGGTTTATATCTTCCTCTGAATGGCTTCTTTAGTGTCCTCGCCATTTACATTACCTACCTCCAAAGCTGACCACCTTTCATCTCTCTCCGGGAAGCATTACTTTCTTCACTCTTTCCTCCCCAAGAAAACCAGCCAAACCAACTCAAGTTCATCTATCAAAGTGAAATGTGCTGCAATTGGCAATGGCCTTTTCACCCAGACCACCCAAGAAGTCCGTAGAATTGTCCCAGATAATAACCAGGGCCTTCCAACAGTCAAAGTCGTGTACGTAGTCTTAGAAGCACAGTATCAATCATCCCTGACGGCCGCAGTCCAAGCCCTCAACAAAAACAATAGGTACGCTTCCTTTGAAGTTGTGGGTTACTTGGTTGAAGAGCTTCGCGATGAATCAACCTATAAAACCTTCTGTAAAGACCTCGAGGACGCGAACATTTTTATTGGGTCTTTGATTTTTGTTGAGGAGCTTGCTTTGAAGATAAAGGATGCTGTGGAGAAAGAGAGGGATAGACTTGACGCAGTGCTGGTGTTTCCTTCAATGCCTGAGGTAATGAGGCTAAACAAACTGGGTTCGTTTAGTATGTCGCAGCTCGGGCAATCGAAGAGCCCGTTCTTCCAGCTCTTCAAGAGGAAGAAGCAGTCTGCTGGGTTTGCAGATAGCATGTTAAAGCTTGTGAGGACTTTGCCCAAGGTTTTGAAGTATTTGCCTAGCGACAAGGCTCAGGATGCTAGGCTGTATATACTTAGCTTGCAGTTTTGGCTTGGTGGATCACCAGATAACTTGAAGAATTTCTTGAAAATGATTTCAGGGTCTTACGTACCGGCGCTCAAAGGTACTAAGATTGAGTATTCAGACCCAGTTTTGTACTTGGATAGCGGGATTTGGCACCCTTTGGCTCCTTGCATGTATGAGGATGTGAAGGAGTATTTGAATTGGTATGGAACTAGAAAGGATGCTAATCAAAAGCTTAAGCATCCAAATGCACCAATAATTGGTCTGATTTTGCAAAGGAGTCACATTGTTACTGGGGATGAAAGTCACTATGTGGCTGTGATTATGGAATTGGAGGCAAAAGGAGCAAAAGTAATACCGATTTTCGCTGGTGGGCTCGACTTTTCAGGGCCAGTGGAGAGGTATTTGATCGATCCGATTACTAAGAAACCGTTTGTAAATTCGGTGATATCTCTGACGGGCTTTGCGCTTGTCGGTGGGCCCGCGAGGCAGGATCATCCTAGGGCTGTTGAAGCACTTATGAAGCTTGATGTGCCTTACATTGTTGCATTGCCTTTGGTATTTCAGACAACTGAGGAGTGGTTGAACAGTACTCTGGGGCTGCACCCCATTCAGGTAGCTTTGCAAGTTGCTCTGCCGGAGCTAGATGGAGGCATGGAGCCCATTGTCTTTGCCGGTCGGGATCCTAGAACAGGCAAGTATTGCTTCATTCCAAATGATGCTTTTGGTTGTTAGTATTTACGTTTACTGTCATTGCCTAGTATTTACGTTTACTGTCCCTGCTTTTATGGTCTATTTAGGTTAACTCATCACTTTGGAGATGCTCTGAGAATAAACAAACAATTTTTCCTTTTGTGCAAGTTTAAGTTTTAAACAAGTAGAAGATTCAGACTAACTGTAACTAGAAAATGAATTTAACTTCAATTGCTTTTATTAACAAGATGAAAAAGTTTATCTCTGCCTTTTCTTTCCATCTCAGACGCCTTTACAGACACTCCATTTATAAGGGTTAATGAACTGTTTATCGTGATTGCAGGGAAATCACATGCTCTTCACAAGAGGGTGGAACAACTATGCACTAGAGCAATCAGATGGGCCGCACTGAAGAAGAAATCAAAGGTATATTTGTATTTGTGCTACATACTTTTCTCAACTGATAATGACAATTTGTTTTCCTAGATGACTTATTGAAATCTTTCTTGTGCTATATCAATTGTCAATTGCCACCCCCCCACCACCCCCCCCCCCCACAAAAAAAACACTGTTTTAGGAGTTTTACTCTAGAAAAGCTTCTACACTAGTAGTTATTAAAACAGAAACTTTTTGTTATTCATCCTTCACTGATGGAAATCAAAATTGTTATAAATCCAAACAAAAGTGATGGAAAAGGAGATTAAGTCAATGTCAAAATTATCGATGTTGCTTTAGATCCTCATATCACACTAGCTACTTTTCTAATCTATATTTACCACTGAATGAGAGGGAGAACAATAAGTTGTTCCTTTTTACCATTTCAATCATGTAAGTACACACCTCAATATATTATATTCAAAATCTTAAGAATTGGCCACAAATGTCATGCTTAGACAGTTTATTGGAGCATGGTTTTGATGTAGACAATAATGATGGATTAACATGCCTTTCCTCCTGAACTATATGATTACCTAGAATTGGATTAGTTGCAGAGCACGTGTATAAGATTCTTCTTTCCTTAATCTGGTCTGTTTCGTATTGTAGAAAATCCTCACCCTTTGGATTCTTGCTTAGTAGGTGTACTTCGTATTATTTATTTACCATGTAATTGAAGCTTCATTAGTAAGTAGTGTTTATGTTTTCTATTATGCAGAGAATGTGCTTGAACACAGTTAAGACTCGGTACTACTGAGCTTCTTGTGATAAATGCTTTTTCTTGCACTGTGCAGGCAGAGAAGAAGCTAGCGATAACTGTCTTCAGTTTTCCTCCGGACAAGGGAAATGTAGGAACAGCTGCCTACCTTAATGTCTTCTCCTCCATCTTCTCCGTTCTAAAAGAACTCCAAAGAGACGGTTACAATGTTGAAGGCCTGCCAGAGACTTCAGACGCCTTAATCGAAGATGTAATTCATGACAAAGAGGCTCAATTCAGCAGCCCAAACCTAAACATTGCTTACAAGATGGGTGTCCGTGAATACAAAAGCCTGACTCCCTACGCCACAGCATTGGAGGAGAACTGGGGAAAACCCCCAGGGAATCTGAACTCTGATGGAGAAAGTCTCTTGGTATATGGAAAACAGTATGGCAATGTCTTCATTGGTGTTCAGCCCACATTTGGCTATGAGGGTGATCCTATGCGGCTATTGTTCTCCAAATCAGCTAGCCCACATCATGGCTTTGCAGCATACTATTCTTTTGTTGAGAAAATTTTCAAAGCTGATGCCGTTCTTCATTTTGGCACTCATGGATCTCTTGAATTCATGCCTGGAAAACAGGTGGGAATGAGTGATGTGTGCTACCCTGATAGTCTGATTGGGAACATTCCAAATGTCTATTACTATGCAGCTAATAACCCATCCGAAGCAACCATAGCCAAGCGCCGGAGCTATGCCAATACCATTAGCTATCTGACTCCTCCAGCAGAAAATGCTGGGCTTTACAAGGGCCTTAAGCAGTTAAGCGAGCTCATTTCCTCATACCAATCCCTTAAAGACACTGGCCGAGGGCCACAAATTGTCAGCTCAATCATCAGCACAGCTAAACAATGTAATCTTGACAAGGATGTGAATCTACCGGATGAGGGAGAGGAAATATCCGCAAAAGAACGAGATCTTGTGGTTGGAAAAGTATACTCTAAGATCATGGAGATTGAATCTCGCCTTTTGCCTTGTGGGCTCCACGTCATTGGTGAGCCTCCATCAGCCATGGAAGCAGTTGCAACACTTGTTAACATTGCTGCATTAGACCGTCCTGAAGATGGAATTTCATCGCTCCCAGGTACACTAGCTGAGTCTGTAGGAAGAAATATAGAGGAGGTTTATAGAGGGAGTGACAAGGGAATACTGAAGGATGTAGAGCTTCTTCGGCAAATAACAGAGGCATCACGTGGAGCGGTCTCTGCCTTTGTGGAGCGAACAACTAATAAGAAGGGCCAAGTTGTTGATGTGGCTGATAAACTGAGCTCAATCCTTGGCTTCAGTCTAAATGAACCATGGGTGCAGTACTTGTCAAGCACGAAATTTTACCAGTCTGATAGGGAAAAACTTAGGACACTGTTTGTTTTCTTAGGAGAGTGTTTGAGGCTGGTTGTGGCTGATAATGAGTTGGGGAGTTTGAAGCAAGCTTTGGAAGGAAAGTATGTGGAGCCGGGGCCTGGTGGTGACCCAATCAGAAACCCTAAAGTGTTGCCAACAGGGAAAAATATTCATGCACTTGATCCACAATCTATTCCTACAACAGCAGCTATGCAGAGTGCAAAAATCGTGGTGGATAGGCTGATTGCGAGGCAGAAGGCTGACAATGGGGGAAAGTATCCTGAGACAGTTGCACTTGTATTGTGGGGAACAGATAATATTAAGACTTATGGTGAGTCCTTGGCTCAGGTGCTGTGGATGATTGGTGTGAGGCCAATTGCTGATACATTTGGACGGGTAAACCGGGTGGAACCAGTAAGTCTTGAAGAGCTTGGAAGGCCTAGGATTGATGTTGTTGTTAATTGCTCTGGAGTTTTCAGAGATCTCTTTATCAATCAGGTATAATGCTAATCGTGATTCCTGTTTCTTTTGGATGTTTATTATTATATAAAAGTACATGAGTAGTCATGAATTGCCAAGCATGCCTCAATAACCTCATAATTGAAGTGTCTTGTGAACTACTAAATGTTGATTTGAGGTTTTATATTTTCTCACACAAAACAGCCGATCTTCAGAGTTTGACGTGGCTTTTGATAAACAATTCTCTGTATTCTGACGATGTTTTCCTTTGTTCACAGATGAATCTCCTCGACAGGGCGGTAAAGATGGTAGCTGAACTAGAGGAGCCAGAAGACCAAAATTATGTCAGGAAGCACGCACTAGAACAAGCCAAAAACCTAGGAATTGGGGTTCGAGAAGCTGCAACTCGGGTCTTCTCCAATGCCTCGGGATCCTACTCCTCTAACATAAATCTTGCTGTGGAAAATTCTTCGTGGAATGATGAGAAGCAGCTCCAGGATATGTACTTGAGCCGAAAGTCTTTTGCTTTTGATTGTGATGCCCCTGGTGCAGGCATGACTGAGAAAAGAAAAGTCTTCGAGATGGCTCTCAGCACAGCTGAGGCCACGTTCCAAAATCTTGACTCCTCAGAAATCTCACTCACTGATGTGAGTCACTACTTCGACTCAGACCCAACTAATCTAGTACAGAACCTAAGGAAAGATGGAAAGAAGCCTAATGCATACGTAGCTGACACCACCACAGCTAATGCCCAGGTGAGAAATTTTGTTCTTCTTCCTTAATTTCATATCAAGTTCTGAGTTTTCTCAGGCATTGACTTTCTTATCATATTGCTGATAATGGGAAGACTCATCCAACCACTACAACTAACCTTTTCACATTTCATACAATGCAGGTACGTACACTTGCTGAGACCGTCCGTCTTGATGCACGAACCAAGTTGTTGAACCCCAAGTGGTATGAAGGAATGATGTCTACCGGGTACGAGGGAGTTCGTGAAATTGAGAAGAGGCTTACAAATACAGTTGGGTGGAGTGCAACTTCTGGCCAAGTTGACAATTGGGTCTATGAAGAGGCCAACTCTACTTTCATTCAAGATGAAGAGATGTTGAATAGGCTGATGAAGACAAATCCAAATTCCTTCAGGAAGTTGGTGCAGACTTTCCTGGAGGCCAATGGACGTGGGTACTGGGAGACTTCTGAACAGAATATTGAGAAGCTAAGGCAGTTGTACTCAGAAGTTGAAGACAAAATTGAAGGGATTGATCGATAAACTGCAAATCTGACTGTTGGGAAAAGATTGTAAAGTGCAAATATCAAAGACAGACGATTTCCTTTTCTTTCGCTCTCGGTGTAGAATAAATAGATGTAATGTCTAGCAACATTTGCAATGTGAATTTGTTTATCCACTTCCCGCGGTAAACCAATTCATTTTCATGGATCATTCTTGGGTGTTGTTCTTGCAGACACCAGTCCACGCAAGAACCAATTCTGCAAAACAGATTTTGGCAGCCATTGTTGCTATTGCCCTTCCTTGACGAATTATTAACAACCAACCCTTTGTAATCACGTAAATATCGTCTGGTTTAAGTGTCATTATCAAAATAATTACAAAAAAGGATATAAAATTCTTATACATTCCGCTAAAGATTAATCGATCACAATCTAAGCGATGGTACCTGAATTCCATGTCTTATTGGTTGCCCAGAGTCCTCATCTAGAAAATTTGAGGGCATTGAGGAGAGCTAAAAAAAATTAACAAGTTTTGATAACTTGCATTTTCGATCTTGATTTAATCATTAATGCTATTTCCCACCTTATTTTCACAAATCTTAACGGTTATATGTAAACCTAGGGTGCAAGTAGTAAAGAAATGATAGTTCAGAATGTAAATCAACAAGTTTCGATAGTTTGAAGTCTTCTATTTGATTTGTAACATTTAAATTTTAAAATTTCTCTTTCAAATTAAATTATGCAGACACTTTATTAGATATGTATTTCACACCTACTTGTAAATAGAATGAAAATGCTGCATTCACCAAGGATGCAGCACTACAAAAGTCACCGATTGATGTTTTATTTTTTTAATTATATATATTTTTTAAATTAATTGTTAACTGTTTTTAAATGAGCTTGTGAATTTTTTATTTATTTTAAAAAAATGTTTAAGAGTATAAAAAAAATATATGAAAAAAAATAAAAAGACTATATAGCCTTGTCGGCGACCAAAAAGGAAGACAAGGTATGTAAACTTGTATTGTCATTGTCATTGAGTTATCTTGAAGACCCAAATTGGTAAGTCTCCCCCGAGCTTTCTATCCCAAAAGTTTATTGAAAAACATAGACAAGATCCAATGTATCATTTACAAGAATCTGAACCATCTCAATCAAAAACTTTGATGGTCAATGTTAAATACATTTCTCTTTTCAAATATTCACCAGCAAAAAGAAAAAAGATTACAATTTTCTGTGAAGGGATCTTCAATCAAATAATGAATCGTACAAGGCAAATATACATAAATGGAAAAAAAGGAAAGGAAAAGAAAGAAATTCCCTCCCCCTACAAAGAAAATAAGACATACAGTTTGGTGTAGCAGCTAACAAAAGTGGATATTTCTTGCTTCCTCTCTCTATCTCTCCTGCTGTTATGTCCATATCAAATCAAATCAAATCACCTTTAGACTAACTCCATTAGGAGAGGGTCACCTTCTGCCATTATTCTGATCAACTTAATGAAATCTTGTTCGCTTGACACATTCCAAGGATGCACTGCAGGTACTAGAGCGGAATATAGGGTTGAAGAATCATTTGTAGGCGCTTTTCGCTTGTAGATCATTGTATCAAGCACAGGATCAAAATTCTGTGGTGAATCCATCGATACAAAGAACATGGGTACTGCAACCTTTTGATGGATTTCTAGATTGCCCACCAGATTAACAAGATCGACAAAATCAGCTACAAAGCGCCGGGGAATGTAGAATACTTCAGAACTGCATATTCTGATGCTCTCTACATTTGTTATGCTTTCTTTATAGCTGACCTGGAAGTTAGCTGGCATAGTGCTAACAACCTTCTTTACAAAGTCTGCTTGTTTTGAAAACCAATCTGAGTTGTCACTGGCTGACACAGTAGTCCAAGACTTGGAAACCTGAATCCCATTTAATTTGTTAGAGGGAGGGAGAGCACTTGCAAAGATTTTCAGTAGAGAAACTAATCAACTTCTACCATTGGTAACATAATTAACAATGCTTCTAGGGTCACCATTG
This sequence comes from Carya cathayensis, assembly GCA_011037825.1. Lineage (NCBI taxonomy): Eukaryota > Viridiplantae > Streptophyta > Magnoliopsida > Fagales > Juglandaceae > Carya > Carya cathayensis. Next base: position 1,088,302 of record QGSO01000255.1, on the reverse strand, counting down.
AAACACAGCATGTAAGTTTTAGAGTCCATTAAAATTCGCACGGTCTCGTTTGCCTCAAGGGAACAGGGGAAAGAGATTGCAATTAGAGCATTTAAAGTTATATTACCTTATTGGTGATCCACAGTTTAGACTTATCTGCCTGCACCAGATTCCAGTAATTAAGAATGGTATCATCCTGAAGAAATAAAAATCCTTCTGCACTAGTGTATCTCTCAAAAATCTTAGGCAGGTGCCTGAAAATAGAATTAGACAATAATTAGGCAACCTGATTATGAAATTTTATAGAGATGGGTCATCTTAACCAACTAAGATAAATAAATTTACAACATAACAACCCAAGGTTGCTTCTGAGGGACCTTGGATTTAATGACAAGCAAAAATCAAATTAACATTTATTAAAACTGAACTAAGAAAGAGGGAAAAGAGGAAGGGGTTAATTAGTTGATAACAAAACTTTTACACAAATACAAACAAACCAATAAGAAATCAAATTAAAAGAAAAATGAATTCTGGAATTTGGGGAGTCGGCTTCTGAAGCTCTCCACAACACTTGCATCTTGTGTTAGCAAACAATTCTATGACACACGATACAGAGATCACAATCATGATAGGACAATTCTTGCCAAGCAGCATTAACACTCCTTAAGCTCCCAAATTGACTTCATAATTGCATTTTCAAATACTAATTGCCTCATAACAGCATTTTCAACTCACATCCAGAAGCACTATTCCAATCCACTAACATTTGTACGTTTTCATTATTGTTCTAACGTCCACAATTGTCAAATTTTTTACATAATTTCCCATATTGATGAAAAGCTATTGCCATAAATTGCAATTAACCTTAAATTCTATATCAACAATTCATATGGAATAGCATATTGCAGCATCCTCTATCTTTTTAAGTTGTCGTAACCATAAGAACACGGTATAAAGTAATATTGTATATTCTAACCAAATGCAAAACCAAGAACTAATGATAGTAAATATAGATACACGAGTAGTACAAAGTGCATGATAACAACTTACTTGTATAGCTGCTCCAATTGGCCTTCTTCAATAGCAAGGTCTGGGTTCTTCTGTCCTGACAAAATAATTACTGTTTTGAAGACTCGACCATAAAGCAATCTCCATTCAAGTGCAGTACGTTCTACAGGCCCACTGCAATACAAAATAAGCACAATATTCCCAAAAGTCTTCCTCCACCGAATCAAATTCGCAATCTCATAATTCACTGTCCCTGTTTCCTCAACCCCAAGATGAACAGATGGCAACTTTTGTGGTACAAATTCTTTCCTATCCCCCTGACCAATATTTGCTCGTCGCATATCCAATTCCAATGACATTAACCTAGGCTGCCTGTAACCAACCGCAAGCAAGTCCTGAAGCCAGGCAGCAGTAAACTTTACATCCTTATCAGTCCAAAAGCCCTCCTCTGCCATTGTAAAACTTAATTGCAAAATCTTTTCAAAAAATCTATGCTCATTTGATCGCCATGAAACCAGGAACTTAATTAAACGACCTACATTCACGTGAAGATCCTTCTCCTCTGAAAATGGGTATGCCTCAGTTCTATCATTCCGATGCACCGTAGGGGGGTAAACCACAACATAACCACCAAGTTCCCACAAAAGTCTTTGTCCCCAATATCCTCTCAATACATCAGAAGCCATTGAGCTAATGGAAACAGGAAGCATCAACCCCCAAAATGCTGCAGAATGGTAAATTGTATTAAAAGAATTAACGGGCACCATTATTCCCTGCGGTAAAGCCACCTTTGGGGCACGCTCATCAAACCTAATATCAAACGCTTCCAAACCTGATTTTCTCGTAAAGTAAAACACGGAATCAACATCAGGCAGCCCATTCGAGATCCCCTGCTGAATAAACTGCTTTCCACCTAATACTTCAGTGTAATACTCTTCATGTCCAACTTCCCCCACGTTCTCCAGTGGTAGCCCTCTGGGCCAAATCGATCGCTGCCCGAAATGGATGTACGGGTTTACAACGGTTCGATTTGGGTTGTCGTGGCTATACTGTAATATAACCTCTCGTCTAGCACCCTCCCCAACCAATTCTACATCAAAATGCTTACCTACATCCCCATCAATCACATCACCGCGATCATCACCGTCGTAGATTTTCTTCGCACCGTGTTGGATCGCAAACAAGTATCCAACAGTCTTCCTAACATACGAATCATAAGGAAGAAAATCCACAACACGAAAACCCAAACTAGCTTGCTGTTCCAAAGACAGAAAAATGGCACCTTTTAGGCCCCAATCGGAAGGTGTTTTGGAGTTCCCGATTGCGAGGACTTGCCAGCCTCTGATCTTGACGAGGTTGCGGAGCGAATCGCTGGGATAATTAGACACTGAGACAACGATCCACTGCTCCGTTCTGAAATTCGCGTAGGGAGAGGACTTGTCGGTGACGGGCGCGATGGAATTCCAGTTAACTTGTGGGAATTCGATCTTCTCGAGGTTCTTGGACTGGGTTTCGAAGCAGAGAAGGGAGGCAGTGTCGCCGACATTGTGGAGGAAAAATAGAGCGGCGACGGTAGCGATGAGGAGCAAGACGGTGAAGATCTTGTAGAGATTTTCGGAGACCCATGTGGAGAAGTCGAGGCTTTTGGCCTCCGAGAAGCGATTGGGGCGGAGCGTGGGCCGGGCTCTGTCTCTGATCTGGGATTTTGGAGATTTCGGAGTTGAACGCTCTTGGACCAACATTGGACCCCCAAAACCTTAAGCCGCCAGTACTACTAAGCTTTGACTCCTGAAGCTGAATTCTCTCTTCCTCTCTCTTTGCCTCACTAGAGAGCTTGTGGCCCTCCCTGTTTAACTCCCCGTAGAACACTGGCAGACTCAGTACGACATCTCCTGGCCGGCTTAGGCTCTCTCTTTCTCTCTATTATTTCATTGGTTGTGTTGAATGCGGTTGGCTTGCCGACAGGTATGGCTTATTGGTTGGGTTTTCTTTAGCTTCAATGCATGAACTGCTTGTAGTTGTAGCTGTAGTTGCTTGGTTTGGTTTGGTGGGGCGGGCGTTGGGTCTCTGTCTTGTACTGTGTGGTTTCTTATTTTAGATGATGATTGTGAAATATTTCTTTTTATTTTGGCAAAAATGATATGGTTGGAATGATAAGGATGCATTTTCAATTGGGATCTTCAGAAATTTTCTAATCGAATTGTCTATCATTCAGTAATGATTCTTCTTGCGAGCTACTCGAATTGTCTATTATTTATTAATGATTCTATTTAGTTACTATCTACATGGTTAATATAAAAGATTCATTTTGACTTGTAAAATTCACTTTTTTAAATTTATATTTTAAATCGAATTAAATCATTTTACCAATGTGTAATATGTGTCTATAAATATAATTTATCTTCTTATTTGAAAACACATCACATCTGATCTCATCTTATCTTAAAATTTTTTATAAATTTTTTCTCAAATATCACTCAAATACAAATACATTTTCAGTTTCAAATCTTCAACCTTTTTTATATAATCATTATAGGTTCTTAAACTTTTAAACAAAACATACAAAAACAATACAATTTTGTTAAATTTCAAAACAAAAATAATATTAAAAAATTATATTCTAACCATATTTTAATTTTATAATATTTTTATTCAATTTTTTACTCACAGTTCTAAAAAACTTAATAATAAAATATCTTAACTCAAATTATTTTATTACTATTTACAGATTTTTCATCTCATCTCATTCCCAAAATGAGACCTAAATCTTTTTCCGTTAGTGTCATTGATGAATGATATTCATTTGGGAGTAGTAGGTGGTAAGCTGGGTATATTCTTTAAAATAATACTAGATATAGTCCTTGATATGCAAGCCCTATGCATTCTCTTGAAAAAAAAAAAAAAGAAGTGATATCTATTATTAAAAAAATAATTTTTTTCTATATGTCCCAAATATACTTATTTTAAAAAAAATTAATATGTGATATTTATACAATCTAAGACTGCAAATATAATTTTTCTTTTCTTTATGTTTAGACATCTTTGTTGGAAGTAGAAGTAGATCCAATGGTTGATAGTGATCTAACGTAAATTTAGTGTAAAAACTTGGTGTTGGTGATGCACTAGAGAAGGGAGAAATTGCATGGTAAGTAAATAAGAAAATGTTCTGCATGGATGGCTATGACATTTCTCTCAACTTCTATGGGGGCAAACTTACTTACATTCAATGCACGTACGAAACAAAAGGCCCAGTTACCAAGCAGCATGAGGATATTAAGCAGGTATGATCTTCCACATATAACTAAGGAAGCGGATGGAGACTAATAAATGGAAGTTTCAGAAGAGAAAACTGAATAGAACACACTTAAAAAATAAAAAATAAAAAATCAAGAGCAGCGCTCCACTTTTGAGAAACAGGAAGAAATAAAAGATAGAGAAAGCCTATGACAGAATTCCCATATCAGTTTATAGTTTAAATGCATGTCCAGCCCATGCTTGACGGAATGAAGGGGTATGAATAGTAATTATGTATAGTTCCATTGGGAGAAGAAGAGAAATTATAGAGTTTGGTGCCATGCATGCAGGACACAAGTTTCAATCTCTAGAAAAACCTAATGTACTTGCTCTCGACATCATGAATACCAAATTTAAGGTTCAGATGAGTAGCTTTGCAGCATGCTTTCACTACTTTGGCCAATTTGAATGGCAGAAGTTACTGTTTTTTAGCTGAACTATGGTGGAGCTCAACTCTCTACAACTTCACATGATCAGAGACTCCTCTGAATGAACCATAAAGAGGCTGTGATCTCCTGAAACTGAATATGTCATCTATTTTCACCGAGTAGTGCACTGGTCCACTTTTATCTGCTGTGTACTCCAAACTATGTAGGTTTCCATACACTCCTATACTTAATGACTTCCTCTGAGGTGCGCCAACTTTTATATGGTCATTGAAGAAACCTATCAATTCTTGTTGTGTTAGCTGCCTCAATGCTGCAACCTGTTTCGGCAACATCCATAAGAACCAACTACTTACAGTCTACAATCCATTAAAAAAATAATTTTTTTTTCCTTTTAAAATTCGCCCTTGCTCCTTGAGTGAGTATTATCTTTCTATGTTCATGACAAAGAGGTCAGGAAGTGTAAATGATAAGTCCTGTATGATGTTTTGCCTCTTGATCAATTTCACTTATCCCAGAATATCATCATCATCTAAAATAGAAGGGTCATTGATGGTACCCGACAACAATTATTTTGAGCAACTAAAAAAAATGATCAGATAGAAAAAGTCATACCTCCAATTCTTTCCTATCAAACTTGAGGGTCCCATCATGAATCTCTTGCCAGTAAAATCCAGATTCTTCTTTTAAGTTCTTGTGCTTCTCAAGCTTCATGTCAATTAAGGCATTCACATTATTCTGCAGAAGCATTTCAATCACAAATTAAGATGAATCACCATAGATCCATTTAATCATCAAAGCTCTATAAATGATAACTTTTCACATAAAAACAACCCAAAGTCTCCAAAACCTCCGTTGTGATTACCGAATAGCTATAAAAAGTCAATTGACAACATTTCAGTCCAAGAATTTAGAAAATGTTGCATTATTGGCTTGACTGGGCCAGTAAGTGTCAGTTATAAAAAATTGTTCAGAAAAGATATTGAAATCGAGTGACACTAATCTAGATCATGATAAAGGCCATATACAGACAGAAAAGTGCTTATGGCAAAAGTATCTCTCACCTTGAATTCGTCACTGGTCATCTCATGAAGTTTACTTTCAAATGTCTTGAGAAATGCCTCAACTCTCAAATCAATATGTCCAGGACCCTATTAAGGTCGATACAGTACACAAGATTAGGCAAAGAGTCAATGGTGAGAAGAAAATAAGTCATGTTATATACCTTCACTGTAGATTGGATGATTATCCGTATACCGTAGATACCAGAATCATTCCTACATTGAGTAAAAATTCAAAACTTATAGAAGAGAATGGCAGATGTTCCATGCAGGGTCTAATAATTAGGGTAACATGTTTCACACCTCTGCCTGAGAGAAGTAATGTACCCAAGCTGCTCAACTGATCTAAGCTGGTGGAAGGCTGATTGCTTTGCGATAAGAGCAAAAAGCTGAAGCTTCACATTCAGCAGAAAATCATCACGATGAACCTGTACATTTTTTTCCAAAGACGAATAATATCAAAATCATCATTGAGATATGTCACCTCCAACAAAATGTCAAAAAGGTCAATGGTATAAGTTCTAAAAATGATATACAAATGGTAAGTGACCATTATAGGTTTCATTTTTGAAATAACATTATATCAGAGGCTCTGCACACGCTTTCATACTACCTTTCCTTTCTCTAAATCAATTGTCCTTCACTTTCTACCAATGTTGGTTCGCGCAAAAAAAAATTATGGAATGGTAAATTCCCTAGAAGTTTTAAACATAAAGTTAGTTCAGGAAAAATTAGAGTTTCAGAAAAGAAAAATGGCAGCTTAGTAGATTTGCCCATTTTCTAACAGACGATTTTGAGGAAACCTCACCCTACCAGAGTACATCAAGGAATAAGAAAACTGATGAAAAGCTGAAGCTGACGGCTAACTGTTCTTATTCCAAGGAGCGATAAAGGTTATTAGGAACTCAGTGAAATTATAAGGGTAGCATCTCATTGGAAAATATCATCTTTTATATATTTATAGAACTACCTGAATATAGTGGACAAGAGCAGAATTCTCATTATCTGGATTAAGGCCTTCTGCAGGGTAGAAGTAACTCATGCCCCTTTCAAGTTTAACCACTCTATTTGTCACGTGTTGAGACGGGAATAAAGGTTTGCATGCCGAATTTGGACCACTAAAGAAAATATCTTCAATATACTGGACCATTGACTCTGCTTCACTGGTTTGAATGTTTCCTAGAAAAAAGAAAAACGATCAGGCATGAATGAAATCAAAATGAAGAAAAGAATGGATGTCATTAAACAACAATGTCTACGAAGATATAGGTTTAGACGAACCTGCTATATAACACTCAAGGAAGGCCCTTGAGAGCAACTCCGGAGCAAATTTTGCAAGATCTTCAGCTTCAAGATGGAGAAGAATGTCGAGTTCTTCCATCCAAGGCCACTTATGGTCTTGTAGTACTAAAGAGCAATAGTACATAGCCTGCTCATAGGGTTGTTGGAACTTGAAATTTTGGTACTCCTTTGTCAGGGTTTCCTGATTAAAAAAATGCATATATTTAACGTCCTTTTGTGGAACACCCAAAGTGGAATACTCAAAATAATACATTTTGTGGATATAACCCTACTCGTTTGAATAAGATAAACTAATAACAAAAGGCAGAAGCCCAAATGCGCAGAATGCCTACGAGGACCCTATCTAAAAGTGTTTTGTCCTTGCAAGATTAAGAACTTAAAAAGGAAAAAAATCAAGAAAAAGACCAATAAGCACCTTCTAGTGTGGAGAAAGCCCCCTTGAGGAACATGAATTCATCAATAAAGCCCTAAAATATATCTGGGCACCAGGGTTAGAGATTTTGGAGGGCCATGATGCAGTCATGAGCAGAAATGGATATGGAACTAGGAGGGCATAGTACATGTCAAGTAGTATAATGTACTAAGCTTCCCTGTACTTGGTCAAAGTATAGATGTCTAAGTTTTGACAGAAACATTTTACCACCAAAAGGGTTTGAGGTAGAAAACTAATAGGGCGCAGGTTTTTCTTTTACTAAACAATAGGGGTGCAGTTAAAAAGCATTGATATAGTTCTGTTGTTCTTCAAATACAGCCAATATTTATTGACATGTCTTTTCTTTCTCGAAAGTGTGAAAAGTCAAACCAGTTGGCAACATGTTAAGGTTACTTTATTCTTACTTATAAAGAAAAACATGTAAAGGTTACACACAGAAGTGGAAGCTACATGTAGGGACAACAGAGGCAATACAAATGAAGAGTGATTCTGGATAGCATCTAAAGTAAGAAAAACAAAGAGGCAAAAATAAAGTTTAATAATGAAACCAGGTCAAAACCGAACAACCAACCATCTCATATTCATAATCACTGCTGGAACAAATCCAATTATCAATTCTTAAGCTAATCTCCAGAAAAAAGTTTCCCTTCGTTTTGACTCAGAAAACTGATGGATTTATGCATGTGTAAGTATGTGGAACTAGGGAGTGAAGCAATAGAAAAGAGAGACAAAAATGCAATCCGTGGATCAAGCCTCTTGATCACAGGAAAGGGTTCAAAATAATGAAGCCGACATTCTTTTGTGGGGGGTGGGGGGGAGTGAAAATCACAGCACAAGCTATGAATACCATGCCCAACTCTTGGGACACCGTCACACCATTCTGAAAGGTGATTCTCTTTTATGCAAAGGCAAATCATGGCAATATGAAATAAGATATAAAGTTGAGCTTTTTATGGCAAAATGAGAATTACCTTTATCACAAAAAACCTTTCAGGTTTTACTTCAAATCTTGCAATTTTTCCCAGTACAGTTTCCAATAAAGTCCTCAGTTTGTCATTGTAACCAATCAGGGTCACCTAAAGAAGAAAACCAGACAAATAGAGCAAACAGGCATTACACAACTAAAAAATTTTAGTTTCCAATCATGAACATAAGGCCAAATATTCTTAGAAAAATGAGGAAATTTCTCTCAAGTCTCATAAATACAGTTCATTTTATTTATTTCCATCAGATTGACAACAATTCACCAGTCAAATCCAATGAAATCACTTGTATTCCTGAAACAAAACACACACACACACACACACACACATGAATGGATAAATCTTCTATAATGATGAAGAGACTTTAAAGAAGTAGATGAGCCAAGCAATTCCAAATAGCCTAATAAATTCAAGAGTACGTTTTAATAGAAAATTTTGAAAATACTTGTCAAAAAAAAAAAAAAAAAAATTTGAAAATTAAACCTTGATTTTAATATCATTAGAAAATAAAGCCCAGAGGCAAGGTCAATTAATAAAGAAACTGGGACAGCATATACTGTTTAGAATTGATATTTGCAGTTGTGTAGTGTGCAAGTACTGCACAATCCTTTTGAAAAGAGTTATTAAATACGGGACTCACATGAAAAAAACTAATTTTTTAATAGTGGACTCCACTATTTTTCAAAAGGATTGTGCGGCGCTTACGCACTCCACGATGATTGTATCTAGCATTACTCTTTCTATAAATAAATATCGGATGCATACAACTGTAACTAATATCTAGGGAATGGACAAAATTTTATTCAAGATACCTGAAAACCACAATCATTGCGATTTATGCCATAATATAGACCAGCAACCTCTGCATAATAGGCTGAAATAAACAGGTTACAATTAGCTCTAGTCAGGAAAGAAAAACATAAACAATAACACAAACAAACCGCCGCCGAAAATGAATCATCAAAGTTTATTTTGCACGCTATATTATCATATTGAGACCTCTTTCGAAAAAGAAATATCTATAGGAAAGTTTAAAAAAAAAAAAAAAAAAAAGCTCCTTTCAATTTGAGAAATCTAATGAACTTCAGCTTCTCACCATATTCATTCAAGTAATCCATTAATAGCCGCGTAAAAATATCAGTTAGAACGTGTGCTTCAGGGGAGTTTCCAGCATGGGGACAGTTAAAATCTATCTTAACATATGCCTTAGGAGTGGAAAACATTGTATCAGACTTGTACCATAATCTTGAACATGATGACTTTCTTAACAGAACTGGAAATTTGACCTGTTTAAAAGGTCAATCAAATCAGAAACTCAGAAACAGAAAGTATCAGCCACATGGAATAAACTTATAATATCTATCAAACCATCTCTTGAGCGGCCTTAAGTGACAAGTCAGTAGGGATGAACACATTGGGTGCTGGTAGATGCAGATTATCATTAACAGCACATAGTGTCCATTCCTGCAATAAAAATACAAATGTAAACATCCATCAAGTTTTTACCTTCATGGCAATTAAAATTCCTAAACTAAACTCAATTGACCAAGCAACAAGCCAAACAACTTCTTGTTTAAGTCCAACTTGTCTACCAACCTCAATCATGGAGGGAGAAACTTTCTCCACAGAATATGCAGTTCCATACCATGGCTCAACCTTGTCTGTATGACCTTCAAATTTTTTTGATTCCCAAAAGATTCTGTAGAAATAGTCATTAGGAAAACTACCATGACTCAACCATGTCAGGGCCTCAGTTTGAAAATTGAAAACAGCCCATGTGATGATAATGAGAAATAACCAAATCCCTATGTACTATTCCATCCCATAGTTTTGTCAATCCTCTATTCCATTTTGGAATATGACTAAGAATATCATTCTAACAGTTTTCCCTTTAACAGTTTTCCCAACCAACACATAGGTTTATTTGAAATTCAGTACTATGTTTTTGCTTTGTTTGGCTGTCAATTTGAAACTAGTATTGAATTTGCAAACCCAACTAAATATCAACTTTGTAGACGGCAGCAAGGTATAACATATTCACAATGGAAAGGATTAAATGCTATGGTCAGGCGAGAAATTTGATGCACTTTTTATCTCCAGCTCTCAAATGACATTATTCTGTTTGGAAATTATACTTCTGGCAAAAGATGCTGATTGGCGTATGCCTTCAAATTTAGCTAAAAAATAAAGCATACTCAATATGATCATGAGGTCAAAATTATAAGATTAGTGCCAAATAAGAGATACAAAAATCTTATTCAAAATGAAGTGGCAGCCACTTTTTTAAAGCTTCTGGCACTAAACACTTGGATAAGGCTGTGTATTACGAGGCTGAATAACAATGCAAACGAGCTGTTTGTACAGCATTTCCACTCCTATAATAGAGAAAATTCAACCGTTGATATAAATATATTCTTGTTATACACCCATCAATTAAAAAATGCAAATCAGAAGATTGAAACTGTAAACATTGTGATGAAATAAAAAAGAACGTAAATTCAGAGAGACTCTGGGCATAAAACAGGTAATAGCACAAGTTCATTTAAAATTCATTGTAAAACTCCCCCAAAAAAATGGCAAATGATCATCAGATAATTTAAAACTGTTTTCAATTACCAGGGTAAACAAACAGAATGATATTGCATCCTAGCTTTAAAAATGATGTTGGGATGAAAGAATGGAGATACCATAATGGAACATAAAAATTTCTCATTCTAAATAATACTACTACTATAAACAAGAAAGATTCTCTAAGCAGTACAAAACTCACCGGACATTGTCAATAGAGAGCTCCTCTAGTGCCATTTGAATAGTGCCTGGACTGAACTTTGAGGGCAAGGATGACCCCACCAGCCAATCTCTTGGCGGATATACCTTAAGAACATTGAAGGCAAATAAACGAAACGAAAATTCAGCAATTCCCCATTCAACCAAGGTCATTTCAAAAGAAATAACATCTATAAGCTTCCCTCCATAACAAGCTATATTTAAATTTTTTAAATTTCAAAACAAAAATAACATTAAAAAATTACATTCCAACAATATTTTAACTTTATAATATTTTTATTCAATTTTTTCTTTCTCCTTTTTCAAAATTCAATAATATATCTTAACTCAAACCATTTCACTATTATTCACAAACTATTTCACTACGATTTACAAAAGTCTCCCATACCAGCCACTCGTTCCTCAACTTCCCCCTCTGCCAATTTTCATCATCGCCACCATTATTGGGTCAATGACAATTTTCCTTGTAACTCCACAAAACCCAACCCGTGCGTGCCCAGCTTCTCATGTCATCAAGCATCTGATAAAAAATATATCCACCAATCCCCCATTTATGTGTTATATCTGACCAAGAAACAATTTTTTGGGAGATTTCAGACGCTCTATTTTTCTTTCAATCTTCCCAAAGGAATATTTTGCACAATTTCAATTTGGCAAGGTTGCCTAATCCGTGATTAATTTGCTTAAACGATGACTACATATCCGAAGGAAAATGAAAAAAAAAAAAGGAAAAAAGAAAAAGAAAAAAAAAAGAGTAAATAATCCCTAAATTACCTGCATATTGCATGCGAGATGGACCGCATAATTAACAGGAGTGATTTTGTCTTGATAATGGAATTTTGTCTCGCAAACGGATGAAAGCTTCATTAACACATTGAGTTGACTCAGTTTTATGAAGAAACATTGTGAAGATATGATAACATACACAAGAATATGCATATGATACCTCATCAAATATCCATTTGCAAATGCCGGACTGTTGTAAAAGGCGAATATATTTGAATAACAACCCAACAACATCTTGCATGTGTTCTGCAGTTAGATCAACATTAGTCAACAAATCTATACGCCAGGTTATCAGACACCACAACAGTATAAAAAGTAATGTTTATCAGCAAATTACATAAAAAAATATAGAGGGGAGAAGAGAGGGCTGAGCTGGGGATGTTGAAAGTTCAAAACAACTAACCGTGACCAGCATCAGTAAGATGAATCACTACATTGAAGAATGAAAACTCCAAAGTCCAATCTGCTTCACCTGCATACAAACCCGTGGCCCATCCTACATTTTTGTTTTTGGAGGGCGGGCAACTGAACAGATGAGCTTTTCAGAGATGGTGAGATTAATAAGCAATACACATACAAACAGAACATACTCCCATAATTTCATAGTTATATGTGGATAACAGGAGTAACATCACTCAGAACACGTATGCTAAACGTACCTTATCCCTTCTATGAGAAGGTCAGCAAGGATAGTCAATACGTAAATTATTTCATCATTCCGATGTCATAAAGACATATTTCACTTTTTCAGCATGCCACCCTAGATTTTCTTACATTTAGATAACAGAATATTACTTTCCTAAATCCAACTAAACTATTGTAACGCTTCAGGGAAGAACTAAACCACATGGCCTATACTCTAAAAGTATTAGTCAATGATATAATTGAAATCCCATTGAAACTTTAAAAAGAGCAAGAACTTCTCATTCCCAAACAATATAAGATCTCATACACAACTCTTATCCTTATCATATGAGATATCACAATTATAATATTGAAAAACTAACTAATTCTAAGATAAATATATAGGCCAACTTTTTGGTTCATAGGAAGCCAGTAAATCTAGTCTAGGCAATAAAACTGTTGAAAGAAGAGATGGTAAAAGAAAACAAATCCAAGAGAGAGAGAAACAGAAAGAATCTGCTTGAAAGTATGGGTGCGGGTGGGGTGGGGCTGCCCCATTCAGTCCCCCGCCCCCGCATGGGCGGGGCATGGGGTTCCAGCCAAAAAAACACATGAAAAAGTTTAAATCCACAACAAATTTACAAAACCATCTCAAATCCACAACAATACACATTGAAAACCAAAACTAGCAAAAAGGAAAAACCAAAACAGCCAAAAATTTGAGGATATGAGGAAAAAAAATAAAAAACTTAAATGTCATCCAAGTCGGATTCTCACTACGGGCCTGTGTCGCTAAAGATGAAAGAGAGAAGGGGGAAGAGAGAAGATGCAGAAGTAGACCGCACCGCTCCGGCGACTGTGAGAGGGAGAGAGGGCAGCGGCGCACAGCAAAGAGAAGAGAGAGGGAGAAACCCAAAGATGACGCCATTTTGGCATTCTTTAAAAAAAAGATTTCGTGTGTATATATATATATAAGTTTTGGGCTGGGCTTAAGTCAAATATGAGGGGTGGGATGCAGAGCCCACCCCTGGCCCTTCATGGGCGGGTGGGGTTGCCAGCGCTGCCCTGGCGGGGAGCAGGGTGGATGAGTGCAGGGTAGCGCCGCCATCCACCCTTACTTTGAAAGCATGTACTATACTGACAGTGGCATACTGCCAAAGCATGAAATGACCAATCAGGAGAATCAGTCCTTTATTAGCCATAGGATCATTCTAGAGCCACTGCTGGGGGCTCCCGCTCGGCTTAAATTTTATTTTATTTTTTTGCTTTTTTTTTCACATCATTTTTAATTTTTTAAATGTTTAAAAAAAATTCATAATAATATTAAACAATTTTTTCTTATTCACTAAGAAAAAAAAAAAAAAAACTAGGAGCGGTAGCTCCCAGTGGGATCCCCTAGCTTTATTCTTAGCCATATGTTTAAATATTGACAAATGTAGAAGAAAGTTAATTCCTAGATAAGCTCATAAGTGTAAAAAGTGAGAGGCAGATGGAAGAAGCTGTTTTTAAGTAGGAGAATCAAAACTCAAAAGAACAAGAAACCCTCTACAAGGTAACAGGTGAAAAAAATCCAGGCTCCAGTCCCACTGGGAAACGAAATGAGATTACAAGCAGACGGTATCGCCGAAATATCAACATTTTGACAACTTTTGCCCCAAATTCTAATAATGGTGGGCAAGTTCACGACACAAAAGACTTACTTGAAAAGAAAAGTGATTATAAAAAAAAAAAAAAAATACACAAGTAAAAGGTATTGACCCAAAGAAAAAAGAGAAGTTTAAAGAGTGAGGAGGAAGCTAATAATCTCCATGACATCTACGTTCATGAAGCACATAATTATTTCAGGAGAGTGTCCAGTAAAATGCTCAACATGTTGATTATCCTTATATTCGAATAATTTAAATAACTAAGCAGGAAGTTCTATTAGGAACTATTTCGAGGTGTAGCAATAGAAATCAATAACATGTAAGTTTGAGCATGTAAAAATCAAGAAACCTGAAAAACTGATATTGTGCAATACCCACCCAATGTTTTCAAGACGTAAAACAAAGATCCTTCTCCTTCATGGCCAATTAGATGACTAAGGTACCTGCATGGACCTTCCTTGTAATGGTGGATCTCCGGAGTTATCGGCCATGCAATTCCCAGTTTATGACCTTGTTTTATTGGGACAGATCTAACAAGAACCTGAAACAAAAACACAGACAGAAACAAAAAAATAATCCCTTTAATATCTAAAAACCTTTACCGTCTATAATTTTTGTAGGAGTTCCACATATTGAATACTTTGTCTAATCACATAAATGATTTACCACTAGTATGCATACCTGTAAATGTTCGGAGGTGCAAGGCTCACCAGGACAGCGGAAACAACTTCTTTCGGTGTTTCGGATGTCCTGGAACTTATGCTCCACCAGGTTTTGAATCTCATCAATATTTTCTGGAAATAAAATGCTAGTTGTTACTTGTTAATAGCTTAAAGCAAACATAATTTTGAGCCTGAAGTGTACAGGAAAAATTAATATTAACCTTTTCCGTATACAACCAGATGCATGAGATTGGCAGAATAATTTTCTTCATAAAATTTGAAGAGCTCTTGCCTTGTATCCAATCCCCTTGCTTTCGGTCTAACCTCCAAGGTATCCCAGTTCCCTACACAAGGAAGGTATCTAGCAACATTGTAAGAAATGATTAGGATATGTGAGTTTTTTTACATACAATGGGTGGATCTTAAACTCACTACCTAATCCTCCATCTTGTTCTTACAAAGAAATTAGGTTCCATTAATTTGAACTTTTTAGCTATAATGATAGGATTTGGAACTCTTGGCATCTACCCCATAATGGCTGTTGCTTAACATTAAGTCCTTGTTACTTACCATTATATATTTATCAAACCAAGTGGCACGAACACTTCCATGGCTAAAATCAAATATGGCTAGGAAAAGGAAAGAACATCGAGGCATGTTCACTGACAAACAATAAACACATTAAGATGGTATAGTATCTATAGATATAATTGTAAAGATGGGGAAAATTTTGATGGTCAAAAGCTTAGCCAATTTCGAAATTATTTGAGATCAGCACATTGAAACTTTTGTACTAGCTACAGTTAATGATGGCTTTCTAGGAGCCCTTTTTTTTTTTAATTTTTCTTTTTGGGGTGAGGGCGGCTACAGAGCAAATATTTGGAAAATTGAATGCAAGAAACATGTTCCTATGTAAGTTGTTTGGGCATCACCCAACCATTCCTAAAAGCTCCCAGCAATTTCACTACCACTTTTTGGCTAGCTGTCTTTCAAAGTCAAAATCAAGCCAAGAAGCCTACAAAGTAGTGCATTTCAAGAACATCGATTCTACAGATTGGACAAATTTGAAGGGAATATGATCCATGAAAAAAATTTGCAATATGACACGAGTTTTGCATCATAACTTTGCAGTGTTGGTCGAAGAATCAAAAACCAGGAGAAAAATACGTAAAAATAGGACACGGCATTCGTCTTCAATCTTACTTTGGTCCAACGTTTCATCAGTTTCTACCGACTATATCATGTGAGTAAAATTATCAAGATTACTTATAAAAGAAACAGTAAAAAGATAAAATCCTGACCCGTGCCGAATTTATGGAATGGATGACCCTCGATGCTCAAATGTTTCTGAAGCTGAAAAAGTGACAAATTTCACACAGAGAATGTGATTAGAAACAATTGACAGCACTACTATAAAAAAAAAATGTCATGGTATTTGTATATAAAAAAAAAATGTCATGGTATAATTCACATAAAAATAAGTAATTAAAAATATGAGAATTACTTTAGCCACAAAGAGATTACATAAAAGCAATCCTACAAACTGATATTGCTTGATGTGGTTCATTAGATTGTAAAGTTACTTTTAGCGTAAAGTAAATCTAACAGATCAGATGAACACATGTCAGTTTGTAAGATTATTTTGTTTAATTTCCATGTGGATGTAGCAGTACTCTTAAAAAAATACATAAACTGTGAAGATACGTTCATTAAATATTTTTCCTAATTTTGTGCGACTTAAGCATGAGTTTACATAGCTCAGCAAATTAAATAGAAGGCCCCACTTAAGGTACGATCTACTACCATTTCCTCAGTCACTCTAATAAGCACAAAAAACAGCAATTCTTTAATAGACAACAAATCTGATCGAGGATAGCAAGTAAGATTAGTACATTGAGCGTTGCAATTATAAAAGATGCATAGAAAGGACAGTAACCAATACCTGGTCCATTCTCCAAGCATCTGACAATAAGTTCTTCTGATTCTCTAAGAGAAAGAGAGAGAGACAGAGAGACATAAAGGTCTAAGATGAACCACATAAAGGCGTTAGCCAAGATCCATAAAAGAAGACTTACCAGAATTAACAGCTTTAATTTCCCTCATAGTAGCATCAGCTGACATCAAAGGTTTAATAAAGAACTGGGCAAACCTGAGCAGCAAACACAGACAGTCTAGGGTGATCACAATTCTGATGAAACTGATGATTATAACAGCCAACAGAAAAAGGAAGGAAAGCATCAACCTGTCCAAAGCTTCTTCAAAACAGTCGGTGTTAACATCAAAATAATAATTGGTTTGCTCTGAAGATGTGAAAGCATTTGTGCTGCCACCATGCTATGCATCAAGAAAATCAACCAGATAGAGAATGTGAAAACCCACATGAGTTGGCAATCTACAATGACATCGAATCAAAAAAATAAAAGTTTCTCAAGGCACAAATCTATCATTTTTGTGCCCTCAAATAGAAGGCAAAACACAACTGCCCAGCAAGAGGGTACACTGCTTTCTCTTAACATTTGTTGACCGTTAAACAAATAAAATGGAAAACAGAAGAAAGAAAAATGGGAGTCATGGCAGTAATAAGTTTGAAGAAGGCATAGTTATCTCTCCAAATTATGAATGGTAAGTACCTCTGCAATGTACTTGGAGTAACTATCTTCCAATGGGTATTTCTCACTAGCATAGAACAGCATATGCTCTGCAAATAATAAAAAAATGAGACAGGAAAAAGCTTATTTGCATCTAACCCCACTTCAAAATTTCAATGTTTGCTAAGTTAATCTGTATATAAACAAAATCCTTCTATAGTAAGTGACATATACTCAAAACAGAGCAATGTGCACATGTTGTCCGAGTTCATTATCTTCAACTTCACATCAGAAGCTACGAGCATTCGTTGAACAGCTTTCAATTATACAAAAAATATCTATGGGTATTTTTTAAAGAACAACGCCATGGCACAAACTTACAGAGACACGTTGCAAATTTGCAGTAAAGCAAATAGCACCGAAACTAACGGTAAAACAGACAAATATATGCAATTGAATATAGAAGGCATAATACTATATAATAATATCTCAAAAACAGAAAACCTTACCGAGAAAATGGGCGAGGCCCGGAAGGCCTTCGGGGTCGCTGAAGTAGCCCACCCTGACATCCATGGTAGCAGCACACTGGAAAAAGAAAGATGAAAATGAAAACCAGCAGACGAACACAGAGGTGAGCCTTAAAGATTATAACCGAGACTATAAAATCAGAAAAATAATTAAATCTGAAACAGGATAACATGATCGTAAACAACACCAGGAAAAAAGAAAGCAAAAAAGAAAGATCGGATTGCCTTATCGGTATCGGGATCGCTGATGAGTAGGACCTCAAGGGAGTTCTTGAGGACGATCCTTCTGTACTCCCTCTTGTCCGTCCTCGCCTTGAATATTTCCACTAGCTCTCCTTTTGCAACCGCCATTACTGAATGCAGAATGCGTATGAGGAAGAGACGACGACGAAGAGTCGAAGACTCGGAGAGAGTTTTTATAATTATAAAGGCCAAAAAGACAAGCTCAGCACGATGTACGGAGTGCCCTATAGACGCTTTTAGACGTGCTAGGTACAGTCCGAAAAGGCAGACCCCGCGTACGCTGTTGTTTGTCGTTTGTCCATATTAGCTTAGGTCAAATGACCAAATTGACCTCCTTTCAAAATTTTTTCAAAATCAATTGTTTCACCCTTTTACGAAGAGAGTTCCAGAATTCAAAAAGAGAAATCCATTTGCCGCTATCCAGTCCTGCGTGATCCAAATTTTTTTGTCTCCTCCACCATTGGCGTCGTGTCTATCTCCTCCACCATCAGTGTCGTGCTCAACTCCTCCACCACTATCAGTCGATAACATTGATGTTTTTCAAATGAAAAAAATTGTTTTGCCGCTATCTAGTCCGTGCGACCTAGACTTTTTTGTCTCCTCCACCACCGGCGTTGTACTCGACTGTGGCTGATCTAAAAGATGCATGCATCAAGTGTGGTTGGGAAGGGTTAGGGTGTGCCAAGAATGCTCCTACAAGACATATTCACTTAAGCTTCCACTTGAAAATCATTTGTGAATTAAATTACCAACGGCAATAAGTTAAACAAGTTGGCTGCGGGCAGTTGGAGAATTAAAGGAAACAGCCATAATATATTATATATAACAAGCATTTAGTTCATTTTTAACAGATCTGTACATAACAGTTCTAAGTTTCATGTGTTCATATCAAAGAATAAAATCCATGCCACAAAAGGAACAAGTGATCACCAAAAGCAACAATGCTGAATGTGATAATACCAAAAATAGAAGAAGCCACCAATGTTATGGCATCATAATTACCTAGCAGAATGTAATGTCAAATACTACATGCAAATATGTGCACAGGAGTGGTGGCAAAAAGTGCATGGTCAGAGCATGTTGAAGTCCCTATAGACACCATTACTTTCTAGAAATTGGAAAGTCACCTATATATACTAAGGTAGAGTGCAGGAAATTAAAACTTAAAATGTAAAATAGGATCCAGTTTTACATGCATTGGCTGATTAGAAAGCTAGGTGCAAACCATATTCCGAAATCATCCTGCTTAAAGTAATCGATGGGCCCATGTAATCCCCTGATTGGCAAAACCTAGAGATCATTGCATTCCATGAAACTGAGTCATTCCATCTCACACATTTTCTCAAACAACTGGACTGCAGCTTTGAGTTCACGGCATTTCCAATACAAACTCAAAAGTGAATTTCCAACAAAAACGTCATTTAAAACTCCAACTTCAACATGTGCCTAGAAACTTGTTTAACCTTTTCTACATTAGAAAGCATACCAAATGCCTTAATTAAAGATGTATAGAATTTGAATTGCTCAGCTAGAAAACCATATTGCCATAATAGAGAAAAAAATGAAGATGTATGAACCAAGGGTTTTACTAAATCAACATTGCCATATCCACAGAAATGATGCTCTTTAACTCAATAACATCAACATGAAATATAAATGAAATCATGAACTTTTATAAAAATCTATGATTTCATTTATGTTTCGTGTTTGAAGGATAACTTCCACTAGCAGACAGCGTATTACAAAAGTTCATGATTTCATTTATGTTTCATGTCTGATCATTGATAAAATAGCAATTACTCTAGCGCTCAGATGGAAATGTGGTTTTGTAAATAATGCCATAACAGAGAAGACAACAATGGCACGAAGAAGATTACTCCAACGCTCATATGGAAGTAACCTATCGCACGAACGAAGTGGAATTAGGGCTCAGAAGGAATTACTCTTTTGGCATCGTCCTCAGCTCCTCCACCACCTCACACAACGACGTTAGCCACCACCTAGCACGACGACGTTAGGGTTGGGCAAAGCTTCAATCTCAGGGATGAAAGAGGAGAGCAATCTCTCATTAAGGGAAGAGCAGTATCGAGTGAGGAAGGGGAGAGTTGTCTCAAGCAAGACGACGTCGTACAGAATAAGAGTAAAACGGATCGTTTTGCCACGTTGGGCATGCGCACCCAATCCCCTAACATGGGACTGTATAAAGAATTTCTCTTTATGTATTAAAGCATCCTCATTCGGTTTTCCATAAAATTTTCTATAATTTAACTCAAAATCACATTTCTTCAAATTTATCTCTAAATTTTATTCATCTTCTAAAAACTCCCTACATCTCATTCCACATCTCTATCTCTATTCTATTAAATAATATTTCTCTATTTTTTTATTACTTTTTTTTCTCTTTTCCATTTACAATCTTAACTACTAACTCTTTTGTCTTATTATCTTCTTTTCAAATTTCACTTTCTACTAAATGTTTATACAATCTTGACTATCCAATACAATATTATTTTTAAAACGAAATTCGTATTTTAAAAATAGTAATTTTTTTTTAATATGTGCATTTTCTAACGTGATACGCAATTATTTTTATTTAATACTCTTTATCAGTTTCTCTAATCATAATACCTAGTCATGTATTGATAATAAAATTTTTTGTCATTTCTGTAACAGTAATATTTTTTTTCATTTATCCAACGGTAACTTTTTTTGTCTTCTCTCAAATGGTAACATTTTTTGTCATATATGTAACGATAAATTTTTCGTCTATAAATACGTATATTGATAACATTCATATTCTTACAAACTCAAGTCTTATTTGATCTATAGAACCGAAATTCAATAGTTTCCCCTGATCTCCCACTCCCTTGATCAAATGGCTCGTACTTTCTTTTGCAAATTGCTGACATACGTATCTTCTAAAGATGATAGCGATGTTGTTCTTAATGACGATGTCAATGGATAGTCATCGAGGCATCGTGGCAATCGCCAACTTCGTAAGTTTATTCGGCGTGATCATATTCAGGGGCACGAGCGCCTATTTCGCGATTATTTCGCAGAAAATCCAGTATATCCCTCGAATCTATTTCAAATGAGATTTCGGATGAGCCGTCTCCTATTTGTCCGTATTCTAAATGATGTGAGTCCTATGAGCCGTACTTCATCTAGAGAAGAGATAATGCCAGAAGATTAGGTTTATCTTCTATGCAAAAAATAACCGCAACACTTAGAATGCTGGTGTATGGGGTTACTGGAGATTTTATGGATGAATACATACGTATTGGTGAAAGCACTGGAATGGAGAGCCTTAAAAAATTTTCTGAGACAATAGTAAGTGTTTTTTCATATGAATATTTGCGGTCTCCAAATGCAAATGATATTGCCCGATTGCTTGTCGTTGGTGAACAACGGGGATTCCCAGGAATACTGGGAAGCATTGATTGCATGCATTGGAAGTGAAAAAATTGTCTCGCAGCCTAGAAAGGTATGTACTTCGGCCACATCCGTGAACCTATTATTATTTTAGAAGCAGTTGTTTCATATGATCTCTGGATATGGCATGTATTTTTTGGTATGTCCGGTTTACATAACGACATTAATGTGCTAGAGAGATCTTTTATTTTCACAGAACTTGCCCAATGACGTGCTCCTCCAGTCAATTACACAATCAATGGCAACGACTACACTATGGGGTATCACCTTGCGAATGGTATTTATCCCAAGTGGCGAACTTTTGGGAAAACGATTCCATCACCACGAGGGAATAAGAAGAAAAATTTTGTGAAAGCACAAGAATCCGCAAGAAAAGATGTCGAGCGTGCATTCGGGATACTTCAACAACGATTTGCTATCATTCGTGGACTTTCCTGAATGTTCAAAGTGAATGAACTAACAAATATAATTAAAAGCATGTGTTATTCTACATAATATGATCATTGAAAACAAGCATGATGATAGTGAGAGTCTGAATATTGAGTATGATCAACTTGATGATAATCTCACGGAATTGTCGCGCAATCATACAACTGAGTTTAAAGACAGCTCGGCACATCATTAGCTCCAATAAGATCTAATTGATATCAATGACCACTATATTCCCAACATTAGGCATGTTGCATTATAATATGTTATTTCCTTCATGTTATTTTAAATTATGTTTGAGTTAATCTACTTTGCATTTGTATTTCTTTAATGTTAGTAGTGACTATATTAATGGTAATCAAATTTTGCCTCGTATTTCCTTGAGTATAATAGTGGACTATATTTGACGTAATTTGTAATTGTTTCTGAAATTGTAATGGCCAATTTACTTGCATAAAAATATCAATTTACATCACAACAAAAATATAAAAATATATTTACATTACTTTTTACACATCTATCATTGTCCAAAACATAAAACAAGAAATACAATTTTTGCCAAAAATATATTTAATCAATGTTCAATCTGCTGCAACATTGCGTCTCGCCATGATTTCCCTCTAGAGTTGTTGGAAATATAACCGCTGCATTTCTGGCATGCCACTCACGTCCATCATCATAATGTGCCGATCTGCTTCTTTCAACGCGAGCTCTACTTTCTGCGCCTCTAACCTCAGTCTTTCGTCCTCTTGACGGATTTTATTTAGCTCTTTTTTCCGATCAATTACCATCTTCTTGTCCTCCAACCTCAGTCTTTCATCCTCAAGATATAATTTTTTTTCCTTTTTTTCCTTGTTATACTCCATCTTCTCGGCCTTAAGGCAATAAAACTCTTTCTCCTGAGCGCGTGACTTATTCAAAAGAGTATACTTTATCTTCCTGAGTTGGAAATTTTTCTCTGCTTGTCTGCCTTGGGCCTTTCATTTTCCTTTCTCAGCTTTCCTTCCAATTGGTCAGTCCAATTTGATAACTTCATTCTCCATCACATTATCCGCCTCGATATCAAATACTAAATCAACCATAGTGCCAGAACATCAAGTTGGGATCAGGGATTGGGACATCGTCTTCCTTCGCTTTAGATCCTCATTTGTGGCGCGCCGAATCCACTTAGGTTGGTCCTTCAACAGGTCCCAACAATGCTCGAACTGGAATGAGCATTTTTTTAGCGATTGGTATATAACCTTGGCCTTGTCAAACTTGCATGTAAACAAAAAAATCCATGTTAAACCAATGTAGGAAAAAATAATTTTTT
Organism: Carya cathayensis; assembly: GCA_011037825.1. Lineage (NCBI taxonomy): Eukaryota > Viridiplantae > Streptophyta > Magnoliopsida > Fagales > Juglandaceae > Carya > Carya cathayensis. Next base: position 1,064,820 of record QGSO01000255.1, on the reverse strand, counting down.
CGAAAAACAAGTAAGAGTATGAAAATTCTACCTTGTCTTGCTCGGTCATACCACTTTGATTTAACCCTTCAACTTGGGCTAGTTTTGCACAAAATTTGTTTGTGGCCTTTTGGACAACTGACCACCAATGTATTAAAGACTTTATTGTCCACTCATTTGTGGTTTCTTTAAATTGCTGGAAGTACTCAAATATTTTTTCTCAAAGTTGGGAGTGTTTTTTATTTGTTCCCTGGACGACATCAAGGTTACAATTTAACCATGCTGAGACAAATAACTTGTCTTCTTCGGGGGTGAAGTTCGCACCCCTGACTGATTTCCTAACGCTGATAGGCTCGTTAGGGGGTAGGGGTAAAGAGTCATCAAGGGTCATAGAAGATATTCCCCTTTGCCCACCGTAAGTGGGGCCAAGTTGAGGATCTTGACTAAAGAGGTTGGTGAAGTACATTTGTTGAGGATCTTGTGAATCCATCTCTAAAAAAATATTGAAATGTTAGAGCCCGGTTTACTTTGAAGTTTGGGTTTTGGTCGGGGTCGCTGACTCAGGAATCGAATGGTGACATCATGGAAATTTGGCCACCCACTCATGACTGCAACAACCGATTGCCGGTACTTGTTGGTCGTCCGGGTTACCTAGCCATTAAGGAGATGGCCATAAATATCCCATATCCCCACATGCAGTTGTCATCATCACAGCCGAGAGGGTTTATTTTACACATTACTTCTCTATCACATCAGAATACAAAATAACAACAAACAGCATGCAAATCACAACACTGCAAATAAGAGCATTCCCATCCGGTCCATTTATATTGAATATATTAATAAATGTGGCTCAGAATGGTGTAAATATTGACAGCATGCGTAAGCAAGGAGTCTAACATCGAAGGGCTGTAAAACCTCACCCGAACCCCGATTGCCTTTTGTGGAAAGTACCACAAATTGCAACTTGGGCCATTCGGGTGAGGATTACCCCGCCATATCGATGGGGCCCCATTAACACTTCTGAATTAACTCCATCATCATAGCCTAATAATAGCCCCCTCCTCCGAGAGAAACAAAACACTGCAAATGACCCAACAACATAGAATAAATTACTTATTTTCTAGAAATGAGCAATCAAAATGCAGATAACTGTACAAGAATCCGAATGACCCAACAACAACACAATACAATTTGCATTGGAAAAAATCATAGTTGTACATAACAGAGCCTCGATACGAGACACAAAAATGTAAATAAAATGCAGGGAGTACATAGCCATCATGTTATAGGAGAGGGTTAAAAACAAATCAATACAAACTATTATATTAAATACAAAAATATAACAGGTTAACCGATTGCCTTTAGTGCATTAACAACAAACCAACATTCAAACAAATATTATTGAAATGTAAATCACTATCTATATCTTTCAAAGACTCACAACGTATTAGAGGCAAAAACAAAACCAAACTTAAAAGAGTCAGAAAGTCCTAACAATTTCCAGCCAAACTTTATGGGGAATATTGCCTTGGTATCAAGTTTTTTTCATTGCTAATCAAATATTTTAACCCAACAAACAGCAAGAGAGGAGGCAAAAAATATGGCCATGTATTCTGATTCAATACATGCATTGGAAGAGGGTAGGCACCATAAACAAATAGTTTCAGTTTCTATGGGAGAAATCAGTTTGGTTCCCTTCATCAAATTTTTTGATGTTATAACGAGCAACCCCAATGCACCAATAAACCAAGCATCCAAACAAACAGCATGCCTATATATGATAATGTAGCCTCTCCCTTAATTTAATTAACAACATAAAAATGTAGATTCATTACAAAATATGAAGGAACCTAAAAAATGGAGCAAATATACAATTGGTCCCACCCAAGCATTGAAACTGTAGCTTCCTCACAAAATATCTTGCAACTCTAAAAATGGAGCAAATATACCATTGGACCCTCCCCTCATTAATTAACTAAAAAAAATGAAGCAAATATAATATATATACACCAGCTATCTTCCAAAATATATATCATTGGATCCTCCCCATCTACCAAAAAAAAGGGGGGTTCCCCTCTCCACTACAAAACAGGTTTTATGTTACACACGAAATCAGTTTATAAGTGTATACTCATTTTTCATACAGGTTTCAGTAATTGATATAGAAGCATCCACTCTATTATATGAAAACCATATTGCAAGTGAAATTAGTGCTGGTGTTATCTCTCTCCAATTCCAAACCTGCAGTTTACACAGTTTTGAGAAGAAAATTGTGGTTGTGACAACAAAATACTAATATGTTTTGGCACTTGATAGTGATACTGGAAATACACTGAGCACTGTCAGTGTTCATCCTAAGAAACCTTCTAAAGCTCTATTCATACTCTAAACAATCAAGTGGTCAAGATCTTAGTAAAGGAAAAGGGCTTCTCATATTCCATACCAAAGCAGTATACAAACAATTTCTACATATCAAAATTTTATTTACAAAGAATAGAATTCCTCATTGGAAAATGCACTAGGAATAAAAACAACAACCGAATAGATGGAGCAAGGATTCAAACGCAATAAACCAACAAAAATATGATTAAAAAACCAAGCATAGAGATAAATATTAAATAAATCGGAAAAACATCAACAATTTCATGATGCAAGGATTCGGAGCAAGGATTGAGCAATTCTAACAAATCGAAAAAACCCCAAATCTTTAACTGAAAATCGAGAATCATATCCCTGTGAAAGTTCTAAACTCCACGAAAAAACTTCTATTATTCTCTTCTCAAAGATCTCTCATAGACTTGAGGAAAGAAATGGGTCATGGCATCGGGACCAAGAACAACGAAAAGAAAGAAATAGAGAACCAGAGAAACATGAAATCATGAAACCACAAAGATTTTGAAGAAAAACATATAACCGATGGAGAACTGCAATCGACAGAGATGCTGAGCGAGGGAGTGGCCAACCGTTTACCCTAGCGAGAGAGAAGAAGACGCGAGGGAAGGGGAAACCGGAATGGGGTTTGTTGGGGATGCTGACGCATAGTGATTCTACAAATATGGGAAAACCCTGTACAGATCGTAAATGACAACCACAAAATGGGGACGCAGATGGAGAGGGGTTTTTAGGTTAAACACTAAAAATTTCTCTAAATTTTGAGAATATGGGAGATATCAGTGTTTTAAATTTCATACCGTACCGGTCGATACGGCCGAAATATAGCGTACCGGAATCCTAACCGGTACAGAGAATGTATATGTTTCGTACCAGCAAAAATACCGGCCATACCGGTGTGTTTCGGCCAGTACCGGCCGATATTTCAAATTTCGACCGGTACGTATAATAGGGGGCGGACTGGGTCTGAAGTCATCTGGAGTCTGGACATTTTTGTAATTTTGTTCAATGACAATGGCATTTTTGAAATATTATGTTACTGGCATTGCAGCGTTTTACTAAAAGAAAAGTAAAAAGTACAAATGATATTACTACTTACTACACGTTTGAGTCAGTACTTGATATCCTTTAAATTAAAAAAAAAAAAGAGTCAGTACTTGATATTGAAAATAGTATTATAATTTTTTTAATTAATTTAAAGTAGATATGATATTTTCTATTCTAAATAAAATAATAAAAAATATATTATGTCTTTCAATTAGTTTTCCTTACTTGAAAGTTTAAAATTGTATTATTATTTTATGTAATCTTAATTAATTTTTTTTATTATTTTAGTTGGTACTATTATTTTTTATTTTTAATGTAATTTCAATATGAGTGCTTTTATTTTATTAATTGGATTTAGACTTATTTGATTTTACAAGTACGTGTATTGTGTTAAAACTTAAGACTTGTATTGAAAAGTAGTATTATTGAGTTTAAGATTTATTTTATTATTATTTTAGAATATAATTTTTGTGTATATATATATAATTTATATATATAAACTATTCTGAAACGGTATTGATATCGAAATATTTTTTTCTAGTATCTTGACCGATAGAGCCTCTAATTCGGCATTCAAAACTTTAGGAGATATACAAACCCGGATGGGATGCTCTTATATATCTTATACGTACGTCGCCCTTTCCAACCGCCCTGTCATTTCTTGCTTATTAGAAAAACAATAAATAAATAGTAGGGTCCCCGTTTTCTTAAGAGGGGAATAGCAATTAGAAAACTTATATTCTCAAATAAAAATGATATTACCTAAGTTTGTTTTCTTAATTTAACCTTTCATGTATTTTATTTTATTTTATTTAATAGTAAAAAAAGTGACTATTAATATTTTTAATTTTAAAATTTTTTAAAGATGTTTAAAATATATTTAAAAGAAAAAGGAAAAAGAAAGTGCAATTTGTATTGGAAGCACATGACCAAGTAGGCAAACTTGGATGGTATAGTAGTACTACTCATTCTCAAATAGGTATATAGAATACACACATAATAATTTATATGACATAGTTTGATTTCATAAATAACTTTTAAAATTTAAATTTTATGAATCAAATTAATATACTATTTAAATGATGTAAATAGTATATCCTATCTAAAGGCTTGAAAATAAAATAAATTGTTAGGAATCAATCCTATATAGACCATTTCTACCTCGTTGTTCAACTTATTATAACATTGAAACAAAATACCATAAATTTTTAAATCCAAGGTACTGCATGGGCATGTTGGATTAGGGGGGAGATCGGTTCGGTCCGGTCCGATTCCGGGGGGTTTGATGGACCGGACCGGACCTATTTGGTCCAGGGGGTCCCTACCCTGGACCGGACCGAATCTCAATAGAACCGGGCGATCCGGTCCCAATCGGGACGGTCCGGTCCGGTCAGTCCAATCAGTCCGACCAGACTCCAAATGGGCCAATGGCCCAATTTTTTTCTTACATCAATTTCGGCCCAACAGTTAAAATCCACTAACAATTTATCTAATTTGAAGCCCAAAATACCAAAAAAATACTTAGAAAGAAAAATAAAAAAAACCATTAAAAAAAATTATCTATATACATAAAATTTGAATAAAATATTTTACTACCAAAAAAATAAAAAATTTCTATATACGTGACTACTTCCAAACAATTTAAAGATCAATCAATTATAGTATATACTATTTAATATTTATCATATATCTAAAAAAGGAAAGAAAGGTCTTCTAAAAAAAAAAAAGAGAAAAATACAGCAAAAATCAATTTTCATGTATCTTACTTTACATACATCATACATGGTACATCAAATGATTAAAATCTGCATTCTAAAAGGCCAAAAAAATAAAAATCCATTCCCAAGCAATCTGCAAGCATATTTAAAAAATTCAGACCTGCAAGCATATTTAAAAACTAAAAATTAAAAAGTCTTAAAAAAAAGAACTATCAAAGATTAGAAGTTATATTTAATAATTTACATCAAAAGCACTGATGCACAGTGCACTATAACAGACTAACACTAGCATAAATTACGTAAAAAATAAAAAAAGACCAACAGTAGCATCTAAAAGTTAACATAATTACATCAATACAAAATACAAATTATACAATTAGGTAATTGTTGAATCAGTCCCTAACCATTAGCAAATTCCTCACATTCAATTTCTCTATCAAGGTTGAGATCACGATTCACAGATCTGCAGATAAAAAAGTAAAAAACCAAGGCGATTTTAATAGAGAAGCAGATTTTACCTACAAATCACATCTAGAAAGAAATAAAATTGGAAAAAAAAATACAGATTTTAAACAAAATTTTGATCTTACATCAACATTGTGTTAAGACCCGGTAGCCATTGAATTTGATCCTTCTGCAGAATAAGCCAATTCCCCAACAAGTTCTCCTTCAATCCATAAAATTTAATACAAAACAAATTAAATAAAGTTAAAATAATATAGAAGATAAAACAAAATATACCACAAAATAAATCAAAGTTAATTGATTACATACCCATATCTATCTGCTTCTCAAATTCCTCCACTTCATCCATTAAAGTCCTAAGGCTTATTGGAGTAGAGGAAGAACGGAGCCAATTTTGTGCGCATATGAGAGCCTCAACCATCATCGGATTTAAACTACTTCGGAAAGGGTCAAGTACACGACCCGCAGTGCTGAATGTAGATTCAGAGGCCACAGTAGATACCGGTATTGCAAGTACATCGCGTGCAACCTTTGAAAGTACGCGATATCTAACTGAATTCACCTTCCCCCAATTTAGTAGGTCAAAATTATCACCTTCATCCTCACATTTTTCAGCTAGATATCTATCAACCTCTAACCTACTTTCCAAAGAGTCTTCTGACTGTAACTCTTGCTTAAATTGGGCCATCAATGCAGCCTGTCTATTCGTAGACTGAGGTGTGGAAGGACTTGCATCTTCAGGTGGAGAACTTGTGCGTTGAGGAGAACTCCCTTCTTCATTTTGGATGTATGCCTCATACATGCGGATAAATGTATTTTTCACCTTCCAACTCAAATCAATGATTTTTGATTGATCATATGCATACATTTTTCTCAACCCAAAGTCAAGATATCGCATCTTGTAACAAGGATCAAGAACAATCCCAACGTACAATAACATATTCTGATTATCCATATTCTCTCAATACTTTTCAAACTTTCTCTTCATATTTGAGGCCATTAATCCCACCACGAGACTTCCTTCTTCACACTCTATGTTAATGGCATTTTTAATATTCACCAACTCCGAAAAAAAGGTATTGCAAGTTACATACTCACCCCCCGAAAAGCGTAAAGTTGCATCATGAAATAATGCAAGAAACTTCTCAAACAACCGTACCTTATCCCAATCGGATGCATTGGGAGGCCCTAACTTCTTTGACTTTCTCCTAGTTACCACATCACCTTCATCATCTCCAATACTACTTAAAAAGCACATATCTTCTTCCTCCAACCGATCAAAAGCTTTTCTAAATTTTCCAGCAGCCCTCTCCAACATAAGATAGGTGGAGTTCCACCTAGTCGGTATATCTAGGCAAACATGACTTTTGCATTTAATCTCTTCCAATACCACACACTTCTTAAATGTACCCCACATTTGAGGGGAGGATTTAACATACTTCACAACACCCCTCACCTTCGCAATAGACTCCTCATACTCTTTCAATCCCTCACGTACAATTAAATTCAGAATGTGTGCACAACATCGAACATGCAAGAATTCATGTTCCAATACTGTATCCCTCCTATACTTGGTTTTTTTTTTCAAATAAGAAATGACCTCATTATTAGAACTTGCATTATCAAGAGTGATAGCAAGTATTTTCGGTCGCCCCCAATCATGCAAACACAACTCTATGCCTTTACCAAGTGTATCACCCTTGTGATTTTCAACCAAAGAAAAGGAAAGAATCCTCTTATGTAGCTTCCAGTCATTATCAATAAAATGTGCTGTGAGACACATATAATTAAGGTTTTGCACGGATGTCCATGTATCCGTGGTGAGGGAAATTCGTTGCCCTCGAAGAGCACTTTTTAATTTATCTTTTTTCACTGATAAACAAATTAAAACAATCCTTCGCAATCGTCCAACGGGATGGAATCCCTACCCACTTAGGGCAAACCACAAGCATAAGCTTTCTAAAACCCTCCCCTTCAACAAACCTAAATGGCAACTCATCAACAATAATCATCTCTGCCAAGGCTTGTCGGCAAGCCTCAACACTAAATGAAATGGGCACAAGTCCCCCACCACCACTACCTCCCTCCATTTTCCAACCTAGAGCCGTCTGGGACTTATCCGTATTCTTAAACGGACCTTTTTTACATTGCTTCTCAATGTGATGTTTCATAGACTTTGTACCATTGATCTTTGTATCACACGCATACGAAGCACCACAGTAATTACATGCAGCCCTAGGTTTAGTGGGATCCCCTTTTGGTATTCTTGTAAAGTGATCCCAAACCATTGACCTAACTCTACCGCTTTGTGACCCACCAATGTTAGATTTATCACTTACATTGGATGGGGGTGGGGGCGGAGGCATACCAGGGCTTTGTATTGACTCTTGCACATCATTGGTTGAAGTTGACGAATCCATCTAGAAAAATAAACAACCAACATTGGATTAACCATTTGATTCATCAAAATGAAATTATAAATTTATTTTTATAATAATAAATTTTAAAAAAAAATTCATTTGTTTAGTTCGCTCGAGCGGAGTGTCGAGCGATAGTCGAGCGTTCAACTCTGCCTGAGTTCGCTCGAGCAGAGTGTCGAGCGAGAGTCGAGCGCTCAACTCTGCTTGAGTTCGCTCGAGCAGAGTGTCGAGCGCTCAACTTTGCCTGATTTCGCTCGAGCGGAAAGTCGAGCGAGAGTCGAGCGCTCAACTCTGATTGAGTTCGCTCGAGCGGCAAGTACGCGAGGCTCGAGCGAACCCATCTGTTTTCCAGAAATTCCAAATTGCCAATGCTCTAAAATCCACAACTATACAGCATACAAACAAGCCTAATATCCACAACTATCAAGCAAAAACCCAAAAATCAAAACTAATAGGTAAGAATCTATAAAAATAATAGAGAGAGAGAGAGAGAGAGAGAGAGAGAGAGAGAGAGAGACACCTCGTTCGGTAAAGAATGGAATGCAATGGTTGGACTTGGGAATTTGAGATGCGACGGAGGGGCAACGGCTTGGAGGGGATGCACACAGCACAGGGCTAGGGTTTGTAGAATTTGTGAGATGAGTTTCTAAAACACTTGAGAGAGAAAGTGAAGAGTGAAGAGAGTGAAAACTGAAGACTGAAGGGGGATTGGAGGGAATCGGGGGGGAGGGGGGGAAGGGAAATTATGTGCTGAAACGACGCCGTTTCAGCACATAATTTCAGAAAAAAAAAAATTAGGGTTGCGTGAAACGGCAACCCATATAACTTCTTCTTAAATATAATATTAAACAATAAAAAAAATTAATAAGTTGGTAAAAAATTAAAAATATATTTAAGTTAGTAAAAATAAAATTAGGTAAATTATTTAATGTGTATTATTTAATTAAATCACTAAAAAAGTAATAATTAATTGTTAATTTAGTTAATTATTACTAACTTAGAGAGTTTTTAATGTTTTTGAAATTTACTAACTTAGAGAGTTAGACTTTGAGTATATCAATTGACAATAAAATTATTTTTTTATTTTTATATCCAAGGGAATATATTTAATACTTATGTAATTAATAATTATATTTAATTTATTATATATAACTAATAATATTAATATCAATAATATGTAATAACACTAGTTACACTAGTACTATTAGTAATTTACTATATAGTAAATTACTAATAGACTATATATAACTAATAGTATACTATAATTAGTAATTACTATTATATATATATTAGTAATTTACTATATACTAAATTACTAATAGACTATATATAACTAATAGTATACTATTATATATATTAGTAATTTACTATTATACTAATACTATTAGTCTATTAGTATATAGTAAATTAGTAATATTTATTAACTTATTTACTATAGTCTACTAACTAGATAGTCTAGATGTAATCTCTAGTAACTAATAATATTAATATGTAATAACACTAGTTACACTAGTACTAATAGATAATAACTTAAAGATATTAATTTAATATATATAACTTATAGTATACTATAATTAGTAATTACTATTATATATATATTAGTAATTTACTATATACTAAATTACTAATAGACTATATATAACTAATAGTATACTATTATATATATTAGTAATTTACTATTATACTAAATACTAATACTATTAGTCTATTAGTATATAGTAAATTAGTAATATTTATTAACTTATTTACTATAGTCTAATAACTAGATAGTCTAGATGTAATCTCTAGTAACTAATAATATTTATTAACTTCTTTATTATAAGTTTATAACTAATAACTAGATGTAAATATCATGTAATACTAATAACTAGTAGTGATTTATTAATTTAGACTGTTAGTGATTTAGTCTTAGTCTTAGTAAGTTAGTATAAATATTATTATATTAGTACTACTGTATTAGTATAAAATTATATATATTAATAATTAGTATGATAAATATTAGCCTATTAGGTGAGATAAAAATTATAAATAATTATATACAATTATAAAAATTATAAATAATTATATACAATTATAATTATTATATAAATAATAAAATATATTATAATTCATTCGGTCCGGTTCGGTCCGGTCCGGGGCAAAAAGCCCCTGGACTGGGACCGAACCGAAACCCATCGGTCCGGAGAAAATGGGACCGAAACCGACCGGACATTCTCCCGGTCCGGTTCGGTCCCGAAACTACCAGTCCGGTCGGTTTTGCCAGTCCGGACCGGCTGATACTCTCCCTTGTGTTGGATCACGATTGACTCTTGTATTGACCAAATTCGATTGCAAAAAGTTTGAAAATCTGATCATATATACCATGCTATCGATAATAACTGGTAGATAATTGGGCTTAAAATTTATAGGGTACAGTGCAGCTTTTGACTAACCTGACATAGAAGGAATTTTTATATAACTTTAACGAACATTATTAAAAAAAAAGTACCTAATAATTTCTAATAATTTATTTTAAGAGTTCTTTAGAAAACCCCAATATATATTTTAATCATATTTCTAGTTTAATATTGAAAAAACAAATCTCACTATAAATGACTCTGTAAATAAAATGTGAATACAAAAATCTACTCCATATGACTCCCATGACCTCTTTTTCTAAAGACCTTAAAAAAAGGAAAAAACAAAAAACATTGTTACAATATATATATATATATATATATAAACTAAACTCACAAATTGATATGGTTTCATGGAATCTATTAGATCTACTTTATAATAATACTAATTTTACAATCAGACATATCATATCAAGCCACTTCAATTTATGAGTTTAGTATTTTTGTATAATCACTTTAAAATTAAAGTATTTTTTATTTTTTATTTTTAAAGACCTACAATTGAACCCCTGTTTGCACAAAAAGATGCAAACCTTAATTACCACTCAAAAAACCTTGTTCGAGAGACATTAGTAGGGATTAATAGACAGGAAATACCCTAACATCATCCAAGAAAGGGCCACAAATATGACCATAATCATGAAGCCTTGTGTGATAGTAGGCACTGAAAAATGTTATCCTTGTCCGAGCCGAGATTGCTTGGAACTTGAAACTTTCAGTTTTAAACCCTCCTTTTCCTTTAGATGCATATGGTACTTTTAAAGTTTCCTTGGCAGCAAAGGCTTCAACCATCATATCGCCATGGCAGGCGTTCTTAGCGTCTCCAATTGTGAATGTAAGGTTGTAAAACTTGCCGGGAACTGTTCTGATGATTTGGGCAATGGCGCTCTCTCGCCCTGCAACAAGTTCAACTGCGGCGAGTCCCGAGGGAACGTAGAAGTGCTTACTGTCGATGTACTTCACCGGTTTGAGGGACTCGATGATCCAACCGGGGAGTGGGGAGATTAGATCAAGTTGCTTTGGAGGGAGGAGGATTCCGGTGGAGAAGTTCTTGAACACGTGGGGGCCTATTTCAAAGCCTGCATTTTTCACGAGGTTACCTGCATGCATGGACAGCACGGACGAAGTAAGTTAAAATCTAGATAAGAGATTGAAACCAAAGATCACAGGGACAAAAACAAACCTTTGGTATACTTGACGGGCAGCAACTCCTTGATTGCAATGGCATCCAAGAGGGGTCCACAAGTGGGGTCCTCCTGAATCCCAGGGTTGTGAAATGTTATCTTGACAACCTTAGAAGTTGCCTTGAAAGCGTAGGCATAAGTGTCACCTCCGTTACTGCTAAAAAGGGTCTGAATAGAGAGGTCTGTTGACTGACCAGGGACTGAAACCCTCAGCACTTCGTCTTGAGCACAAGTTCTTGTCGCCCCAAACGTGACGGAGTAAATAGCGCCTGGATTGACTTTCACGCCTTGAGAGATGGAGGCCTCATTCCCTAGTTTAACCGCGTGAACCCCACGAGGAACGGCGAAGAAGAAGCCGCCTGGTTGAGGCCCACCCGAGACGTACTCCACCAAGCCGTTGATTTCCCATCTTGGGAGCGAGTATTTTCCTTTGATTACTGTCTTCTGGAGGTTTGATTTCGCTGGTGATTCTTCAAAGTTGCCATTTGGGAGAAGTTCTGTTCAAATTTAAAAAAGACAAAAAAATGAAACGTAAAACAAAATTATACCCATAATTGGCTGAAACTACACAAAGCACAATGCTTATGGATAAATCAATCTTCTTATAATGGTTCGAGGTTTCTGTCTTTTTCTTGTTTTACTTGTATGAAGTAGATTTCCCCGAAGACATATATATAAGTTCGAGGCCCTGGAAAATAGCAACGTTGCTTTCCCCGAATACATATATATACAAGGAACGGAGAAAACTGAGAGCCAGGCGGCCATGGACAGGCGCCTCTCAGTCTATATATACTCATGACTAATTTTACATTGCTGCAAAAAATAAATAAATAATGAAAAGAGTAAGCTATTTACCATCAAGATGCAGATCAGTAATAGCTGCAGAAGCAGAGCCATTGCAGAGAGAAAAGAAAACCACAAAACAAAGAGAGAGAAGTACTGCCATGTTGTTGTTTTGCAGTGGAAGAAGCACCCAGAAAGTGCACTAAATAGTCAAAGAAGAAGCGCCTAAAAGTGAGAGATCTCAAAACCAAAGGGACAGATTGTTATTATAATATGCCAACCTTTGAAAAAAGAAAGAGTCAAAGATGTCGAAGATAAAGAAAGAAGCCCACGTTAAAGGCCACCGAATTACTCGGGGATTTGTCGGTCAGTGTCTACATACTTTTTCAAAAGTTTAAGCTCCATTTTCTACGTAGCTTTGAAGTGTTATGTATTGGAGACCCCATGCACATGACCTCCAATATAGATGCCCGTGATTTGCTCCTATGTATATGTAAGATCCAGCATTAATTCAAAGTTGCTCATTATATATATGATTATTTATAAGAGAAATGTTTTGATCATAGATAAATTATGCAAAAGTAAATTTGCAAAATGAAATAGTTTTATATGATATAATATTAAATTATAAAATTACTTTTATCATAAAATAAATCTAACAGATCACGTAAAAATATGTTAATTTATAAATTTAATTTTATGTAATCCCTTCGCATTTATATCATTTTTCTATTCAAAATCAAGTCACGTCCACATACTACGCCAAATAAGATAATCATTGTTAGATGTACATAGTTCGTACACACTTCGACTCTTTCAAGTACCACGGTATAAATATTAATTAAATTTTCTAAATTTTATCGAGTTGTACTGCACATTTCGGGTTGCGAACTATAGTATATATAAATTAATACTCTCGATCTATGATGTCACGTAGTCAACTGCTATGCATGGGAATTAAGCATATGAATTTCTTTCTTGAGCAATACTACATATATTCTCCATTTGGAGACTGCAATATAGGCTTAGGTAATTTTATGTTTAAAAGTTTTTAAAATTATAAAAATATCCTTCTTAAAATGATAATTTTTTTCATTTAATAAAGGGTCTGCATGTGCAGGCCTTAAGTGGGAACTGTAAATAGAATTATTCTTCTTTCTTACACCACACGATCGAGGGGAATCTTCCCCGTCATTCACTCCAATCCGTGTCCTCCGGAAGAGGGGAGAGCGGTTCATCCTCCACGTTTACTCATTACTGATAATACGTATGTATATAAGTGTGCATGCAAATTTTAAATTTTATTGATACGGTAATATTTGATTAATTTATAAAAGATTTTAATTTTAAATTTTTTTAATAAATCAAGTCTAGTTATTGTGTTAATAAAATGAAAAAAACGTGTGTTTTTGCACACTGACTTCCAAATAAAAAAATTTTAAATTTTATGTAAGTTCTTAAAAAATTAAATCTAATCATAAATTCGATTTTTGGGCCAATAAAGTCTGTCTTACATTCTTCACTAGGCCCATATAACATTCATGCTTAATGGGTTTGAAAAGGCCCAACTCTGTAGTCAAGCAGCGTTAGTGGCTGAGACAGACGGATTGATCAGATATAGACCGCCATACATGGTTTATAGAAAGATAAGTACTGAGAGTACCAAGGCCAATCCATGTAGGAAAAGGCCCGCATCCAGCATCCAGCATCCAGCATTAAACAAACGGATTATTAGCCTATATTCATTGGTCCGTACGTACGCAGATAGTATTGTACGTGGCCCACTATCCAACTGCATGTAAAAGAATTTATGTTCCAGTTGGAATAGTATTTGTATTCCTATTCCTGTTCTTATTCCGATTACTCAAGTTGTATGTCTATGTAAGTATTATACAACTATGCTTAATTCATTATCTGCGTATAAATCAAATTAAATCAATCTCTCATTAGATATTGATCTTGTTCTCTGAAAAGAAAAGATGATTGAAAACAATACCCAGCTTGGGTTTTTGAAGGGTTCTATAACGCAAAGGCATCATGAGTAGTACTACTTGGAGATCAACGAGAAAAAGAAAGGTGAAAAAATAGAAAGAAACCGATCATCTAATGATGATAACACAAAAGCCATAAAGATGATGGAAGATGATCAAAGTGATCATTTAAGTTTTGATCTTCCGCCTAGTTATCGGTTCCTTCCCACAAATGAAGAGCTCATCCGTTATTACTTGATCAACAAAGTCTTGAATACACCTCTCCCAACAAACAAAATCAAAGATGTTAATATTTACTGCTACAATCCAGATCAACTGTCTGGTTCGTCTTCTATTTCTCTCTCTCTCTTTCATTTATCATTTGGATCCTCTTCGTGTTTGCAGTGCGCATGTTTGATCAATTGCCGTTTATTAGTTGTACGTACATGCGTGCCTACATTGTATTTCTCTATTGTTTTGACCTGTTTCATTCATGGTGTTGCATGTTGATTTATTTTAAGTGATTATTGATGAAATATGATCTATATATAAGTTTGATCTTTAACATGATCGTGGACATGCATGCAGATATATATGGAGATAGAGAGGAGAATGAAATAATGTATTTTTTCAATCTAAGGGATCGGAAGTATCCCAACGGGAGTCATCCGAACCGTGTAACTGGAATAGGACATTGGAGGGCTACCGGAAAAGATAATCACATTCTAGCAGAGGGACGACCGATCACGATAGGGTTCGAGAGGGCGCTGGGATTTCAAAGTAAAGAAAATTAGATACAAAAACCAAGTGGATCATGCATGAATACCCAGTCAACAACCAGTACCTGAAAGTTCCAAGTACACGGAGGACTCCAGATCAACCACATCTGAAGGTATATATATAAACATTATTTCCCTTTCTAGAAAACGAAAACGTATGCATATTATATATAATATTTCATTGCGTAATGCATATTATATATAAATAAACCAACCGGTACGTACGTAATAATATTACTCATGCATGAGTTATCTATGAAATTATATTAATGCGTTGGTTAGAAAGTTAGAAACAAATTTTGAGAATATTTTTAAATATATTGTTTATTATATTTTCGAAAGGAAAGAAAATTATTTATTTATAATACTAAAAATAAATTTTGTATTGGCCGTTTTTGTATATGAAAGTGAATAGGAAGAGTACTTCATGAAAATTAGATGTTTAAATATAATTTTTAAGAATATTTTTTGTTTAGATATTTGTAAAAGTGTCTTTTGTTTTTGTGTTTAGATAATGATTGGAAGAAAAATTGAAATAATATTATTTTTTAGATTTGAATATATCTAATTTGGGATTTATTAAGATCAATTATCCCAAAAGAATTTGAAACAATAGTTAATATTTTATTGCATATATAGAAAAGTAATTTATTTGAGGACAATCTGATTAATTAATCAGAGCATATAAATATATATATATATATATACATATAATATCAATAATATTATCTGGAACGTTATATCATTTACTAGTTAAAGCAAACATCTACGTACAGAGATCAGTACGTACATATACGTATTCCATCATGAACTAAAATTTCCAAAAAATAAAAATAATAAGCAAGGTATTCAATGTCATGAATGATAACTTTATATATATTTTTCATGATATATATCTATGCATGCGTGCAGTTGGATGATTGGGTTCTCTGCAAGATATATGAGAATGAAAGCTGGGGGACAAAAGGAAAGTCGACTGATGAAAAGCAAGATATTCCATCAAATACCTTTCCTGATGATCATGCAGATCACGGAGGCCGGCCGGCGATTATTTCATCTCCAGCACCACTCACGACGTTGTTGCCCATAAATCAAGTTCAATTCCTCCAGTACCTAATAATTATGATTTGAGCAACCATGCGCTTAACTCTTCGTGTCAGTTTGATCAGTACTATACGGGACAAATGATCTCAGCATTTGGAGAACATGATCATCATCATCAGGATCCTATAGCATTCGAAAATACCAGGCTGCATAATTATGCGTTAGCGGATCATCATGATCCGTTTTTCAACGTTAATATGACGAGAACGGATATTGATGATCATCATGTATTTGCAGCTCCAGTACCTAATTATCTGGCCAACTCTGCATTTGATTGGTCATGTGATATTGATCACCAAGGTCGGCGAGAGGATGATGATGATCGACGCGGCCTTCAACTATCAGGTCCTGCATTTAATGATCCGCCACTCGGAAATCCAGACATAAACTTTGGTCATACTGATGATGTTTTGATTTTCTACGATTTCCGACCTAGTTCTGGGTTCGCTGGTGAACTTGATCAATCTGATCAACTTTTGCCTATGTTCGATGCAAGCGGTGATGATCATCAAAACTTTGATTTGGGGAGTAGTACTACTGCTGGTGATCACATGTTTTCAGAGAATAAGGAGCCAGATCAACATCATGATAGCGATCAGTGCCCCGATCAACAACAACCACATTGATGCTAATATTTTTCATTTGTCGATAAATTCTAGGAAATTGCAATGTCACGTACAATTCCTTAAGATATGCAATTAGCTAGTATGGTATATAATTAAGCCATTTATCCTGTAGCTATTTGTTCAAATTAAAACTTAATTGTAACTAATTAGATATATGATCATTTTTATTTAATTTGTATTTACTATTTAAATTATTTATCATTTTTTTACCAATATTCACGTAATAATATTCCAGCTGGAAGCTGTTATTGATCTATTTGTTGTACTATATGACTTATAAATATCACACACACACATAGATGCATGCATGGGTAAGTAATTGTGGGAGGTATTATATACCTATATAATATATATATGTATATATATATATGTAAGTATACGACGCCGGATCATACCTTTACGTACTTCATTACAGAGGTCTTGGGGTCATGTCATTGGAGGCGTAATTTATGGCAATTATTTTTCAATATTACGATAGTCAAGAAAACCCAAATAATCTATTCAATTCAAAGAGTTGAGAAGTGTCCAGAATAATTATGAATAGTAATAAAAAATTTGTAAAAAGTAATAATAAATAATGAATGGTTAAAAAAATAAATGAAAAGTAATAAATAATAATAAAAATAGATAAAAAATAATAATAAAATAATAAATAATAATGAAAAGTGATAAGATTCTCCCTATACCCAAACTCGGCCAATTGATAGCCGTTTGTTTATTTCTTATTATTTATTAATCTTTTTCTATTTATGTTTTCTCTACAGCTCATTTCTATCTATTGGGCTTAGCCCAATCCGATCCATAGCCTTTTGGGTTTGAATTGTAAAAACTGGACACAAAACAGAAAAAGCTGCCTTCGGCAAGCCACTACTGACATTTCAGATGACCGTACAATCTCTTCCCAATTTACATATTTCAGGTCAATATTCTTATTTATGTTGTAAAGATTTTTTTGTATTGTATAAATCATCCACAAGATACCCTTTTATAGACAAGAGAGAATAAGAAATATGAAAATATGATACTTGAATTAATGATATACATTGAAGAATTTAATAATTCTAAGTGTTGATACATGAATGTGATTCAATTCTAAGTGTATGCATTTAAAAATCCCAAATAATCAAAGGTTAACCCATGAATGATGTATGAATGACACCTAGAAAGTGAGGGGACCCTTGATGCCCCAAAGAGGTGGGACAATCCATGATACAAGACTCATAATGCATTGTCAAGTAAAGGTAGAGCCCAATCTCAATCAATAGAGATTCAACAGGGAAATAACATTTACTTTTTCAGTCCTCCTTTTCTTTTTCTTTTATTTTTTTTGTGGTCATATGGATGACAATCACCAAAAGTGGGGAACCACACCCATCACCCATGCACATGCCATTGGTGTAAGGTAGGGGAGTGGAGTCATGTCCTTTTGAAAGTCGAAAAAAGGTACCAAGAGAACACAAATAAAAGGTAGAATTAGATCTATTTTAATTGTTCGTACAATCAAGAGGCTTCTTTCTGTCAAAGAAAAATTTAGTTGTAAATATAATTATGAAATAATATATATACTAATTTAATATAATTAGTTAAAAAGTAAATTTTATTGAAAATAATATTAATTTAAATTTTAAATATAAATGAATTAATATTGGTACTCAGATTAATACGCGACTTTGTTTGTAAATAGCAAAACTCGTCTATAAAATCACTCTATTATTTGAGTGAAAAACATGTTCCATTTACTTGGTTTTTAAATTTCTAATATATGAGAAATTATAATTATTAATCGGTATGTAAAATATACTATTCGTATTGCTGATATTATAAAATTTGATTTGCAGGAAAAATAAGACTCTTTAATTTTGAATATAATTATTTTAAAATTATTATTTCACTATTGTGAACATAGTTTGAGAACTACAAAGTACAAATCCCATGAGTCGAAGAATGTATGCAGTACGAAGTGATATACCTAACACGATGGAAGTTGTCCCAACTTTCTTTCCGACCAGCTCTGATGATATTAGTGATGATGGGGGTTGTACGAAAAGGCAGTCTCGTGATCCTTTTTATGTAGTCAATGGCTGTGTGCTGCTAATAATTACTTTTTTGTCTCCTTTTAATTCTACTGTTGCCTCAATGTTTCTTCGTACACTGATTAATTAGCACCCATTTCAGACCCGTCTACTAAGTTGTGTTTTTTTACCATTAATAACGTTAAATATAGTTTTAAAATGTGTAAATTTTATATATTATTTTAAAAAAATAAAATTTAAATCGGGAACAGGATGGAAAAAAGATTTTAATAAAAGAAGAAGAACATGAAAACATGCTCTTATCTCTTATTGCACAAATTGAAAACTTTGAGCTGAAAGAGAAGTATCTCAAATAGCTTAAGAAGAACATTACTCGTAAGGAGTCTACGTCTTCAGGGCAAATTTCTTTTGAAAAAACTTTAGGACGTTTTAAGAAATAAAAACCCAAAAAAATTTCTATAAAAAATTTACAAAACGAAGTTTCTCTTGTTAAAAAATAGATTTCAGAACTCAGAGAAGAGGTTAAAATCCTTAAATCTGAGAATGAATCTTTTAAACAATATTTACTTAAATTAAAAATTCAAAATGAATTTGATCAAAATCATTCAGGCGATGAATCAAATGATTCAGACCATGCTGAACCATCTGACCCTAATAAGGATATTTGTTTGCTTCGCCATTCTGTCCCGCAGAAATGGTTTTGTTTGATAGAGATTATTGTTGCCCATGATTACAAATTCTCTGCTATTACTTTAATTGACTCATGTGCTGATTTATATAAATCTTATATTTATATATATGTAAATCTTATATTTATATATATTTTTTAAAATAATACGCGTGACTTACATCCTATAACTACAAATATTATTTATGATGAAAAAGAGAAAAGTGGTAAAAGAAAAAGAAAATTTTAATTGTAAAAATTAACAAAAATAAAACAAACATCATTAGAAGATAGAACGGTAGAACCCACTGTGTGTGTTGGTAAAGTGGTGCCATGATGGCATTGGTATGTCTATATACCACCTTTTACACATTTCCTTGATTCTTGCACAATTCCCGCCTTGATCTACGTTTTGGCGTTTCTTAAATTTGATTAAAGTTGTGATTACGTAAAAAAGAAGTACAAGGCAACATTATTAATTTCTAAGACTTACATAAAGTTTAGTTTTGAATTTGGTCTCAAAAAGTTTCATTTTTCCCCCACTTTTCCTTTTACAACAACTGAACAATGGCATACAGTGACAGTGACACAAGCCCTCGGTTCCGGGGGAATCCAACCCCATTAGAAAGGTATGGTTTTCACACCGAAATGATATTTGAGCCATACATAAATTTAAAATACATAAATTAAAAATATAAGATAAATGATATTTATAATTTTAGAATAAATAAGTTTCATATATTTTAAAAAAAAAATAGATAAATTTGAGATACAAGTAAAAAAAAATTATGTGAAAAAATTATTTTTCTAATAATAAACAAGTTTTAAAAAAAAATACATGACTGTATTTAACATTATCTATTTTCGTGTTATTTGCAACTTAAACATTTCTCAAAATATTTATTAAAGAAATATTTTTTTCACATTAAATTTTAACATATTTTCTAATGATTTTATAAATAATAGAAATATAAAATAGATGGTAATATTATTTTATCGGTAGTGATCCATAAGCAAAAGGTGCTGAGGGCACATACCATGATTTTTTCTTTGCTGTCTTTTTCCTAAAGTTAATGTAGCCGAAAGATTTTTCTCAAACATAAATTTAAAAACGTTTTGATGCTGTCTTTTTCTTAAAAATTTGTATGTTTTTATTTATTTATTATTATTTATCATTATATACGGTGGTGGTCAGCCTACTTTGCCAATCTGTCATGCAGGCATGTCCTGTCCCTACTTGTCTAGAAGATGCCACGAATCTTTGCGAACTGTTGCTCATTACCAGGGCCCCACTTCCCATATGAAAATAATTCACTTTGCCTTCCCTTCGATAATAGTCCCCAAATACATCACAAAGTTTAGAGATTCACATCTTAGAAGAAGAAGAATGACTGAATGTCGTGCTTCTAAAGAGATGTTTTGGTCTTCTGATGCAAAGATTTGTAGAGAAGTGTTATATATATAAATAAATTTTATAAAAATAAATTTATAAATTAACATATTTTATGTAATCTGTTCGATTTATTTTATAATAAAATTAATTTTACAGTTGATGAATTATATGACATCATTTTGTAAATTTATTTTTTTAGAATTCGTTAAAGTATTTCTCAAAAATATAAATTTTGGTTTTTTTTTCTTTTCTAAATTGGTTAATTAAGAATCATTCCCTATATATGGGAAATGTAATCTTTTTAGCCACCTTTTGAATAGAAGACTTGACATTTCTTAATGGTAACACCAGAAGTGACTATGTGCAATGTTACTGAAATGGTTGCTTTCTTTGTTAAGTTGTTGTGGGAACAATTTCAATCTTTGCTTTTGACATCTTTCTTAGACATAAGGGGAAGTGATTGGACAAATTGATTGGATCTTTAACATCTTCCTATGGGTGGGAAAAACTTGTAATTCTCTACAATTATTTGTGTAACCTAATCCTACCTTGCAAACAATCCATGTGTGAGTGGCTATTGCTTATACAATGTTTTCTCCAACCACCCTTGAGTGCAACATAGACATGACTAGCACATTCCTTTGTCATGAGAATTCATATTTTCCCAATTTCTATAAATCATGTTGTTAGGATTCATTGTCTTACTCTTTTGTGAACATTTAGAATAGAATCTTTTTAAATAACCCACCTTTTATAAATTTTAAAAAAACCTAAAAATCATCTCCCTAAAATAATTTTAAAAAATATTGTCTATCATCATTTTAAATTATTATTACTTATATATATATATATATAATGTTATTAAAATGATTAAAAAATAAAATAATATTTTTAAAACACTTTATGGCATTTCACCAATTAAGTACAATGATCATCATATTTCACCAATTGAGTTCGATTGTAACTTTGTTTTTATGAAATATTGGAGATTTTTAAGTGCTGTCACTTTTACGTATTCTTTATATATTTAATTAATGTGATTGACAGTATCACTTTTTTTAATATAAAATAAGTGTTTTGACCAATCATACTAATAGAGTGTGTTAAAAATATGTAAAAATAATTATATGCGAAATAATTCAATAAAAAGATTATAAATATAAGATATTAAAAGTATTAAACAAAAAGAGAGAATGATAACGCGTGAGGAACAATTAGACGACAAAGTTTGCTTTCAAAGTGATTTTGAAAACTAGGAAATAGAATATAAATAATATCGACATTTCGGAGCAAACAAAAACTATACCATTTTTTGAGATTAATAAGAATACCAAATTAATCTTAAAAAAAATAAGAATACCATTTGGATATTTCCATAAACAAATTAACTACAGGCCCTTGGACCACTCAACATATGTAGTTCCTAGGTTTGTCCCAATTCTTCTGAGCAGGGCAGTCCTCATGTCGTATTTACAGTGGACTACCGTATTTATATATACGACAGGACGTATAGTTTCCTTCCTGCCCTTCCCTATATTCAAGGACAGTACGTTGTTCCCAATGTTTGATTATAACCCAAGAGTAATGCTCCTATCGTCATTTACTATATCCCTCATTTTATCCTTTAAAAAAATAAAAAAATTTAAAATAAAATAATGTTAAAAAATATAAAAAGATCAATACTAAAATCTTAATTTTTTTTAAAGATTTGGATAGTGAGAAGTGTTGAGAATAGTTGTGAATAATAATAAAATAATAAATAGTAGTAAAAAGTAATAAAAAATAGATAAAAAAATAATAAATAGTAATGAAATATTATGATAAAACTTCAGATATTCTCAGTACCCAAACGTAATCTGCTATGTCATTTACTATATCACTCATTTTATCTTTTAAAAAAATTTATATTTGAAATAAAATAATGTTTAAAAATATAAAAAGATGAATACTAAAATCTTAAATTTGTTACTATTTTATATTTATATTTATATTTTTTTAATAAATCACGAAATATAGTATTACATTGAGAGAACAAAATAAATAATATAAATTATAAGATAAGTAGCATTTCTCTTACGACCCAATACTTATCTATAGGGGCTGCTAGAGCTACTGTTGGGGGCTCCCCCTAAGTATAAAATTTTTTTAATTTTTATTTACATCATTTTTTAATACTTATAAATGTTTTAAAAATTTATAACAATAGTAAACAATTTTTTCTTAATCAATACGGGAAATAAAAAAAAAAAAAAAGGGAGCGGTAGCTCCCAGCATATCCCTAGCCTTATTCTTATCTATATGGATATCGTATTGCCCAAAAATTATTAAAAAAAAATACTGTTAGATATAATATTAAAATATATAAATCTATCTCTTTGTAAAAAAAAAAAAGACAGATTATAAGGCCCATTTTCATCTCTAACCCTTATATTCAATACAATCGTGTTACTCGGACTGAGAGATTTAACCGAGAAATACAATTGACAAGTGTACTTTTTTTCTTTTAATCATTTTTATACATAGTTTAATATTTTTTAAAAATAAAATATAAATATAAATTTACTAATAATCACTTATTTAACAATTAAGCAAAAAGAAAGAACTTAAACAAATAAAAATAAAAATTTAATAAATCACTTTACCAATCCAACTGTACTTTTTTTCTTTTAATCATTTTTATACATATTTTAATATTTTTTAAAAATAAAATATAAATATAAATTTACTAATAATCACTTATTTAACAATTAAGCAAAAAAAAAAAAAGAACTTAAACAAATAAAAATAAAAATTTAATAAATCACTTTACCAATCCAACTACCATTTTCCTATTCAATATTACCTAAAAATACATATACAATAAAAGCAGACATATACATGTAGGTGACAAAGACATCATAATTGTTTTGAGAAAAAAAAATATACCAAAGCTCCTAAATTAATGAGTTTGATCCGTAATTCCTTTTACTTTCTATTAGAAGCTGTTTTTACTTTTTACAGATCAATATTCCCAGCTTTCTTGTTACTTAATTTCTCGTATTGTCTCCACCATCTTTTTTTATAATTTATAATCTCTTTAATTAATTATATATTCGTGTCTTTTTCTCCCCACTAGTTCTCTCATCAATTAACGATCATTGCTCATCATATATGAAGAGGAAGGTGGGCTGTGGCCGGAGCTTTATGAAGCCAACCTTTTTTTAAGAAATAATAAAAAATGACAAGACCACAGCTAGTGCTTAATCATGTAATGAAATATATTTTTTTAAAATTTAAAATTTTTCTTTTAAATTAAATTATGTTACGTAGATATGATATTTCGTGCAAATGTTTTTAAATATAATTATTTAAAAGTTATATTATATATAGTCACTTTTATGTACATCTTGCTACTCCTCTAATATTATTGACCAAAATAATTATTTTATATTAAAAAATATCGTAGCCAATCACTTGAGTAGAATACATAAGGAATACATAAGGAATACGTAAAAAAAAGTTACACATAAAATTTTTAATTATTCAATAAATTGAATTGTTCTATTTGAAAATCTTTACACTTGACTATTATTATTTGTTATGGTTATTATTTGGTGTGTTTGAATTAAAAAAAAATTTAATATTTTGTTATAAAATGGTATTATGTATTAACATATAATAGGCAGAGGGAATCCTAGGTTGTGTTTGGAATCTGCATGGACAGCTTTGTTTCTTTCTTAAAATCATCAAAAATCCTTAGAGACAGGCTCCCGGCCCTTGGGTACTCTTGCAAATGCATTTTATTTTATTTTTATGTTTTTACAATTGTGATTATTGAGTGAAGAAGGAAGCCTCACATAAAATTTTCCCATTTTCTATTTCTCCTATTAATATTTTCTTCTGCAATGTTTCAGCATTGAAAAAAAATATGTAATTTGTTTGAATGCTGGAAATAAGAATTTTCAATGGAGTGTTATTACTTTAATACTCTAAGGTTTGATTTGGATTGTGAAATGAGATGAGATGATTTTAGATGAAATTTAAATAAAATATTGTTAGAATATTATTATTATTATTTTTATTATTATTTTAAGATTTAAAAAAATTGAATTGTTTATTGAATTTTATGTTAAAATTTGTAAAAATTATAATAATGAGATGAGATGGGATGAAATTAATTCTCAATCCAAACGGGCCTATAACACCCTTGTAATACTATGGATGTAACAAATGAATTTATGTCATATTAATGAAAATGATGTTATAAGGAAGCTATACTTGGAGTGATAAAAATAATTTTCCTATTCGATGTCTCGTGAAATTTGCTAATCTAAACAGTTTTTCTTCCTTCCAATTTTCGCAAAAATTAAAATAATTTATTAGTTTTGAACTCTTCAATTGGGCTTTAATTTTCAACAGGGATTGAAAATATGAAGACTCCATTTTTTCAAAATTATCAGAAGAAAAAGGGATAAATTATTAATATATGTACGAACGTTAACAGTGTGAGTGTGCTTACCACTATTAATTGTTCATAAAAATATGGAGGCCATTTCTTTCTGAATACTTGGAAATGAGCTTTGGATGTATTTAATATCCCATGATACATTGATACTTTGTCAGTGGGACTGTGGGGCAGTGGCAGTGTTTATGGAGCCTTCAATTCACTCACTCATTACAGCCCGTTTCTCGTGAAAGCCTGCCGGCGTGAGAGAAGAATTTCATTCCTGATTTCTAATCTTCAGACCCACAAATCTCTCTGTTTACTCCTCTTTGGGCGTCTGCGTGTGTAGCGTGTGTAAGAAAAAGAAAAACACCTGGTCCGTGAAGCCTGTGCCAAAGCATTGTACCCTTTACTCTTTTTTTTTATTTATTAATTTCTATCTAGTCTCTCGGTAGCCCCGTTTAAACAATCACGGCAGCCCTGCCTCTCCAGTCATTTTCATGTTTGGCTCTAAAACCATCTTCTTTCTCGATAGAACGATAAGCATTCCATACTAGACTCATTCCATAATGCAGGTCCTATTGTATCTCTTTTGTCTGTTTCTTCTTGTTCTGGTTCTTGGAAGCTTTCCCTTAGATATGGGTCTCTTTGAGTTTTGGTCCTGAGTCTAGATTGGTACAGTTTCCCCCCCGAAATTAAGGGATTGGTGTGCTCTGTAACTGGGTTTCAACAAAATCTAAAATGGGGTTTCTTGAAAAAGTCGAAACGTGAGGGGTATTAGATTTCTGGGCATTTTTTTTTTCTTGGTGGGTGCCTTCTATGGTTCTCAACAGGAGCTCAGAATCTCCATTGAAATGGGTGATACAAGCAGTTAGTGAGAAGAAATTTTGAGGAAGAAAATAATCATAAGAGAAGTCGGATTCTCAATATTTTGGCCTTTTGATCACTGTTTTGAGCTTGGGGAAGAAAATTTGAGTTATTTCACCATAGTTAACTCTGCGAAAGAAGGCATCCCACTGATGGCAGTTTTTTGCTTGTTCTCTCTTTTGCTAGTTGGGTTTATATCAAAACTTCAGCATGGGGATGCTCAGCTCCATGATCAAACTACGCTGTTATCCATTGACAACGAGCTTGGAATACCTGGCTGGGGAGCCAACTACTCCGATTACTGCTCTTGGCCCGGCATTGGCTGCGGTTTGAACAATTCGATGGTGGAAAGGCTTGATCTTTCTCGCCGAAACCTCCGAGGTAATGCGACTCTAATTTCTGAGCTCAAAGGTTTAAAGTGGCTTGACCTTTCTAGTAATGATTTCCATGGATCAATTCCTTCAGCGTTTGGGAATTTATCTGAGCTTGAATTTCTTGACTTGTCATTGAATAAGTTCGATGGTTCAATTCCTAGAGAATTGGGTAGTCTCAACAACCTTAGAACATTGAATCTTTCGAACAACTTGCTTGTAGGAGAAATACCAGACGAGCTTCAGGGCCTTGAAAAGTTACAGGCCTTTCAAATTTCTAGTAATAAACTGAGTGGTTCTATTCCAATTTGGGTGGGCAACTTGACCAACCTCAGAATTTTCACAGCCTATGAGAATGATTTAGGGGGTAAAATCCCTGATAATCTGGGCTTGGTTTCTGAGCTTCAATCGCTGAATCTACATTCAAACCTGCTTGAAGGACCGATACCTAAGAGCATTTTTGTTTTGGGAAAGCTGGAAGTCCTGATTCTGACCCAGAATAAATTAAGCAATGATCTTCCTGAAGAAATTGGGAACTGCAAAGGCCTTTCTAGTATCCGAATAGGCAACAATGATCTTGTAGGCTCCATTCCTAAGGCGATTGGAAATATTAGCAGCCTTACATACTTTGAGGCAGATAACAACAAGCTCTCTGGGGTTGTTGTCCCAGAGTTTGCGCAATGCTCTAATCTCACCCTCCTAAATTTGGCCTCTAACGGGTTTACTGGAACTATTCCTCAGGAGCTTGGACAGCTCGTGAATCTGCAGGAATTGATTCTCTCTGGCAACAGTTTGTTTGGTGATATTCCAAAATCAATTCTTGGTTGTAAGAGTCTTAACAAGCTTGACCTAAGCAATAATAGATTCAATGGCAGTATACCAAATGAAATCTGCAACATGTCAAAATTGCAGTACTTGCTCTTGGATCAGAATTCAATAAGAGGGGAGATACCTCATGAAATTGGAAACTGTGTGAAACTCCTTCAATTGCAAATGGGTAGTAACTATTTAAGTGGAGAAATACCTCCTGAGATTGGCCATATAAAAAACTTACAGATAGCATTAAATTTGAGCTTCAATCATCTCCATGGGTCGCTGCCTCTTGAGTTAGGGAAACTGGACAAGCTGGTTTCTTTGGATGTCTCTAATAATAGGCTCTCCGGTAATATCCCATCTTCATTTAAGGGCATGTTGAGCTTGATAGAGGTCAATTTCTCAAATAATCTACTCACTGGCTCAATACCCAACTTTGTACCATTCCAAAAGAGTCCAAAATCAAGCTTTCTAGGGAACATAGAGCTCTGTGGAGAGCCATTGACACCTCCATGTGCAAGCTCTCATAGTTCTGACACTGAGAATTACCATCACAAGGTCTCTTACAAGATCATACTAGCTGTTATTGGTTCTGGTTTGGCAGTTTTTACGTCAGTAACTGTAGTTGTTCTGCTGTTTATGATGAGAGAGAGACAAGAAAAAGAAGCCAAAGCTGCTGGAATTGAAGATGATGCAACCAATAATCGACCAATGATACTAGCAGGCAATGTCTTTGTTGAGAATCTCAGACAAGCAATTGATCTTGATGCTGTTGTAAAGGCAACTTTGAAGGATTCGAATAAACTCATCAGTGGGACTTTCAGCACTGTTTACAAGGCAGTTATGCCTTCTGGGCTAGTTCTGTCAGTGAAGAGACTTAAATCCATGGACCGGACTATCATTCATCACCAGAGCAAGATGATTAGAGAGCTCGAAAGGCTTAGCAAACTGTGTCATGATAATCTAGTGCGGCCTGTTGGATATGTTATTTACGAAGATGTTGCTCTTTTAATCCATCATCACTTACCGAATGGGACATTAGCCCAGCTGCTTCATGATTCTACCATCCAACCTGAATATGAACCTGACTGGCCTACACGACTCTCTATTGCTGTCGGTGTGGCAGAAGGGTTAGCTTTCCTTCATAATGTGGCAATTATCCACCTTGATATTTCTTCTGGCAATGTTCTTTTGGATTCTAATTCCAAGCCTTTGGTTGGGGAGATTGAGATATCAAAGCTCTTAGATCCGTCCAAAGGCACTGCAAGTATTAGTGCCGTTGCAGGCTCATTTGGCTATATTCCACCAGGTATCTCTTATGCATTCGATAGCTCTGTGTATATATACTGTTGTTCTGACATTTTTACACCATCTACACCTTCTCTCATCTTCGATTCTTTTTTCTTTGTCATCATAGAATATGCATATACAATGCAAGTTACAGCACCAGGAAATGTTTACAGCTATGGTGTAGTGTTGCTTGAGATCCTTACTACCCGAGTACCAGTTGATGAGGCTTTTGGTGAAGGGGTAGACTTGGTGAAGTGGGTTCATACTGCCCCAGCCAGAGGGGAAACCCCAGAGCAGATACTTGATGCAAGGCTTAGTACAGTTTCTTTTGGTTGGAGGAAGGAGATGCTTGCAGCTCTGAAGGTGGCATTACTCTGCACTGACAACACACCAGCTAAGCGGCCAAAAATGAAAAAAGTGGTGGAAATGCTTCACGAAATAAAGCAGAACTGATGGATGATACCAGTACGAGTTCTTTAACAGGATGGAGGCTCTGGAAACTGGGAAATCCTCATATCTTAGAAGGAACGAGATTCATAACTTTAATATTCGGCTCGTTTCCGAATTTGTCTTGCACAGATCGAGGCAGTGGCATGCCCTGCGTTGTTCAGGCTAGCTAGTTAAATACCTCTTGGATCATTTGTCCGCTTGTTCTGTATCAAAAGGGCTAATGATAAATGGCAGCTTCTTGTAATCTGTTTGAGTTGGCCAAACAAATGAAATCAGGTAGTGGGTTAATGCAATCAGGAGAGTCCTCGAAAGAGTGAGGGCTACTCTGAGTTTCTTTCTGTATCACACATTAGGCTAGCAATTGAAGTGCTGAAAAGAGCAATCTGGATGCTCTGATTTTTGTGTGACAGATGCATGTCCAAATTCAATTACAAGTTTGCTAGTGATCAAAACTCCACTCAAATAATCGTGTACCATATTCCACTCGATTTCTACCCATGTTGATTCTGTATTTTATATCGGAAAACTAAAATTTACTTCCATGTTTGATTTTGCCTAAATCACTAAAAAAAAAAAAAATATCTAAAAATCTTGACTAGAAAAAGGGTCCCGTCAAGATTCTATGATCTATCAACAAGACAAGCCATTGAGGCCATGATTGTCAAGTGGCATGCCGTCAAAGTTAGTGATCACTGATTAGCATGCTACATGTTAAAAGAAATTAAAAATAATAATAATAAAAATATAATTAAATACCAATTAGTGAAAAAAGGTTAAGCCTGAGATTATTTTATTTTATTTTCATTAGTTTTGAGGCTCTGGGTTATGTTTCAAAGTCGTACTGTGGTGTAAATTTTAAGCTACCCTTTGGGATGTTGTCGGGTTGGCCCGGGTTGGGCCAAAAAAATCGGACGAGTCAGGTATACGGTTTATTTGTTCAGTCCTATACATGGTGGAACGATCACCTTCTCCACCCAATTGTCGTGCCAAAAAGGAGACATTTCTCCTCTAATATTGCGATTATAACAATAACTCATCACTCACGAATATTAATATAGAATATTCGGCATATATACAAATTAAGTGAAACTGATCATATCTTAATTACAAGTTTTGATTAATGAGTTCTGCTACATATCGTCACTTTTGTTTATTCATTATGTACTCTACTGATGTGATTAGTCAAAAAAGTTATTTTATATTAAAAAAATGACGCAATCAATCATATTAGTAGAGTGTGCAAAGAAGTACGTAAAAGCGATTGCACATAAAATTTTTGTTAATTAATTATATTTACGATACAATTGCATATGTTCAAGAATTGTGAACATCTCAATTTCTTCAAATTCCTCGACAAATGAAAAATCATAATTTGTAGTTTTGGGTACTCATGATCTTCATCTGTCATATTCTTTGAAAACATGCCACAAACATTTTGATCCAAACCTCCAACAACATTCTCCCTAAAAAAGTGAAAATTTCATTAGAAATGAATGAGGGAAGAACAGTAGTGGATGGCAAAGAAGATGTAAGATGTTGGCAGGGAAATTCTGTTTCAACGAATGTAACATCGCAGGAAACAAATATTTTGGTAGTGAGATCATACACTTTATAGGCTTTGTAACCATGAGGATACCTAGGAAAAATGCATTTTAGTACACAAGGAGAAAATTTGTCAAGACAGGAATGTAAGGTTTGGGCATAGCAAGGACAACCAAACACAAAAAGGTGGTCGTAAGTGGGTGGTGAGTTGAAAAGGAGCTCATGGGATGATTTGTTATCAAGGTGTGGTGTGAGAATCCTAGTGATAAGATATGTAGCAGTGAGAACACATTCTTCCCAAAAAAATATAGGGAGGTGGGCTTGGAAACGTAAACATCGAGCAATATTAAGAAGATGACGATATTTATGTTCAGTAACTCCATTTTGTTGAGAAGTTCGACACAAAATGCATTCATGAAGGATGACACGTTCATGAAAAAATTGTTATATGCAGTGGGGTGGGATTAAAATTCTTGATTGTTGTCTGTACGGATGTGATGAATAGAATATTGAAATTGAGTTTGAACTAAAGACCAAAAATATTGAAGACATGTGAAAGTTTCAGATTTGAAGCGCGTGAGATCAACCGAAGTGTTACGAGAATAATTATCAATGACGGTTAGAAAATAATGGGCACCAAAGGTAGAGGGAGTTGGATATCCAACCCAAATTTTACAATAAATTCTATTAAAAATAGTAAAGCTTTTATTGGAATTGATTTGAAAAGGGAATCCATGTTGTTTTGCTTAGTGTTATTTAAACAAGATGTAGATAGATGACCTAATCGGTGATGCCACAAGGAAATATCGCATGCATGATGGGGAGGAAGAGCTGTGTGTAGCGAGGGACGAAGGGGTTTGTAGTAGTAAAGACCATCGCGAACCTCACCCATTCCAATCAGCCTCTTCGTGGACAGGTCTTGAAAAACACAAAAAGAAGTGAAAAAAAGGCAACACAGTTCAAAGCATTAGTTAGTTTACTAATAGAGAGGAGATTAAATTGAAAATAAAGAACATAAAGGACATCATCTAGAGTCAGACCGTGAGATAAACGGACAATGCCAATATGAGTGATGGGACATGCTTGAGTCACAGGTTGATATTCATTAACTATAGAAGAGTGCGAAGACATGTGGTCCGATGCACCAGTGTCAATGACCCATTCAAAGGATGGAGAAAATGAATAGATTTACAAGAAATATTACTAGCAAAATTGACTAATGGTAACGTCGCGGGAGAAAGAAGTTCCATCAACTGGCAATACTACTCACCTGAGAGGCCAGGGATAGAACTTTCAGTAGCAGACAATGTGTTGTTGGACGAAGTAGTGGAGCTGTTGGTGACATCGTGAGCAATGAACTGGATGGATTTTCCATTGCCACGACGATTGTTGCGAGAATGATTCCAACTAGTTGGATATCCCAATTTGTAACAAGTTTCTTTCCAGTGGCCAAGTGCTCCGCAATGATCACACTTGGGTCGTCCATGACCATGTCCTTTAGATTTAGATGAGCAAGAGTAGGAGCTGGATCGATTTATTGTCATATCAATATTTTCAGTAGTGGATGATGGAATATGCAACATCCGTTGCTTTTCATCTTGATGAATGATGGAATAAATCTTGGCAACTGTTGGGAGAGGGTCCATAGTAAGAATGTGGCTCCGTATAGATGCATAAGAATCATTTAGATCCATTAAGAATTGAAAAACCTGTTCTGTGTCTTGAAGATGTTGGAGTTCCTTTAGCACACCATAAGAACAAATGGGAAGTTTGGCCAAAGCATGGAGTTCATCCCAATATAATTTAATGGTATTATAATAGACAACAATTGACATAGTATCTTGAGTTAAGGTGCAAATATCACGTTTTAATTTAAAAATATGGGGATTGTTGCTTTGAGAAAACCAAGCTTCAATGTCAAGCCATATCTCTTGAGGATCATTGTAGTAGATGATACTGTTGACAAGAGAGTTGTCAATGGAGTTCAGAAGCCAAGATAGAATCATGTCGTTGCAACGTTCGCACCATTTGATTTCTTCTGCTTTGGGAGGTTTGCTAAGGCTGCCATCAACAAAGCCAAATTTATTTTTGGCGTTTAGTGCCATTGTCATGGCTCTTTTCCACGTAGGATAGTTTTCTCCATTAAGAGAAGTGAAGACCAAGACTACACTAGGATGATCTACCGAGTGCAAGAAATATGGAGAGGAAACATCATTTGTGAGGTTGGATTGTCCCAAACCAGAGTTGATGGTAGACATGATGGGAGAGAG
Source organism: Carya cathayensis (assembly GCA_011037825.1). Classification (NCBI taxonomy): domain Eukaryota; kingdom Viridiplantae; phylum Streptophyta; class Magnoliopsida; order Fagales; family Juglandaceae; genus Carya; species Carya cathayensis. The sequence continues at coordinate 1,031,836 of QGSO01000255.1, read as the reverse complement.
GAAAAAAAAATTACAGGATCGTGGGGCGTTCTGATATCATGGTATAAAAGTAGAGAACATGGGACAAAATTATAAGTCTATTGCTCTGTATTTCTGCATAATATGCACAAAATTTATATACAAGTGTGCCAGCAGCTAGATCCCATAAATCATGGGTTTAACAAGGAAAATATCTTCAGCAATAATCCTATACAGTTGACTACAATGTATATAAGGAAAGAAAGACTAAAAATGTCAATCATATCATCAAATCGTAATATTTATTATGATCATCACTCGTATCGAACATAAACAAAGGTAGATCAGGTTCACGATGATGACCAGCCAGAAGGTCAGGCATTGTTGAAAATTAGAGTATCGATCATCTGAAGTGGATCAGAGCAGTTAATGAGGGGAAGAAGTTGATGGTCAACGAGCGGAGGAAACTGATGATCAAGCTGCCATGTAGGATCATATGAATGTCCAGTATGGCCTCCTCCTCCATCAGGAATATTGGTAGTATTTGATGACATGTTTTTCTTTACTGTCTGATCTATCTTGCAAAGAACCAAGCCGTCCAACTGCATATAAATAGATAATATAAATAAATAAAAAATTAAAATATCTTTGATATGGGCTCTAACATACTAAACCCAAGGTACAAATATAAATAATCTAAGGGCTGTCATTGTTAGTTATCAGCTCGTTGGTTTACCGGCCCATTAGTTAGTATATATAATCTTAGAGACGGCAAGACTCAAAATACCCAAAGACTACTGCGTGCAAAAAATTAAAAATAAAAAATAAAATGAAATATATATATATATAAATTCTAAAATAAATAAATTTTAGACTCACATAAAAATATTATTTTTATAATAATGACTACTTTTTCTTATAAAGTTTATGTGGACTGCACAATCTAGAATTATATATATATATATATATATATATATATATATATAAATTCTACTAATCATTCTAGAGAAATCATATTTTCAGGTTTAGAGTATATAATCCTTACATATTTTTTTTAAAAAATAAATAAATTTTAGACTCACATAAAAATATTATTTTTTTAATAATGACTACTTTTTCTTATAAAGTTTACGTGGACTGCACAATCTAGGATTATATATATATATAAAAGATGTATATACCTTCATGTCCACGTCGGGAGCACCAGTTGCCGTGGTTGCAGTACGTGGATTAATAACATTCGGTTCATTATTCTTCGAAAGTAGTCTGTATTCGTGCATGATCCAGTTGGTTTTGGTAGGACGTTTTTGGGGTTTCCCTTCATAAAACACCAGTGCCTTCTCGTACCCAATAGTGGGACCGTTCTTTGGGACAGGACGATCTCCTCCAGTAGCCTTCCAAAATCCATTGCCAGCAAAACGGGCCGGACGGCTGCCATTTCGGTACCTCTTATTCCTGGGGGTGAAGAAATACAATTCTTTCTCGTACTCTTCCCGTTGAAACATATCTGTCCATAATATAAAAACATAGATCATGAATAAAAATGTACATTAGTACTGGCATTCAAACGTGGCATAAGTACAGCTTGAAGGAACCCAAAAACAGAGCAGAAACTTTCTTCCATAACGGGCATGATCACAACGTTAATTGATCTCACAGCAAACCTCGATCTGTGTCTGTGAGAAGGCGGAAAATAAACGACATAATTTGAGAGAGATCAGACGCGCTAACCATCGAGTTGCTTTGGACTGTACTCGTATATATCAAGATCTCGGACTATATTGGGGCACGGAAGAGGCTGATTCATGATCCTTTTCATCAAATAATGACAGACCAACTCTTCATCAGTCGGGGAAAAGACATAGCCAGGCGGAAAGAAATACAGGTTGTCTGTCCAGTTCATGAGATCCTCCATGGTCAAACCTTAAGAATTACTAGTTCTTCTTCTTTCTTGAAGATTTTAACAGAGAGATATCGATGTTCCGCTAATCATGGAGGTACTCATGCAAGTATATATAGAGGTGAAGGTCGGTGAAAAGGCTGAGACTCTACGGAATTTAATTTTAAAAAATGTGCATGGGATTATATATTTATCATGTGTACGTTCTTAGAAACGCGGGCACTAATACGTATAGATTAAGGTGATAAAATAGATTAGTTTAGAATTAGTCAACTAATATAGAAGAATAAGTCGACTGGTGAATATTCTTAGTCATCATGTCCTAATTAATTTTGTTGCTCGGTTAGCTATAATTAAGCAGTGCGCCGCTCTTGAATTATCGATCTATTCACTTATTTTTTATCAAACGACTTATGATAAATGATAATTCAGATTATAATTTACTAGTGAAAATGAGAGTATAGTTTTATCAATTTTTTTTCTTTTCCCTAGTTAGAAAGGATTGGAGGGGGTGACTCAAAATCATGGCTAATTTCTTGTTTGGGAATAGTCATAGTAATATCCTACCTACTAAAAACCGGATAGGAGGAATCATTCTTAAGTTGGGAAGGAGATATAGCGCTTTTTTAAAATTTAAAAAAAAATATTTATTTATTTTATTTTTAAAGGAGATCATTGTTATCATTCATTTATCAAGATAAACTTATATCCATCATGACTATATACATACAAGGATATCCTCATATGAACCATTATTTCATAAACCAATTAGTGCATTTGGAGCTTCACCGGTATATCTTCCCTAATGTTGATCTCCATTTTTTCTTAAGACAATACTACCATATATCTTCCCTAATTTATACCATTCATTTTGAATATAATTTAAAATTATTTGAATATAATTTTTGTTTTAAAACTTGAAAAAGTTGTATTATTTTTTGTGTTTTAATTGTTTGAAAATTTGGAAAAGTCGTAATAATTAAAAGAAAAAGTTGAAAATTTAAAATTGAAAAGTGTTTTACGTTTAAGAGATGTTTGGAAAGGAAATATTTGAAAAATATAGTAGAATTCTTAAGAATAGTTGTATTCCTAAACGGATCCTTATCGATAATTCCCTCCCAACGTCAACCGTGCAATAAAAATATTTTTTTTTCACTTTAAATTATTTTAAACTTTAAAATTAATATTCTTTCATCTCAAACTTCATCACAAGGTTTTATTTACTCATTTTATTTTATTTTGTATGAAAAGATTTAATGATAAATGATTGAGATCAGTGATAATCGAAATGCAATATTTGATCGAATTCAGTACTAGTTCATATATAGAAGATAGTACAACGCAATTACAAGATTTTTCATCCCTGATTTTTAGGATAATGGAAGCAAGAATTTGTAAGATGGGTCTCTTATATCCCAAAATATATTATCTATGATTGAGCCAGCTCATGAAGTTTCATATAATTCCATGGGAACGATGTTTAAAGAAACAAACGTATTTAATGCTGCTTTCCACACTAAAAGGATCATCTAACTCGGAATGGGAACCTCTGAACCGTGGCTTGAAACCCTGTACAACTAGAGACGAGATAAAAAGACCACTTCATCCTGAATGTAGGCATGCAGAAGTTAAAATGGAGAAGAATGAAAAGAAATAGATATAAAAAGGTAACAAGCTCATCTCATATTTATTAAAACAGTCGCTCTGCACCTGCAATTTACTATCAAGCACACTATAATTACCATAAAAAATAGGAGACTCCTATACCAGCCTTTGAGCTTAAAGATCAACGGCTAGCTTCTGTTGAGTATTGACAATTCACATCTAACCCCACTAAAATGTCAACAGCCAGCAGCTTTTAGAAAGTGATCATATGGACTTGATGCTGGTAGTTTGAAGAAATGGGGGTGATGCTGATATTCTGCTGCACACGGCATTGGAACAGGGCCAGGTGATGGTTCACATGAATTGGCAGTGAAGTTTTGGTCAAGGAAAGGATTGCCAGCCTGCATTTTCATTTGAGTTCACAATATTAGAAGCTTAAAAAAAAAACTTGTGGATTTTGGTAGCAATGTTATAGAAGTAAAGGCACAAGACAGAGCATTAGGGTCTCTAAATCCAAACATACACCTTTTTAGAACTGATAATATTTTAGATGCAAATTTGAAACTGGAAGACTATATCACATACCGCATGAATTAATTCTAACTAGAAAGGAAAGTGCATAGTGCATATGACCATATATCATGCAAGTACGATTTTAAGTTTTCTGGAGAAATAAAGTACCTCAATGGAACCCACATCAACATGGGGATAGGATGCCATCTTCTTCACCTCAGGCTCATGGTTTTGTAAAGTGAAGTTAATCCTACTTTCCTGTATCTGTCGTGTAATCATCACATTAGACATCTTCTGATGCTTTCCCATGAGTAGTGTCTCACAATGAAGGGCCATTTCCTTGTAAGGCACATCAGGTGCATTTGAGACTGAAATTCGTCCAACTTGATGTGCTGTCTCCAAGACCTGTACATTACAATATACCATGAATAATTATTTTGTGGGATACTCGCTAGAAAACTGAAATAAGAGAGCATGAAATGGTAACTTACTGATTCTAGAAGTTGACTGACACTCAAAAGATTGGGACTTTCCATGGCCAACTCTGAATTATGTTTGGTCTGACTTTCACATGAATCATCCTCTGTCGTAAACATTGGAACAACCTGGAAGAAAACAATAATGTCATGAAAGTCCCAACGGTTAACAGACATGGGGCTACAAGACACGCATGATAATTACCTCCTTAAGAGGTTCATTATTTTCTGAATCAACCTGACGTATGCTATGTGGACTGCCAATGAGCAACTGGCTTCCTAGTGGACAAACTTGATTGGGTGAGAATTCTTCGAGCAGCTGCTCCCTTACAGTGGACAATTCAGACTGCCAAAAAGCCAAAATTTATTTACACTTGAAGATAAGGAGACAATTTTCATTGAAGCAATCCAAGATGGTTAAGCAATTTGTATAAAACTTTACTTCTGGCAAATGATCCAAGCTTTTCAAAATCTCAGAAACAAAGAACTCCCTAGTTTGGTCTTCAGTGATCTCTTTTTCTGAAAGATATTTTGAAGCTGAATTATCATCCTCTTTGGATCCATAAATATTAGCAGGATGGTCGGATCCTGTTTTAACAGCTTGTAACTTGCAATCTTCCACCACATGCAGGAATGGATCAACCTGATCCAAGTAGTAATATTAGGACAAAAATGAAAAAATTTTACTTAGGAAATATTTAGAACACAAGTGAAATGACAAGCAGCCATAAGTGTTGGCTCTCTTCTTTACTTGACAAAGTAATGCTGTTCATGTGCTTGATAATCATCGGCAATGATTCATACCTACCGTTTTATAATTAATTATAATTGACCTCAAGCACATGAACATGAGGAAGAATGCATTGAGTCATTGTCAATGTTCAAGAGGAGGACGACCGGTATTACCAGTGATCACCACTTCATCAGTTTTGACTCATACTTACCATTTTATCTGAAAGTGCAGCCTTGGCAATATGAACAAGAGGAAGAATATTGTATGCCTTAGATAAAAATAGAATCATTGAAGCTGCCAAAGTGAAGAGAGATCTGCGACGGGAAGGTGGTAGTGACCCTGCAATAGAAGTAGGGATACAGCTTGAGCTGAAGCGTAGAGATCCCATTAACAGGAAATCAGGCTGGTTCATTATTTGCTTCATGAGCATGCAAGAAATTGGACAAGAACAGTATAAATAGAATAAAGTACAGGCTAATTGCACCCAATCACTTTTGAAGTTTAAATATTCAAATGGCTGTATATCTACATCTGCCAATAGCATTGCATAGCTTGTTAGTCTAGTATCCCTATGTTATGCACCAAGTTATAAACGTCACAAGAGCATGTGATATATGTGCCTCCCAGCTAGTTTGAATATAAAGTCCAGACCTATTCCATCTTGACACATGGAAGTGATATAACAATGACGACTTTGAGAACTGACCTTCTTGAAGAGAAAAGTTTCGTAAGAAAAATGCTAGCTGGAAACTTTGAACTAGAACTTCATTACTGGAATTCTGCAGGACAAGTAAACCTAATAGAAATGAAAAATAAAGCTCACAAAAATCATAATATTTTTAATGTAGCCAACAGAGTAAGTTCATCCACCGTCATTTCTAATTTGAATTCAAACCCAACTAAAGAACTATTTAAGGCTCAAGTAACAAGATAGCCCCAAAGTATGGATACATGATCCTCTCATCCTATCACAAGATGACATATTACTAAAACTTAGTGCTTAGTTAAGCAATTCCAATGGCATGGCATCTTGTGATAGGATGAAATTAACATGCCATATATACTCCCATAATACCTAGCAATTTTCTTTAAGGCTCAAAGTTCACAAATAGTACTCATATTTTCCAAGTTATATCCCATGGTGACCTAGTAAGCTGGAGGTACCATTGAAGGTTTTAGACTGCAGTTAAGTGCCTACATTTCAAAACTTGCAGTAAGTACCATCTATTGGTTATGAAACGAAATTTCTAGCTATACCAACAATAATAAAAATCCCAAGTAGGGCTTTAAATTAAGCAAATCCCAGCTAACATAGGATTTGTTGTCTTTCAAAATAAAATAACATTTAACTCGCTGACAAGGTTTGTCACTAATTGTACAAATGGAAAGTTTGGCTCTCATTCACGGGCATGTCTACTGATGATCCCCTGACAATATTTTTTTATCGGTAAACAAGATTTTATTAATCATAAGAATAGGCAACAGCCCAAGTATACAGGAACATACTCTCGACAAGATTAAAGCTACTTTGACAGGTCTTTTGAGGTTCCCAGGCCCTAGCCAGCATCTAAAGCTACTATGACAATACCCTTGAGATACTCTTGACAAGATTAAAGCTAGGTTGAAAAGCTACTTTGACAAGTAATCCTATAGCTTGAGATATACTTGGCTTCCTTGTTTCACATAATGGTCAATTAGGTTGCATCAGTATCCCCTGGTTGTGTGGAACACAGAAACATGTGAAACACTACTAAATTACAATGCAAACATGCTAGGAAGAGGGATTATTATTATCTGAGAATCAATATCTGAAGAGAAGAACATGACCGAAAGCATAGAGGAAAAGCACAAAATCTGTTCATGTGGCAATTATTACCTTGGCCCGGGAGAAAAGCAATACCAGACTGTATGTATGAGCGATTGCTTCATAGTTATCGGGTGTATTTTCAGGAGAGATGGACTGAGCCCAAATTGATGAAAGCAAGAGAGTAATCTGGTGGCTACTCAGCCTGAGGGAATTAGACTCCTGAGGTTTAATATAGATAAAAACATTCAGTTACAATTGAAACTAAGAGCACTTTTCAACAACTGATAAATGGTAGCAGTGAACATTTGAAACTTTCAACCACAAATGGTCTTGGATATAGATCAAAGCCAGAAATTTGCCAGGGTCCAATCCAAACCCAGAATCCTCAATAGCTTTTATACAAATCCTTAGCCCCTGGAGCCAAGATTTCGCTCTCAACTGATGCCTAGGCCACTAAATGATGAGTAATAATTTAGGTAGCAGAGACGAATCAATGCTCTAAAGTTTTATCTGTGCTTCTTAAAGAGACTACCTTCTACTTCTATGCGTCATCCTACATTAACCCTTGTCAGTCTTAAAGCCGAAAATTACGCCATGGCTCAATGGGACAACCAGGAAAATATCTTCAGGAATAATCTATACAGTTGACTACAATGTATATGAGGAAAGAAAGATTAAAAATGTAAATCATATCATCAAATCGTAATCTTTATTATGATCATCACTCGTATCGAACATAAACAAAGGTAGATCAGGTTAACGATGATGACCAGCCAGAAGGTTGGGCATTGTTGAAAATTAGAGTATCGGTCATCTGAAGTGGATCGGGGCACTTAATGAGGGGAGTAAGTTGATGGTCAACGAGCGGAGGAAACTGATGATCAAGCTGCAAAGTAGGATCATATGAATGTCCAGTATGGCCTCCTCCTCCATCGGGAATATCGGTAGTATTTGATGACATGTTTTTCTTTACCGTCTGATATATCTTGCAAAGAAGCAAGCCATCCATCTGCATATAAATAGATAATATAAATAAATAAAAAATTAAAATATCTTTGATATGGGCTGTAACATACTAAACCCAAGGTACAAATTTATATAATCTAAGGGCCGTCATTATTAACTAATCTCACAGCAAACCTGTATGTGAGAAGGTGGAAAATAAACGACATATTTTGAGAGAGATTAGACGTACTAACCATTGAGTTGCTTTGGACTGTACTCGTGTATATCAAGATCTCGGACTATATTGAGGCACGGAAGAGGCTGATTCAAGATCCTCTTCATCAAATAATGACGGATCAACTCTTTGTGAGTCGAGAAAAAGACATAACTAGGCGGAAAGATATACAGGCTGTCTGTCCAGTTCATGAGATCCTCCAGGGTCAAACCTTAAGAATTTCTAATTCTTAATTCTTCTTTCTTGAAGGTTTTAACAGAGAGATATCAATATTTTAATAATCATGGAGGTACTCATGCAAGTATATATAGAGGCGAAGGTTGGTGAAGATGCTGAGACTCTACGGAATTTAATTTTAAAAAATGTGCATAGGATTAAATATTTATCATGTATACGTTATCAGAAATGTTGTTACGTGGGCCCTAATATATATATAAATTAAGGTGATAAAATAGATTAGTTTAGAATTAGTCAACTAATATAGAAGAATAAGTCAACTAGGAAACGTTCTTAGTCATCATATCTTAATTAATTTTGTTACTCGGTTAGCTATAATTAAGCATTGCACTGCTCTTGGATTATCGATTTGTTTGTAATTAAACCTTCATTTGATCTATTCATCATTATAATTTTTTTAAGTTATCACATAAAATATAATAAATAATTTAATTTTATCAAATTTAAAAATAATAATATTATTAAAAAATAATATTATAATATTTGGTACCTAGAAATCATGATGTAGTCAAAAATTAAATTGGTGAGGTGAGATGCATAGACTTCATCTAACTATATGATCAATGATTCGATTCAATTAGAAGAGACGACGCAGCCTCCCTCTCCCTCTGCCTCGATCTGATGTAACGTACTATATATAGGTGAAGCTGATTGAGGGGCAGGTGAAAAAGGCTGCTTCATGGGTAAATCAAACATTCATGTTGAAAACTTCTTAACATCTAGAAACTTATTTTAATAGAGTCTCGATGTGCATGAGAGACTTTTCATGGACTGTTTCTTCTTCTTTTTTTCATTTTTCATTTTTTTAATTTTTTTAAAATTTTTTTTAATCTTAGTACTTTAGCTAGGTTTAAACTATAGAAAAAATTAACCACCATGCCAACATAACAAGGTTTCATGTTGAATTTTAGATGAAGTTAAATAGCATGTGAATTATTATTCTTGATGATCATTGTTATTAGACGAGGATACCTAGGAAAAATGCATTTTAGTATATGAGGAGAAAATTTCTCACAACAATAATATAAGGTTTGGGCATAGCAAGGACAACCAAACATACGAAGGTGGTCGTAAGTGGGTGGTGAGTTGAAAAGGAGCTCATGGGATGATTTGTTATCAAGGCGTGGTGTGAGAATCTTATTGATAAGATATGTAGCAGTGAGAACACATTCTTCCCAAAAAAATATAGGGAGGTGGGCTTGGGAATGTAAACATCGAGTAACATTAAGAAGATGACGATGTTTACATTCCACAACTCTATTTTATTAAGAAGTTCGACACAAGTGCGTTTATGAAGGGTGACATGTTTATGAAAAAATTGTTATATAAGGCGGGATTAAAATTCTTAATTGTTGTTTGTACGGATGTGACGAATAGAACATTGAAATTGAGTTCGAACTAAAGACCAAAAATATTGAAAACATGTGAAAGTTTCAGATTTGAAGCACGAGATAAACCTAAGTGTTACGAGAATAATCATCAACGACGGTTAGAAAATAATGGGCACCAGAGGTAGAGGGAGTTGGATATCCACCCCAAATTTCACAATAAATTCTATTAAAAATAGTAAACCTTTTATTGGAATTGATTTGAAAAGGGAATCCATGTTGTTTTGCTTGAACACATACATCACAATATAATTTTGGACTAGAGATATTGATAGTGTTATTCAAACAACATGTAGATGGATGACCTAATCGGTGATGCCACAAGGAAATATCACATGCATGATGGGAAGGAAGAGCTGTGTGTAGCTGCTTTTTAAGGAGACAACCTTCTACTTCTATGGTCATCCTACATTAACCCTTGTCAGTCTTAAAGCCGAAAATTACGCCATGGCTCAATGGGACAACCAGGGAAGGCTAAAACTAGAAGAGCCCTGTGACATAATGGATTTGGACATCTAAGATGGTAAAGAAATTTCCAAAAACTTACAGTCTCTCTATTTAAACTCTTCACATTATTTCCATCAGCTGTCATGGGTACAGAGGGACTTCTCATACTGCAGACCCGACTGTATGATGGCTTCAACATATTTTCCACCCCATTATTTATTGGTTGCTCCTCACTAACTCTATTATCTTTGCTATCTTCACATACAATTTCCGTCAAAGAAAACTTCTCCTTCCTTAGCTTCTCAAAAAGAGCAGCTGAAGAAGAAAAGACAGAGACAGTTCTTGACAGTGTCTGTGGAAGATCGGAGGCTGTCTTTGACTCAGAAATAGATGAGGACGGACGAGGGAAAACTGAAGATGGCACAAGAACAATAGAAAAAGTGCGATGAGCTCCAATTCGCGTTTCATAGTCTGGATGGACCATAGCTGGGAGTAACTGGTGAAACAAAGCCTCAGGGAAAGCCTAAGACAAGACAGAAATTTTAAATGCAAAATTAGACTTAAAATAAAAAGTAGCTGAAAATGAAATTCGCATGATCTTATAGTTTCTGCTTCTTGCCTTATTTTGATATGATAACTTGGGCAAAGAGGCTACAATTTCAGCTGTACGATAAACAGCTGAAATTGTAGTTCTGGCTATCACTGTAATAGTTGAGATGTTCTCCAACATCAAGGCCATAACCTCAAGAATTGGGCCTGCTTCTCCAACCTGTTGGCCAATCGCTACTCAGTTTTGTTTGAAAATTCTACCCATGATGGCAGATATCAGAGAAATATAACATAAACCCATTAAAGTATTTTCAGTGAGAAAGAAAAAATAAAAAGCAAGCATAAAAAAATAGTTGTAGCTCAAGTTCAAACTACGAATCTTCAATTTAAAGAACCATGGAGATTACTAATACCTTATGTGATAACTGCACGAGGCAGTCATCCACTGCTTCCCCAAAGCTTCTATTCCATTTAACGATGTCAGCTCCCAGATTCTCATCATTGAGTAAGGAGTGCATGCTCTTTCGCAAATACCTCATGGCATCACTTAATGCACCAATTATTGCCATAGAAGGCTCAACCTTTGCATCTTGAGCAAGGGATGTGGCAACCCGAACGATGTCAAGCTGCATGTCAGGTTGTTTAAGGACATTTCTATGATCAAGATGCTTAATTAATGTGGAAAGCAAGAAATGTGTATTTTGCCCTGAAAAATGTACAGAAGGTAAAACTCAGGAGATATTAACCATCAAGTACAGCTGAAAAATTGAACCTGCATGGAACCTCCAAGTGCTAAATAAGCAGAGAAAAATACCAGATTTATCCATTAAAAACTGCAATTCCTTAAGGACTGGGAGGGCAAGACCATATTCAGGAGACCACAAATTCCCATTATCAAAGTATCGGAACAAAGATTCCAGAACACGCCGCATGGTTGTAGCCTCCTTGGCTAGCTTTGCCAGGTTATACAAACTGATCCTGGACCAAAAGCACGGGTTCTTGGCATCTTCCCTGGGGAAGAAACCAAATAGAAATCATTGACAGGTGAAGGATTAAATACTAAAAAGTCTGAAGCATTTGAAAGATTTGGTGCCCAAAGAAATTACACTGTCACATTCGCTCTGCCCTTCTCATTCACAATTGTCTGCCAAGAAGGACCCCTTGTTGTGACATCAGGTGAAGAAGAGAGATGACTTTCATTTTTTAGCACATCTTGCACACAATGATTCTGACATTCCTTGTCGTGATCCATGTTCTCTAACTTTTTAGTGCGACTTTCAAAGTTCTCCAATACTACTGAAACAACCTATTTTTATTGAACATAAAACGAACAAAAAAATCCAAAAGATGGCATGGGTTATTAACTAGAATTTAGTCCTTAAACATTAATAAATAAATTACACTTTTCAAGCTGTAATTTCTGGTGATAAATTTTGAAGAATGCGGAGAATGTACGTAGGAAAGATGAGAGGAGACTATAAGCTTGTGCCACACAATATTGGAAATAAGTTGTGATAGTAGTGCCAAAGTAAACCATATGGTAGGGATATGGGAGATCTAGATTTAGGTAAGATATAACCACACCACTTAGAAAAACTTGGACTAAGATTGGAATAAGTATGAATCTGCTTACATTATCAAACTCCACAGAAATGTGAGAGTATTTGCCCATAAACCAAACCTACAGAGCAAAGTAGATAGTAAAATTTTCACTAAAATATAATAATATAGAATACCTAGGGTATATATAAATTTCTATTGGACAAAACAAAATTGAGATAGAAGATATGCTAATGTCATAATTTCAATATATTCTTAAGGTAACATGATACAAAGGATACACAGTCCAAACAAGAAGAAAACAAAGAAATGAAATATGAGTGGGTGGAGTAAGTCCAATAATTACAATGAACACAAAGGTAAATGAAAGAAACAGTTTAGAACAGCCATTACATAAGCACAAACACAAAGAATGCAGCCATAAGGCACATGCTAGCAAGAGCTTGTTCTCAATTTTGCATGGTTAAATAATATCATGATCAGGATCGGGCCATCATTAATCATTCAGAAGATTGATAATTTCTATCATATGCATGAGGCGAGAACCACACTTGGTGATGCATCCTAATTGTGGTGCATTAGAAACCTTCATCATTACATCTTATAAAGATATCTAATGCTTTAAAAAGAACAAGGAAAAGAATCCCATCATATCAATTTTTGTTCACCAATCCCAGAAGTCATCATTCAACATATCATTGAGAAGTATTTACAAGGTACCCCTGATAGCAAACCAACAGACATATTAAAGAATCCCGAGAAAATCATTCTTAGTTTATCTAATGAATACGCAACAGGTCAAAACATTAATGCTAAGGGAATTTAAAAATGGAAAAGGAAAAAAATAAAAGTTAAGAATTTGTGTCATATGCTTCTTTTAATCTCTCCCTCTCTCTCTCTCTCATAAGGTTTCTTTTAATCTCAACCTCAAAAGGATGCCAAAACTTTTATGAACCGAAATGTTAGAGGCAATTAGCCACAACATGTTAAAAGTATCTGAAACATGAAACTGAAGTCCCTATGAGCTTCAAAACAAAGAACATATACGGGAACTAAATGCAGTTTTTAGAACAATGAAACTGTTGCGGAGTACATCCCCCCCCTCAGTGAGAGGACTTATATGNGATGGGAAGGAAGAGCTGTGTGTAGCGAGGGACGAAGGGGTTTGTAGTAGTAAAGACCATCGCGAACCTCACCTGTAACAGCCCGCTAAAATTATCAGTTTTGGATTCTTTCCCGACAGCAATCACATTTCTCTCGTCTTAACCCTCTATCTTTAGTTATTTATGTTTAACATAGTTGATTTGGTTGGCTGTAGACTGTGTAGTTAGTGTTTGTGGAGTTCGCTGCGTAGTTGTGAAACGAAGTGTGGTTGTGAAGTGTTAGGCTTGATTTTGTAGTTTTGTGGACTGTGCTGTGAAGTATAGGCGTGAGATGGATGCCGTAGATGTGATACGGCGGGTTGTGTGAAGAGAATACGCGTGTAGCGTATTCTGTGTAATGCAGCGACGCGCCGCGCGACATGCGCTGTAGTGATGTGGGTCGTAGAAGGAAGGGAGTACGCATGTAGTGTACTCCGTGTGGTATGGCGATGCATCGTGTGATGTGCATCGTGTTGATGAGTGTTGTAGCGAAGGAAGTACGCGTAGCGCGTACTCCGTGTCGCGTAGCGATGCACCGTGAGACGTGTATCGCAGTGATGGGTTTTGTAGTGTGAATGGAAGAGAGTTCACGTGAGTGTACTCTGTACTAAGTCGTGATACACCGGATGGCGTGTCACGAAGGGTTGAATGGCGTAGCAGAGAAGTGTGGAGCGTATGGTGTAATGTTGGGAAACTGTATGACAGTGTCCCGAAGCAGTGATGATATGGATTATAGTCCGGGATGACTGGTGTCATCTTGTGGTTGACTATGGCTAAGAGTATATGGATTGAGAAATGAGTTGTTTGTTTGGTTGTTATTGATAATTTTAATGAACTTGTTTTAGTGCAAAGGCTTTCTGAAGTCAATTTATCTCTTCCGAGTATAGTGAAACCTCAAGTTGGCCGTGGTGTTGCAAGTGCTTACAATATGGCAATTGAGTTCAGAAGTGAAAATCTTAAGGACTTGAGTGTTCCTCTTCCAGCTGTTGTGCAGTTCCTCGTGTCTCGCGCTCTATTCTCATAGAACGCGACGATCGAGGTAAGTTAGCCTCTAACTTACTATCAGTTTATTGTGTATGTGTGATGGGTAAGAGAACTATAATTTATGTATGTATGTTCTCGTATATGCCATGTCATGCTATGTCATTACATGTTTATCTGCTATGTATGATTTAATCTCTCATGAATAATTATCTGTTACATAATCTTTTCTGTCATACAATATTGTATGTTATAAGTATGCCATGTTAAGTATGCCATATGTAGCCATGAAATGTTTATGATTAAATCATATTGTGCCATTTACAAGATACGCATGTTAGAAAAGTATATGATATTAATAATATCTCATGCATTAAGAAAGATAAGAATGTTATGTTACGTATAATACGTGGGGCCACAACAACTGTGGAGTACGTATTATATTTATGTTACTTAAGTGCCTCAAGACATATATAATAAATAAGAGCGTTGATTTTTAAATTTTTCCAGCTCAAACCAATGCTAACAGTGCACCCACTTTAACTCATGTCTTGACTCGCAAGCTGTTTATGTATTCCATATCAAACACTCCCCTGAAAACCATAATGAGTAGCAAGAGTCATGATCCTAAAGGCCACCAGCAGCCACAGTCAATATCTAAAGTATTACCAGTCACGTGCCCGACTAACAATGTATCTTGAGATACATTTTCTACATGTCACCCCAGATCCTCATTTTCAATCAATACAGAGGGGTGTTGATCTAAAACATAGGTTATTAGACCTACTTTCTCATTAGGACCTGATCTGCCCCTGGCAGAAATCACCTCTGCAGGAGTCGATCAACACCTACACATATCATCACAAATCAATTCTGCACCCAAGAAAAATAAAAAAATCCTAATGGAAGAAGGGCTACCTGCCTGATCTCCATATTTGAGTGTTAACCATGAAACCAGCTATTCGCTCTGACTGTCATCACAGAGACACATGACAACAGATGCCATGTACAAAAACTAAGAGGTTGTAAGCGTATTTTTTAATGCAAGTTTCATACAAAGCCCAGGCATTCTCTTGGTTACTAGGATCAGCCTAAGTCAACAAGGGCTTCCAAAGAGTTATCCTTCTTGTCTCATCAAATAGTCTTAGGATTGAACAGAAAAAGTCTTACATCTTTTTTTATAAATTTAAGACATCCACTGATCCAAAGCCATTGATCCATCATGTCATAAGTCAATAAAAAGTTAAGCAGCCAGTCAACTCCATCAAAACCCCCATTGGAGACCAATACAAAGTTGATTCAAACATTCACTGCACTAAGAAATATTCCTTAATAAGAATTATAAAACTGGAAAAATGGTTTACAAAAAACAACCTAAAATCCATGCATTAGTTTAATTGCAAATATGTCATCATTAGCTCAGAATTACTCCCTTTGGTTGCTTAGAAATTAATGGAATAGAAAATAATTTAGAATTTTATAACTGTTAGATCTTCATTGTTTGAAAGTCACCCGTATCTTCATTATTTGAATTTATTTGAAATTCTCTGTTTCCTCAGACCAAACAAAGGATGATGACAATACTGTGTTTGAAAAAAAACTAGCAGCTTAATAGATAGAATACCATTGAAGAAAGGGCTTGGAGACCAGCTGAACGTAGACATTGTTCCCTTTCATCCTCCCCCACTTCTTGAGCTAATTGAATCAATTTTGGAATAAAGCCTTCTAAATTAAACGTATAAGTCCCGTCGTGCTGCCAAAGTCAGTATGATGAAATATGAGTTTCAAGTTTCTGTAGGAAGAAACCTGATATCTGGAAGTGAATTACATGTCAAACATTTAGTGAATAAATTATCAAGATCTAACCGAAGGGCCACTCAGGGCACCAACCTGATTATTTACAAAGTCAAAAAGAGTATGGCATCCTATAATTCGCATTTCATCTTGTCGTGTTTGATCAAGCAGAGTGAGCATGATGCTTAGTAAGCTACTTGCAAACAGAGGCCTGTGAAATTGCCAACCTTGGGTGAGTCGACTTTAAAGGTCGTCTTGTAATTTCCAAAAATTGACCATTTCATTTCTAATTTACTCCCAACCAAATCATTACATAATTTTACGAGTCTGATATCTAAAAAGGAAAGATGCAGAACAGAAGAAGGATAAACTCACATTTGCTCCTTACAAGAAATTAGTAATTTCCTGTAAATACACATCGCAATTTTCACAGATTGAAAATTCTCATTTCTCAATTCCTTGTAACACCTTTGCTCAAGAGAATTTGTAATCTGATCACCAAATTTACAACTATCATTAACAAAGCCACAAATTTCAACTATTATATAATGTGGTTAAATTTCTCGATATAATGTGGTTTCTACATAATACAAAAATTACATAGATAAACTCTGAAACAATTTTTAACATTTTGCTTGCATATTTCTAGATTGATTTTCAGAATTCATTAACAGGAAATTTTATAAGATTGGTAAGCTACTCATGCCATGGGACTTGAACCCGTACCCTCAAACTTCATCCCATCTTCAACAGAAGTGCATTTGACCACCAAAGGCAATTGGCAGCATGAAATTCCCTAAACATTTGTTCCTCCAGAAAAATCATGAATCACCAATGGCAATAACATAGAAAGTAGGAGAAAGGCATGAGGATTTAACTATCGGATTGATCTCACTGTAAGGCAAATGAAGTAACAGTCTGAGATATTTTATTTCTACATAAACTTGATCAGACCTCCACCTCAGTATTAATTATGGCACATATATCTCAGTTTGATGCAAGATGATCTAAAACTCTCTCATCAGAATCGATGAGTCTCCTTAATTGCAGTTGATTTTCTAGCGTGGTGTCAGCATCTTTGAAAACTATAACAATTCTATCAATTCCCCTCCCCTACTGGACTCTTTTTATATAAGTAAAATGATATCTTATTAATACTGAAATAGGCATAGCCCTAGTATACAGGTCCCCCCCCCCCCCCCCCCCCCCCCCCCCCCCCCCCCCCCCCCCCCCCCCCCCCCCCCCCCCTCCCCCCCCTTCCTTGCTGGATTTGTATTCATGTCTAACAACAAGAAATCAGTTTAGTTGGCAGTAAAACACCTGCTATTGGGTAATAATTGGCCATCGATGAAACTTGATCAATATTTGAAGGATCTAGCTTGAGTTTGGGTATGGTTTAACCTTCCACAATACAATATTCCCAAAATCAATCTCAGATAATCAATAAGTCAGCAGAATATGGCCAATCCACAGTTCATTTCATGCAGGGGTAACCCATTTTGCACTGTAAGTTTGCAGTAAATGACCATAGACCTTACAATTCTGTAAAGTTTGTTGAACCCTAATCAAAAGTCAATTTCTTCTCTTTGAAAGGGCCGTGACATTTTTTTTATGTCGGTGATTCATTAGCCATTATCCATCACACTCTTTTTCTTTAGTTTCTTATGATTCATCTTTGATCAAGTTTTACTTTCTGCTTCACTAGAGAGTTTATAATCTATGATGAGTTCCCAAGAGAATTATAAATTGCAAGAAAACAAATGTGGGAACAAAGCTTATAAATATTATCTCAATGAACTAGAATAAGTGTTCAGAATATATGACCTGAATTAATCATATCCAGGAGCAATAACTCGTGGAGAACCTTTTCAACTACTACTAGATAATAAGGATTTCTATGAGCCAGAATCGAACACCAGCTAGTTTCAACTTACACAGTAGGCCTCTATTAGCATCAATTAGATACAATGCTTTGCAAAAACAAATTTTACCTTTGGGATACGCAAAGGATTTTTGGAAGCATATTCACAAAGTTTTCCGATCTTCCGATCATTTGGTCCTTCCTCCTACCAAATTATAAAGAACAGATAATGACAGTCGGTATACAGAATGATACTACACAAAGAAAGATTGCATGATCAAACATGACAGAGATATACTCATGGTTGTTAAAATTGTGATCAAGCTACAAGAGAACCGCACTAATAAAAGAAAGCTCTGTTTTCTTTTTCCTTTTCTACCGATAACTAATCAAGTATTTTCATTGGAAAGAGGTGAATTCCAATGTACACTGTAAATAGGGAAATCATTTGTTCATTCCAGATGTATCGCTTATTTTTCTTTCTTTCCTTTTGCCATGTCATTGCAGATGTGTCATGCTACTTAATTGGAGTTAGAATAAAAACTTACTGCACGACTTACTGAGTAGTAACAACACAAAAAGTTCAAAATATGTGAGAGCAAAAACAGACAGAAGAGGATATTTTTTACAGGGAGCAAAGAAACGAAAATTTGACAGTGTTAAACTGAGACAGTAACCAATCAAGATGTATGAGTCCCCTAAACCTAGTAAGTGGAAGTAGAAAATTTATTAGTGCAGTACAACATCAGGGGGCCCTGCATCAGGTAACCTACAACATAAACCAAATTTCTCACATAATAAAGAGAAAAACAAATGAACAAACAGAAACTATCTGCCCAAGTTTGGAGGGTCATAAGCATGAGGGCTTCAACATTGGATTCAAAGTACCACGAAACAACCCCAAGGGGTGGTGTAGTGGTCCTGGGGCAACTGTATAAACCTGGCGTTCTTGGTTCAAAATTCCAGCAATCGCACATTTGGGGCCATCAGACTGGGGGAATTTCCCCTTGAATTACCGAAGGTGCATCTGCGGGAAACTCTTTGCGTGGTGCCTGTACACCCTAGGATTAATGTGGAATTTGTTCCCGGATACCCAGTGCCAACAAAAAAGTACCACCAAACCAATTGCATATGTTATTGATATTAATAAAGGGTTTATTGTTCCACTGAATAGAAAGGCTTTCAACACGTTGCCAGGTGGCCAGGACAACTCTACTGAAATCAATGCCTCTGTCTATTTAGGAGCTTAAATCATGGAGGCAACTAAACGTTTTCTATTTCTGAAACCAACTACGTAAAGTCCTAATAAGAAATATGAAAAAGATATTTTGCACTCTCAAACTGCCATTGTGTTTTCAATTTGTACCATAAACTATGACAACGGACTAAACCACCAAATTTTTGCAATTTTCACCATCGGTTAAGATCCATTAATTGAGATGATGTTACAAATAGTCCAAATTAGCCTGTTTAGTAGTTTAAGGTGCAAATTGCAAAAGCAGTAGTATTTTGGTGTGCAGAGGGCAATTTTCTAAAAAATAAAACAATTTCTATTCTAGTACTGCTAACTTGCCATGTATTCCTCCAAAAGAAGCTATTTTTTTTCACTTAAATTGCAGTCCACTAAAATAAAAAGCATTAATTCACCTAGTGCGTGATAATTGGATGAATGTGTGTCCTAAACATATCAACCAAAAGACTACCATTTGAACAAGAAAACTCTAAGCAAACCCATACCCTCTGAACACATTAACCGCCACAAGGCCCAGCTCAATAAAAGCAGTCAACACCAATATCAATTTAGACAATAAAAAAGCAACAATCTCCTTCATGATTCTTTCCTGACCACAATTAAAGATGACAATTTCATGAAACATTAGAGACAACCAAAAAATACTGACCTGATTACGAGGAAAGATATCGGCGATGAGCTTCTTATACCTTTTGACAGGCTGTCTAGACCTCGCCCGCAATGCCGGGCAAAAGAAACAAAGACTACCGCATACCGGCAAAACTTGCCTCGAAACAACACCCGAAACAGCGCTCATTTTTCGGATTCCCAGTATTTAAAATGGCAAGGAATTCAAGTTGGCCTCAAACCTTTTTCATTCCCTTCAATCCAATAAAAAAACTCCGATCTTCGGTGCCGGAGAAGGGAAAGAAAGGGTCAGACACTAGCGGGTAGCTGTCAATCCAATGGCCAGCCTGTAATTCAAAATGTGGGTCACTCATGACCTCCAAATATATCAAAACCCAAACCAAAACAATGCAAAAACAAAACCTTTACAAAAGTAAACAAAAAGGGTGGTAAGAAGATTGCAAGAATGTATGAAATCTTCACAGTTACAGATAAAATGGTATTGAGCTTTGATCGAATAAAGATTAGATTACCTCCAAACAATGCCTGAAAGAGCAGGCCAGAGGCTGGCAATCCCTCTAAGCCCTTAAAACAAAAGTACCGGAATTTCAGGATACACTACCTATATCAATTATGCCCTCTCTCTCTCTCTCTCGCTCTCTCTCGTTTGTTTTAAAAAACTAAAACTTTAACGTGTCCACACGTTAAACTGTATTCAACGTGCGGGTCCCAGAGATCATGAACGTTGTTATTGAATGAAATTTGCCATGTCCCTGGTTTATGTTTCCTCGGTTGGAGAGGTAAAGCGAGTCGTTTGATTTGTGGGGCCCACGATGACTTGGCAGGTGATGTTTTGGAACTGAAGACGTACTGTCATGATAGTTGACTTTTACCCGCCTGGTTTTAAGGATTTCCAACCGAACCACACGTGTGTGTGAGAGAGAAAATTTCTTGGAATTTTTTTCTTAATAATTTTAATAATTCGAAAGTTATGGAGACAGATTTATATGTTATGTCTATTATTTTTTTATAAAATAAATTATTTGGATAGAAAATTGTACAGAACCTTTATACTTCTTTTGAAAAAGCAACAATAATCGTTTATTAAATTGGGCATTATTTACAACATTTTTTTTTTAAAATTTCCTAAATGAAACGGATAAAAGGATGATCGGAGAATTTCTTTAGGTTTGATTTGGTTACCAAATATCAAATTATCTCATCTTATCGTATTATTACAACTTATTCAAATTTTCACATAAAATATAATAAACAATTCAACTTTTTTAAATTTCAAAACAAAATTAATATTAAAAAAATCATATTATAATAATATTTTATTCAACTTAAAAAAAACAATTCATCTCATCTCATCTAAACTGTGTAACTAAACAAAGCATTCTCCATGACAATTACATAACCAAACATGAGTGACTTAAACATTAACACAGAGCACAGATACTGCAGATGCTCTCGAGCATAATCAAGTTAATTTGCTCATTCAATTTCGTATATTCTTTCTTCTTTGCTAGGATTCCATTTAACATATATGCCTATATGTATGCAATATGCATGCATACATACATATATATATTTTTAAATATCCGTGGGTATCTGGTCCAGTTTGCACGTACCTCGACTAATTCAACAGGGCCCTGAAGTTAACGGCTAGGTAAACCTCCAGTGGCCCTGAAGGGACTCAAATTGGTGACCATTAGGAATAAACCCAAGGCCTGACCAACTGAACTATCCCTCAAAATTTACATACATACATATGTATATATAATATTTTGGAGTGAGGTCACAAAGGAGAAAAGGGCCTAAAAACAGTTAATCAGAATTGTGAGACCCCAGAGTCGGCAAACAGAAGATGCCGAACCCCGTATGAGGATCAAGGCACCATATCCCTCACTAAATTCAGATACACGTGAATGGAAAATTTTCTATTCAAATAATACTACTACTCAGCACACTTCACAGCAAGGTCATTGACAAAAGATTGGAGAAGAAAATAATTTGAAGTACCAGTAAATTCCAAATAATCTTGACTTCTTTTCAGTTCTATATCCTCGGAAAGGCATTTGCGTTTCCAGTCTTAAATCTAAGCAATGCGCAATAGACTAAGACTCGACCAAAAAGTAGACTTGCTGTTTCGGCAACCATGCCTAAGCTTTTGAACTACCACCATGATCCCTCTCAACATGCTCCACAAGAGAAACTGGATCACGAAATCCTCTACTACACTTTGGGCAGACATCAATTGTCACCTTCTTCACCCTAGTTCGGCTGCTACTCGCTTCATGGACTTTCTCCACATGCTCCACCAAACTTGTGACCGAGGAGAACTTTGCACTACACTGTGGGCACTCTTCTTGTCCAACTCCGCCACTACTGCTGCTGCTCTGTCCCATCCCGTCCCTTGCAATCTGCAACTTTTGACTTAATTCAGTGCTCAATTTTGCCATACCTGCTTCAGCTGAGGCTCGAACTGTTGAAGCTGCATTAAGAAAGCTTGTAGTCCACTTGGAGGAAGATGATGTGGGAGCTCGGTTGGGTTTTGACTCTCCTTTTCTACTCCTACTTAAAAGACTCATAAATGGAAAACCTGCTTCTGGCTTCTTTGGTCCAGAGCATTTGTGGTCGGGTCCAAATCTGTGTTTCAAGCAATGGTCTACCATGCAGTCCCTGCACTTGATTGTGTTTGAGAATGTTAGGATCTCTCTGCAACCAGGGACGGGGCACTTCTTCTTCTTTGTGACTTTCTCAAAATTTGATGGGTCACACTCAGTGTTGACATGTGTCTCCCAAGTAATGTTTGGGTCTTCATCAGGAATTAGCCGAACTCCTTTAGCACAGAGAGGGCAGACAACAACAGTGACATCCTCTCTGTCAGCTTTTGGACAACTGTGTTTAATGTAGCTCCGATGCTCCAAACAGAAAACCTGTTAAAAATGCCATATTTTAGTAGCAGGCATCAATATTTTATTTTTCTTGGCACTGGATGTCCGGGAACAGCATCCCGACTAATTCGATAAATCAATCCATAATTTGAGAAAAATAGGCAGTGCAAGAGATGAATCCATAATTTGAGAAGATCAAGAAAAAAAAAACATGATAAAGCCACATCGAAAACAGACATGAAGTAGCAACAATCAATGCTACATAAGAAACTCGAAAAGATTTGGAAGATAGAAGTGCACATGAAAAATGAATTACTGACTTAATCCGATCAGGGAGGTTATAGAAATCAACAATAGCTATGAACTTAACCAGACTGAAATAAGGATTGATTTGTGAACTGAACCTGTTGGATGAGGGACAAAACCCAGTTCCTTTTAGAACTGGACCCAAGCCTTCTACAATACTAGCAGCCCTAAAGAAAAAGCTATTTGATCAACGACATATATCTTCTGTAAAACTACTGTGAAATCAAAGCACTAGAATGATTCCTTTCAGAATAAATGAATAATGGTCATAAGTTCATAACCATAGCTCCCTATAAAAGAGAGACATCACTCCCACAAGCTGATCCAAATTGCCAAGTGATGGTAAATTGAAAACATCGCCCACCGACCGATGTGTGCATGTCATGTCGGTGGCCCAGTAGCCCTGATTCCAAACTAGATACAACAACAATTTCATCCTACCACTTCACAGCGTTTCCGAGATCCTCTAAACATGCTCCTATTTGGAGGGTGATGCTATAAAATATGAAGACGAATCATATAACAAAGCCTGAATGTTGGTAAGAGCAAGTACCTATGTTATTTGATCTAGCATTCTACAACAATAAGGCATTGATCATTAAGCATTGGAATCAACCACTTGTAAGTCAGCCCCCGATATGAATTCTTTTTTCCCCAGTAATGTAACCAATCATAGTGGAGAATCTAACAAACTAGGAAATGAATTTAAATACAACGGAACCTCAAAAACTTAAATTTAAAAATCAAATTGAAAACAAATTCAGACGCTGATTCGAGAAAGTAGCGGTACCTGGCTGCAGCGATCGCATTTAAACGGCAAGAAATCGATCTGCTTGCAATCTTCGAAGGTGCAATGCTTCCCCAGATCTGGAAATTCCGGAGTTCCCATCAAAACCCGATTCCTACGACCACGAGAAAATGAAACAAACAAACGGAAAAAAAAAACAAAAGGAACAAAAAATCTGAAGTAAAAGTCGTCGTATGCAAAGAACCGAAAAGATATGGAGGGAATTGGAGTTTGAGTTCTCCCAGGAGTTGTTGCGGGATTCAGGAATTGGATGTCGGAAAGCTTCCGCGTATATAGATGGAGGTCGTGGAATCGAGAATACAGTGGTTGGAATTGGAAGTCGTCCCTAATTCATCTAGTCTTGATTATTTCATTTCTATCCTATTATACCATTTCCGCTATATAAAGTTGACCAATAAATTAATAATCGCTCTCCGTCCTTGACTCCTTATTTCATTCAAGTAATTTTGAAATTATTATTAAAAAAAAAAAAGTAATTCCGAAATTTTGAAAATTTAAAATTATAAAAAAAAAAACTCTTTTGGTAATTATCAAATATTATATGGTTGTGCTAAGTATTAATTTTTAATGTTATGTTTTACATCTTGATTTTATTTTCGTCGTACTGTAGGACTGTTCATTCGGGTATAATTTTTATCCAACCCGACCGAAATTTACTAGATTCCGGTTCCATGTTTCATCCGGGCCGAATCCCGAATTGCAAAACCGGGACATATGCGGTCCGAGTACAATACCCGGTTTCCATTATTCCCCCCTTTTAACTCTCTCTCTCTCTCTCTCTCTCTCTCTCTCTCTCTCTCTCTCTCATCAAGTGTGTAAACGTTGCCCTTCTCCAATCAAAACTGTCATCTCTCTCCATCTTCGTTCTCTGTTTTTTTGTTTTCTCTTTGGTGATTTTGCATTTTTTTTTTTTAAGGGAATGTTTGAGAAACATTTGGTTGTGATGGGTTTTAGAGTTTGAGTTTTAGAGCTTGAGCTTGTCAAGCACTGGTCTTTAGCCTTGGATTTTTGGAGTTATAATGCAAATCTAACTAGCATTGTTCTTGGGTCGTTAAATTTGTTCTGTTTCTCTGTTTTTTTGTGGGGTTTCTTGAAAAATATACTCATACTTACTTTTTTGATTTTTTATGAAGCTTGCGGGAGTTCTGGGACTACATGGATTTGTTTGTTTTTGTTGTGGTTCTTTTGGCTATTTCTCTATATGTATGAAAAACATTGTTAAGCACCTCAGTTCACTGTGAAAGACATATTCCTAAAAAAAAAAAAAAAACTAACTGTGAAAATACTTGTTGTTTTTTAATTTTGTGATTATATTTGGTTATTCTCATGATATATAGACATTAGTTTAATGATAGATGAAATTAGTAGTTGATTTGAGCCTTACATATCAATATCTGGTTTGTGAATGGTTTCAGTCAATATGATGCAAAATGTTTTGACAAAAGTACAAACAGCATACTAATATACATACTTGTAGTTGCATGTCATGGGTAGGATAGTGTTGAAGCATAAGGTGCTTGTGTAGGAAAAGTAGGGGTGTCAACTTTACTTCTTCAATGTATTTGCTGGTTGATACTTTTTTAAAGTTAGAGCCTTTTCCCTTTTAATATATTCATTTGATTAGTATATTCTTTTTAGCCTCCGACTTGTATATTTTTTTCCATCAAGGTACGGGGAAGGAATGCATCAAGGTACTAAAATAAGTTTCTAATTTTGTTGTTTACACGGTTGCATTGGCCTTTAAGTTATTGATGTGACCACTTATTTTATTTCCATTAGCAGTTTTTTGTGTTTGGAAGGAAACTTAGCAAATATAGCTGGGAAATAATATTTATATAACTATTTGGGCTTACTGAAAACCAATACCTCTTGACCCCCCGTTTCCCTTCAAGATGATGGTACTAAATTCTATTCAACTGCTTTCCAAGGTAACTTTCAAATATGGTTAGCTGAAAGGCATAACTTTCCACTAATTTCTTAATAACTCAACTTTGGTCTATCATTTATGTAGGAGTTGAGATTATTGAGTTGATTTATGGAGGGTTTTAACTTTCAAAAGAAATTTATCAATTTAACTTATATTGAGTTGATTGAGATTATTGGATTTGTGAATAACAATACAACTATCAATTCTCTTGCTTCTCTATAGTACTTGAAAGAACAAAGGCTACCTCCTCAGACATTTATACATCTTCAATCAATTTGTGTGAAGCCAATAATTGAGAGATTGTGCACATTAGGTGGTACTGCAAAGCTGGTCTTTGATGTAATCCAATATCCTTTGATAAAACTTGTTTACTTTTACTTATACATGTTGCCAGTTGTAATTTCATGCATGTTGTCTTGTTCATTGACATAAATCTTGTTAGATATCTATTTATATTGCACTATGATTTTAATTTGATGGTAATGAATTGGTGCTTCATGTGTAAAAAAGACGGTGAATCTATTAACCACCTGTTTCTTCATTGTGAAAATGTGACTATTTTGTGGAATAAGTTATTCGCAAGGGTAGACATTACTTGGGTGATGCCTTTTCATGTGGTGGATTTTTTGGCTAGTTGGGAAGGTGCTGCAGGTTGTGGAGGCAATAAAGCTGAGTGGAGGATAATTCTTTCGTGTTTGTATTGGTGTTTATGGCTTGAGAGAAACGGGAGGTGCTTCCAAGATTGTGAACGCACTATGGGGAAATTTTGGGATTTTTTCTTTAGCATTTTAAATTTATGCTGTGAGGAATATAGGTTGGAAATGTAATTTATCTTGCTGTTCCATAAATAGAAGAATTGTAATTCATATCTTGTAATTTTGCATTTTGTACTGTAATATATAAATAACAAAATAATGTAATATGTAGTGGATTGCATGCATTTTAGTTTTTCATTTTTATATATTTTTATTATTCTGAACAATGTTAGAATTATGCTTTTTAATATGACTTAGAAAAAGTTTTCATAAAATATAGGCTTTTATAAAAAAAAGTATGATTTTCAACATTATTTTTAATAAATATTGGCTTTTACATAAAGGGAAATTATGTTCTTTAACATGGATATTTCTTGAGAAGTCTTTAATATAAATATATGTATTTTTTTAAAAAAAAAGGGCTCTTAAACTGAAATATGGACTTTTCTACAAATAAAAAAAATAAAAAAATAAAAAATCGGGTATAATCCAGAATCATGATTTCCTAGTTGTAAAAACTCGGATGAATCCGAGTTCTGGACCAGATCATACCCACCTGGCCAGATTTGAAATTTGAGTTCCAGGCTGAATATACCCGAATATCCGGTCCGGTAGCCAGTTGAACACCCCTTGTACTAATACATTATATTTCTATCCTATTTCAATTCATTATGATAATATTGTATTATTCATTAACACTTGAACTTTTTCTTATAAAAAGTCATGGTCAATTTCATATCAACATAATAGAATAAAACTAAAAGAAGAATGTAATGTATAATATTAATCGCCCTTAATCAATTATTAGATGACAGTGGGTATATGTATATATTTTAGAAAAAAATAATAATTGTACAGTTCAAGAATCAGAATGTGCATTGAGCAAATCGAATAAATTATATTTTATTATTTAAATCGTCTGAATTGCGTTGTTAGGAAGAGACAGCCTGTCTCATCTTCAAATCTATTGATTCCAACATTTTTTGGACAATTTCTCGATTTATAACGTCAAATGTTTTGTTCTTTTCCAGTTTTTTTAGGCTCTTTTATATTCCTAGAAGGAATTATCATAATACTCCGGCGGTAGGGCTGCGGGCAGACTACTCGACGTTTCTTACAACGTATGGACAAAAAAAAACCCATTGTCACCACCTGGATTACAAAATTATGGTACCCTTTCCATACAATTTTGATGGAAAAATCATCTAAATCATGTCAGTCATGTATTGAGAGATGGCCAGACCTTCAAATCTGACTTGGGATTCGAGTTCATTACCCAATGCCTATATGAAAAACTGAAACAAATTATCCCAGAATTTTCTTGAAACCATATGTGAATAAATTCCTATAAAAGCTTGGGCGTAACCACACTAA
This sequence comes from Carya cathayensis, assembly GCA_011037825.1. Taxonomy (NCBI): domain Eukaryota; kingdom Viridiplantae; phylum Streptophyta; class Magnoliopsida; order Fagales; family Juglandaceae; genus Carya; species Carya cathayensis. Next base: position 1,003,777 of record QGSO01000255.1, on the reverse strand, counting down.
AATGTTCAGACCAATGAAGAACATTCCACTTTTATCTCATCAAGGACCATACAACCTTTTATGGCCAATATAGTGCAATGTCTGGACATAACCAAGAATTAAAGAAAAAATATAGGCATAAAACCATTCAACTCAAAAACTTAAAAAACAGAAAAGAGTATAAAAATAGAAACATACAATCCCTTAACTGAAATAGAAAGCATCTCTTTAACTAGAAACATATACTAATGAGGTCCTCTAACACCTCACTGCCGTTGTACCTAAACCCGGTCTCAAGCCTCAACCCTCTCAGGCTCCTCCAGGATTAGCTTACCGACTGGTTTTGCCAACAGATCTGTATGCTCTTGGAATGGAGACTTTGTGAAGCGAGTTTCCCTCCAGAATTCGGGTGTAAGGAACCCATAGGTTTTCAGCAGGCAATCAAAAGTTGCCTGTTGAAAAAGAGAGAAAAAAAAAATCATGATCCATTTATTTATAAATGGCACATTAGATCCTCTAAATTATATTTCATGTCCCCAATTAGCATTTAAATGTTATTTGACAACCACACCCATAAAATGGGGAAAAACTAGTATTTCTATGAGCAGCAGGTCCTATTGGTATCAAATTAGTACTATGCTTGTAATAAAAACCAGACTTCACTAATGTTATGTATAAAACTTCTTGATTACCTGTTAAAAAAAAATAAGACTTCACAAACTGTTATATGAAGTGCTACTGCAAAAGAAACTTGTAAAAAAATGCCACTGGTACAAAAAGATAACGATGCAGGATAGCGATAGATAGCATGGAGGAATTAAATGCCTCTATCTGCATACAAGAAAATGACGTGTAATACAAAAGTAGCATATTCAAGGCAGTAGTGATCCTTTCAAGAACTTAACCAGATAGTTCTCAATTAAAAAAATATTTTTTTGTCCAGAAAAAAGTTATGGCTGAGGAGCTTGATCTGATCATAATCTACTCGATATCAACTAAAAGCTTAAGCTTCAGGTCTTCAGATCTTACTAAACCCACATTATTACAGGAAAAAGAAACTTTACAAAACTGAAGAACTCGTAATTTGAAGAGTGCAAACCACCGAATTGACTATCACGGAAACAGACTCAACCGTAAATCCAAGATTGCATGATACAGACAGGTGAAACCAAAACACAATTAAATATAAGAACTTGGAGGAAGTTAAAAAGATTAAAAACAGAGCTAATACACAAATAGAGAATCAAATAGTCCATTCAATTTAACCAAAAATGTATTAACAAAGTAATGCCCAGGATATCTCACACAAACTCCAGTGCCAGCCCTCACTAACACACACAGACATACATGTACTGTTTTATGTGTAGGTGGTGAAATTGTAACACGCTTTATCTCACTAGTGCACCCCTCGACTGCCTCTCATTTTCATACTTTCATTTCGGCTTCTATCTCACCATGTAAAAATCATCAAGGTCCAACAATTTAAGAGAACAATAAAACATATTTAAACAAAATAATTACCATTAAATTATTACAGACCTACGTAAATTAAGGCGATAAACTGAAATCGGAAGATGATTTAACATTTAGCAATGAACAATATACAGTAAAAACTTCTTTCAAAGTAATTCATTTCAATCCAAACCCATTAAATACCTAAAAGGAACGAAACCTAAGACGAATAGAGATTCCACGAATTAAAAATCATAAAATAATACACATATTTTTCTTATTTTGGAATGCCCGGGAACAATTAAAATAAATCTATAAATGAAAGAGACGAACCTTTACGAAGTTGCCGAGGGTTTTAGTTGACCCTCTCGACGAGGTAAATACATCATCGATCCCGGCGAACTGCAGGACCTTCTTCGGAACCCTAGCTGCCACAATCCCGGCCCCTCGTGGCGCAGGTACCATGCGCACCGTGACGGACCCACACTTTCCGGTCACCTTACAAGGCACTGTATGGGGTTTCCCGATCTTGTTCCCCCAGTAACCCCTCCTCACGGGGATCACGGAAAGCTTAGCCAGTATGATGGCACCACGAATGGCCGTGGCGACCTCCTTGCTGCACTTGACGCCAAGTCCGACATGGCCGTTACTGTCACCGACGACAACAAAGGCCTTGAATCGGGTCCTCTGTCCGGCCCGGGTCTGCTTCTGGACCGGCATGATTTTCATGACGTCGTCCTTGAGGCCAGGGCAGAGCTGGTCGATGATCTGGTGCTCCTTGATGGGGAGGGAGTGGAGGTAGATCTGCTCAAGGGACTTGATCTTATCGGACTTCACGAGACGGCCGAGCTTCGTTACCGGTACCCACTTCTCCTCCTCGTCACGGCGGGGACGACGACGGCCACCTCGTCCACGATCTCCTCTTGAGCGACCACCACCGAACCCTCTACCAAAGCCACCGCGTTCTCCTCCTCGCTCAGCCATGGTTGGCAATCGGGGAAGCTAGGGGATTAAATACTCAGAGAGGGTCAGGTATAGAGATTGTGAGAATAGAAACCTGAGTATACGAGAAGCTTTTATACGTGAAGGGGGGAGAGGGGCTAGGGTTTTAAGGATGGATTAGGGTGGTGTTTGGTTACGAAGGTGAGTGAAGACTGGAGTGGATTAAGTAGCTGGCTCTGTCACTGTGGGGATTACTTTTTTCTATCTGGGATCTGTTTTTCTTTCTTTTGGGATGAAGTCCGTGGGCCGAGAGTGGACCGCGTGGCTGTTCTATGGTTGTTTCTCTGTACGCATGCAACATACAAAGTCCTTAAAGATATTGGGCTGGGCTGGGCTCCTGGTTTTTAGTTTTCCGCTTTTTGATTTAGTTGGGTTTGGATGTTAAAAAATATTTAAGTACCTTATAAATAATAATAAAAAAATAATGATAAAGTATTAAATAATAGTAAAAAATAATAAATAGTAATAAAAAGTGAGTGAAAAGTAATAATAAAGTAATGAATAATAATAAAAAGTAAGTAAAAAATAATAATAAAGTAATGAATAGTAATAAAAAGTAAGTGAAAAGTAATAATAAAATAATAAATAGTATCTCAACACCCAAACCGGCCAGGCTTTACTTGATGTTTAGATCATTCAGAATTCTATTCCATATCAGTCACTTTTTTTAAAGAAAGTAGTTAAAATCATAAGAGAAGTAAGGTTCAATCGTACTCCAAAGAAGAGTTTGGTCATTGCTTAATGTAAGCAAGTCCATCGTTAATGATTGAGAGTTGGGCACATGGAAAAGAGGCTCCTAACTAAAGATTAGGGTATAATCGGTCCAATCCAATTCGATGGGTCATGGATTGAAAATTTTAGTCTATCTTTTTTGTTAGACTGTTAATTATCAGTCCAATCGGTTCAATTCAGTTTATGAATATATATTTTTTTCTCTTTTCTTTTTTTGGTAGATAAATTAATATAAAAAATTAATTAAATTAGTAAAATTAAAAATAAGTGAGCTCTTTAATATAAATTATGTAACCAACTTATTAAAAAAGTAATTAATTATATTTATATTTATGACGTTAACAGATACTAACTTAGTACTTTAATATTCATAATAGCCTATATTAAAATTCTAACATTTTATCTATAGTTAATGAATATTAAATAATTTCATTGTCCATAGATTATTCATACTTACTTGCAACTTAAGAAAAACCTAATTACTTTAATTAGGTGTAAATGGTAGAGTATGTATCTACATATAATAACATATATTATCACATGATATATTAGCACTTAATTGATAGCATATATTATTTTACATTTTATATGGTCTATGGTGATATATTAGATGAAAAGTAATGTATAATTAACTTTATATATATATAATATTTTTAAAAAATTTATACTCGTTTAATTCTCAATTTTAAAACAAATTGTAATTTATTCTTTCATTCAAATATATATGATGGTTGAGATAGACCAAAATTAGATGACTTGGCAGGATGTTAAGAGCATAATTTTAAAGGAGACACTTGAATTTTTTAATAAAAACAATGGTAGGTTTAGAAGTAAAATTAAATATTTTGATAATTCTAGCAGCGATCAATTGAGACGCTGTTGGTAATTCTAGCAGCGATCACGATTGTGGGTGTCATAGCAGGCATCGTTGCTCGGCTGTGCGGTGACGACATTTCAGAAGAAATTAACGGGGAGAACGACATAGAGGGATGGGTAGAAAGGAGGTGTAGGAGCTGCATGAACGGTGAAGTACTTCCAGCTACAACCCCTACAGAGGAGGCAAAACCAACAGCAGAAGAAGGAAAAAAATGAAGGTAGAGATAGCTGAAATCCAGTACGTGAGTGCTCCTATTCCCTAATCACAGAGCTTTAGCGCATTGAAGACAAAGCATGCATATATAATATTATTTTTTACTTGTCCGTTACAACTCATGACAATTGCTTTCCAGATGAAGTGGGTTTTGATCAGTCTTCCTTTCTTTCTGGATGAGTGTTTCATTTTTCCTTTTTGTCACGGGATAAGTGTCCAGCTAGCTCCACTAATGCAAAACTTCTCTCTTTATGTAGCTAAATTTCAGCATTTTATGCTAGCAGGGGAAACACGTAAAAGCTAAAATCTGTTGAACACATGAACAGATTTTGGCCAACAACGTACGCGAGCATTTGTTGGAGTACGTACTTATAATTCTCCTTCGCTAACATTGAATAATGATCTCTCATTTTTATTATACGTGTTGTGTTGATTTGATAAATTTTAAGGATCGATTTGTTGGAAAATATTTTGAAATGTTTTTTAAACTAGAGAATATGTAAAATAACAAGAAAACATTAGAAAGAGAGAATCTGGTAATGAGGAACGTTGTGATGGACGCTTTCTTTAGACTAGATTCTGCCACCTTCAAATTTAAACATGCACTAGGCTTCTTGACGTACAATCTACTCTCAAAATCTAACAATGCCGGTTCCCCGTTAATCTCATTGTCGGTGCACACAAAAGGAAATTATCGAACCCGATATAAAATGGCCAAAGTCCAAAGAAAGAAAGAAAAAGAATGAGGAAGTATTTCTCTAATTTTTTGTACAGAATTTAGAGTTAATGAATTTGTGGGTGGGGTTCCCTATCTGTAGAGAATGAAAAGGCATTTGTGAAAAGTCATGACTGAAATGAAATGACACTTGTGGAAAGTCACAATTTATTTAAATGAAATGATAATTGTGAAAAGTCACATAATATAAATGAAATGATACTGGTAAAAAGCCATATCATATAAATGAAATGATATTTGTGAAAAGTCACAACTAAAATGAAGGAACACTTGTGAAAATATTAGAGAATATATTGAAAATGTTTCTAATTCACCAAAGGACACAACCATTTGTTTGGTTGGCATGAAGCGGTTAAGACTCATATTCCCAAGAGGCATATATTGGTTCAAGTTACCATGATAAATTTTCATTTAAATCTAGATAACCGAACTGATACATGAACAATGATAATGATTCACATTATTTTTTACTTTACATCAAATATTTTAATCATTTCCAAGTTTAAAACCAACACGATCTCATAAATTACCAGTTACATACATAAATAGTAGCCACGAACAACATGTCACGTATCAATAAAATGATAAAAATTTTAAAATATAAGACGAAAAATGATAATATATATAGATATTTATATATTATAAATGGCAAGTGATCAGTGCATGTCATATTGTACAATGGCTTTCTTCGGGGCACCGTGGGGATACAATGCCTTTGTCAGCCAATTTCACATTACGACACACAGCTTTGGCTATTTTCCCTTCACCAACAGCTTCCAAGTTAATATTTTGCAACAAAACCCCCCGACATGGAAAGCTCTTGCTGCAATCGAATTTAATGGCCACATCAGAAGCGCTTGTCCCCTGAATGTTCTCATAAATCACATTTTCTAATTGAACAGCTGAGTCCTGCATGCGATAATTAAATCAATTGCAAGCATATATATTTTGTCAATTACAGAGATGATCATGAAAAGATATATATATATATATATATATGTCAGATATATATTTCTTGTTGCTCTACGTACATGATGTGGACTTGTGGGACAAACATTCTTTTACCTGTTCTTTGCATTCTTGGTCTTGGTCACAGTAGTTTTGGTCTATTATTATTGGGTTAGTCACATTATCCATTTCAATGTTCTGGAATTTGATGTTCCTTGCACTTCCGGACCCTCCCTGATCAATGTCAGACAAATTAATTAGATGCATGGACTTGAGTGTACCTGCTATATAATTAATTACACTCAGGACATCATAAGACAAATATAGACGTACGCATGAAGCGAGTTCTACAACTTTTAATACTATCCACGTAAATTTTTCTAGCAACATTAATAAATGTTCTTATTAATGTGGTAATAATTAGCCCCATCTCATATATCTATCTCTCTCTCTCCTCCCACCCTCTAAATTGGAGATTTTGATCCAAGAAATAGAGAATATTATATATAAAAAAACAAATAAAAAGAGTAGCATCAAGTACGACCTGCCATGTCTTGATCCTCACCCCATTTGTGGTTCCAGAAAGCCTAGCTCGATCCACCAATATTTCTGATACATGAGCTTCCGAATTTCCAGAGCCCAAGCTGCCGATACTGATCAGATAGTCATGATCATTATCATGACCAAAATAATATTAGGACACAATTAATTGATTGATATCATGGAATTACACTGGAGCTAGCAAGCTATTCATGTACAGTATAGAGAGTTTGAAACCTGATTCCATGACCTGGTCCACAGGCTATGTTCGTGGCTAGCACCCTTCGGCATCCATTTACAATAGAAATACAATCATCACCTTTTCAAACATAAGAAATATTGATGATCAATGGCTTTAATTAGTTCAATTTAATTAGTCACACACACACACACATATATGTATATACACACACATGAATGCATACCTGTTCGTATAACACAGCTTGATAGGAGGATGTTTTGAGTACGTGTAACATGAATTCCATCTGTGTTGGGGCTTTCCTCTGGAGAAGTTACAATCAGATAGGAAGCTCGAACATTCATGCATTTTTGAAAAGAAACATGCATTTGTTGAGCGTTTTGGATCTTCAGGTTGTTCACAATCAAATTTGTGCATTGATAGAAGGTTATTGCCTGCCAATTCCGAAGACGTAAATGCATATATAATTGCCAGATCGAAGATCAATGAAGGAAATAATTTTAGTCATGGTTTACTAATATTCTATAATATGATCACACATTAGTCAGTATAACAAACAATATTTATTAATAGTCAATGCATGTATTAATAATGTAACGCTAGCTGCTCAAGAATCAAGACACATAAAAGAAATTAATTCCCCATTCATAAATAAAGGAAGAAAAAACACATACGTACCGTCGGTGCATGCTTGCAAGGCTGCCACATACAATATTGAAACATGAATAGGAATCGTCATCAGCACTTTTGAATATTGGGGCAAAGAATTAGGAATTAATTGATGAAAGTATAAATATTTATTGGGTTCCTTATATATATATATATATATAAGGTACGTAGCTAGCTAGCTAGCTTGGCTTGCATATATACCAGAGTTTTATTGATTTTGCATGAGTTTTGCCACCATATTTTCCCATTGCCATCGATGGTTCCACCGCCTTCGACTATTAAATTTTCAACTCTCTCAATCACCAACCAGTACCTGCCATCTTCGCTGTAGTCTGATTGATCCTCAGATGCTTCTATGGTTCCATAAATCTGATCACGATTTTAATATATATATATATATATATATAATTATTACTCATTTATTGATACTATATACTTCTTGAAATCTTTGAAAAATAGATTCATGATGTCTGATATATACACGACCTATATATATACCTGCATAGTAAGAAAAGATTTGCAAGGACCTGAGAATCTGATTGGCTTAAGACCATATTTTTTAGGAGGCACCACCAGAACAACAACTCCTTCAGATGATGAGCACGCTACCTCCCAAGCCTTCTTAAATGCCTGAAATTAGCTAGAACCATGGTTATATCTAAAGAATATTCCTATATATAAAGATCAGAGTTTGCATGCATCCATGCCCGCCAACATCAAAATTTTATATAAAATATTAATTTTAACTAACAAATAATATTTATGTACGCGATTGTTTTACAACTCGTTTTACAGTTAATTAGTGTCACTTTATAAAATATATTCTATTTGAATTTCAAATTTTAGATAAACACACTCCATTTAAAAGAAAAGTAATTAAGATCAAATATATATATATATTGTGTATGTATAATTACTTGTTAGATTAGCATTAGACGGCTTGCACGACCTCCAATGTGTATTATTAATTCATGTGCTCAAAGCATCATGTCCCGTAATGCCACGTACATATAGATAGTTATTAATTAATGCTTGTAGTCCAATAAAAGGAATCACAAAAAGACTTTAAGGAAAGACCACCTAGGTTATAATAACGTAATTCAAGCAAAATATACAACAATTATTTGTATTTTTAGGGATGAATATAAGATCAGTACGTACCTCTGTGTCGTCATCATGAGTACCATCTTCACCTTGAGCTCTAAAATCGTTCACATTAATTACTGTTTTAACCGACGAAGAAATGCTATCCACTCCTTGATCAAGCGGCCTCTTCAAACTCAGGACATCATGAGTTATTGCCTCGATCAAGTCCTGATCCTTAAACTCGTCGTTCAAAATGGTACTCATGAAGTTATACGAAGGATATGCTTGAGAATAATACCCATGATGAGATTCATGATCATGATCAGTACCATAAGGACCAAGCAGGTGACGATCGTCTTCCAGTAGTACCTGCGAAGCGCTGCTATAACATGAAATAACATTATTGAAAGAGATCATCATCATCATCATCATAAACAAAAATGGGAGCAGATGATCGTGTCTTTGTTGCCCCATTATTAATTCGCCTTTAACTTGTGTGTGGAAGAGGAAAGATAATCCAAAGCGCAAGGAATTATCTAGATGAGAATCATGAGATGGTTATGGCTTGGTATTGAAGTGAGAAGCACGTCACGATATGATCAGCTTTTGTTTTTATTACATGTACTGTCATATACATATATATATATATACATAGAGAGAGAAAGAGAGAGAGAGACGTTTTATTTAAGTTTTTATCTACATGATATATATCTGATCTAGGTACACTTTGTGATTAAGACTGTGCAACCGGGCAGGGTTTTTTCCGGGCTCGGTTCGGAATCTAGATAACCAGGTTTTAGTCTGGAGCACCGGGTTGGTACCTATACTCCAAAACTTAGTATCCGAGTTTTTTTTTTTTTTTTTTAACTAAACCTAGTGTCAAAACGATGCCCTTTTGATAGACCAAAACGATGTCTTTGTAGCACTGGGGTTTAAATCCCACCCCCACCCCTCCTCTCTCTCTAAACAGATTTCAGAAACCCTAATCTCCCTACCTTAGTGTGACCCCATCCCCATCGTTGCCGGCTCGACATCATCCCCAACAACTTCAAAAATACTACAAATAAAGGTTGGTTTTTATACGTGGAGGGGGGAGAGAAGCTAGAGTTTTAAGGATGGATTAGGGTTGTGTTTGGTTACGAAGGTAAGCGAAGACTGCAGTGGGTTAAGTAGCTGGCTCTGTCACTGTGGGGGTTACTATTTCCTATCTGGGATCTGTTTTTCTTTCTTTTGGGATGAAGTCCGTGGGCCGAAAGAGTGGACTAGTACTGCGTGGCTGTTCTATGGTTTTTTCACTGTACACATGCAGCATACAAAGTCCTAAAAGATCTTGGGCTGGGCTGGGCTGGGCTGGGCTCCTGGTTTTAGTTTTCGTATCAATCACTTTTTTAAAACGAAGTAGTTAAAATCATAAGGGAAGTAAGGTCCAACTTAGTAAGAAAAACACTTGGCTCCCCAAGTTCATGTAGGTCAAATCGTGCTCAAAATAAGAGTTTAGTCAATGTCATTGTCATTGCTTAATGTATGCAAGTCCAACGTTAATGTGAGAGAGTTGGACACATGGAAAAGAGGCTCCTGGATTAAGGGTACGTACAATAGGTCCGGTTTAGCTCGAGGGGCATGGAGCAAAAATTTTGATCCACCTTTTTTTGCGACTAGACTGTTAGCGTTCGGTCCAATCAGTCTAATTCGGTCAATGAGCATTTTTTTCCTTTTTTTTGATAGATAAATTAATAAAAAAATTAATTAAATTAATAAAATTAAAATTAAATGAACTCTTTAATATAAATTACGTAACTAACTTATTAAAAAAATAATTCATTAGATTTCTATATATGATGTTAATAGTTACTAAATTAATACTTATAGTATTCATAATAGCCTATATTAAAATTCTAACATGTTACCTATGGTTAATAAATATTAAATAATTTCATTGTCCATAGATAATTCATACTAACTTGCAACTTCAAAAAAAAACCTAATTACTTTAATTATATGTAAATAATAGAGTATGTATCTATATATAATAACATATATTATCACATAATATATTAGTTAATTGATAGCATTTATTTTACAGTTTATATGGTCAATGGTGATATATTAGATAAAAATTAATGTATAATTCACTTAATATTATATATATATATATATATATATATATATATATATATAATATTTAAGAATTTTAAAACAAATTGTAATTTATTCTTTCATTCAAATATATATGAGGGTTGAGATAGACGAAAATTAGATGACGTAGCAGGATCTTGAGAGCGTAAAGGAGACACTTTTTTAATAAAAACAATGGTACGTACGTTTAGAAGTAAAATTAAATATTTTGATAAATTAATGCTAAAAAAGTCACGTGGTCTTAATTCCGGATGTATCATATGACACATATCATATCTACTCTATTACAGTAAGTATCACTGTAAACAGTAATTTTTTCTTATTTTACCGTTAGTTTCTTTGTTTCCCGTTAAGTCCCAATTAAGCTTTGTCGCCATTTGTGTTGTTTGTGTTTGCTTATATTCCATTNACCATTAACCATATAAAATGTAAAATAATATATGCTATCAATTAACTAATATATTATGTGATAATATATGTTATTATATATAGATACATACCCTATTATTTACATATAATTAAAGTAATTAGGTTTTTTTTTTAAAGTTGCAAGTAAGCATGAATTATCTATGGACAATGAAATTATTTAATATTCATTAACCATAAATAACATGTTAGAATTTTAATATAGGCTATTATGAATACTAAAGTACTAACTTAGTAACTATTAACATCATAAATAGAAATATAATGAATTATTTTTTTAATAAGTTGGTTACATAATCCATATTAAATAGTTCATTTAATTTTAATTTTACTAATTTAATTAATTTTTTATTAATTTATCTACTAAAAAAGAGAAAAAAAATGCGCATTGACCGAATTAGACTGATTAGACCGAACGCTAACAATCTAGTCGCAAAAAAAGGTGGATCAAAATTTTTGCTCCATGCCCCTCGAGCTAAACCGGACCTATTGTACGTACCCTTAATCCAGGAGCCTCTTTTCCATGTGTCCAACTCTCTCACATTAACGTTGGACTTGCATACATTAAGCAATGACAATGACATTGACTAAACTCTTATTTTGAGCACGATTTGACCTACATGAACTTGGGGAGCCAAGTGTTTTTCTTACTAAGTTGGACCTTACTTCCCTTATGATTTTAACTACTTCGTTTTAAAAAAGTGATTGATACGAAAACTAAAACCAGGAGCCCAGCCCAGCCCAGCCCAGCCCAAGATCTTTTAGGACTTTGTATGCTGCATGTGTACAGTGAAAAAACCATAGAACAGCCACGCAGTACTAGTCCACTCTCTCGGCCCACGGACTTCATCCCAAAAGAAAGAAAAACAGATCCCAGATAGGAAATAGTAACCCCCACAGTGACAGAGCCAGCTACTTAACCCACTCGCAGTCTTCGCTTACCTTCGTAACCAAACACAACCCTAATCCATCCTTAAAACTCTAGCTTCTCTCCCCCCTCCACGTATAAAAACCAACCTTTATTTGTAGTATTTTTGAAGTTGTTGGGGATGATGTCGAGCCGGCAACGATGGGGATGGGGTCACACTAAGGTAGGGAGATTAGGGTTTCTGAAATCTGTTTAGAGAGAGAGAAGGGGTGGGGGGGTGGAATTTAAACCAAAGTTTTGAAATCCGTTCCGGAGACCATTCCGGTTGAGGCACTGGAACGGAATATTTCGTACCGGTACGTTTCGGTGTACCGTTTCGGATTAATTATATATTATATATAAATATTTATATTATATAAAACTAACAATTAATAAAATAAATACATATATATTAAGTGTGTATCATGTATATGTGTATATATATAAAAGAATTGAAGATTTATAAAATGAATATATATTGAAAAAAATCACAAACTTGAGTTAAGACACAAAAATAAAGAAAAAAATTAAAGAATAGATAAATTATTAAAAATAATAATACTTAAAAAATAGAAAATGAGGGGACATATTTAAAATTATAAAAAAATAAAATTATATAAATATATTTTATATTTTAGAATGAATTAAATACCATTTGGATTTAAAATTTATAAAAATACCATCTAAGTATAAGAAAATTACAAAAACTGTCCGAAACGGAATGGAGACCGAAACGCTCAATTCCAGTCGAAATAACCGGAATGGTCGAAACGGGACCGGAATGACCGGAATTTAAAGCAAAACGGAATGGGGTGGTGGAGTGTACCGAACACTACACCGGAACGGCAAAGTTCGGCCATTCCAGCCGAAACGGAACGGAATTTAAAACATTGATTTAAACCCCAGTGCCACAAAGACATCGTTTTGGTCTATCAAAAGGGCATCGTTTTGACATTAAGTTTAGTTTAAAACCCAAAAAAAAAAAAAAGACTCGGATACTAAGTTTTGGAGTATAGGTACCAGCTCGGTGTTCCAGACTGAAACCTGGTTATCTAGATGAGGAATGATACAGATCAGCCACTGTAGCGGTGTACACCAAAACACACCCTACGTGGCTTTTTTTTTTTTTTTTCCAATTAATCAAAACGTGTGTAAATCAAAACACGTTTTCAGTTTCGAAAATGTCCCCCGCGAAAGCCATCCCCTCGAGTGAACCACCGGCCCGAACCCATCCCCTCGACTAAACCACCGGCCAGAGCCTGCCGGCGACGCCGTCCGTCCCATCAGCGCGACCGACTGCAGCTCCTCCGTCCGGTCAGCTTGGCCTGTCCCCGCGAGGCCTCCGTCCGGTGAAGATCCGAAACCTGCGTAAGCCAAACCCACTTCGTAGGTAAATATCCAACGACCCTCTTTCCGACCAGCTCACTAGCTGAATGATCGGTGCAAACCAGCGACCAACGACCTGCGACCAGCGACCAGCTTCGTAGGTAAATATTCTACCATTTTTTCCTTCCATAGATTTACAAGAGACAGAATTCCGAATAGCATTTGGTCTTTCCCATAGAAGTGTTTGGTATTTGTGAGCAGTTACTTTCCAGTGTTCTATTTTGGCGTCTCATGGTGAATAAAATTCCGAATGAATCTATGCAATCGGGTTGGTGAATCTATGCAATCGGAAGGTTGTTCAAAATTCCGAATGATTTTTGTTTGTAATGTTAAAAAAAAAAAGTGCATGTGAAAGAAACTGTATAAGTGAAAGAGGTCGAAAGAAACTGTGGAAGTGAAAGAGGTCTGATTTTTAAATGAGTTGATCCCAAGATGAAAAAATTAGGCTTCTATTGTAGGTTCTTTATTTCTATGCTAATGTTGTGATGCTCTGTTATCCTTTACAACTTTTACTTATAATAAAATAAAGTTAGCAAAATTTCATGTAGTTTTCAGGGTTTGATCATAGATATTGCATATTTCTATAGCTTGAAGAAGGTCAGGACGCCATCAGCCACGTAGTTAGTGGTTACCATGATTGTGTGACTGCAAGCATACTCCAATTGAAGGATAAAAGTTAATCCCAGCTTTGAATAAAAAACACTCGACTATTTTTTATTTCTTATAGTCCACAAAAAATTTACTCAATCACTGTTAGATCTGTAGCCTCTGTTGGATACTTAACTACTACTAAGTACTTGTATTGCTCCAAAAAATATTCAACGCTGGCTTAATTACAATTAAGTGCAAAAGAATATAAAGGTTTCCTGCGATTCTCGAGCAAAATGCTGGTCTCTTCCGAAAATAAATAGAAATAAAACATATTAAAAAGGTGTTTGATTGAAACTTAGCTTCTCATCTATATATATTTATATATATATCAACTTGGGGATTCCCTTGGCGTACTTAGCTTAATTACTTCCTTGGGAAACACGGGTACGTAGTAGAAATTTGGAAAACTGATCTGCATGCAATTTTCTTTCTATAGAATAGTCATTCGTTTGAGATTGGACGTATCACAGCACGTGAACTAAGATGATGACTGATCTTCCTTCATATACACTTGACAGAACCTTCTGAAGTAGTACTGATTTTTAATTTGCCGGGAATATATTAAAAGAACTCAACCAGCAAGCTGCATGCATCTTTATTCACTCCATGTTGCAAGAATTTATTTCAATATCTATTACATGATCCAGCCTCGCTTACTATAGATGCTTAATAAATATGTAACAGCCCGCTAAAATTATCAGTTTTGGATTATTTCCCGACAGCAATCACATCTCTCTTGTCTTTACCCTCATCTGGAATCACGCGTATAGTTTATCTTTTCCGTAAATCACGTATTTTGTTCTTCACCGACAGCTGTAAAATCATGAGTCTTCCAAGACCACGCCTAGCCTTTCTCAAGCCCAAACTACCACTTTATGTGGTGGACAGCCACCGTACGCCGCCACGTACGTTCCTCCGACGCATGTTCGTGACGAACAACGAGCGACGCACGGGTTATCCCGTCGATGGTATAACCTTCTATCTCTAGTTATTTTACGTTTAAAATAGTTGGTTGGTTTGTGGATTGTGTAGTTGTATTTGTGGAATTCGTTGCGTAGTTGTGAAGCGAAGTGTGGTTGTGAAGTGTTGCGTTTGATTGTGTATTTTGTGGACTGTGCTGTGAAGTATAGGCGTGAGATGGATGCCGTAGATGTGATACGGCGGGTTGTGTGAAGAGAATACGCGTGTAGCGTATTCTGTGTAATGCAGCGACGCGCCGCGCGACGTGCACTGTAGTGATGTGTGTCGTAGAAGGAAGGGAGTACGCATGTAGTGTACTCCGTGTTGTATGGCGATGCATCGTGTGATGTGCATCGTGTTGATGAGAGTTGTAGCGAAGGAAGTACGCGTAGCGCGTACTCCGTGTCGCGTAGCGATGCACCGTGAGACGTGTATCGCAGTGATGGGTATTGTAGTGTGGATGGAAGAGAGTTCACGTGAGTGTACTCTGTATTAAGTCGTGATACATCGGATGCGTGTCACGAAGGGTTGAATGGCGTAGCAGAGAAGTGTGGAGCGTATGGTGTAATGTTGGGAAACTGTATGACAGTGTCCCGAAGCAGTGATGATATGGATTATAGTCCGGGATGACTGGTGTCATCTTGTGGTTGACTATGGCTAAGAGTATATGGATTGAGAAATGAGTTGTTTGTTTGGTTGTTATTGATAATTTTAAATTTTACATTTTATATGGTTAATGGTGATATATTAGATGAAAATTAATGTATAATTCACTTAATATTATATATATATATATATATAATATTTAAGAATTTTAAAACAAATTGTAATTTATTCTTTCATTCAAATATATATGATGGTTGAGATAGACGAAAATTAGATGACGTAGCAGGATCTTGAGAGCGTAATTTTAAAGGAGACACTTTTTTAATAAAAACAATGGTACGTAGGTTTAGAAGTAAAATTAAATATTTTGATAAATTAATGCTAATAAAGTCACGTGGTCTTAATTCCGGATGTATCATATGACACATATCATATCTACTCTATTACAGTAAGTATCACTGTAAACAGTAATTTTTTCTTATTTTACCGTTAGTTTCTTTGTTTCCCGTTAAGTCCCAATTAAGCTTTGTCGCCATTTGTGTTGTTTGTGTTTGCTTATATTCCATTATTATAACTTAAAATTTGCAAGAAAAACAGTGCCAAATAATGATACGTTCAGGCCTTTGTATTCCTTTATATACATGCCCATACTGTCATTAGTGGTGCAGCTGTGGTTGTGCGGAGTGGTTTCCGTGGCCAAGCTCTGTTTTCATCGTCAAAAACAGAGGAGAAGGATGCATGCAGCAGTGGACTAGATGGACGCTGACGGTGCTCGAAGTGAGGAGCTGCGGAGGAAACAAAGGTTTGAGTTGCTCTGTTTTCATGAACAAAAACAGAGGTTGGTTCATGGGGTGGAGGCGATGATGCCCTGAGGTTTTACCTTTGCTGTCCGTGGGTGGTGCAAGGCATCACCATGGAGGTTAATATCCTCGTGCTGCTGGGTTGGTTTTTGGTGGTTCCCGTGGGCGCGATGTCCATGGCTTTCCGTGGCTGCTGAGCTGAAGGATGAAGGACGCGACGTGCATATGGCTTCAATGTTGCAAGTGACCAAAGGCAGTGGTAACCCTGTTTTGGTCTTTTTGAAACTTGTCATTGGCATCCTCAACAGGCTATTTGTCATCTATTAAAATTCATCAAAATAGTTTTGTGCATTTCTTGCAGTGAAAGGCATATATTAGAATTTTTGAAGTAGAAATTAACTATTACATTTCCTTCTTTCCTTTTATTTGTCTAATTTTTAATTACACTTGTATCAAAGATTGTTTGTCTCGATGGTGTTGGGTTAATCCAGTGTTGGTAAAAGTGAAAAACCCCAAGGACAAAGCAAAGCAAATTTACAAATATTTGCTTAAAGCACACTTTTGAGTGATCTTAAAGAAAAGCATAATTTTATAAATTTTTAATGAAGAAAATAGAATCTATCTATTCATGACCTAGAAAATAAATATTCTAGAGTGTTGATATTGAAAATCATTTGTTGTATGGTGCCACATGTTTTCATGTGTTATACTTTGACCCTACTTCAACACAGAAGGGATCTTAAAACAAACATTATCTTGGCAGAATTAT
The DNA here is from genome assembly GCA_011037825.1 of Carya cathayensis. Lineage (NCBI taxonomy): Eukaryota > Viridiplantae > Streptophyta > Magnoliopsida > Fagales > Juglandaceae > Carya > Carya cathayensis. Next base: position 986,703 of record QGSO01000255.1, on the reverse strand, counting down.
TTAACTCATAAGTGATCTTAATTTAAGATCCATTTGTCGCAGATAATTTTTCAATAGATTTTTCATAATATTTACTAGGTATTAATCATTTTTAGATATAATTCATATCCGATCCGGAATCAATCATGACAACAATAGAAAACTTAAATTCATGGCAAACAACAATAGTAACACGAGAAAACCATTTGGGAGGAATAAAATGTCGAATTAAAGCAATTTGATTATATGAAGATTTCACTTTAGATTTCTCAAAAAATTGGGGTTGCTTATCATCAGAAGGAGTATCATAATCAAAGTGTTTTAAAATTTCTTGTTTTAAAGCAGTATTTGAAGTTTTGAGATTATTGATCTCAGTTTTGAGTTTAATAATTTCTTTTTTAATCAAGTTAACTTCATATTGTAAATCATTTGTAGAAATATCTTTAGGTTTTTTCTTTTGAAATCTTTCCAAAATATCTTGAAAATTGATCATCTGTTTAGAAGTTTTTGGATCTTGTCGAAGTTTGAGAAGAAGATATTCTTATTTAAGTTCTGAATCTTGTATTTATATATATATATATTCATACAAGTTGAAAAATTAGCAAACCGGTCGTTGCTCTTATACGTGGGGAATGTTAAGCTCCCCGAGGTTCCCACATCCCTAGGACAAATGCGTACAGAGGAGTGAAGAAAGACAAAAACAAAAACAAAACAAACAAGTAAACAAACTAGCTTGCTAGGCAAAGTTACGAGAATTAAAAAACAATAACAATATTTAAGTCACTCATTTTCATATGTGCATGACATCCTTTCTTTTATTCCTAACCACGTGTACATGTTGCTAAAATCACGCCTCATTGTGGTCTTTTGGACACTTTTTCTGCTTCTTCAATATTATAAAGAGACCATGGCAAAATAGATAGAGAAACATGCATTAGCTCACACTCATGGTCATCGACTCATCGTTGTCATGTTCTTGGGGACTCTAGAAGTAGGGCGACATGATCCGCAGCCGCCACTAGTAGGGGCCCCAGCGACAGAGGGAGAGCCAAAACTCTACACAAACAGATCAATCGAGACGCTGTTGGTAGTTCTAGCTGCGATCACGCTTGTGGGTGTCATATCAGGCATCGTTGCTCGGCTGTGCGGCAGACGACATTCGGAAGAAACGGGGAGAACGACATAGAAGGATCGGATGGGTAGAAAGGAGGTGTAGGAGCCGTATCGATGGTGGAGTTCCAACTGCAACCCCTACAAAGGAGGCAAAACCAACAGCAGAAGAAGCAAAAAAATGAAGGTGGAGATAGCTGAAATCCAATATGTGATTGCTCCCATATATTCCCTAATCACAGAGCTTTAGCGCAATGAAGACAAAGCATGCATAATCTAGCATGCATATATTGTTATTTTTTTCACTACTAGCAACTAATTAAATTTGTATGTCCCTTACAACTCATGATCATTGCTTTCCAGATGAAGTGGGTTTTGATCAGTCTTCTATTTTTCCTTGATGAGAGTTTCATTTTTCCTTTTGGTCACGGGATAAGTGTCCAGCTAGCTCCACTAATGCATAATTTCTTTCTTTATGTAGCTAAATCTCAGCATTTTATGCTAGCAGGGGAAACACCTAAAAGCTAAAATCTGTTGATCACAAGAACAGATTTTGGCCAACAACGCAAGCATTTGTCGGAGTTATAATTCTCCTTCGCTAACATGATTGAATAATGATCTCATTTTTATTACACGTGTTGTGTTGATTTGATCAATTTTAAGTGATCGATCTCATAAATTACCAGTTACATAAATAGTAGCCACGAATTCAACATGTCACGTAGCTATTGTCGATAAAATGATAAAAATTTTAAAATATTAGACGAAAAATGACAATATATATTATAAATGGCAAGTCACTATCATATTGTACATGAATGGCTTTCTTCGGGGCACCATGGAGATACAGTGCCTATGGCAGCCAATTCCACGTTGCGGCACAGAGCTTCTGCTTCTTTCCCTCCACGACCTTCCAAGTAAATATTTTGCAACAAAACTCCCCGACATGGAAAGCTCTCACTGCAATCGAATTTAATGGCCACATCAGAAGCGCTTGTCCCCTGAATGTTCTCATAAATCACATTTTCTACTTGAACAGCTGAGTCCTGCGATAATTAGATCAAGCAGATCATATTTTGTCAATTACAGAAATCAAATCATGAAAAATATATATATATATATTTATGTTAGATATTTCTTGTTGCTGTATATATGTACATGATGTGGCCGGACTTGTGGGACAAAGATTGATCTTTTACCTGTTCTTTGCACGCTTTGTCTTGGTCACAGTAGTTTTGGTCTATTATTATTGGGTTAGTCACATTATCCATTTCAACGTTCTGGAATTTGATGTTGCTTGCACTTCCTGACCCTCCCTGATCAATGTTAGACAAATTATTAATTAAATGCATGGACTTTAGTACTGTACTTGCTATATAATTAAATATACTCAGGACTTCATAAGAGAAATATAGACGCATGAAGTGAGTTCTACAACTTTTATTACTATCCTCGTAAATGTTCAATAATATTGTAATTAGCCCCATCTCATATATCTATATTTCTCTCTCCTCCGACCCTCTAAATTGGAGATTTTGATCCAAGAAAGAGAGAATATTATATATAAAAACAAATAAAAAGAGTAGCATCAAGTACGACCTGCCATGTCTTGATCCTCACTCCATTTGTGGTTCCAGAAAGCTGAGCTCGATCCACCAATATTCCTGATACATGAGCTTCCGAATTTCCAGAGCCCAAGCTGCCGATACTGATCAGATGGTCATGATGATCATGATCACCAAAATAATATTAGGACAGAATCAATTGATTGATATCTGCATGGAAGTACTACCGGAGCAAGCTATTCATGTACAGTATAGAGATCGAGAGTTTGAAACCTGATTCCATGACCTGGTCCACAGGCTATGTCCGTGGCTAGCACATTTTGGGATCCATTTACAATAGAAATACAATCATCACCTTTTCAAACATAAGAAATATTAATGATGATCAATGAATCAAATTATATAAGTTCGTACTTACGTGCATGCATATGCATGGCTTTAATTAGTCCAATTTAATTACTAGATTAATTTAGTCATATATATATATATGTATGAACATGCATGCATACCTGTTCGTATAACACAGCTTGATATGAGGATGTTTTGAGTACGTGTAACATGAATTCCATCTGTGTTGGGGCTTTTCTCTGGAGAAGTTACAATCAGATAGGAAGCTAGAACATTCATGCATTTTGAAAAAGAAACATGAATTTGTTGGGCGTTTTGGATCTTCAGGTTGCTCACAATCAAATTTGTGCATTGGTTGAAGGTTATTGCCTGCCAATTACGAAGACGTACATGCATATATAATTGCCAGATCGAAGATCAAAGCATGTATTAATAATGTAACGCTTTAATCTTTTTGTTTTCTCATGTAGCTAAATATGTAATTATTATACATANTAAAAAGAGTAGCATCAAGTACGACCTGCCATGTCTTGATCCTCACTCCATTTGTGGTTCCAGAAAGCTGAGCTCGATCCACCAATATTCCTGATACATGAGCTTCCGAATTTCCAGAGCCCAAGCTGCCGATACTGATCAGATGGTCATGATGATCATGATCACCAAAATAATATTAGGACAGAATCAATTGATTGATATCTGCATGGAAGTACTACCGGAGCAAGCTATTCATGTACAGTATAGAGATCGAGAGTTTGAAACCTGATTCCATGACCTGGTCCACAGGCTATGTCCGTGGCTAGCACATTTTGGGATCCATTTACAATAGAAATACAATCATCACCTTTTCAAACATAAGAAATATTAATGATGATCAATGAATCAAATTATATAAGTTCGTAATTAGTGCATGCATGGCTTTAATTAGTCCAATTTAATTACTAGATTAATTTAGTCATATATATATATATATGTTGTACATGCATGCATACCTGTTCGTATAACACAGCTTGATATGAGGATGTTTTGAGTACGTGTAACATGAATTCCATCTGTGTTGGGGCTTTTCTCTGGAGAAGTTACCATCAGATAGGAAGCTAGAACATTCAAGCATTTTGAAAAAGAAACATGAATTTGTTGGGCGTTTTGGATCTTCAGGTTGCTCACAATCAAATTTGTGCATTGGTTGAAGGTTATTGCCTGCCAATTACGAAGACGTACATGCATATATATATAATTGCCAGATCGAAGATCAATGCATGTATTAATAATGTAACGCTAGCTGCTCAAGAATCAAGACACACACAAATCTATTATATATATTATATAATAAGTGACTATCTAATTGTTTAGTAACATTTTTATTTTTCCGTTAAATTTTTCTTTTTTTCCATTAAGTCCTTACTTTCTTTTTTAGAGATTCAATTCTCTCTCTCTCTCTCTCTCTCTCTCTCCCGATATCTACCTCTCTATCTACCCCCTCAAACCATCATCTCACACATTTTCCTAAAATACTCAGATTTTAATCTGAGTATAAATGCTTAGATCTATAAAAAAAAATAAAAAAAAATAAAAAAAAAACTCACAAAGAAAAACACTCAGATCCCGACTTATCATTATCCAAATATATTTGCTAAAGTTTATTTTTTTGTCTCTATGCATTAAATTATTCATTAATCAAGTTTTTTTTTTTTTAAAAAAACTATATTATTTTTATTTTGTAAAAAATCTGTTTAACCCAACTAGGCGATTTGGACGTGCACCTAATTAATATATATATCAAAAAGAATTTAATTCCCCAATAAATAAAGGAAGAAAAAAACATACGTACCGTCGGTGCATGCTTGCAAGGCTGCCACATACAATATTGAAACATGAATAGGAATCGTCATCAGCACTTTTGAATATTGGGGCAAAGAATTAGGAATTAATTGATGAAAGTATAAATATTTATTGGGTTCCTTTATATATATATATATATATAAGGTACGTAGCTAGCTAGCTTGCATGTATATACCAGAGTTTTATTGATTTTGCATGAGTTTTGCCACCATATTTTCCCCTTGCCATCGATGGTTCCACCACCTTCGACTAATAAATTTTCAACTCTCTCAATCACCAACCAGTGCCTGCCATCGTCGCTGTAGTCTGATTGATCCTCAGATGCTTCTATGGTTCCATAAATCTGATCACGATTTTAATATATATAATTATTACTCATTTATTGATATTATATACTTCTTGAAATCTTTGAAAAATAGATTTATGATGTCTGATATATATACCTGCATAGTAAGAACAGATTTGCAAGGACCTGAGAATCTGATTGGCTTAAGACCATATATTTTATGAGGCACCACCAGAACAACAACTCCTTCAGATGATGAGCACGCTACCTTCCAAGCCTTCTTAAATGCCTGAAAATAGCTAGAACCATGGTTATATCTAAAGAATATTCCTATATATATATAAAGGAAGAAGATCAGAGTTTGCATGCCAACATCAAAATTTTATATAAAATATTATTTTACAACTCGTTTTACAGTTAATTAGTGTCACTTTAATTATAAAAAATATTCTATTTGAATTTCAAATTTTAGATAAACACACTCCATTTAAAAGAAAAGTAAGATCAAATATATATTGCGTATGCATGTATAATTGTTAGATTAGCATTTGACGGCTTGCATGACTGCCAATGTAGATATGATTATTAATGGTTGTAGTCCAATAAAAGGAATCACAAAAGGACTTGAAGGCCACCGTACGTAATTCAAGCAAAATATACAATAATTATTTGTATTTTTAGGGTTCTTAATTATAAATCTAAGATCAGTACGTACCTCTGTGTCGTCATGATTACCATCTTCACCTTGAGCTCCAAAATCGTTCACATTAATAACTGTTTTAGCCGACGAAGAAATGCTATCCACTCTATGATCAAGCCTCTTCAAACTCAGGACATCATTAGTTATTTCCTCGATCAAGTCCTCCTTAAACTCGTCGTTCAAAATGGTACTCATGACGTTATACGAAGGATATGCTTGAGAATCATACCCATGATGAGATTCATGATCATGATGATCAGGACCATAAGGACCAAGCAGGTGACGATCATCTTCCAGTAGTACCTGCGAAGCGCTGCTATAACATGAAATAATATTATTGAAAGAGATCATCATCATCATCATGATAAACAAAAATGGGAGCAGATGATCATGTCTTTGCTGCCCCATTATTAATTCGCCTTTAACTTGTGTGTGGAAGAGGAAGGATACTCCAAATTAAGCGCAAGGAATTATCTCGATGAGAATTATGAGATGGTTATGGCTTCTTGGTATATATTGAAGTAGGAAGCACGTCACGATATGATCAGCTTTTGTATTTATTACATATGTGTTATTTATATGTAATATCTGATCCACATGCGGTGTACTGCTCATATATTAAATCTGATTGTTATAAACGGCTTGAATGATGTTTATGAATTTATATCAAAAATTAAAAATGCCGTCAGGTATGTGAAATCATTGCCGTCAAGATTTGCCAAGTTAAAGGCTTGTGCGGCAAATGAAAAGATCAATGGAATGATAATTTGCTTGAATGTTCCTACTAGATGGAACGCCACATATTTAATGTTGAGTACCGCTGAAAAACATAAACAAATATTTGAACAATTTGTGTTTGTAGATGAACAATTCGTGAACCCCACAAGTAATTATTGGAAAAATGCATGGATTTTTGTAGAGTTACAGACAAAGTTTTAGGATGTTATATTAAGTATTTCTGGTTCTTTGTATGTGATGACTAATATATATTTTGATCTTGACTTTTGAAATGAAACCCCATTTCTTACGCGCACACACAATACCAAAGGCATGGCATTTCAATGCAATGTGTGTAGGGCTGGACTTGTGTGAAAAATGATAAATGCATGATGGGAAATAATTTCGTCCTGATGCATGATACTGTTGGTGGGTTAGGGAGCAACCCTGGCCCCCCTCATTGGATCCTTCCCTTATATTCATAATATGTTTTTTAATTTTTCTAAGAAACTTGCATATATACACTATGCTCCACTCTATAAAACACCAACCCCATCTGAAAGCTATAGTTTATTATATATTTATTCAATAATGATCATGATAGCACAACTCATAGCAAATGCATAAGTTTGATTTACTGGGAAACTTTGCACTCAATTGTTGGTTCATTTTCAGCTCAGAAACCTTTATCACTTAATTATCTGTCATAGTATTATATGGAATGACATTGTTAGTGTTGAACCCAATATTTCAAATTTCATATAATTATATATCTACATATAGATTTTGATGATAATAAATGAATTCAAGTATAAATGAGTCTCAAACTCAAGTTATTTACATAATGGAACAAATTACATCAATAAACTAAACATGAGCAAGAAAGGGAACAAGCCAACAAATAAAACTCTTAGTGTAATTTTGTAAATCTTTTGATAAAATTCGAAAATTGCATTTTTGTATTTTTTTTCATAAAACATTAAATTGCATTTTTCACATGTGCATGATATTTTTTAAATTTAAATTTAAATTTTTGAAAAATAATTGATTGTCAACCCTCACATGTGTATGACTTGATTAAAAGTTTGAATTTTGAAAATTTTTAAGATGATTGATTGTCATCTTTTGTTTGAAAATTTTCAAAAGTGATTGATGTTCTTTTTAACATACACAAAAATGCAGATGATCTTGTTAGAAAAATTTGAAAAGTAAATAATGCTCATTTTGTCATATGTGAAAGTAAAAAATTAAGTTTAAAATTTTGAAAAGTGATTAATATTCTTTTTGACATATGTAGAAGGTAGATAATTTTGTTTGAAAAATTGGAAAAGTAAATAATGCTCCTTTTGTTATATGCGAAAAATAAAAGATTAGATTTGAGAATTTTGAAAAGTATTGATATTCTTTTTAACATATGCAAAAAGTAGATGATTTTATTTGAAAATCTTGAAAAGTAAATAATGCTTATTTTGTCTTATGCGAAAAATAAAATATTAGGTTTGAAAATTTTGAAAATTGAATAATGTTGTATTGGACAGTTACAAAAACGTGAAACTTTTATTTGAAATTTTGAAAAGTGAGTGGTACTCCTTTTTGACATCTAAATATTTTTAAATTGGAAAATGAAGTCTTACATTCCTATAAATAGCTCAATTGAAATCTTCAAATTCACAACAAGAACATATGCACATCATTGTAAGTTTTATAACATTCATTCAAAACTTTCAATCTCTCTTCTCTAAATATTAAGCCTTAACTTTTATTCATTTTGATAGAGATATAATTTACGTTGTATTAGTCTTATTTCACTCATTGATGAGTGTTTTCTGATAACTAATGCACTATCAGTTCTTATATCAATAAAAGGGTATGTAAATTGCACGTGTAGAATGTGTTCTACACAGGAAATAGTTGAATCACAAGGTGTAAGGTGATTGTAAGTGTAGAAAGTGTTCTACAATATGAATAGTTTAATCATAACGTATAATATGATTGCAAGTGTAGAGAGTGTTCTACACAGATTCTTTGTAACGATGCTGCTCAAAAGTGTAATAGATTTTTATCTTCAACTGAATGAGGTTGAATAGTGAATTTGAAAATTCTCAAGGGATAGCTTGAGGCGATGACATAAGCAGTAGGGTCAAATCTCGTTAAAATACTGAGTTTTCTTCTCTTTTACCCTTAATCTTCATATTTACTGTTGTTTCATATTTTGTTCATATTCTATATTGTGTACTTTATTTATAATTGTTAATTTTTAAATACAATTCAATTCATTCCCCTCTTGTGTTAGTCATCTGGGCAACAGTTAGGCAAGTTTTACCTCAAAAAAAAAATGAACCCTTATCATGATTTAATTTGGCATAATATATGGTGGTGGTCAATTTATTATGCTGGTATTTTAATTTCCTGCTTTTCTTTGGTTTTATTGTAACTTTAACAGATAAAAGAAAATTATGTAAGTTGTAATGTCAATACAACCCAAGGGGTTGGCGACTCCTCTTCTATTCCAGGGGATGTAGATGAGCTTGAAGTCTTCCAGACCCTTCATTCACACATGCACAACACCCAACTCGTTCCATCACACATTTATCCAAAAAATCTAAAAAAACACCTAACAACCAATCTGTGGTATGGGAACACTTTACTAAAGTGCAACCTATTGACTAAGATAACTCAAAAGTTCTATGTAATTATTGCGCTAAGTTATACAATTGCCACTACAAAAATGGCACTTCATTTATGATATACCACATCCAGAATGCATGTGAAACTTCTCATCTTAGAGTTAAAGGAGCTAGAAAAAATCAATCCTTTAGTGTTAAAGGGATGCGTAGGGAAGAGTGTGTAGCCCACAAGATCTAGTGAAGTATGATGCAGAAAAACTTAGGGTGTCAATTGCTAAGTTTTTATTAGGTGTGAATTACTTTTTAGACTTGTAGAGCATGATGGGTTTATTGAATTTGTGGCTAATTTAGAGTATCGATTTATTTTGCCATTCCAAACCACTTTAAAAATGGATTGTATTAAGTTGTATAATGAAAAGAATATACAGCTAAATAAATTGTTGGATGGTCAAAGAATCTGTCTTACCACCGATACTTGGACATCGGTGCAAAATATGAACTACATGCATATTACCGCACATTTTATTTATTACAATTGGAGATTGCATAAAGAATACTTAATTTTTGTCAAATTTCTGACCATAGGGGCGATATTATTGGGAGGTGTTAGATTTGGGATTGCATGAATGTGGTGTTGATAAAATTGTAACCGGACCATCACAGTTCATAATACCTCCCTAAATGATGTTGTTGTTGATTACATGAGGAGTAGAATAAAAGACAATGATTGTACTATATTGGGTAGTGAATTTCTTCGTATGCAGTTTACTGCCCATATATATATTGAATCTGATTGTTATGGACGGTTTGAAGGATGTTTCTGAATTTATATTAAAGATTAGGGATGCCGTTAGGTATGTAAAATCATTGTCGTTAAGATTTGCCAAGTTTAAGGCTTGTGCAGCATTTGAAAAGATCAGTGGGAGGATGACTTGATTGGATGTTCCTATTAGATAGAACGTCACATATTTGATGTTGAATACTGCTGAAAAACATAAACAAGCATTTGAATAATTTATGTTTGTATATGAACAATTCGTGAACTCCACTAGTGATGATTGAAAAAATGTATGGTTTTTTATAGAGTTGTTGAAATGTTTTAGTGATGTTATATTGAATATTTCTGATTCTTTGCATGTGATAGCTAATGTATATTTTGATCTTGGCTTTTGAAATAAAACACTCTTTTTTACGCACACAATACAAAAGGCATGGCATTTCAATGCAATGTGTGCAGGACTTGTGTGAAAAAGGATACATGCATGATGAGAAAGAATTTCGCACTAATGCATTATACTTGTTGGTGGGTTAGGGAGCAACCCCTGGCCCCCTTCATTGGATCCATCCCTTAGATTCATGCCATTCTCATCTCTCTCTCTCTCTCAAATACAATCTCCCTTTGGATCTAAAGATACATATAGCCAACTCATTTCTCTTTTTTCTTAAGTAACCTGTTTTTGTACAGAACTTAGATAATACAAAAATGTCACACCATTGATATGTTTCTTAATTTTTCTAAGAAACCTGCATATATGCACTATGTTCCACTCTATAAAACACCAAATCCATCTGAAAGCTATAGTATATTATGTATTTATTCAATAATGATCATGATGGACTTTTCTTTCTTCTCTCTCAAGTCTACTTCCTGGAATTTATATTAATTTGTAGACAAATAGTCTAGTTAGCTAAGAATAACACCATTGCTTGCCTTCTAAAAATGAAAGAGATTAACATGCATTACTTCTAAAAATAAGAGTAGATTCAAAGAATTATGTAGTTGTTATGTAAAAAGGCCAAGCCAGCTCTGTACGTGTTAGTGAATTGACTCTTTGTTAGTATTGGATAGTCTAATACAAAGAGTAATAGACACAACATTAAATGTTCCTGCAAGTCCACACTGCTAAAAAATCCTATATGCAAGAAAACACAGTTAGGCACATATCATAGCAAATGCAGAAGTTTGATTTACTATAAAACTTTGCACTCAACTCCTGATTCATTTGTAGCTTAGAAACCTTTATCACTTAATTATCTGTCATAGTATTCGATGGAATGTCATAGTATTCTAGGACAAGAACCCAAGGTTTCAAGTTTCATATAATTATATACTTACATATGGATTCTGATGATATATAACAAATGAATTNTGCATTACTTCTAAAAATAAGAGTAGATTCAAAGAATTATGTAGTTGTTATGTAAAAAGGCCAAGCCAGCTCTGTACGTGTTAGTGAATTGACTCTTTGTTAGTATTGGATAGTCTAATACAAAGAGTAATAGACACAACATTAAATGTTCCTGCAAGTCCACACTGCTAAAAAATCCTATATGCAAGAAAACACAGTTAGGCACATATCATAGCAAATGCATAAGTTTGATTTACTATAAAACTTTGCACTCAACTCCTTATTCATTTGTAGCTTAGAAACCTTTATCACTTAATTATCTGTCATAGTATTCGTTGGAATGTCATAGTATTCTAGGACAAGAACTCAAGGTTTCAAGTTTCATATAATTATATACTTACATATGGATTCTGATGATAACAAATGAATTCAAGTATAGAAGAGTTTCAAACTCAAGTTATTTACACAATAAAGCCAAGTACATCAATAAACTAAGCATGAGCAAGAAAAAGAATAAGCCGACAAATAAAGCTTTTAGAGTACTTTTGTAAATCTCTTGATAAAATTCAAAACTAGATTAAAACTCAAAATTAATATTTTCTCATAAAATATTAAATTACATTTTTCACATGTACATGATATTTTTGAAAATTAAATTTTAATTTTTGAAAAATGATTGATTGTCATTTTTCACATATACATGGCTTGATTAAAAGTTTGAATTTCAAAAATTTAAAAGATAATTGATTGTCCTCTTTCACATGTGCATGTGCATGTTTGAAAATTTTTGAAAATGATTAATACTCTTTCTGACATATGCAAAAGGTAGATGATTTTATTCGAAAAATTTAAAAGTAAATAATACTCATTTTGTCATATGCGAAAAATAAAAGATTATGTTTGAAAATTTAAAAAAATGATTGATGCTCTTTTTGACATATTCAAAAGATAGATTTTGTTTGAAAATTTTGAAAATTCAATAATGTTTCTTTTGTTATATGCGAAAAGTAAAAGATTAGATTTGAAATTTTTGAAAAATGATTGATACTCTTTATGCAAAAGGTAAATAATTTTTTTTTGAAAATTTTAAAAAGTAAATAATGCTCATTTTGTTCTATGCGAAAAGTAAAATATTAGATTTAAAAAATTTTGAAAAGTGAGTGGTGCTCCTTTTTGACATGTGAATATTCTTAAATTTAAAAATGAAGTCTTATATTCCTATAAATTGCACAATTGAGATTTTCAAATTCACAACAAGAGCATATGCTCATTATTGTAAGTTTTACAACATTCATTCAAAACTTTCAATCCATCTTCTCTAGACATTGAGCTTTAACCCTTGTTCATTTTGAGAGAATTATAGTTTGCGCTGTATTGTTCTTATTTCACTCATTAATGAGTGTTTTCTGATAACCTATGCACTATTAACTCTTGTATCAATAAAAGGGTATGTATATTGTGCGTGTAGAAGGTGTTCTATATAAGGAATAATTGAATCACCATATGTAAGATGATTGTAAGTGTAGAAGGTATTCTACATAGGAAATAATTGAATTATCACGTATAAGATTATTGCAAGTGTACATGGTGTTCTACACAGATTTTGTTATAACGGTGTTGCTCAAAAGTGTAATAGATTTCTATCTCCACTTGAAGTATAGTAAATTTGGGAATCATCAAATGGTAGCTTGAGGCAAGGACGTAAGCAGTAGGGCCGAACCTCATTAAAATACTGAATTTGCTTCTCTTTTATCCTGACTCTTTATATTTACTGTTGTTTCATATTTTGTTCATATTCTATATTGTGTATTTGGTTTATAATTTTTAATTTTTAAATAAAATTCAATTCACCTCCCTCTTATGTTAGTAATCTAGGCAACCCTAAATAAAAAAAAAAAGGAACTTTTATCATGATTTAATTTGCCATAAAATATGGTGGTGGTCACTTTATCATGCTTGTATTTTAATTTTTTGCTTTTATTTGGTTTTGTTGTAACTTTAACAGATGGAATAAGATTTTGTGAGTTGTAATGTCGATACAACCCATGAGGTTGGCGACTTCTCTTCTATTCCAGTGGATGTAAATGAGTTTGAGAGTTTTCCAACCCCTTCATATACACATAGGGGTGTAACCAGTCTAGTTTTAAACAAAATTTAATACCGAACCGGTAACACCGATTTTGCATTTTTTAAAACTGATTACGTACCAGCAACCCCCCTAAACTGGTACTTTCGGTTTTACTAGTTCTAGTTTGGTTCGGTCTAGTTTTCTGGTTTTAATATATTAAGTATATTAATATTACTAATATATTTATCAAAAAAAATATATTGAGAATTTACTAGGCAATAAAATGTATTTAATATTTATATTTTATATTTAAAACATATGATCAAATAAATAAGCATTTTTAAGATTAAAATTTTATATTATAAATTATAATAGGTTATTTCATACATAATTATATCTATTATATATAAAAAATTATATATAATATAAAATATATTATATATAATATTAAAAATTAATAAAATATATATAATATGTGAATCGGTCCGGTCCTGTCTCGTGTTAGAAAATGTAAAATCGATTCCGGATCGGATTTGACCGGTTTTTAAAATGAATGAACCAATTCCAGACCAAACCGGTTGAAAGCTGGACCGAACCAACAGGTCCGATCCTATCCAAGCTGGTTTTCTGATTTTTCGGTTTATTTTTACACACATGTCCACACATACACAATACCATACCGTTCTATCACACATTTACCCAAGAAATCTAAAAAAACCTAGCAACCACTTGATCTTGGCTTTTGAAATAAAACACTCTTTTTTACGCACACAATACAAAAGGCATGGCATTTCAATGCAATGTGTGCAGGACTTGTGTGAAAAAGGATACATGCATGATGAGAAAGAATTTCGCACTAATGCATTATACTTGTTGGTGGGTTAGGGAGCAACCCCTGGCCCCCTTCATTGGATCCATCCCTTAGATTCATGCCATTCTCATCTCTCTCTCTCTCTCAAATACAATCTCCCTTTGGATCTAAAGATACATATAGCCAACTCATTTCTCTTTTTTCTTAAGTAACCTGTTTTTGTACAGAACTTAGATAATACAAAAATGTCACACCATTGATATGTTTCTTAATTTTTCTAAGAAACCTGCATATATGCACTATGTTCCACTCTATAAAACACCAAATCCATCTGAAAGCTATAGTATATTATGTATTTATTCAATAATGATCATGATGGACTTTTCTTTCTTCTCTCTCAAGTCTACTTCCTGGAATTTATATTAATTTGTAGACAAATAGTCTAGTTAGCTAAGAATAACACCATTGCTTGCCTTCTAAAAATGAAAGAGATTAACATGCATTACTTCTAAAAATAAGAGTAGATTCAAAGAATTATGTAGTTGTTATGTAAAAAGGCCAAGCCAGCTCTGTACGTGTTAGTGAATTGACTCTTTGTTAGTATTGGATAGTCTAATACAAAGAGTAATAGACACAACATTAAATGTTCCTGCAAGTCCACACTGCTAAAAAATCCTATATGCAAGAAAACACAGTTAGGCACATATCATAGCAAATGCATAAGTTTGATTTACTATAAAACTTTGCACTCAACTCCTTATTCATTTGTAGCTTAGAAACCTTTATCACTTAATTATCTGTCATAGTATTCGTTGGAATGTCATAGTATTCTAGGACAAGAACTCAAGGTTTCAAGTTTCATATAATTATATACTTACATATGGATTCTGATGATAACAAATGAATTCAAGTATAGAAGAGTTTCAAACTCAAGTTATTTACACAATAAAGCCAAGTACATCAATAAACTAAGCATGAGCAAGAAAAAGAATAAGCCGACAAATAAAGCTTTTAGAGTACTTTTGTAAATCTCTTGATAAAATTCAAAACTAGATTAAAACTCAAAATTAATATTTTCTCATAAAATATTAAATTACATTAGAATGTATGTGAAACTTCTCATCTTAAAGTCAAATGAGTTAGAAAAAGTCAATCATCTAGTGTTAAGAGGAATGTGGAGGGGAGAGTATGTAGCCCACAAGGTCTAGTGAAGTATGATGTAGAAAAACTTAGTGTGTCAACCACTAAGTTTTGTATTAGGTATGAATTACCTTTTAGACTTGTAGAACGTGATGGATTTTTTGAATTTGTGGCTGATTTAGAGTATCGATTTATTTTGTCATTCGGAACCAATTGGTTATATTAAGTTGTATAACGAAAAGAATGTACAGCTAAATAAATTGTTAGATGGTTAAAGAATCTGTCTTACCACCAATACCTAGATGTTGGTGTAAAATATGAACTACATGTGCATTACCGCATATTTTATTTGTTGGAATTGGATATTGCATAAAAAAATACTTAATTTTTGTCAAATTTCTGACCATAGAGGCGAAACTATTGAGAGGGTATTAGACTTGGAATTACATAAATAGGGTGTTAATAAAATCGTGACCATCACAGTTAATAATAGCTTCCCAAATGATGTTGTTGTTGATTACATAAGAAGGAGAATAAAAGATAATTATTGTACTATATTGGATGGTAAATTTCTTCACATGCAGTGTACTTCCCATATATTGAATCTGATTGTTATGGACGGCTTGAAAGATGCTTATGAATTTGTATCTAAGATTAGAGATGCCATCAAGTATGTGAAATCATTGCCGTCAAAATTTACCAAGTTCAAGGCTTGTGAGGTAAAGGAAAATATCAATGGGGGATGATTTGCTTGGATGTTCCTATTAGATAGAACGTCACATATTTGATGTTGAGTACCACTTAAAAACATAAACAAGCACTTGAACAATTTGTGTTTGTGGATGAACAATTCGTGAATCTCACTAGTGATTATTGAAAAAATGCATGGATTTTTGTAGAGTTGCTGAAAAGTTTTTATAATATTATATTGAGAATTTATGGTTCTTTATATGTGATGTCTAATGTATATTTGGAGCAACTTTGCACAATTGAAGATGCATTAAATTATATGTGCTTGAGTAAGGATATTATCATTAGTACTGCGGGCATAAATATGAGAAGCAAGTATGACAAGGATAGGGCAGTGGCAAAACAAAAAAAATTTCTAAAGGGGGCCAACTTTTCTATCACACGAGATGTTTATGAAAAATGAAAAAAAGATTACAAAATCATAAAGTATATACCAAATTAAATCTCGATAATTTGCCAAATAGCGTAGAAATAAAACTTTAAAAACACAAATAATGTCTATTTTCGGTTTTTTACTATAATATTTCATAGATTAACATTCATCCATTATTATTTTTGTAAATATGAAATATTTAGAAATTGTTTTCTTCGTATAAACTATCCAGTTATTTTTTAGAATACCATCTTTTATTCTAATATCTAAACTAGTTTATCAAATTTAATGTAAAATCTATCTATTTTGGTGTCACATTAAGCATAAAATACTACAACTGAGACCTTAAATAAACTTTTCATTGCTCACTGAAGTTTAGAGAATAAATCAGCTCCACTATTTTTCATATAAATTATTAATCTTATATGGTTTTTCTGGTATTTTCACTTTAGATTATATATTAAGAAACTTACTATTGTATAATAATAAAATTTTGGGGTCAATGTTAATAATTTGTTATTTTTCCTAATCTTAGTTTTAATTTTATTTTAGTGTCGCCACATCCTTGAAAATAGATAATATATAGAAATTATATAAAATTTAGGGGTTATAGGAAAAAAAAATAGAGATAGACATTTATATGTATGTGGAAATTTTATAAAATTTTAGAAAGTATATGAGAACAAAGAAATTATAACTTTTCTTTTTTTTTTTTGGGGGGGGGGGGGGGGGGGGGGTGGGGGATTTCTATATACAATATATGTTATTATGAATAAAATTTAGAGGCTATTTTGAATTTTGAAAAACTTTTGTCAAGCCATATTTAGATTTTAGATCCGCCACTGGTAGGGGTAACACAAATAGGTTCAACTTAATGATATATGTTATTTTTGTGCTTGATCCATGATATAAAATGATGACAATGAAGTGTTGGTTGCAAATATGCAAAGGGTATGAGTTGGCGGATAAGATAGAGGATAAGGTTAAACTCCTCTTAGGCTGCTTGATTGATCAGTATAACACATTTCTTGTGGCTAGTGGGGAAGTTCTAATGTGGTTCAATGGGGGCCAAGCACTACTAATATAAATATTAGTAATGAGCCGGCACTGCCTCCGACTAAACTTTGGATCATGTTCACCAAATACCTTGAAGAGTAGGGTGTTATGAAGTTTAGATCGGAGCTAGAGAGGTATTTGTCTTAGGCGTGTGTAAAAGACTCGTTTGGTTTTGATATCTTAAATTGGTAGAAAATTAATGCCGGCAATTATCCTGTTCTTGCTGAAGTAGCATGTGATGTGTTAGCCATCCCAATTTCCACTATTGCAGTCTGCATTCAGTACTAGAAAACGAATCTTAGATCTTTTTAGGAGTTCATTATCTTCAGAAACTGTTGAAACCCTCATTTGCACCCAAAATTAATTAAAGACCAAACCAGTTGACATTCGGGAGTTAGAAAAATACATATAATTGATGGACCTTGAAAGTAAGTTTGAAACTTGAAATATTTTTTTTAATATCTATCTAACTCATACAAAGTCAATTACAGGAACCAGAAACATTTTATATATATATATATAGAGAGAGAGAGAGAGAGAGAGAGAGAGAGAGAGAGGTTATTGTGGATGAAGTATTCATATGTGTACATACATGACATGCATATGACTTATTGGCAAAGAATATCTATCTATTCTGGCTGTTACAATGGTTATACTCTTGATCTTTTTGTTGTCTTTGTAGTATGTGCTCTTGCTCTTGTTAGAGTGTTCTATTAAAATTAAATTATGATGTAACTAGCATTCACTGAATTTATATTCCATATGATAATTTGATAAAATTGCAGCAAACAAAACCATTTTGAGTACTACTTAAAACTGTTAGGAAACAAACCAAGTTTCATGTGATGCTCATAAGGTGAAGCGATACTTTGACTATAAAGATCTTAAACCAATTTGTAATGCAATGTATAAATATCAAATAATGTAATATATAATGAATTGCATTATTTATTACATGCATTTTACATGATAAATATCGAATATCTTCTTTTTATATACATTTAGTTAAAAAGATAATTAGTTGTATTATTTATAAAAAATATGTTTTTCAAAATTTTTTATTGAAAAATTATAAGTTTTAAAAATATATAAATATGCTTTTAAGCAATATATTTTTCTTGACAATAATAATAATATAGGCTTTTGTTTAGAGAGAGAGAGAGAGAAGAAGAAGAAGAAGAAGAAGAAGAAAGGGGAAAAAAAAAACCCGAGTTGTACACCGGAATCCAAAATTTTGAGTTGTAAAATTCCGGATTCATCCGGGCCGGAACCCGATTGCACGGTCTTGAATTGTGATTAAACGAGATGAAACGATATCTAATTGGGCATTCAGATTCTGAATTTAGCTTATCTCCAACGCATGGCGTTATAACTTGCATGCATGCATTGATCACATGAACATTCTTACCTTTTCAGGTGATAATTGAAAAGGTGAGAATTCCAAGATTTTGGGTTAGCTAGTAGTACCACTGGGCCACTTCAGCATTATCTTGAAATATTGCACGTAGTTACACATGCCATGAAATTGCATGAGGCCGTTGAAGTCTACACATCTTCGCTGGTTAAAGTATATAAGCACCATCCACACTGACAAAAACAATTTGCAGTGCTTAATGGCGCTCCATTTTAAAAAAGATGGACCATCGTCAAAAACAATATATATATATATATATATATATATATATATATATATATATATATATATATTTCATATTTATCTATTTTTTTAATGTGAATGCAGAATAATCTCCTGCAAACATTACTCGTGTTGGAGTTTTTTGTTTTCTTTTCTTTTCATTTACATGGTGTAAATAAGCATCAAGAAATTAGAAATTTACAAGCACTGATTATTAATTTCAGTTCATCACAAAAGTTTATTCTTTGAGCACTACACTAACCTTGGACATGTGTCTTGTTGTTTTTCCCTTGTTCCTTTTGTTTATTACTGTATCAGTAGCTACAAGTTTGATCACAGTTTTGAAAGTCGGAGCCAGGCCATTGAATCAGTGTTTCAGCCTTTAGGAAAGCAACATGAACGCATGCAATTAGACAACTTGTAGACATGGCTGGTTTCATACCGTCAATCATTGCTGAGACCTCTCAACCTTGTAATGGAGATTTGGGATAAGCATTTTTATTAAAAGACAAACGTACGGACAACGAACATAGTTCGTCCGAGTTATTCCAATGCAAAGGCTTCCCCTCACTCCCTATCTCGGCAGCACATACAGACCATCAGAACATGTGCCTGATCCCTAAACCCTAACCCCAACTCCAACCCCCTCTCTCCCTAATAGTGGGATGGTTCTAGTTGACAAATATCATAGCATTTGAACTACTTAAACTTGGATCTCTAGAGGCCATCTGTACATCTCTTCCTCTGGGATTGGGATGTTAAAGGTTACCAAGCCGGTGGCAGAATCATAGCTGAAATCAGTCTCAGCATTTCCCACTCTGCACTTCAATGGACGCTGGGAAGAGTAAGCACCGAACCGTCCACATCCCCTGACTTTGAGGGCAATTGTTGCAGTTGGAGATCGATTCTCACCGAGAGGTGTGGTCGGTTCTGAGGAAACTTCACCATCAAAGAGCTCGGGTTTCCTGTCTGAAGCTACATGGATCTCTACCTGCTGCAGAGCACCACCAGTGTTGAACATGTCAAGCAGGCCTATTGGCGCAAATGAAATGCTGGATGTGATTTCCTGCATCACAGAGAATTGGAAACTTCAGTATTTCTTTGGGAGAACAGGCTGAGAAAATAAAAAACTAGAAAGGGTGTTCACAAAGACTCACCTTAAGAGGACAGAAGTGGTAAAGTTCATACTGGAGAACTTTCAGTGTCAGCGGCACTGAAGCACCTTTTGGCAAGCGAATCACTTCTCCTAAAATTCAGGATGTAGAGTTGGTTAGAACTTTTCAGAAACGAATGTTGTAAATTAGATACTTTTTCCCAATCATTCCTCATTTTGAAAAGATATATGAGCCCAATTTGCTTTTTCCATTGACTTAAGTTTTGTTATGCTATCATCAACTTGCTCTCCATGGCGCCTATGAGTCTATTTTTCTTCAGACACACCAGTCAAAAATAGTTGCCTCAAAGATGAAATTACCTGATCCATATGCATAAACTACTGTCTCCCCGTTCCAATTGGCACCAGCAACCTGATCCATGAGTTCAACATCAGCAACCTGGACAGAACAAGTGAGTGTACCAGGAGATGTATCATGGATGCGAGTCTTCTTTTCAACCTTGCACCATCCTGCACCTTGACAGTTGAACACACCTACTACTCCAGAGCATTTGTTCATGTTCCATACTTTGAGCAAGCTTCCAAAAAATATGTTTAGATGAGTACTTTTGGTTAATCTCTCTATATGTTGGCTCAATGCAATGATGACGGAATAGGTAACAAACCTGGTTCCATCTCTAGCTGGATCAGAAAAGAGACAGTCACGGGTGGGTCTACCGGGTAGCTGGGCACGGAGAACTGAACCATCAGGGAGGACCAGTTTCTTCAGAAGTTCAAAGTTGTGATTGCCAGGCTTATCACTATGAAAAATAAGTGAAGAGACTTGGATTAAAAACTTCTTATGACCATATGTTATAAACAACACAAAAGTAATTCCCATTACAATTATGTAACTTTTTTTATTTTCATGTATAGACCACAAATTCATGTGCAATACCTAACATATATTGGGCATCCACCAATTGCACGAGCAGCACCATGATAATCTGCTGCTGGGTGTAGACTCTGCAAACATCAGCTTAAACCAATCAGGGCCCAGGCTTCATAAACAAGCAATTACAGGCAGAAAATTATTTATTTTTACTTACATGGAACATATCCCAGTCAGGTTGCATAAATTCCCCAAGGAAGAGGGAGTTGTAAGCAACAGAGGAAATATGGATAGTGTGGGAAGCAGGGTCCCGAGGGTAAAAGTCATCAGAAGCTCTCACAACAGCAGTCTGCTTGGCACTATACATCCCATCTGTGTTGTGACACATGCAAGCAATGCATCCATTCTCAGGGAAGTTCCGAGCAATTGAGGCCTCTAGGGCCTGGACGTAGCTACGCGTAAGAGAAACCCTTCCACCATGGCCAGCACCCAGAGTCTCAATAATGTTTTGTACATCAACTTTTACTCCGTCTACTCCACATGAAGCCAAGTATGCATGAAGTTCATTATAGAAGTTGAAAACCTTCTTCGGATGCACCAGGCCCAGACCATTCACAGCCAAGCTGTCCATGACTATGTCTGGTTGGTTGCCTAGTACACCAGGGGACTGCACTGGGTACGCAAGAGCAGTGTCATAGTGCTCCAAACCAGCAGCCGCTGGTTTCACTCCACCCCAGTAACCAGCTAGAGCATGCCAGACATACACATGTCTGCACAAACAAACAACAGAAATTACACTCATGAGATGAGTAAAGTACCCTATTTCCTAGGAATGTTCTTTCCTTACTAAAGGAATAAAAGCAAATCCAATCTCACTGTACTTTTCGGTTCATTAAAACATTCATCTTCAAAGTTCTCGAATGGAAGACACTACAGAGATTGAACCACTTTTTGAACAATATTATGCTTCAGCATACCGAGAAGCCATGGAATAGATAATATAATATTATATTTATTCATTTTAGTTTGGGACAATATAACTTTTCAAATCATCTCATCACTGGGGGTTAATTGGAAGAAAATCAAATATTTTTATGAGTAGCTATAATGTGCAATGAGATACTTGGAAAATTGCAAATTATTGCTGCAAAATTTAACCAATCTATGTAAGATTGTAGAGCAAGTAGATCAGGCCATTTAAGAGAATGGTTTGCAGCTCTGATCTGTTGTCCGGGATGGTACATATGTGACATGCAACAATACTAACCAGAAGATCAGCTGGTATCACTTACTTGACGTTGTGATGTTGCTTGGCTTCATCTACAACTTGCTTCAAGCCTGAGTCCTGGTCATTGTTCTGGCCATTCTTTTGAAATTTTGTATTCTCTTTTATTCCTGTCAGCCTGCTAGCAAACCTGCATCCAAAAAATTAGTCAATGAATCAATAACTAACCGCTTTGATCAGGACAAAAAGTTCAAGAGGGAAAAATGGATGCAAAAGAAAAATGACAATAGATCCAACTTATACCATACTATGTTATGCATATGCACACAGAAAAAAAGATCGAGACAATGCCAAAGTTCTACACAAAATTTCAGCCTTTAGGTAGGGTGAGCAAAAATGGATGCAAAATAAGAATGACAATAGATTCAACTTATACCATACAGAAAGAAAAAAGACCCGGCCAATGCCAAATTTCTACAAAAAGTTTCAGCCTTTAGGTAGGGTGCTCAAGTTATGAATACGAACTTTCAGGACATACTGATTAAAATAGTTCCCTTTCAGGGCTCATAACAGTGCATGTACCACATCTAGACCCTTCTGTCAGCTTCTGCTTAGAAAGATAGGGATTACTAAACCCTCATCATCCATGCCACTCCACATCACCACCCACGGGCTGAAGCTATCATCCATCCACAAGTGGAAGACATTGGCCACAGGAAAATGAACCTCTAAATACCTATTGGGTTAAAACTCTGGTTCTTTGGTTACGCTTCACAATTCTAGTTGGTGGTCTAAAACGGGATTCATATGTAGAAATTATACTGGCCGTCCTGAGAAGCCCAACAGACATCAAAATAAAACTGATTACTGTCAAATCTTTATAATGAATTATCTTGTGCCAGCTTAATAGCACCTCCAATTGAAAAACAAGGAGTCTCAAAACAAATAAAACAGTAACTTAATGCTTCATAGCTCTCCTATACTACATGACACTGACAAGAAAATTACTAAATGAAGGGAAAAATTACCCAATATGGAGACTCCTTGTTGGGAAAAAACAAGAAAGAAAAGTAATGATGTTATATACCGCTTCACTCAAAGTGTGCATGAGAATGAGAGAGAGAGAGAGAGAGAGGGATCTTACTGCGCCCCTTCTTGTACAACAGTATTAGAATCCTTGGATTTATTTTCAATCTGTTGCCAACCATCATCTATAATTAGGAATTTTGGAGGCGCCCCTCCCTCGGATAAGCTGCAATTGTTCCAGAGTACACCTCAGTGACTAACATTCTATGATTGTTAATTTTTTATATTTCAAAAACAAGTGTAGCAAAGAAAAAGCTCCTCTGCACTGAATTTACCTTTTAAGCCCTTCTTCAACACCCTCAGCAGTGACATCAGTATAGAAAGCATCCCATGTGCACCAGCCAAACCAGTCGAGGAAAGAAGGCAACTGCATAGAATCAGCGCAAGATTATCAAGAGATTCATCCTGACATATCTTATAATTAACGGATCAACTTGCTTTTCATTCAAACTTTTATTTTCAATAATTCTTGCACCAATTAAGTTTTGTGTTATATCAATTGACCATTAAACAAACAGAGGTGTTATTACCTTTTTCTTCTCACGAGGAAGAAAAGTTTGCATGTGTTTTTCTAGAGCCCTGTTTTAAAGAACAACAACTAAGGAGTCATGATTCATTCTCTAGAAAGTAGGAATAAAAAAGATTGTTCTAATCCAAGATCCTTCTGATATTGTTAACAACAGAAAAGCTGAAAACCAAGTAGCTTTCAGTATATTTTTGACAAGATGGAAAAAGAAAGATATTTATCTAAATGCAAGAGAAGAAAATCACTCAAGGGAACTTAAAGGACTCACTTCACAGCCTGGGTGATAACTTCAAAGGGATTAGTTCCAGCATGCATGTAGACAAGGTGAAGGCCTTGACTTGTCTCAACAGCAGTATCTCCTGCAAAACCAAATCACACCACAAAAAAAAAGTCGTTTCCATTCTTTCGACTACTTTTTCTTCCCCAAATGCTATAAACTCCATTAAATTGATTCATTTGAATCATAGTCATTCAGTGGTTTCTTCAGCCGGATGTGTTTGCATTAGTGTCAGCTCCACCCCACATATGACTGGTTTATCTCCTTTATTGGCAGCGGGATGGGACTCGATAACGGAATATATGGCCCTAAAAAATAATGGTACGACGGGAAAGGTGTGTAGTGCCTACACCAGATACTTTTTGATGGCCATGATCTACTCACCACTCTCAAGGCAAATCTCTATCTCATTATTGTCGTTGCCTTGGAGAACAGCACGGAACTGGCCTTCAAGGAGCGGGAGGAAGACTGTGTAGATGGTTGGGGTGTCATCTCCATTGCCTCCCTCATTGCCGTCTTTGCTCTCTACAAGCATGAATTGGGTCTCCAGAGGAACATCTCTCCCAGATGTCCCCATTCTTTGAGTCATCCACCACAGCTTGAACCGGAAACAGCACATGAATCGAAGACCCCTGTCACACAAATCAGTTTGAAATTTGCGATGCTTCAAATTTTAATATATAGAAACTAGAAGGCATGACAAATTTAACCAATATTCATCTAAGTAATTAGAATCTAGATGAGAAAAAAGTGGGTATATGCTCAAAAACTTGGTAGTTAAAATGAATTATGGCATTGCATAAAATTAATATAAAATAAAATAATGTCGAATTGATATTAAGTATTTAACAAACCATTCTATTTCACTTCATTTTTCATTGAATTTAAATATCGTTATATGCTAGCGGAGTTGACTGCAAGTATTCAGATCAATAGCAACAGACGACTTATTCTACTCATAAAATCCATGAATGCATCATAGTGGATTATCAAAGAAGAAAGAGAACTTACTCTAAAACACCTATGGGAAACACATGGAGGCTTTTGCTATTGGAAGCCGTGGCACCAATGAATGCACCAGCGACAAGCCCCAAACCTGAACCCGGAGTCAGCACAATGTTATCAGGTATCCCAGTTAATATGGTCTTCCCCTGAACCACAAGGTTCCCATCGTTGATCGAGATCTTCGGTGTGACCGTCATTTTTTAGCTCCTTCAGTACTGTACCACCACATATAACATCATCAGTTTTGAATGAAACTACTAACATAGAATAAAACCAAAGAAAACCAGACAGAAATAACACGAGCTCGATCAAACAAAGAAGCTGAACTAATATCACGATTAAACAACATCATAATTTTTTTTTTTTTTCGCAACATTGAGGCATAATAACAATAAAAGAGACGAGAAATTGTCGAACGGAGATCATAGTATGAACCTGGGGGCTCGTAATTCCCACCGAAGCTTATCGGTATATACTCGGATATTTTCTACGTGACTTCTTCATTAAAGGAGGAAGGAGGGATCCACCTCAATGGATCCATCCTATGAAATTAGATACACGCATTTTTCTCTTCCGTGCTCTCTCTTTGTTCATAAAAACAAAAGGGATAAAATAAGGAGTACGTAATTTTTTCTTTGGAACTGCATAATTTTTTCTTCATCTAAACTCACTATAATTTTCTAACGCAAAACATATTTTACAATTCAAAATTATATAAATAAAATATGTGAAATTCGTTATATTTTATAATGTTGAAACTACGCCATTCAAGTAAAAAATATTTGAATTAAAAAATTATTAAAAAAAAATTCCTGCTTCGTCTAAATTAAATGAGCTTTTCTATTAATATGCTCATAAATTATACATCACATTATTTTTAATTTTTTTATTTTTTTTATAATTTTATTCTTTTTAAAATAATTAAATTCTTCTTTTTATTTTTTTTTAAAATTTTATTTAACTTTATTCTTTTTAAAATAATTAAATTCTTCTTTTTATTTTTCATATACTATATATTTAATAAGAAAAAAAATTAAAACAATAATAAAAAACATGATAAGTGATATATGAGACTCATGAATGGTACAATTTTTCCTACTATTTCCGAAAAAAGTCCAATTTTTTTCTTTTTGAGGATCGTGCAGAAGCTACAACTCGCAAACAGAAAGGGAAAATGATTTTGAACAGGGCATCGGTGGACCACAGCTTTCTTTTTCGGCTTTCAACTTTAAACTTTTGCTCAAAACCACGAATGTATCTGAAACATCAGAAGATATACTTTACAATGAACATGAAGGTTGTGATTTTTGTTTCCTTTAGTTCGTCTTCGTTTTTCTGATAGGAAGTTCTAGAGAGAAACAGAGATGACGATCGGAATTTTAAAGGACTATATTTACAAGTTCCGCTAATTATGCAGAACTTCGAGTTCAGACCCTGGTGGATTAATTGATCTATTCAATTAGGATTATTCGATATAAGTTGTTTATGATCATCCGTTCAACGTGATCTGCGAGAAAATGGGGACAAAGAACTCCGGATCTAGTCAAGGGGATATCTTTAACAAACAGTTATCGAAGAAGCCTAGCTAATCCCCTCCAGAAAGTGCACATCTATGTGATAGGTAGAAGAACCCTGCAAGCACATAGCAAAAAGTCAAATCGAGCGTATTAATTCATCTCCTAAACGCTTCAGAGTTCAAATTCCTTCAGAGACAGGACCAAAAGCTCCCTAACGCAGAGTCCAAAACAAAATCAAAGATAATCGCAGAAAACTAGCGACGAAACTCAAAGGTCGGCAATAATTTCCAGTATCATCTTATTTCTCATACGAACGCACCTCAACATCAACGAAATGGTTCGAAAATCATCAGCCACCGCAGCGCTGCGGCCCGAATACCACAAAACAGCATGATATGAAGTACAAAATTCAAATTTACTCAAAAAGTTCACCGAATGGCTCCTCTAAAACTCACCAGGTAGATCCCTCGCCGTCGCGTCGAAACTCTGCACTCTTAGTCGCTCAGAATGCGCAAAGGATTTTTTTTTCTAAGAGAGAGAGAGAGAGAATTCAAAACAAAGAAAACCTGAGAAATCGCTTGTAATGCTCTCTGAAAGAACGAAGAGCACCGAAGCAACACCCGGTAAATGCGATCTGTTTTGCTCCCGAGTCACGACTCGATGAATGAAAGAGGTGGAGAGTAAAAGCGGAAGAGATCGGTTTATATAGATGTCGAGCGTTAAACCTCATCCATGTTCTGGGGTATTCGATCTTTCCAGATCGTGACACCTGGAGTATAGGCTCCTAATTGGGGTTATTACTGTAAAAATACGGGTAGGATATTTCTGTTTCTTTGTCGTTTTTAAAACCCATGTGCACTGGCTCTTTCACAGTTGCACCGACTGCTGCATTCGCTCCTCTGCAAATTGAACATGCTGATTTTAATGGAGAGATAGACGGCAGCCATTTTCCCATTTTTATTTTGGTCCGCCAGCAGTGTTTTTCAGGTTAGACATGTTGGCAATCTGAATATAAGAATTTTTTCTAAGTTAAGATCGACACTCATATAGAATAAAGAGTAAAGCGAGACATAGTTTTTAAGCGTGAAACGTCGTACACTTCTTTTAAAAATAACAGTATTTATTATTAAAAAATAATTTTTTACATGAATATTATATTTATCTATTCATTATTATTCTTATTTTATTACTATAACATAATATTATTAATCAATTTTATTATTTTATTATGATCATTAATTGCAAAGTGTGTGCAGTCTGCTCACATTTCTCACGCCATTTGCACCGAAAATAGGTATGGTTTGTTAACGTTAAATAGTAATAAAATTTTTGAGTTAAAATAAGATAAAACAGTTTATAAAAAAAAATATGTGTTTAGATAAGAAGATGAGATAAGATAATTTTTAATTTTTAGAATTTGAAAATGATATAGGTCTCAAGGTATTTTATCCTGTTTATATACTGTTTATGTACTATTTATTGTCAATTTTATACTGTTCAAATACTGTTTACAGTTTAAATACTGTTTACTGTTAATTTTTATGTTTAATACTATTTATTTGAGTAGGTATTTTTAAATTTTAAAGATAAAATAAACTGATCTGAACTTAACCAAACGCCTAAATATGAATAGTAAGTGGCAAGCCGAAATTGTTGGGGGGACGAGGAACGGGACCCATACCAAGACTAGGCGGAGTGGATCAGACTCACATCACCGAAAATAAGTAAAAGCAATTCAAATTGAACGTGAAATATTTTAAATAGTAATAAAGTTTTTAAATTAAGATAAGATGAAATAATTTATAAAAATATATATATATATATATAGATAGTAATATGAAATGGAATAATTTTTAATTTTTGAAATTTGAAAAAATGTATGGGTTCTAAAGTATTTTATACTGTTTATATACTATTTACTGTCAATTTATACGGTTTATTATCAATTTTTACTGCTTAATACTGTTTATTTAAGTTTGTATTTTTAAAATTTAAAAATGAAATAAACTGTTTAAAGAGATAAAACATATGTACCGTATAGGTTCAAATGAGATGAGTTAATCAGAACTGCCTAACCAAACGTAACAATATGATTAGTGAGTGGAAAGCCAAAATTGTTGGGGGGGGGGGGGGGGGGGGGGGGGGGGGGGGGACGAGGAACGGGACCCATTCCAAGACTAGTCGGAGTGGATCAGACTCACATCACACCAAATATGCAGTCCACGTCAGATAGACAGCAGCAAGCTAGATTATGGTTCCGTGCTCGGCTTTGTAGCTTCGCCTGCCTTAGGTCAGCTCGGTGGAGCCCGGATTCATGGAACCTGCTGAGATATATAAAGTTCGTGTCTTGCTAGCTTGGTGAATGCAAGGAAATTTTAGTCCAAGCAAAGCAATCAAAGCAACTGGGACCCGGAAACGTCGTCTGACTAGTCATCTCTGACTGGGACAGATATCTGGCATATTCGATTCACGTGAAGCTCACTTCCGAATGCCTCCTCTCCTTATCAGCGTTGCTGTGTCTTTTTTCCATTAACGTACGTTGCCCGTTTCCTCTAGGTTATAAGCTAGCTTAATTTTGAGTCGTTTTACATGTGCTTGCGTTTATGATATGTTTGTTTGCATTCAATATATCATTCAAAGCTCAACCTCGATCCTTTCATCTTTGCCTGACCATTTAAGTTTAAGTTGACACAGGAAAGCTAGCTGTTTTATTCGTAAGGAGTTCTAGAGAAGAAGAGGGGGGGATAATGTATACTGTTCACACTTAATTAATGGTGTATTTTCTGCAAAGTAGTTGTCAAATTTCAATCATGAATTTTTAAGGTCGCGCCTAATTAATTAATTATTCCAAAAACAAAAGGTGGGGTCATGTCAAATCGATTCAAAAATTTACTACTGAATTTAATTATTAATTTCTTTCGTCAATTAGTAATTATCTTGAAATATAATTTGCTACTATATATTAATGCGGTTTTCTAATTAATATATTTTAATTTGGAAAGAATAATATTTTTAATAACAATTTATTAAATTGGTTTTGATTTAGAGTTGAAATGAGATAATTTTAGATGAAAGATAAAAGTTAAATAAAATGTTATTAGAATATTATTATTATTTAAATATTTAAAAAAGTTAGAATTAATATTTAAAAATTTTAAATTATTTCTTATAAATTATATAAAAAATATTTAAAAAAAATTATAATAATAAAATAAAATAAGTTAAGATGAAATAGTATCTAATTCTCGTGTTTTATTAATAACAGTCAAAAGCAACAAAACAAAAAACAGTACATCAGACAAAAGCAAAAGCAGCACGACTTTAGAGACGACACCGGTCGGTGGAGTGGAGTGGAGTGGAGTGAAGTGAAGGTGGGTGGCCATGGAATATGATTTGGCGGTTGGTGCAGTATAATAATGATTAAAAAAAAGGAGTTGATGAAAATTAATAATGTTCATTAATTTAACAATAATATCTTCTCAAATTAAATAGGTGTCGTTTTCGTTAATTAATACCTGAGTAAAAAAAAAAAAAATTGACTGGTCATGCATGGATGGGCGGTTTCAACCCAGGCCACGTGGCGTGATTTTTTACACTACATATTGGCTGGAATATTTTGACTAGTTCAACAAAAAACAATATATGAATCGATGAAGAAGAAGCAAAAAATACAGCAGCATTATTATATATAAGAGTAGTACGCATGCTGCAGATGCATGCAAATTCAATATCATTTAAGAACATGATCATCATGATATTAGCAACGAACAAACAAACATGTTGAATCGATGATCGGTTTTAGCCGGATTCATATATATCGAAAGTTTGAACGTACAACAACGTATGAAGATCAGGTAGGACTCGAATTACGCACGAACGTAATTGAAAGCTTGATAGATCTGCATCGATAAACTTTGACTGAGAGTAGTAGTACTACTCGATCTAGATCATCTACTCTGTCTGTTTATGTATTATTTGATGTGAGTGATCATGCATATGAAGATGTGTGGCTTTTGGTGTACGTGTGTTGCGTGAGCAGATCGAAGTCCCGATATAAGCTAGCCAGCTGGACTTGTGGGCTGCAGTACTGCACATGGTTATATTTGTTTTTTTGTGGCATGCAGTAGCTATACTGCACGCCGACAATTACATTATTTACAGCCCTTGACCATATTCTTACACACGTGTCTGGTCAGGATCGAGCATGACTTCGGTAGATCCGCTAATATAAATTGTGTTTTAATTAATAGGAAAGTCTCGTGTGTGGTCATATACATACGTCCTACGTATCGACTCGATCTAGCTAACTACCGCATGCCAACTAAAGAAATATCGTATTAAGTGGCAAATTTGTCAGTGGTGAGAAGGGCATAAACAAGAGTGATGGCACGGCTATCGCCGTGATCTAAACAAAAGGGGTTGGCTGGATCAGTGAGATTCAAGTACTATTGGGACAAGGTGTTTGTATTAAAGTCTGAATGAGGATTGGGAGAATTGGGTGGGGTATGTGGGTTAGGATTCTCCATGAAGAATAGCCCTCCGAGGCTCTTGATACCATGTAAGATAACAAGAAGAAACTTGCAGAAGAACAAAAACAGAGACACGAGTCAATGGAGGTGAAAGTTTCTGGAATTTCACTAGAATGAATTTTTCGAATACTGTATACCTCCAAGTGATATATAAAGAAAGATTGCTAACTAACTAACAGAATAATCATGCAACCTAGTGCCAGCTGTAGAATAAAATGAATAAAAACAAAAGAATAAGAAATGAACTACGACAATTATATACAATGGAGTTTTGCTACATACAAACAAAATCGCGTACTAATCTGCGTACCAATATTAATTTATTCATATTTAAAATTTAAATTAGTACTGTTTTCAATCAAATCAACTTTTTAACCAATCACATTCGATTGGTGTACATATTAGTGCACAATTATGTTTGCAACTAAATTTTTCCTATACAATGACTTGTAAATACAACACGACTTGTAGCTTGGCCTGAGTCTTCTAATTAACAAATGAAATGATAATTTGGAGAAGGAACCTGTTCTACATGATCAGTCAGCAAACATATATATCATGATCATCTGTCCATTAAGCTTTCAAAATTATAAACAGATTCGATCGCGTTTAGTTCTATTAATTATTAGAAGGCCGATGAAAAATAACTATCATGACACAATCTTAATAGTCGGCTGTTCAAAGAGGATGCAATTTAAAGTGTCAGTTTTGTAGTTTGGAATTGCAATATATATGAATTTTAATTTTTTTTCACAATTTGAAATGTAAAAAATCCCTAATAAATAATTTGACTCGTGGAACAAGTAATTGATCTTGTATAATAATTACATAAACAGTGCTTCAATTTTGGATTAATGAAGCATTTAATTAATAAATTAATTGTAATATCTAACTAACAGCATATATATATAGCTAGGAAACCATTACAAAATCAGAATTTTACTATTATATATGCATGTTGGAGAGATGAAAAAATGGGGATAATTAGTCCTAAATGATTATAGAAAAAAAAAGACTAATTAATTAAACACATAGGGTTCAAATATTTTTGGAGTCATATCGCATGCAATTCTTCTAGGAGTAGTCAGGTCGCGCAAACAGTGGGCAGTCAGCTGCCATGTCAGCCGTTACATTTAAAGAGAGAGAGAGAGAGAGAGAGAGAGAGAGAAGAAATGTGGAAAGAGAAATCTGGAAAGAGATTTGTGTGGGTTTTGGCTTGTTCTTCGAGAAGACGAAATACTCGAAACCCATCTTGATTTCGTGTGGTCTGAGGCTTGTTCTTCAAATAGAGATTCAGAGCTTGTTCACATTGTGCTTTGGCTTTGTGTGTTTTTGCGTGGTTGTCTTCTTCATGTGTTCTTCGCATTGTGCATTGAAACAAAGTGGAGAAAAACTGGATCTAGAAGTCTTCTGTCTTCGGCATCGTCTGTTTCCAAACTGGGTAGATCTCTCCTTGTCGAAACAGTTGGTGCAAACTGGTAAGAGCTTCTATAGGTCTTCTTCTTCTTCGTGTGGGTCTTTTTCTTCTTTTGACTTCCGAGTTTATACTATTGAGAATCTAATGTTGTCATTTTCTAGAGAGGGTTGCCAACTTGCTTGCTTGCATGGATTTGTGAGGGCCGTATGTGTCCACTTGGGGGCATTGGGCACCTGAGATGAGTTGAAGTTACCATTTTTTTCTGCCAAGCATGCAAAGTGCTTCAACTAATCTCGGCCGTATAATCCTTTTTTCTAACGAATATGCTTAGTTTTTGTCCATAAATGAGAATAAAAAAAATACTCAAAATATAATAAATAATTTTTTTAATAATTTGATGGGAGAAGAATGGGGAAGACAAGGGAGGGAGAATGGGAGCTCTCGATTCGGAGAGAATGAGAATGGAGAAGACAATCAAAACGAGTCATTTCATCCAAGCCCAAAACAAACTGTTTTATTTTCCACTTACGCAGCATTTGTGCAGTGGTTATGCATGCCGCTTGTCTCCAGCATTTTTCACATCGCATGTCCTCATGATCCAAATTATGAAAAGGAACTACCATGCACGCATTATATATCCACGAACAATGTCGCTTCAGCAATAAAAGAGATCATATCATGGTTTCACTTCATGCCATCTATTATTGACCACCATTTATCTGTGTACCTAATTTAATTGTGAAAAGGCCGGATCTCCATCGCCATCATTCATCATCTTGTCGTACGTACATTACATGACCATTATCAGCTCTAATGCTAATCTAGTAGATGACTAGGCATGATCATCATATAGTATGCAACACTTTATACATTTGATCATGACAAATATAAGGATTTACCAACATTGATTAATGTACGTACGTGTCATGATCCCAAGCCATGACCTTTGCTGCATCTTCATGCATGATCGTTCAAAGACATTAAAGTGATCGCTAGCTTTATGCATGTGTTCATAGATTATATCAATGTATATATGGAACGTATATAAACATGAGAATATATCTTAATTCAGAAAAAGGAAAGATCCATTATTACTCGATCACTCAAGATGAATGCTATTATATAGACATATATGCATGACAATGTAACAATTATGTAGGGGTGGCAATATGTTACACGACCCGTTAACCTAATACGAACACGACACGATAATAGCAGGTTAGGATTTAGCCTTAATGAGTTCGGATTAAAACGGGTTAACCTATTAAGACACGATTGCTTAACGAGTTGATAACGGGTCAACCCGTTATAACCCTTTATGACACGTTAAGAAAATTAAAGTTACAATTATACCCTTATACCTAAAAATAAAATTGTTAGAATTTCAATTTCGATATTTTTATTGTTTAAATTGTAGTTTTGGACTTATAATTAATTTTATAATTTTTATAAATATTGTGATTTTAACATTTATATAAAATTATGCTAAATTTAATTAGGTTAAAAATGTTAATTTCAGACCTATTCAACCAATTTACATAAATAGTTTGAAATGAGTCGTATTAACCTATTTCGTAATATTTTTTTAATTTCTTTGTTTACTTATAAAAAAAAAAACATATTTCGTAATATTCACTACTGGGTCAAAACGGGTTGACACGATACGACCCGTTATGTTAATGGGTCGTGTTAGGGTTTAAGATTTTGACACGATAAGCTTAACAGGTTGGATTAGGGTTGACCTATATAGTATAATATACATACTTTGACACGACACGTTAACACGATTTGACACCCCTACTGAATTATGTAAAGGAGTGAGTTACTCTATTGTCTAGTATTGTTTCATTTTTTTTATATTTTTTAATAGATTTAAATATTTTAACAAAAAATAAGATAAATACACTAATATATTTAAAATTATTTTTTTAATTATTAAGTAATTACTTGAAATAATAGCTTTTTTCATCACGTAAAATAGTAAATATCCGAATAAGTGCCACGTAGCTATTTGGAGTGGGTCCAATGAAATCTGTCTCCGAATCCAGCTGTTGTGGATCCGAGGTCATATATAATGCTGTCTTATTCATGATTTTACGTACATGACTTAAATAATTGCTATCTGA
This sequence comes from Carya cathayensis, assembly GCA_011037825.1. Taxonomy (NCBI): domain Eukaryota; kingdom Viridiplantae; phylum Streptophyta; class Magnoliopsida; order Fagales; family Juglandaceae; genus Carya; species Carya cathayensis. The sequence continues at coordinate 951,876 of QGSO01000255.1, read as the reverse complement.
TGGCTGCTTCAAATAATATATTCATGTAATTGATTAATGAATGACAAATTAACGATTGAGTGCTGACAAGGATCCAGCACTGAGTTCTGATAAACTGGCAGGCTCCATGATAATTGATGGCGAAAGCTGTCAATGATTGAGCAGTAACGTAAATGAATGTGTAAAGATATATTATTTTTTTTCTTTTCCAAGCAAGGTATTTATTTTATTTGAATGTTAAGAATATTTTAAATCATATTGTGAATATTAATAAATAAATTATTTATAAATAATAATTAAATTGTTATATTCCTCTCTTTTGATCCTGCCCTGTCAGGCTGTCTGGACTCTGGATTGGATTTAGGGAACTTTTCTAGATATGGGTAGCAAACGTGTTTTGGGCCTTTAAGGGTAAAAATATTTGGGCTTTGGACGGACCTGTGGGAAACTATATTCAGCCTAAGCCCAAATGTGACCCAATGATTATATCATATGCCTGTTGTTAACTGGTGACTATTAGAATAGTGTTCAGAAAATTGGGAAAAGAAGCCTGGAATTTAGCTACAGATTCGGCATCAGCCGAGAAAATTAAAACCGCTTGGTTGGGACATCTCTTCGACTTGGCCGCGATTTCCAACTTCTTTGTTGCATTTTTTTATTCTCTTATGACTAATTGGTTGTTTTTTACCTTTTTTGTTTTTTTTTTTTTTTGGGGGAGCACAGGAATGTATGATATGGGTTCATGGGGAACACTCTCAAACGTTTTCCAGAATTTTTGAGGATGTTTTAACGCAAGGAATAGAAGTACTCCGGTTGATGCGAAGTGGTGGCAAACAAATGAAACAGCTCCAATGTTGCTTTCAGTATATATCTCAATTAACATTTAACATATATACAGCAACAAATTACAACTCCATCCTTCACCCACTCTTATCCCCACTCCATAAAGTATAAACCCCCCCAAAAATACAAAGCGAGAAATATATTCTGATCCATCAAGAGATCGACAACCTAAGTCCATGTCCAACTGAACACTGAACTCCTTAACAGCCCCCGGGAAAAATAGAAAATGTATACAAAATAAAAAAAATTGCAAATACAAAAAGAGAAAAATATATTTCTTTTCTTTTGACATGCATCTTCTCAAAAGAGTAATTTTGTCATTTGTTGGGTCATCTGCTCTCACTGTAATGACCCATCCTTCATCAATTTCATACTAAGATTGTTGAACCGCTCTCGTGAATACTGCCTTGATGCTTTCCTCCAATCTGTGCCTGACTTCATCATTGCCGCAAACTCCTGGTAACTTATTCGTCCATCCTGCAAGTTTATCAAACAGGATTTAGGGTTGAATTTAAAGCATGCAACACTATGGTGCACATTATCATACACAAGATAAAAATAAGCAAATGTTAAGAAATTCGACCAACCTTGTCTGTGTCCACATCATGCATAATGCCATTAATGACTTCTTCACTGTTTGGCTCAACTTCATCGGCTAATGAATCTCGTAGCTCCTCAATTTCTATATACCCGCTTTGGTTTTTATCAAACAATTCAAAGGCTTTGTGAAGGTGCTCATCATCGTTGCCCATCTTTCTTAAGTGAACAGAGATAGCTACGAATTCTCCGTAGTCTAGATATCCATCCTTATCTACATCACCCTGCAAGAATAGCCCCTGATTACTCCCAAGATCCTGAGTTGTGCAAATCACTAGAATGACTCACTGGCTCCATGATTGTCACCATTTAAATGCGTGTATACATAAAAACAGGTTTTTGGCCAAAAAATGAGTCCAGTGAAATGGAAGCACCAGCTATTATCCCCTCAAACTTTAAAAAAGAAATTAAGTTTCATGTTAAGCCTAAAAAGGGCAAAAAGATTTCAGTACAGATGTTACTTACAGCTTCCATTAGAATTTGAACATCTGTATCAGGTATCTGATGACCAAGTTTGTGCAATCCCACTCTAAGCTCATCTACGTTAATCTTGCCTTTATTGCTAGTATCCATCATCTTGAATCCTTCCTTTATGTCAGCAACTTCATCTACTGACAAACGCTCAGCGATTATCTGTTAAAAAAAAACTTGAATTAATCATTCAGCTTAACAAATAACCAAGATCAACAGGCATACAGAGTTTTCTCAAGCAGAAATCTTTTACCCTAAGAGCTCTTTTCTTGAGCTTATTCATTAGAGAAAATTGCTTGAGCCTTGCCCTCACAGTTTCACCCAGAGAAACATTAGGAGCTTTGTTTGCATTCTGTAACCAAGGATGATCTGCATTTGATGAACAAGCGAAAAACAACAGTTTGTTATGCTTCAAATCCACATCCTTTTTATATTTTTGGGAATGCATAATCAATTTTCTCTGTGACAGGAATTCCATACATCATCAACGTTAGCTATTTATTAGAACTAAAATTTTACCTAGAACTTCCTGAGCAGTGAGCCGCCTCTTTGGGTCAGGATTAAGCATCTTCTTCACAAGGTCTTTTGCATTATCAGAAACTTTAGGCCAAGGATCCTTTCTAAAATCCACAACAGACTTAATAATTGCCTGTGCTACTCCTTGTTCAGTTTCTGCATACAAAGAGAACTAAGTTTAAGTATATATACACACTTCTCACAACTACACTCCATTAAGCATGAATCAATGCAAAACTGTGTCCAGCGGCTGCTTGGGCTAAAAATCTACAAAATTGAACGAGTACATTTTTTTGAAGTCATAACAAACTAACCTGCCCAAAAAGGAGGGAAACCACAAAGCAGGATGTAAAGGATTACTCCAGCACTCCAAACATCTATTTCTGGACCATAATTCCGTTTTAGCACTTCTGGAGCCATGTAGTAAGGACTTCCAACTATCTCAGTAAATATCTCACCTGCAGAAATAACCAAGTCAGCTTATGCATATGAAAGGACACAGCAAATTGATCAAACTCAAAGAACAAATAATCAAATACGGCTGCTGAGAAAAAAATATATATACCGGGCTTAAAGAATACTGAGAGCCCAAAATCAATTGCCTTCAAAGGTGCTGTCTCCTTCATGTTAGCAAACAAAAAGTTCTCAGGTTTGAGATCCCTATGCATCACACCATGCTTGTGGCACATCTGCAACACAATGAAGTACGTTAAACACATCGAAAATCCCCTTTTTTTTGCCAAGAAAAAGGTAGTGAAATTTAAACGCAAATGAAAATGATCACTGAAAATTTCCAGACTGTAGCAAATAACACTAGGAATAAAAGAGAAGCCCCTTGGTGGCACTAGCATAGTCGTGAAATCCAGTGGCTCTTACACAGGTAGTTAATATGAAATGTAACAAAGAAATCCCTAGAAAGGACAATAAACAGTCTGAGCCGATGGGTAGGGATAATCTGCTATGTGAAAGAATAATTTCAACAAGGGACAAAATAAGTGGCCCCGTTGAACAATTGAGCTTCATGGATTTGAAGAGGAAATATATTGAGCATGAAGTGAGCAAAAGAATAACCATAGAAGTACGGTCAGTAAAATTTTGTAGTAGAAAATGTTTCATGTTTTTCAAAAGCCACATAAAATTGTCTGCTCTCATCAGAAAACTAGGAGATACAGGTAGCTATAACACAAGGGACGAATGAATCAAGATGCTATTTATATTGAATTTGTGATATCAACTCAACAGATAGCTTTCCGACGGGAGTGGTGAATTTGGTGTGTCAGTCCACAATAAATGTTTTCTCCTATTTATACTTACTACGTCTTACCGAATTCTCTACAAAAATTCAACGTGTCAAAAAAAAATTACAAACCTGAACAACTTCCACAACAGTCTTGGTAACCGCAGCCGCCGCGCGCTCCGTGTAATGGCCTCTCGCGACGATCCGATCGAAGAGCTCGCCGCCCTCACAAAGCTCCATCACAATATGCACCGCCCTGTCGTCCTCATAGGTGTCCTTCAAGCTGACGATGTTGGGGTGCGCGGGCAACTGCTTCATGATCTCAACCTCTCTCCTCACGTCCGCGATGTCCACCGCCGTCCTCAGCTTATTCTTAGATATCGATTTGCAAGCGAAGGTCTCGCCGGTGGCCCTGTCGGTGCATAGTTTGGTGATTCCGAACTCTCCGCGGCCCAGCTCGCGGCCCAGCTCGTACTGGAGTTCGATCTCGCGACCGGTTGGTTCCTTCAATACCGAGAGCTTGAGGCTCCCGCCGTGATCGGTCGCGAACGGGTTTGGCTTGTTGCTCTTCTCCTTGATATCGTCCGTGACTGGTGGGGTTACGCAGCAATTACCCATGGATTAAGAGCTAGATTTCAGTGGGTTTCCTTCTTTTCCAAAGTTTAGTTGAATCGGGTCTGGGAATATAACGCAAATAAAATCAAAATTACGATCTTTCGATGACAGAATTGATCAAATTTTTCCCTCGGAAAAGTTTTGGGTTTCCAAGAAATAACTGAGAAAAGGGCGAGGGATTCCAAGGAGAGAAAGATATCGATGTTTTCTGCAACATGTAAAAGGAGTGAAATGCCCACAAGTAGATGAGGAATTTGAGAGGAGAATTTAAGGGAATGGGAGGGGAAATGGATGAGAAGAAGAATATTGGCATGTGAGAGAGACAGCTGAAGAAGACGAAGGAAGGTCAAACCTCTTTTTCCCCGGAGGCTTTCTCCCTCCTCCTAGCCCCCCTCCCTCTCCCCGTGAGAACCAAGGACTCTCCTGTTGTTTTCCCAAAATATCCAAAAAAATATATTCAGTGTTTTCCTTTTTCAGACAAAAAAAGGTTGTATTCTACATCTACATCTCAGCAGATTTCTACCAAAACATCCTGAATTTTTATTTTTTATTTTACAAAATTTCAGATTAATGCCATATGGAATTTCTAAAAGAAAAGCGATGTAGTCTTTAGATATAAAAATACTATATAAAAATAAATATACAGATTAACATAATTTTATATAATATATTAGATTTATTTTATAATAAAAATAAATTTATAATATTAATTTATAAAAATAAAGTGTATCTCTTTCTAACACCAACAAAACACCTTTTAGTTATGGATTTAGATTACAATCACAGTTATTTAAAGCCGAACACTAGAGGTTTTTAATTTGAGAATAAAGTCCCTACCTAATGATTTAGATTACAAATTTTAAATAATATTACGTACAATTGTAGATTACATAAATATCACGTAATCACTTTAAAAAATAGTATAATTTATTATTAAAAAATTAAATTTTTATATAAATTTTATATAATATTCATACAATAAATATTATTTCTCTAAATATAAATTTATCTTCCTCTAGAAGATGGGCTTTATTTATGAGGACATTTTTGTCCAAAAAATATGAAAATGCCTGGTGCCTGTACGAATTTTCTGAGCTCATACAAATAAAATTTGAAATTTATTGTAGGGAAAACATCGTATATGCATTAATTACGTGGCTTCTTTGGAGTGAATGGGGTCCTCAGGATTAGGAAAAGGGCATTATCGTGAACGTATGGAGAGAAAAAGAGCCGCCTACGTGTGTATTTTGAATTTAACGAGGCGGGCGAGTCAAAACTCTGGCAATTTTGACTTCCAAAACGGGGAATAAACGTTTGAAATCTTAACGGTTTCTTACGGTGTGAGTCACTTACACCAACCCCCACTTTTAAAAACATCCCTTCCTTCCGTATCAATCATCAGTCATATATGGTTAGCTACTCCCCCAAATACATTTTATAATTTGTAATTCATTTTATATGTTTCTTTTTTTTAAGGTCCTTATCAAGATTTGGATTATTTATTTATTTTCGATACTATAACGCGATATATAGCTTTTAAGATATACAAATTTTACATATTTTTTTTAAAAAATATATATATAATATTCATTATTTAAAAAAATAATTGAATAAAAATATACAGAATTTACATATTATAAGACTGTAAATATCATTTTTCTATTTTTAATATTTATACTTATACAGATATTCCAGATTTTGTACTTTCTATCCCCAAACTATATATTTTCTATAAGAGATTAGTACACAATTTTACTTGCAACTATATTTTTTCTTTCTATAAAAAACTAACAAAAAAGGTATCAAGTCATCTTTATTTTATAAACAATTTATCTTCTAATAAAGAGTGGATAATCTCTTACTCTCTCTCTCTCTCTCATGGTTCGAGACTAATGCTAATCCTCGGCATCATTGCGTACTTGTTGTACTCAATCAAGGGTCATGATCTTTATACAAATTGACGGATTATGGAGCACTAGCATAATGCAAGTCAATTGACGTGATCGATGAACATGATGCACCACGAACCTTCCTATACTAATGGCAATGTTTGTTTTTAATGGTTATGCCTAATTAGCTACAATTGGTCAAGGAATTGCAGAAGCCGTCATAAGAAAGAATAATATGAAATAAAATTGTTGATAATATGAGAAAGACTTGATTGGTAAGATGTTGTACCAATGTGACATGAGAAAGACAATTGGGATATTTTTAATTGATTGGCCAAATTAAATAATCTAATTATAGAGCGATATGAATACAATATCTACTTATATTTGTATAGAATTTTTGTATAGATGAATTTAGTATAAATATTTAATATTGTGTGTATATAACTCCCTTAACATTTAAACCATCAAATTTGATCCAATAGTTAAAAAAAAAAGATTGTCGTGTCGGCCCCGTTTAATTATACAAATTAGATAAAATGAGATTATTTTGTAATATAATATAATAATATAATATTAATTTTGTATTGAGATTTGAAAAAACTAAATTGTTTATTATATTTTATATGAAAATTTAAAAAAATTGTAACGATGAGTTGAGATGAGATGAAATTTTTAATTTTATGTAACCAATCCAGAATTCATTCATGTTGTTTGAAAGTCAATGGTATATGTGAGTAACCTAACAACTTCAATTTCCTTGCCTACATATACAAAATATATAATCGTTGTTCCAGAAGATCTAAATGAGAGAGACACAGAAAAGTAGATGAAGAGAAGTCTACAAATGTCAAGTTGGAATGATTCCTTCCTAACTCCTAAGATTCAATTTGGCTCTGGGTCTAGAAGATGGTCCCACATGCCCATCTAGAAGAATGCATGGTTTGTGCAGCGATGACCACGTTTTCTTCTTCTACCAGTCCTTCAGGACTATGTGAATTCCAGGGTTCCAAACTTCCAAACGAGGTACATGATCTTTTACGGTTGAAAACTTGAGAATATGTTCAGCGTCCGTCGATGTCATTGTCTCAGCAACTTCAACTATTGGTAATTTAAAATATATCACAACTCATCTCATCTAATTATTATTAATTTTTAAAAACTTTTACATAAAATATAATAAATAATTTAACTTTTTCAAATCTTAAAATAATAATAATGTTAATAAATTATATTCTAACAATATTTTATTTAATTTTTAACTTTTATATCGACTCATCTCCTATCATCTTAACTCACTATTCAAATCGTTTTCTACTCAGGCTTCGAGCTGCTTCTAGGACTCAACAAACTAGACTTGATCATCATCGACCTTCGTGGGTTTCCGCCGTCCAATAAATAAAAATGTCAAATGCCCCAAGTTTCAGGTAAGCGTGAACAACTCTGCATGACTTCAAACTTTTTGTTGCAGCATCCTCATTTACGGACTCCTTGGTGGTTTGAAATAGGAGTCTAATGACACGACAGATATACTTCAATTTTGGTATTTATTTTTTTTAATTTCTAATCACACTTGCTGATGCGCCTTAAGTAGCTTTATGCACCATCTAAATAGCAAACCCTTAGAATGAACCTCATATAACAAGTGTGATCATGGCAGAATTTAGGACAAACAATATTTCTCAGGACAAAAATGCAGAATAATCTATGTAATATATCGCATGTTGAAGTCTAATAAGAGATGAACAACACCCAAAATCAACAGAAGAAATGGCAAGTGACGTACATTTTTCTATGCATGTATGCGGCTAAAATACCCATTACACAAAAAGTGACCTGCGACCTATTTATCCAGAGTCTTCATTACATATCCCGTTCGTGACATTTATGAGCCATTTCGTATAATTCACTATGGAGCATCCTCATCTGTTGTACAATTATCAATTTACCGCACCGTTATATACAGTCATCATGCTAGAAAGCAAAACTTTATGTACCACTTTCTCCCAACAATTCGAATTAATTAAACTACTGTAAGATGGGAGAGGGAGAGGGAGAGGTATACGGTCGGATTGTGTGGGTGGAAATAGCTAATTGCAAAATGTATAAGGTTTCAATGAAAATGGGATAGGTTTTTCAAAGGCACTTTGATGGCATATCCAGATGGTAGACATCTACATCGAATGTCTATCTCGACTTCTTTGCAATTTTGGGATTTTTGCACATTCGGATGCTTGACGGAGTGACCTCCACCAGTTCATCTTCTTGAATGTACTCAATGCAGTCATCCAGACTATAACTCAAAGGGGTATCAAGAACCACTGAATGAGGAGAAAATATAGACTATTAAGTTCAATAGACAAGGACTTGCAGCTGCAGATATATGGGTCCATATTTTTCATAAAGGAAACGACAATACCATCATGAATTAATGCAATAGAAGAGAAAAACTATAGATTAATGAACTATAGATGCTTCTGACCTGTTTGCTCCTTGTTGGAGCGTACATTTGTTGCAGCCTTTTTCTTGCAGACATTAAGAGACAAGTCCCCAGGCCGCTGATGAATACCGACTATTTGACCTTTATAAACCTCCACCCCAGGAGCAACAAACATCTGCCCCCTCTCTTGTGAACTAAAAAGGGCATAAGAAGTAGTTGTTCCCTCCTCAAAGGCAACCTGAAGATCAGTTTCTTGTGAATTAAGCTTCCTAAGATTTGTGGGAATACCGTTGCCTCATTACAAAAATAGCCAAGGATACAAGGCTTGGTTATTGTAGTAATGGACTTCATCTTTACTAATATTTCAACATATCAGCTTGGGATGTTTCTCCTCAGTGAAGTAGTGAAACACATCAGATATATTTTTTTATCGATAAACAAAATTTTATTGAGCATAAATAAACAAAGGCCCAAGTATACAAGAGTTTCACCTATGCATGCGAGTTTAGCGAGTGAAACACATAAGATATTGCAAGGAAAATGTATCATGTAGCAATAAAGTAATCACCGATGAAACTGTAACTATCATAACAGAATGGTAGCTGGAAGCCTTCACCATTGTGACCGTTTTCATGGATGCAATAATATAGAAAACATTATCAGAAATTAGAAATTACCAGTGAACCCTGATCCCTGGTGGTAATATCACCAGCCCAAGGTCCATAGCTATCAAATATGGTGTTGAGAATTGCTGTGCCCCGAGAAGCTGTTAAAATTGCATTTCGCAACCCAAGAAGACCGCGGGTTGGAATTTTATATTTCAGTAGTGTTGTTCCTTCCGACCTAGAATGCAAATTTCCAGATTATTAGATCAACTTCACAAGCACTAAGGTGCAAGTTCAGGGAAGAAAAGCCTTCTTTATTCACAACTTTCGTGATAAGAGAAAAGGCAGCAAACTAGTGCACCACTGTGCAGATATTTTCCAAAAAAGGGGAAAAGCTCTAAACTACCAAGATATATATATATATATTTGCACTTCCAAAGATATGCTGGAATTGATGAACCATTAAAATTTAAAATCTAACATATGTAGCAACCAACATTTGAATGCGATTAATCATGTCCACAGATGGAGTACGCATGCATGCACTGTTTAATACAATCTTAACAGGCAGACAAATAATCAAGTCCACAAATGAAGTGAGAATGTACGCAATGTTTAATATAATCTTGATAGGCAGACAGAATCTGATCCTAATTTTATCTCCATTTTTCATCCACAGCATGTTAGGAAAATTATCGAAGCTGTTCCCAACAATCCCAACAATAGATGTTGAGCAACAAAAAAGCATATCAATAGCGTGCTCGCCAAGGCAAGAACATGTGTTGATACCACTATAGTACAGCAGTAAATGGACATGTGCAATTGAGCATAGACATGGGCACATGAAAGCAAATAGTTATCATCTTTTTTGTTCCTTTACAGCCATTTTAAGCCAGAGATGAAAATTTCCAATTAAAGATGGAAAGTTACCAAAAGGGGAATAAAGCAAAGGAAAATGCTAAACAAACCGATACATTCTACCAATAAAACCAACAGATGCTCTTTTTTTTAATGGTTAATGAAGTGACTGATAGTGAATTTGTATATATATATATATATATTAAAAAGTGTTTAAAGATGTTTAAAAAATGTTTGAAAAAAAAAATTACAAATGCAGTGACCGGTCTATTCCATCGGTTCCAGTAGGATTATCCTATAGCAAAAGGTGAATTTTACCCACCCCATCCCTTCCATATCGAACATCAGTCCACGCCTTTGGCCAAGAAGTTCAACCACAGGTCCCACGTGTTCTTTTGGTACCTCCACTGTGGCAATCTGCAAGCAATCCACATCAGTAACAAAAGTTTCATACATGGTCTTTTATCAAGTAGATAGCCGCAGTGAAACATTGCCTCATTTAAAAAACTAATTATTGATTTATCCATAACCACCAGTACTACATGTCTTTATCGCTTGCTGTTTTCTTATCCTGTGTGCAAGATGTACAAGCAGTACATACTTGTGTCAACAAAAATGAAATGTGACACGCAACGATGACATAAAATGACACGGGTCTAGAATATCCATAACATTTTATTAACATAAATATTTGAAAAGAGAAATTATATTTGCAGTCATGGAATGTGATAGTGCCGCGCAATCCTTTTGAAAAAAGTGAGTAAATACGGGATCCACATGGAAAAAAAAATTAATTTTTTCATAGTGAATCCCACTCTTTTTCAAAATAATTGCGTGGCACTTGTGCACTGTACGACTGTATGTAACATTACTCATTTGAAAATAATCAGTAATTATTAAATTCAATGTCCACTTTCCTTTTATCCCTCTCTTTCCACTCAACCCTCCTCCCCCCAACCCAGAAACAAGGAAAATATTTATTAGAAATACACCTCATATGGTTCCAGCAACTTGTCATCTACTTTTTTGTTGATGACTTTGGGGGGTCCCACCATGAATTCGTATCCTTCTCTTCGCCTGAAATGAAAGATTACTTACAATTATGAAGAAGAATGTATGAGCAACAAAATAATTTATACAAATTATACTTACATGTTTTCTATCAGTATGGTGATATGTAATGTACCGCGACCACTAACAATGAATGTATCTGCTGTTTCTCCATCATCAACTCTCATAGCCAAATTACGCTCAAGCTCACGGTAGAGCCGATCTCTCAAGTTTCTACTTGTAACATACTTCCCCTGAAATGGAAAAAATAAACTTTTGAGTCATAAGGCTAATAGAAGCTTTAACATTAACAAAAAACAGATGGAATGCGAGATCATTGCAAAGAGATCATGATGCCAACCAAAGATCGAACTAGTATTTACTTGGCCATATCCACGCACAGTTATCGCACACAAGTGCTACTTAAGACATACATAGGCCTCTTGGCTTGCCTACAAGTATGCCTTCACACAAGGCTCGTAAAATGCTGATGAGTTCTCTATTACTTACAAAAAGTGCTTATTTGTCAAGAAAGAAAGCCAAGAACACTGTTTTGTCATTTGTGGAGACATACCTCACGCCCAACAAAAGAAGAAGTATTTATGGAGAAAGCCATTTTGACAGTTGGTTCTTCCACCTTAATGGCAGGTAAAGGCTTCCCAGATGATTTATCAGCAATCGTCTCGCCGATCTGAATTGAGAATTTAAATCAGTTATAACATATTCCACCAAGACAATCAAAAAGTCCAAAGATGAAAACTCTCCCTTACTTTTTTGCTCAAAATTTACCTTAGAAGTTAGAAGTCTATATGTTGTTTGCGAAAGAAAGTAACATCAATTTTAGAACGTCAATTCCATGCAAAACAATATCCTTACCTGTATATCATCAACCCCACAGACTGCACATATGTCGCCAGCTTCCACACTATCTGCAGGAACCCTACTGAATTGCTCATACACAAAAAGCTCACTAACTTTTGCATATCTACATGAATCATCTGAGGTGCATACCTAAAAGAAATTTAAACCATTAGGCAAGAAGTGTCCAGATAATTTTCCTGTAGAAGTATCCAATTAGCTTATTGTAAAAGCAATTGGCTTCAATAACGCAGATTTATCTGCACGCAAAAGGAGAAATACCAAGCTAGAAGAACTCAATGACTCATAGATATAGACCACATGTTTGAAACATTCATAATGAGCATGTACCACCTTCCTGATTCAAGCCAACCTTACCCTCACATCCAATCCTTTACGCAGAGCTCCAGCATGTAAGCGTCCAATGGCTATTCGGCCTTTATGTTCATCATACTCAATATTTGTAACCTGAAATAGTTTTTTGAAGTGCATTTTATACAATTATGTTGAAAATAAGAACATATAAAAAAAATTTAAAGAAATTCAATCTAAGATTAAACAAATACAAAGCTGACGTCTATAAGTCAAATTTCTTTGTAAATCGTATCAGAAATAAAGTAATAATGTTAGAATCTAATACTTTCAAGCTGACTTCAAGAGTTATCAACATTATCTAATTATTTTTTTAAGTGTAAAGTGTGGCCAGAGATTTTTATTTTTTATTTTTTGTTGCATGAATACAATTTTTTATGGATACAGAGTAGATGAGGAAAGCTTGGTAGTAAGTTTTGCAATCAACCTGCAAGAACTATGTTAGCAGAGAGAAAGAGGTAGCCAAATTAGCCATCAGATAGTTTTTTTTTTTTTTAATGCAGTTTCACCAAAGCATACAAGGCAGGTCAACACCCTGTACATGTCTTCATTCTTCCTAATGAAATAACTTCGTTCCACATGCCACTACTCCCATGGCTTATGTGAGATAGACAAACTACTGATAAGATGGAACAGCGGAGGTAAAAATTGCTAAGCATCATTTCTGATACTGGTTACAAATATTAAAGACTATGATCTCTTTGATTATTCTTTTCCCAGGCAGATATAAAGGATTAATATGCTGGATGAAGCATGCATAAACCACTGTAGTCTTGCAATGATGTTCAGCCTGAATCCCACAAGTTGCCATCATGCAATTTTGCAGCATTTGAAGGTGCCATGTCACATCCAGAAAGACAACATATGAAAAAGCTAGCTTGGAAAGTAATAAAAAAAGGGCCACTAACAAGCATTTGCAGTGCACCATCTTTTTCAATGTGTGGACCAGGTATGCATCTGATTATGGACTCGAAAAGTGGGCCAAGATCTTCTGCCAAAATTTCAGGTGATAATCCAGCCTTTCCCTTAATACCACTAGCATATATTGCTTGGAAATCACACTGCACACAGAAGGAAAGTCACAAATAAAACTTGATGCTTGTCAAGAATCAAATAGCTTTAACAGAAAAGGTGTAATTATAAAGAGAAAATGTTTAGCACTGCAATTTTTTGGGCTTCCCTAACTGACATCCATATATCCAGTCACAGAAAGACAGACCTCATCCTTGTTAATCATCATAACTAACCAACAGTTCCTACCATAAAGATGAACCATCGTAGTTCACAAACCATTTTGATGCCTCAAGTTTATCCATTAAGCAGTGTATGATGCCAATTAGGGCTTCAGATTTAAATGACAAAAACGTTTTAACTCAATTTTTTTATGTGGGTTACACATTTGATTCTTCGCAATATAGAAAATAATTACCTGTTCATCTGTTGCATTCAGTTCAATAAAGAGTTCAAAAGTCGAATTAACGACAAACTCAGGGCGAGCAGAAGGTCTGTCAATCTTATTGACCACAACAACAACAGCAAGCCCAAATTCTAGTGCCTTCTTTAGAACAAATCTCGTTTGAGGCATTGGACCCTCAACAGAATCTACCTACAGAAAGGGAGAGTTCTATCAATAAAGTAAAACATCAAGTGAAAGTGGGAGATACCCAAGTAGGACTGTCTAAATATGTAGCATAACCAGGCAAGCCAATCGAAATAAGTTAAAAGCACATAAAGAATTCTCCCAAGAGATATTTATGTGATAATTAGTGTTGGTATATGTTTTTTCCTTCCCCAACTCCTAATTAGATGTTATTTCTCAATCCATTTGTTGATAGGAAACGGCCAAAGGTGTGGACTAGAGAAAAATAAATGCAAATTCCAAAACAAGAACAGCAAAATAGATCCATCATCGAAAGCAAAAACGCCAATATCCAAATGCATGTTCAAGATAGAAAAATGTAGTTCCATGATCCTCAATCCAGAAAGCCCGCCCATTACTGGAGATTTAAAAAAACAAACAGCCAATTACATATACCATCCCATGAGAAATGAGTCAATATCAATAATCAGAATCATTGGCATAAAAATCCTAACAGATTGTATATATTCCAAAAAATAGAAGTACCACTAGAAGAACCCCTTCCACCATATTGAGGATTCGTTCCACTTCCCCTCCAAAGTCAGAGTGCCCAGGAGTATCAATTATGTTAATCTTTACATCTTTATACGCAATAGATGTATTTTTGCTAAGGATTGTAATTCCTCTTTCACGCTCTAGATCATTTGAGTCCATTATCCTTTCCTGTACAAATTGGTTGTCACGAAAAACCTGCACAGAAGAATCAGAAATGCATATTAGAAAGATTCGTTATTTTCTCATTAGCGTTGGGAACTTGGGAAAGGGGTGAGTTGAAAGGTCTGATGGTCCACTTCACAATTATATGTTATGAATGGTGAGTGACGGCCATGGTTTTCACACAACACTATCCTGTTAAGGCGTTTGATAAATTCAAATGGTTCCACAGTGTCTTACACTATGGTAATCCCAAAACCATTCAAGGTGCTGAACCATGTGTCTCTCTGCATACTCCATGATTTCTCATTTATAAGCCAGCAAAGTCAGCATCTTAAAAGCTAGCAGTTGGTGCCAAGAATGGTATCGGAAACTGAACTTAACAGAAACCCACAAACAATTTTTTCATGACCTTAGCAAAGTCAGCACCCTCCTCGGACTAGATATAATTTTTTAACTCACCCTTATGCTCCCAGAAAGGTTGTACAACTCAATACCAGCATAAGAATCGGGTGTTTAAATAATGTACATTTTGGTTCATGGTACTTGAGCACCAAAGCTTAAAAAGCGTACATTATTACAGAAAAAGACATTAAATAGACAACAAAAATAAATATAACTATAAATGGTCAGGTTTCATTCATGTCAACCTGATTTGCATCAATTGCAAAAAAGTTAGGCACTGTTTGGTTAAGTTTTTTTTTTTTTTTTTTTTTTTAACTTCAATCCAAACATCTTTGAATCTAAAAAAAAAAAAAAATCAATTTCATATTTTCATCCAAT
Organism: Carya cathayensis; assembly: GCA_011037825.1. Taxonomy (NCBI): domain Eukaryota; kingdom Viridiplantae; phylum Streptophyta; class Magnoliopsida; order Fagales; family Juglandaceae; genus Carya; species Carya cathayensis. The sequence continues at coordinate 936,470 of QGSO01000255.1, read as the reverse complement.
CATTTGCCTATATTTCAGTGCTAAGTCAAAAACACAAAAAATAAAACAAATTTTACAAAAACAAAAACTAGCCTAAAAAAATATCTTCTCCCAACTTTTCAAAAAAAAATCAACTTTTACTAACTTCAATACAAAACATATATAAAAAATAAAAATAAAAATAAAAATTATTCAAATTTTCATATCCACCTTAACAAAATCCCATAAACACAACTCGAAAAAGTTTTCAAAAGTTCTCAATCATTCTCAAAATTTCTCTTAACAAAATGTACCCTTAATTTTCGAATGCAACTTGTGGCATTACTCAGTTTACACACATGCAATAATCATCAGGGGGCGAATTCTTTGTAGAAATTACCTTTGCTTGCCTCAACATAGAATCAACCAAAGTTGTCTTTCCGTGATCTACATGAGCTACAATCGCTATATTCCTAATGTCACTTCTCCTCTTCAACTGGCTCTTCTTCTCTAAGGAAGCAACAAAAGAATAAAGTATGTTTATCTTCTAAAATAAACCAAGCTACTAGATATATAGGGAACACGTAAATTTGAGTACACACGTACATGCATACGTGATGCAAACACACATATATAATAAATGAAATCCTACACTCTAAGCAAATGCGCACACGCACGGACGCATATCCGAAAGGGTAAGGTTTACATAAGTCTGCTAAATGGTACATTAATCAATTACCTGTCGACCAAAAATGCTTTCAGCAAAAAATGACCGTAAATTTTTACGGCAACAAAAACAGAAAAATGCTTTTTGAATAGGGAATCAACAACTGGCCTTCTGTGGACTATTTGTTTCTTAATCCCGGAGCCTAATAGACGCGAGCTTACCACGCTAACATGGTAAAAGGCTCTCAGCGAATTATGCTCTTGACAATCACAATTCAAAAGTTCACAAAAAATCATCATTCTAATTTCTAAAACAAACGAAATTGCCATTACAGACCAAAAATATACTCCTGTAATACATGTATATATAAAGATACAGAAAAAAAGGAAACCACTCAAAACTAAAGCAAAGCGGGAGGACAAGTGGATTACCAGTCGCGGTGGTTTCCGTAACTTGAGAAACCGAGCATCTGATCGGTCGGTGAGAGGTATTAGGGGAACTTCGAAAATTGAGGGCCCGTTTGGATGTAAAAGATGAAGAAAAGCGAAGGCCGAAGAGTTGGTTCGATAGTGGAGAAGCGAAGAAACTTCTTCTAGGAGTAGGACTAGGAAGGTTAGGGCCAATCGTGGAGAAGGCCGAGCTGTTGAAGAAGCTAATTGCCATTTCTCTCTCACTCGCTCACTCTTTCACAGGGTGAGGTCTCAGCTGCTGAAATAAAGAGTGGGAGAGAGGAGTGGATTTGGGAAATGAACGGCTGCTATTGGAATTTGGCACTTGGAAATATAACGGCCCTACTTCCAATTGAGTATGGCTCTGTTTGATCCACGCTGTTTTATTTTTGTTGCTTTTATATTTTAAATTGTTATATTTTATTTTATTTTTCGCTTTTTATGTTCTTTCATTATTTTTATGTTTTTATGATTTTCCATTTTTATATCGATAATTCTATCTAAATTTAAAACACTTCGGCATGTTTGGATAATAAAATTATACAATAATTATGTAAATAGTAATAAAATTATTTAAGTTAAAATATTTTATTAAATTTTAAAAAATGAGACAAATTTGAATAAATATATTATAACGTTTAAATTAATATTATATTTGTTTTAAAATTGGAAAAAATTATATTATATTTTTATTTTTATTTTCTTTAAAATTTTAAGAAAATTGTAATAATTAGCTAATGGTTAGATGAGAACTGAATTTTTAAAATCAAAAATTATTTTATGTTTGGATGATGTTCGAAGATGAAATTATAAAAAGTTTTAAAATATCTATCTCATCACATTTAACTTCTCAAAAAAATGATGGACCATTAAAAAAGCTAAGCATAAAAACAACATTTTTGCAAAGTTAGACCCCCTGTTTGGTTACATAATTTGGATGAGATGAGATAAGATGTTTTGAATAATAATAAATAAATATTTTTATAATATAATTTTTTAATATTAATTTTTCATTGGGATTTGAAAAAGTTAAATTATTTATTATATTTTGTATGGAAATTTGAAAAAGTTATAATAATTAAATGAGATGAGATGAGAAAAAATTGTTTAGTTTTGGTTATCCAATAAGGGCTCATATTAATTCCCCCCTTTTTAAAGTCATGTTAAAAGAAATTATATTATCTATTTTGGCCATCCATTTTTTAAAAATACCCATGAAAATAAATATTTTTGCCAGTATTTTCCAATGATATTNGTAATAAAATTATTTAAGTTAAAATATTTTATTAAATTTTAAAAAATGAGACAAATTTGAATAAATATATTATAACGTTTAAATTAATATTATATTTGTTTTAAAATTGGAAAAAATTATATTATATTTTTATTTTTATTTTCTTTAAAATTTTAAGAAAATTGTAATAATTAGCTAATGGTTAGATGAGAACTGAATTTTTAAAATCAAAAATTATTTTATGTTTGGATGATGTTCGAAGATGAAATTATAAAAAGTTTTAAAATATCTATCTCATCACATTTAACTTCTCAAAAAAATGATGGACCATTAAAAAAGCTAAGCATAAAAACAACATTTTTGCAAAGTTAGACCCCCTGTTTGGTTACATAATTTGGATGAGATGAGATAAGATGTTTTGAATAATAATAAATAAATATTTTTATAATATAATTTTTTAATATTAATTTTTCATTGGGATTTGAAAAAGTTAAATTATTTATTATATTTTGTATGGAAATTTGAAAAAGTTATAATAATTAAATGAGATGAGATGAGAAAAAATTGTTTAGTTTTGGTTATCCAATAAGGGCTCATATTAATTCCCCCCTTTTTAAAGTCATGTTAAAAGAAATTATATTATCTATTTTGGCCATCCATTTTTTTAAAATACCCATGAAAATAAATATTTTTGCCAGTATTTTCCAATGATATTTTAAGAGTAGGGAACAAAAATAAGATATTTTAAAGACTTTTCCGAGTGCAATCGAACCAGATGTGACTCTTTTGTAGTGAATATTTACGTGTTACGGTAGTCTAGCTCCATGAAATATGAATATGAACGCTGGAGGACTGAGAATCACTTGTTAATATAAAACGCTGAAATGAAAGAGAATATGAAAATGTTAATTACTTAATACTCCACTCCCTCTCGCCTCACCTGGAATTGAGATCTCAACAAGTGGCAATACACAGACAAAACCCAACAAGTATATAACGAAACGAATATTCAATCACGTCCACTTAGAATTGAGAGAGATGAAAAGATCCGAATAAACTCACACCACATGCCTAGTTGTATGCTGAAAGTAACAAAAGAGAATGATTTTGTTTCCGTTGTTTAAAGCCTGCAAAATGATTGATTTGTGGCCACTTTTATTGCTTTGTGGACTTTATGGAACAATGGTTGGCCAGGCTCAGCCTAACCATGATCTTAATATGGCTTCCGTGATTGGCTTGAGTGGACGGATGGGGACTCATGCAAATGACAAATGTAGTCTCCCTCTCCCTCGGGTTATAAGTAGCGTATGTTGAAGTTTTAGGATATGAATTATAATATTCTGGCCTCACCTTTCAACATTTGGTCACCAATATTGAGCTTCATTTCAGCGCCCCATTACTTTACTTTCAAGTAAAGATTTGGTGAAAGTAAATATGCATTTTTACTGTTTGTAAGTAACTATTTGTTTCCAGTTTTATCTTTGGCTGTTTGTCAAGGCATAAAATTAAAGATTTATTATTTAAATAAATAAAATCTATTGGATCAAGTAAGACACCTTTGATGGCTAGCTAGCTAGCTTTCGGTGATTTTTTTTCTTTTCTTTTTTTAGCGAAGCTTTATGGATATATATTTTCCTTGCCATTAACATATATATTCAAATCAAGCTAGCTAGGCCAGGTCTCATTGATGATGCCCACTTCCTGAAATTATATGTTGAATTCAGAGCTAGTGAAAGTACCATATGGCCGAAGATTTGGAATGCCAATATTATTTAAATATTGCTACGGATTTAATAGATCCCGTCATTCGTAAAGTACTGATCCGGTACATACGCGCTGTAAGAAAACTGTTTAGTTGTGTCTTATTATTTTCTACATAAATAACTATTTTCTATTAAAATAAATCTGTTTTGACAATAAATAATCATTCTCGTCGCTTATAATTCGTTACAAATAATTATTTTTCTTGCAATGTAATGACAGTCACCAATTTATATATATATATATATATATATATATATATATATATAGCCATGGATGGAGGTTGTACATATTGGTCGAAGCAATATTAATTACGGCTCAATCTTTTAGAAAACACATGTACAAATTTGTAGCAAAGGAAATTAAGGATCGATCATTCGGTCTTGTTGATCATATGGCTCAATCTTTTAGAAAACATATGCTATATCACTCACTCCTACATCTAAACCCAAAAACTATGGAGGCTGTCATGCATGATCATTGGCGTAATGCCCCCACTCAAGAATTTAAAGCCCTCGAACACAATGGCACTTGGTCAGTCACCCATCTTCCTGATAGAAAGAAATCAATTAGTTGCAAGTATGTATTCAGAGTAAAATTGAAATCAGATAGTTCTATAGACAACCACAAGGCACGACTAGTAAAAAAGGGGTATACTCAACGTGAGGGGTTTGATTATCAAAAAACTTTTAGCCCCGTAGCTAAAATGACCACTGTCAAATTGTTTCTTGCACTTGCTGCTATTAACAATTGGCATTTAGAACAATTAGATGTTCATAATGCTTTTCTCTATGGTGATCTCGATGAGAAGATTTACATGGACTTGCCACCTGGTTTTAAGTTTAAGGGGGGGTCTCAACTTGAAGGAAAGAAATTAGTATGCAAGCTGCACAAGTCCTTATATGGTTTAAAGCAAGTCTCAAGGTAATGGAATGAAAAATTCACTCAATCTCTTGTTCCCACTGGTTTTTACCAATCAAAATTAGATTATTCATTATTTACTAGGAATGTCAAAGATGGTTTTGTTTCCCTCTTAGTGTATGTTAATGACATTATCTTGGGAAGCAATAATTTAGCTGCTATTAATTCTATCAAAGCTCCCTTACAATATCAATCCAATATCCGAGACTTAAGGGTGCTTAAATATTTCTTGGGATGGGATGTTGCATGATCAAAAGATGGTATTCATGTTTGTTAGAGGAAATATGATTTAGAAATTGTTAAAAGTGCTGGATACTTGGCAGCAGAGTTGTGACCACTCATAGAAGTAAATCACATATTGACACATTCCTTTGGAGAAATCCTCTCTAATATCATTGGTTATCGAAGGTTAGTAGACAAGCTCATTTACTTAAGCACCACAAGACCTAACATTACAAATTTTGTTGGCATCCTCAATCAATTCATGGACAAACCCACTCACACTCATCTTCTCGTAGCTTATAGAATACTTAAATATGTTAAGGGTTCAATGGGCCAAGGAATCATCTTTTCTTCAGAGTCATCTTTATATCTCAAGGCATTTAGTGACTCGGATTGGGCATCATGTCCTGAAACTAAGAGATCCATAACTAGCTTTTGTGTGTTTATTGGAGATTCTTTGATCAGTTGGAAATCAAAGAAACAAGGTGTGGTCTCAAGGTCATTGCTTGAAGCAGAATATAGGGTCTTAGCACATACAAGTTGTGAGATCATTTGGTTAAAAGCACTCATAGAAGATTTTAAAATCAAGCATTTGTAGCCTGCTCTATTGTATTGTGACGGACAATCCGCAATACACCTCACTAAGAACCCAAATTCCATGAGAGAACAAAGCATGTGGAGTTGGACTACCACTTTGTTAGAGAAAAAGTATTGGCCAGTATCATCAAGCCAATGCATGTGATTTTGAAATTCCAGCTAGCAGAAATGCTAATTAAGGCTTTGACGGCACCTCTATTCCTCTCATCATTATTCAACATGGATATTCTAAACATATATGCCAATCTTGAAAGGGAGTCTCAAGAATTGCATACAATGATAAAAGGAAAACAAATGGACTCCTCTCCCTCGATGCAGAGTGCCAGAGCAGCAAGCACTCATCTTAGAAGCAGCTCCTTAGCACCAAAGTACCAGAGCATCAAGTAATGAGAGAACTGACATCTCAGAGCAAGTAGTAGAAATTCATGTCTGTAGCCTCGTTCATGTACATATGACAGAGTCTATCATTATAAAGATAGTGACCTTTTGTATTTTTCTATCCTATTCGAGCTATAGAAAGCTATACTGAAGCTGTATATATATTGGCATATTGTACAAGAGACATGAGACAATTAATGAGAACACAAGTTTCCTGCCATTTTCTTCTCTTTACTTAATTCTTAACATTTTTAACCGAAGCTTTATGGATATATATTTCTATGCCAAAAACATATATATTCAAATCAAGCTCGCTAGGACAGGTCTTATTGATGATGCCCACTTCCTGAAATTAAATGTTGAATTCAGAGCTAGTGAAAGTACTATCTGGCCGAAGATTTGGAATGCCAATATTATTTATATATTGCTTTCGACTTAATTGATCCAGTCACTCGTAAAGTACTCATCCGATACATACGCGCTATAAAAAAAACTACTTAAACTAATTATTTCTAACAAAAATAATTATTTTATATCAAAATAAGTCTCTTTTGACAACAAATAATCATTATCGTCAAATAAAATAAGTCATAAATAATCATTTTTCTTGCAATGACAATCACCACAATATATAAATATATATATATATATATATATATATATATATATATATAAGTAGCCATGGATGGAGGTTGTACATATTGGTCGAAGCAATATTAATTATGGCTCAATCTTTTAGAAAACATATGGCTAATTAGCACCAAGTACTCTTTATAGCCATACCATGAAAAACAAGCAATATTACTGTACAATAACAAAAAACTTTTCTTTCTTTCCCTTTTTTTTTTTTTTCTAAGAAAACAGATGGCTAATTAGCACCAAGTACTCTATATAGCCATACCATGAAAAACAAGCAATATTACTGTACAATAACAAAAAACTATTCTTTCTTTCCTTTTTTTTTTTTTTTTCTAATAATCATGACTAACAAGCTAGCCATTCTCAGAATTCATGCACACTTCAAACACTCAAAAAAGGAAACACCCGAAATGAGTTTTTATATTCTTTACTTGTTGCTGCCACAGTAGTATTACCACCAGTACTGATTGTGGGGTAGTTCATATATAAATTACTGTATCCATCGATCTTTTGGTTTGTTTGGATGGGAAAGAGTAATCATGCATGCCAATGACGATGATGATCATGATCAGAAGAAAGACCGTTTTACAGGAGGTCTTCCAACAGCTCTCATCAAGTTGGCTACTTCAAGAACCTTGGCCACTTTGGTTCCTCTCTTAGCCTCAGCCGATGCCCTTCTCTCTTCTGCTTTTCTTCGAGCTTTTGCTACATCATTCTGCATCTTTTCCAGAGCTCTTGCTCTTTTCGCCTCTAGTTTCCTCTACACGCACAAGTGACATTTATTGGCTATATATATGTAACAATATAACACATGCATTAACTCGACTTGAATTTTATACGTATGGGTAATGTTTCAAGAACTAACTAATTAATTTCAATTATGAGATGAAAAGAATTCTTAAATTCCTGCTCAAGAAGTTCATTAAATCCTGCAAAATTCTTTTTGTTTGTTTTTTTAAGGTTTCCAACAATAAAAGGATATTGAAATCTTTTATCTCCTCTCTACATTAAATTACAGAACATTTGACCAAGTCAGTGGATCGGCTGACCCGACAGCTTTAGATTACAATCTAATGATTAATATACATGATATGAGCACTCGATGGACTTTTAAAGGACGGTCCACTATTGGATGACCGATCAATTAATAAAATTATATAATTAATCTTATAATTAAAATGATTTTATATGATTTATCTAATTTACTTTAAAATAAAATTAACTTTACAATCCAATAATTATATCAAAATAAATCAATTTTTGGGATTACTTACGTAATTCAACTAGAATATTTTTCGTAAGTAAATACACAAGTAAAACATTTTTTTGGTTAAAAAGTCGATGTTCAAAGTCATGCATGCTCGATGATGATCAAGACTTCCAGATGAAAACGTGGACAACCTTTTCATGTAGTTTTTAAGACATCATGCTCCAAAAACTACAGTTTGATAACGAGGTCTGATAAATTATTATGAGCGTACAGATCAATCTACAGTAGTAGTATTAGTACGGAAAATTTACGTACCTCAACCTTCTTCATCCAGGACGAAGCTTTTTGAACCTGCTCACTTTCCCACCCATTAATAATCGCATCCTCCCTCTTAAATCTGTTATTAAGCTTTGCAATCTTCGCGTTCAGCCATGCCGATATCTTCGATTCCACCTCCTCTTTCTTCACTCTTTGCACTGAAATCTCACTGATCTCATGACCACTACTACTCCTTGTAGTCGTGGTAGTACCACTTGAAGACCCAGAACCGCCAGGAGGCCCTCCTCGTCTCGGAGATGGAATCGGGTTCATCAACGGGTCATAATTATCCGGTACAATAGCCAATGGATTCGTTTCCTCCTCCGGCATCTGATCTTCCTCTCCAATCCTCCCCAAGTTGTTGTTCCCATTAATGTTTGCGCCTTCGTTTTCATAACTCGTACCATTGTTGTGATCAATAACAGACCCTGCAAGCACTAAGGCACTGAATTCTCTGCTCATGCTTGTGAAGTTTTCACTTGCAGCACCTTCGCTTGCCGACGAGGATCTATGGCTGCTAGTTTCCCAAGCTTCTCTTCGACGGCCACGATTGACCGGAGGAGGGTGAGGTGGGGTGAGAGCGTATATGTCCCGGATTTGTTCATCCTCCTGCAGGTGGTGATCTCCATGGCTGGTACTAGCCGTCTGATCGTTAAGCATAGCTTAATCTTTGAGTGTATCTGGGTTGGGAGAAAGAATATTACTGTTGGAATAAAATGGCGAGGAAGGTGCAGAAGTTTAATTGATGGAGGAGAAGTAATTAAAGACCTTAAGTATATTAGTCTATGATTATGGTCTCAGAAATGGGAGAGATAAATATGGGCCACACACGTAAGGAAGAAGAATTCAAGAGGACTAAAATGCAAATTACTAAGTCTAGAGATGCTATAAAATTATAAATCAAGATCAAATTAAAGTAACTTCAGATTTTGAATATCTTAAAAGTTAAAGTTTTAAGCCCTTGTTTTTCAGCTATTTCTTCTATTACCCACTGTATGTAGAACCTCTCCACTTCCACCCTAGCCATCGCATACATGAATATGATCCCCTCCCGCAAAAAATTCACGTGCGCGCGCACCTGACCCAGTTGGCGTTTGACAATCCAACCAGTTTAACAGAAACTGAAAATATTGGCCACATGTAGAAATACAGAACGTGTTGGTGTGAAAGTTAAAATAGGCTGAGATTGAGTGGCAGCAATGCAAATCAAGCGTCGGCCAAGGAATTTTTATTTTTGTTTTTATGCTGGGAACGGGGGCCACCAAAAGTAGATAAGTGCGGATGGACCAGTCGTTTCATTGCACACGCGTCGTACGGTAGCAATCAACTTCCTGTTGATGAACAACGCGTGGCATCAATCCTCTCGCTGATGACCCCATCAAAAAAGCCACGTATTTTCTTTCCATGCAAATGCCGACGTAATGCAATGGACAGGTGGCCACGTGTACGGTTCACTAACACATTAATCTTAGCTTTTTAAGATGCCCACGTCTCACGTGGTTCGTTAATATTAATCAATAGCAATAACCCACTATTAATTATATCTTTATGAGATCTATGGCGAGATATAGGAAAAGGATTTATATATATATATGTTTTTTTTTAATGTCATTTTCTTGATAAGGTTTTGGTGTCCAATCGAGGAGTGACATTTGGGAGTGTTGATTATTTTGGAGCTATCTTTGTGATGTAATGGAAGTGTGAGGTCTATGTGGAGGTGGAATGTGCTAATTAGTGGCATGCACCGACTTTACTCTTTAGGGTACAAATTAAAGGGGTTTGGAAGGGGAGTGTAGGTGGGTATTAATTGGTACTTGGGCGTGTGTGAGAATGACTAATAGTCATGATTGGGGTTGGATATCTTGATCATCGTGGATCAAATCTAGCATTGAGAGTGACATGTTAGTTTTAATCCTATTGTTTCCTAATTAACGTCAGCAAATTTATTATAAAAGAAAAATTATTTAATTATAAAAATAAATTTATAAATTAACGTAATTTGATATAATATATCATATGCTTTTTTTATTATTATTATTTTATATTTTCAATAGCCTACATTGCATTAGACTGGTCGAAAGAATCTCTGCGTTAAATACAAAGCCTACATTTCCTGCATGTTGAGACCAAATACAGCCCCTCTTGAGAGTATGACCCAATATTTGTAGGCCTGCAAAATGGGGCCTTTCTGTAGTGAAAGCATTTTATTGGGTTTATACTGTACTTGGCAACTTGCACTCGTCTATAACTCAATGGGCCGGCCCAGAGGAACTGAAGCCTTTGCAATGTACGAGTTCTGGAGCAGTGGCTCTGTTCCATTGAAATTGGAAGATCTTTTAAATGTACACCTAAAGAGAATGATTAATCCACCTTCCACCTTTGCAACCTTTTCATATTTTGTTTGTTTATTGGGTCTCGAATTCAGTTTTCTCATATGTTAGAAAGCTCCAAAATTTCTCAAATTCACATCATCATTAGTTTCAAATTGACACTTTTCAAAATACAAAAACTTTATGTACAATCATTTTAACATATTTTTCTGTGTAGTTAACTAATATGATTGGTTGCGTTATTTTTTTAATATAAAATAATTATTTCGGCATAATGTGAATACTCAAGTACGCAAAAGTAATTATATGTAGCAGAACTCTTTCAAATATTTAATACTTTTTAGTTATTCCAAGTAAATCTACCATTTAAATGAATAACTACTTTAAATACATCGTAACGATATCTTATATTCATCATAATAAAGTACAAAATTCTATCTGAAAGTTGGTGTGTGATAACATTCTTCATTTTATTGACATGGCAAGACTTAAAATGGGCCGTATACTTTGTGCACCAACTTCCAATAATAACTCTAATAAATTTGGCAACTGACCTACTAATTTCTTAGTTTAAAATGAAAATTTATAATTGGTGATCTCGATAACGCTTAGACCTATTCAATCAAGAAATGACTTTATTTTTTCTTGTTTTGGAGTGGAATTTACTAAAGAATCTCAATATAGTGACAATTTTTGTATATTTAGAATGTAATCTTTATAAAGTTCTCTATTATTAAAAAAAATGCATGGACCCAGTTGCCTCCCACATCTTTGCCCCCGTCCACGAGGCCGTCAAGTGGGGGCAAAGATGTGGTCCTTCGAAGGAGCACATGTCTCTAGGATGTTTCAAGTTGTCTACTATATTAGTAATGTCACCATCGTTACCAAGACAATACAAAAGTAAAAAGCATTCAATTGGGAGTATTTAGTATCACTAACCTAATATTAATCAAATCCACCCAACCTGATGTCATCAATTTAAATCCAATTGCAACCTTCTTTTTTTCTTGTTCATTCTTTTCAATGGCATATACCGAATCCATTAAATCTTAAAAATTCCCCAAGATTTTATTTAAATAAACGAATTTAGATTTGGATTTGGATTTGGTTTTCAAATCTATAAATTTGAAAGGTTACTCTAAATCTATCTATTTAAAACGTAATTTGAAATATACGATTTTGAAGGAATTTAATTTATCATTCAAATAATTGAAAGACTCAAATTCAAATTATTCTACTTAAATTTATCCATCTAAGATTATAAACACACCACAATAATCGTGTACTTATCCAAAATTAGACACTAATACAAGGCTTAAAAGAATCAACAGTGCTAAATATAATTATGGGTTGTATAAGCATCAGTAGGGTTTAGTATTAAAAAATTAATTAATTTCTTATATAAATCTCATATTTATTTATTTTTTAAAAAAAAGAAAGCGTAGATGTTAGGTACTCTGTGACTTGCAAATATGATTTTTTTAAGGAAAAATATAGTTGTAAGCACAATTGTGCACTAATCTGTACACCAATGAGATGTGATTGGTCAAAAAGTATATCTTATTGAAAACAGTATTAATTTAAATTTTAAGTATGAATAAATCAGTATTAGTACACAGATTAGTGCGCAACTGTGCTTGTATATAGCAAAACTCTTTTTCTAATGGCATAGCTCGTTCCCATCCGAGCAATCAGCCAACAAACAAGGGGGGCCTGATCAGGACTGTCCCTCGCCACGAGATTGGATTCCCTTTTCTAAAATCGAAAGGCAAATGCCACTGAATAGAATATATGCATAGATTTTCTAAGCTACCTATTATACCCAAGCAGCCATGGCATTAGTCTATTCTTATGCCAGATCCCATCCGTAATGTACAAATATGCCTTTCCTTTTTCTTAACGTGTAGATGCCGTTCGATGTTTTCCTCCCATGAGTTGCTTTAAGTGCATGTTTGGCAAAACTCTACTGATTTTCTCATTATTCATTTCGTAATTTCATTCTCAAATATATAATACAAAATAATATATTGTTTAAAGATATTTTTATTCCTCATTTTAATATTATTTCTTATTTTCATTCCATGATCGAGTTACTTATGGGTGTGTGTGGTTGATGTCGCCCACCCTTATAGACAACTCAGATCAGGCCGCCTAACAAGTGGCCGACGATTGTCACCCTCGGCCACCACAATGCCTTCTCATAGGCATGTTTGGCCACCTAGCACATGTTCATGTGGCCACCTAGCACATGTTCATGTGCCATCATGTGTTGTTTGATCACTAGGATGATTATATCATCCACACACAAATGAACATTTTCTCCGCCATAAATTGTCAGCTAAAGATTAAGAATAACAAATTAAATGAAGAACATACAAATCATGTTCGTCAGGCATGGTCAATACTCAAATCCGATTAGATTAAAAACATGTTATGATCGTTAAGAATGTACTTTAATTCATACCATAATATCATAGACATGTTATTTTTCAGGCCAAGCAAAAGTCAAATAGAACACAATCACATGTAGTGACAATTACATTAATGTTAAAGCAATCATAGACATGTTCTGTAATAGTTGTACGTGGCATGTTATAATGCATCAACATTCATCGTGATCAACACATTTGAAAGTGAAATAACATTGCTGGAAAACATAAAATCGAGAGTCATGTTTTTCATGATCACATAAAAAACACAAATCATGCATGCCATAGAACTTTTGTTCAAGCAAGCAAAGTAGTTTGAACAGTACTAAAGCTTGAGGGTGACGTGAATTTGGCATGTTTCAACAATCTTAAAAGAATAACTACTACTACTACTACCGACACCGAAAGTTGGATCCCGATTGGGTCTCAACAATTATTTATTTAGTAATTAAAGAAATATTTTTTAATAATGTTAAATAGTTTTATAGGTCAATTATTTGAATAAAAAATTACTTTAATTATAATAAATTAATCAATGTAATAAAAATAATAATATTAAAGATGAAAATAGTACTTATTTAGTACCTTTTTTAAAACCATGTCAACCAAGCTTATGTAAGAATTCCTTGGCTTTAGAAGCAAGAAACTCTTCCCTTGAACTAGAAGGAAGTGCAAACTGTGCAATGCATCACCCCAATGCCAAACAGTGCTTATTTCTATTTGCCCTTTGGACCAGGCAAGGGCCAGCATTGATCATGTGAGTATACGTGTCATCTCCCTATCGCGTGTGAGTATACGTGTCGTTCATTCTCTCAATTCGAATCTTCAAGTTCCTTACATCGTCGGTGTCACAGTACTGTCACCTTCTGGTCCTCCTCGTATTTGAGTTTCAAGACCTAAACAGGTACGAGTAGAAAACAGATATAAGATTTAAAATACGAGGCTATTATTCCAAGTTTGAATTATTTTATTTAATTTTTAATTAATTATAAAACCAGTTTCTAGATTTTTGTAGTTTTGAAAAAAGTTACATGACAAGCTCAGTATTTACATATAATTAGTCTCTAGTTAGAAAAGAAAAAAAACTTGCGAATATGTTTCAATGTATACTCGTTAATTTTTTGAGTTTTTTTATTCATCATCTACACTTTTCATATTATTTTTATTTTTTTAAAATTAATTTTATTCTTTTTTAATTAATTGAGTTCTTCTACTCATCATTTATGTATCACATACTAGATAAAAGAAAAAAAATTAAAAAATTATACCTAATATATGATATAAAAATAATGAATAGAATTTTTTTAATTTCTTAATGGCATGGTAAGCCGCATCACAAATAAAATAAAATAAAAATATGAAAAGATTTATAATTTCTAATATTTTATTTTTTTAATTAAGTATGACGAGGGTAGTATGGATTGTGCGGTGTATATTCATCATTTTATACATAATTTTTTAAATTTTTATTTTTTTCTTATAAAATATTAAATATATAGATAATAAGTAAAAGAATATAATTAATTTAAGAAAAATAAAATAAATAAAAGATAAAAAAAATAATATTATGTGTGAGATGATAAGTAATAAAATATATTCAGTTAAAACATCGTAATAATCCTTTCGGTTGTTTTATTTTACTTATATTTAAAAAAAACATAATAATAATCAAATAAATAAAAACAAATAATTAAATAAAATATAAAGGGAAGGAATTCATGAGCACCTACGAGAAAACGAAAGCCGGTCTTGTCGCTTGGTGAATTGAGTGAGACCAAATAGCTACCCCTTCTTCCCCACTCTGTTTCTTCTTCTAGGACTCTCTCTCCTACAAATATGAGAATGCTACCCAACTCTTCTTGCAACTTCTTCTACGGCGCTTTCTTTTCTTTCCTTCCCAAGTTCGTTCTGATTTGATATTTTTTGTACCTTAAGGTTGGAAAAGCACACGCGCTGACATTGAAAAGGTGGGCTTTCGTTTCATTGATCCTTTCTCACGTACCTCAAGAAAAGAGGCTTTAATTTTTTGGCAGAGAGATTGTTGCTTATTCATAGGTGCACGGGTCTCAATCTGTTTGATTTATTTCAGTTTCGTGTATTTTTTCCTTTTTCCTCGGTGCATTGTTCACTGCCATTGGTTACAATCAATTCTTGGATCCATATATTTTGCTAGATTGGTTATTTGGCTCTCTCTCTCTCTCTCAAGGATTTTTATTTTAAATCTTTTTGGATTTCAAATAAGACTAGCATGGGTGTTAGCAATGGCATGCCGTGTACTTTGTAATTCTTGTGCGTATTTGTATTGCATTCGAAACATTAATGTGCATCTGCGTCTTAATTTCTGGAGTCCGTTTTTGGTTTTATGCACTTCAAGTTGGGCATTTTTCGCCTATATTTTGTCGGCGTATCTCATGGTGTTTGATTGCTTCAATGGAGTTTCTTCCTTTATGCACCTACAAGCTACAATTTTGCATATGTTGTTAGATCCAGAAGCTTGAGTGTATTCTTATATCTCTTCATGTATGTTCATCAGGGAAAATCTAGAATTGGAGGCAATATAGATTTCTCCATGGTGAGCCTTTATTATTAATTTTCAGCTGTCATTTTGGATTAAATTTTATTGTAAAAATGCATACTTTCTTATGGAACGCAATTAAATAATGATGTCTAAATGTGGATCAAAGAGATTGCTTTCTTGTAATTTGGATGTCTATTTTATTGTGGTCATTAGGGTGAAGCCCCGGCCTTTATTGTTGATGATCTGCCGACGGGATTTCCAAATGGGTTTGATTTTAAATATAAGGGATGTACATCAGCCACTGTCATCGGCAATAAAGCAGTATGATGATCTAATTTATATTATCCAATATCCTATACTGTCACTCTTTGTGCTTTAGTGATCCTGTGGCTGAATAATATTCCCAATTTGAAATTGTCCTTGTATCTTTCTTACAGTATCTGATTGGCGGTGGCCATGATGAACCATCAACAGTTGGAGTTCAGATTTTTGACCAAACTAGAGGCGAATTGTAAGTTTATAGTTCTATCTTTGGAGTTGCTTCATTCAGGCGTGGTTCCTGACTTCTGGAAGAATTTGCAGGGTGAATCCTACTGTGCTGGGAACACAACCCAAGCCATGTAAAGGCCATTCAGCGGTGCTTTTAAATGAAGACAGTATATTGATCATTAAGAGAGGTTCTACCCCAGATGATTGCATTTGGTTTCTTGAGGTGGCTATCTTGCCTGCTTGGATATTCATGTAGACATTTTTTAGCATCTGAAATCGCTTACCAATATGATAAACTTGAAATGGCATATGATATCAGCACCAAAAAGATTATTTACATCCAAAACGGTTCTTTTGAATACTTCAGAAATATAAATGGAATCATTCATTCCTGAAAGTGTTTGATTTGTTTGAATATTTGGTAGGTGGACACCCAATATGTTAGGGAACAGAGAAAAATATTGGGGACTGAGGTTGTTGCTTGGAGTAAGGGTGTGAGGGGCGATGCTGAGAAGCCGATTGTTATTAGTGGTCCTTCTGGAGTAGGTAAGGGTACACTAATATCCATGCTTATGAAGGAATTCCCATCTATGTTTGGGTTCTCTGTGAGCCACACAACCCGGGCTCCAAGGGGCATGGAGAAGGATGGAGTTCATTATCATTTCACTGAACGAAGTGCTATGGAGAGAGAGATAAAAGATGGCAAGTTTCTTGAGTTTGCTTCTGTTCATGGAAATCTCTATGGAACTAGTGTTGAAGCTGTTGAAGTGGTAGCAGATGCAGGAAAGGTAAATATTTGACTATTTGCTTTCTGAAAATGGTAAATGCTGGACAACGTTGTTTCATATCATGGGATGACGTCGTTTTTTATCTTTCTTTTATTGGGTGATTATGAAAACCTTGTAAATTAAACCCCCAATCAAGCATTGTGTTCCATAGTAAAATTAAAATGGGTTTCTCTCTGCGAATCTGAAATGCTTTTGTCTGGAGACAATGTAGAGATGCATTCTTGACATCGACGTTCAAGGGGCTAGATCTGTGAGGGCAAGCTCTCTTGATGCTATATTCATCTTTGTCTGTCCACCATCAATGGAGGAACTTGAGAAGCGCCTCCGTGCAAGGTGAGTTAGAGATACATATTTATATATTTTTCATCCTCAAATCTTGCCATCTTAATTCCAACTTGAAGACTGTAATTAGGGGAACTGAGACAGAGGAACAGATCCTGAAGCGACTCCGAAATGCTCAGGCAGAGATTGAGCAGGGGCAATCATCTGCCATCTTTGATCATATCTTGTATAATGATCATCTTGAAGAGTGTCATGAGAATCTTAAGGTAATCTTCAATTGCTCATCTACAACACTTTTCTTGGATTCTGTTTTTTTAGTTTTCTCAGTGGCCAGTGAATAATTTCACCATTTAAGGCTGATAACATGTTCTGACATAACAACTTTGATCTGCTGCAGAAACTCTTGGGCCTTGATGGAAATGTCACTGCTTCCCCTAAATCATGTAAGAAGTACCTCAAGTACACGAGTATCATGTTATTTGTGTTACCATTGTTTCTTGTACATTCCGTATGCCATTAAACTGAAGTTTAATTGTCTAAAACATCAATCCAGCACCCAAAGGGGTTGAGCTTCCAATGGACCTATCAATATCAAAAATTGATCAGAAAGTCATCATTAAATGCGAGAGTCCAGAACTAGAAACAGCATCAAAGAACTTGTAAGCTTTGTACTGATTATCTATTTGATTAATACCTGATAGTGAGTTTTTAAATTTAATTACATGTATATGTGGGCTGAGCAGGATTGTGTTGGATTTGTCCTCACTCAAAGGAGGTGCACCTGGACGGACAAGAGGGCTAGATGTTTATGCCATTGACTCATTTTCAGATGGCTTGAGTGGATTCAACCAGCCGACCTGACAACTACCTTCCTTGGTATACTAACTTGTGGCATCATTTCAAAAAGTTCTTTTCAATCTTTTATTCTATAACTTGAATTGGAAAAAAGTGAGAAAGCTCTGAATATTGTTATGTGAAACCATCACGTTGTCTTTTTTTCTCCGTTTTTTCTCCCTATTCTTTGCTTGTTTCAAAACACTAGAACAATCAGTATTCCCTAGATGGGCAATGAGAAATTATTTGTGATTTCTGCGGCAACAAAGGTACTTTCAGCCAGCTCGATAATATTTTGCCCCTCGTTTTTAGTGGAAGTAGAAATTTGTATTAAAGTCGGAGCCTTAACTGCAATTGTTCCATGCCCCACCGCCCACTTGCTACCTGTGGCCTCACTTTGGGTCCCTCACTCTGGAAACTCTCTGTAGGGTTAGGCCCAACTTGCAGCAAACGACACATATGCCATTGCACTATCAGCGAAGCTTCTTCCTTTACGGCTTACAGCCCTGAGAAAAGCTGCCCCATGCCCAGTGAGTTCGGCGTATTGACGTTGGAAATCATGACTCACGCCTAACAAAACAGAGTATTTATCACATTTGCCAGGCCTTTTTGCCCCAACTTGGGTAGGCCTACTAAACAGCAAAGCATACTGCCAGTCGAGCAGTCGAGTGTTTGGACAGTGAGATGGCTCGCTTATTTAATTATTATAATTTTTTAAAATTTTTAGATAAAATATAATAAATAATTTAAAATTTTTAAATTTTAAAATAAAAATTATATTCTAATAATATTTTATTCAATTTTTAATTTTTATTTCAATTCAATTTACTATTTAAGAGATTGTTTAGATAATGAGATGAGATGATTTTAATTGAAAGTTGAATAAAATAATATTATAATATTATTATTATTTTAAAATTTAAAAAAATTAAATTATTTATTATATTTTATGTAAAAATTTAAAAAAATTATAATAATAAAATGAGATAATTTAATGACTCATAAATATCTCTTAAATTTCATCCCATCTCAATTACTATCCAGACCTCTCCTAAAAGACGTGCCGTCTAGGATGTGCAAACGTGTGTGGCCCATTTCCTGCTGCACATATTTTTTTACCTAATATTGATTTGAAGAAAAGCTCTTAAGCCGGAACCGGTGTAAACTTTTAATTTACACCAGCCAATAAAAATCGGACACGTAAGAGACACTGAATTTACCATGGCTGCACGTTGAGATAATTTCTTTCTCATTTTCCAGAATACTTTCTTTCAATCTCTCTCTCACACACACATCACTATAGTCCATCACTCGCGCTCTCTATCTAAACAAAGGGTCTTTTTATATATAAATAAAGTGACGTATTAATTTTTATTTTAATATTAATTTTTTTATATTTAAAATTTAAATTAGTATTAATTTTAATAAAATTTATTTTTTGACTAATCAATGATGTACATATTAATACACACTTATTCTTCCAAATAAATTTTTCTCCAAACAAATCCAGTTCCTCTTCCTCTCTCTCTCTCTCTCTCTCTCTCATCACCATAGTCCATCACTCGCGCGCTGTATCCAAACAAATCCAGTTCCTCTTCCACTCTCTCTCTCTCTGAGACTTTGTTCGTAGGTAAAGCAGCCGATGAGGTCATGAATCTCTCACAGACTCTCTTTCTCATTCTCGCAGACTTCCCTATTTCTTGTTTACTGTTTGAAATAGAAATCATGAAATTTGGGTTGATGATTCTCAACCTTCTTCTCAACAGGTCACGAAGTCGATTTGGAACCCATCTTCTTCAACTAGAGGTTGCGATTTCGTCAATTTCCCTCTTCTGAATTTGTTTAAACATTTTGATCTTTGACGAATTTACTACCAAATTAACTTAAAGAACTCCAACACTGAATTTCTTGTCTTTTTACGCAACTTCAAAGAAGTAATTTCTAGGAAACAAGAAGAATTCAAACTTCACTTCACTGCTAGAATAAAGAAATGTTGCAGAGTATTCTATGGTCATTACATTAAAAACAATTAAATTATAAAAAACAATGGTCATCCTTGCTGCCATTACAATTTGCAGTGATGCATGGTAGTGAGGATATGGGAATCGATACTGCCAAGCCATTTCTCTTCTTTGTTCTGCTTCTACTCCTCAGAGCATTCTTCTCCATTGCAATGATACCAAAGTTTTGAATTTCGTACCATACATGCCGGTATTTCTAGTATCAAAATGGTGACGGATATAAGAAATACATCTATTTTGTATTGGGTCAAATACCGGTCGTCCCGATACGTTTCGGTCAATACCGGCCGATTTTCGATATACCGATATAAATATGTGTTTTAACTTAGAAGTATTATTAAGTTTTATAAATATGTGTTTTAACTTTTTAAGACTTGTATTGATATTATTTCGAAATATAATTTATACATATATAATTAGTTTTTTTTTGAAAAGAAGAATTTGTATTCATATTCATCTTAAAGCATTGAAACTTGGATACAAGAAGAGATTCCTCCCATTACAATGCTCTCCTCATAGAGTTTAAGTGTATCTTTAGCTAGTAAATGAGCTATTGTATTAATGTTCCTTAGTATATACTGCACAGACCACTCCCCCATCGAACTGAGCGTGTGCTTGATGTCTTGGATGATCATCCCACTCGAGTTCCACTTGACTACATCACCGTTTATATCATCTACCACTACTTTAGCATCCCCCTCTAGAATGACTTTATCTAGAAGTAATTGTTGGCACAAAGAAACTGCTTTTAGAGCCCCTAATGCCTCTGCCATAACCGGGTCTGGAATTAACTCCCTTTGATGTCTAATAGTAGCTACTACCTTTCCATTCCAATCTCTAATGATCACCCCTATGCCGATTTTGCTCTTGGCCCTATCCACTGAGGCATCCCAGTTAGCCTTATGATATTGATCAGGAGGGGCAAACCAGTAGGATTGAGTTAAGGTAGACGCCAACCTTTTACCCCCTGATGTCTGGTTTGCTTCCTGAAAATCCTTAACTTTTTGATATGCGGCCTTCACTAGATCATTCGGGTCCATAAACCTGTTTTCAAACACAAAGCTGTTCTCCTCCTCCAGATCATATAAACTGTTTCAGCAAATACAGCAGTACTATGATCATCAAGAACATCAAACATATCCTTACACAACTCTTTGAAAGGCACTTCCCTCACTTTCAATTTCTGAAAACAGATAAGGTTATGACCCCATACATCTTGGACAGCACAGCAAGACCAAAGGGCATGAGTAATAGATTCTGATTCTGTCTTACAGATAGGACACAAGGGGGACACCATGATTTTCCTCTGCACAAGCTTCTGGTTAGTAGGCAAAGAGTCATGACATGCCCTCCATAAGAGCATTCGTGTGGCACTCAGTACCATTAACTTCCATAGCTTTGTCCATAGTTCACACTTCTGCCTAGCTTGAGAGGTTTGCCCTTTCTATTTAGCTGTCATCTCCCCTACCAAATAATAAGCACTCCTAACCGAGAACCTTCCATCTTTTGCACACCTCCATATCAACTTATCTTGGATATTACTCACACTAACTGGTATTCTACACACGACTTCCACTTTCTCGTGCCTAAATACCTCTCTTAGAGTATCCATTTTCCATGCCCCTGAGCTTGAATCAATTAGTGCAGACACCTTACTAGCGGCAAATTTTGCTTTAAGGGGAGATTGCACCTTGAAAGAAGATGGTTTAGGAAGCCATTTTTCTGTCCATATGTTAACTGAATCCCCATTACCGATTCTCCAAAAGAGTCCCTCTTGCAGGATTGGCCTTGCTTCCAAAAAGCTTCTCCACAGGAAGGAAGCATTGCTTCCGACTTTGGCCTTTAAAAAATCAATTTTGAAGAAGTACTTTGCTTTAAGAACTCTTGCTGCTAGGGAAGAGGGGTTTTGAATGATCATCCACCCTTACTTTGCAAGAAGGGCCAAATTAAAATCTTCAAAGTCCCTGTAGCCTAATCCTCCCTCCCTTTTAGATTTTCCCATTTGTTTCCATGGAATCCATTGAGTTTTTGTCTTCTCTTCCCTACTGCCCCACCAGAATTTTTTCATAGACTTGTTGATAGCATTGAGCACAGCCTTGGGGAGTTTAAAAATACTCATGCAATAAGTTGGGATTGCTTGAACTATGGACATCAACAATACCTCCTTACCTGCCTAAGATAGGAATTTTACCTTCCAATTGCCCATCCTATTTCTTATGGACTCCAAGATTGGTCTGAAGGCTGCAACTTTCTGTCTTCCAACATATGAGGAGAGGCCAAGGTATTTCTCGTAGGATCTAGCTTCACTCAGCCTAACACCTGACAAGATAGCATCCTTGGCTTCAGTTCTTGTGTTCCTGCTGAAGTATACTGCAGTTTTCTCCAGGTTTAACCTTTGACCAGATGCATTCTCGTATTGAGTCAGTAAGCTGTAAAAGCTTGCTCCATTCCAATGCATTAGCCTTGTAGAAGGGCATACTGTCATCTGCAAAAAAGAGATGGTTAACCAGTAGGGAACCTCGGGCAAAGGGAAAACCAGAAATAAAACCCTTCTCCTCAGCTTTGTTCAGCATCCTGCCAAGTATTTCTAAGCAAAGGATAAAAAGATAAAGGGAGAGAGGATCCCCTTGTCTTAATCCTCTAGAAGGGTGAAAAGGTTGTTGAGGAATTCTGTTTATCATCAATGAATAACTCACTGTTTCCACACAAGCCTTGATTAAGCCCACCCATTTCTCTTCAAATCCCATTCTTTTTAAAACCGCAGCCAAAAAGTCCCACTCAATACGNAGCTGTCATCTCCCCTGCCAAATAGTAAGCACTCCTAACCGAGAACCTTCCATCTTTTGCACACCTCCATATCAACTTATCTTGGATATTACTCACACTAACTGGTATTCTACACATGACTTCCACTTCCTTGTGCCTAAATACCTCTCTTAGAGTATCCATTTTCCATGCCCCTGAGCTTGAATCAATTAGTGCAGACACCTTACTAGCGGCAAATTTTGCTTTAAGGGGAGATTGCACCTTGAAAGAAGATGGTTTAGGAAGCCATTTTTCTATCCATATGTTAACTGAATCCCCATTACCGATTCTCCAAAAGAGTCCCTCTTGCAGGATTGGCCTTGCTTCCAAAAAGCTTCTCCACAGGAAGGAAGCATTGCTTCCGACTTTGGCCTTTAAAAAATCAATTTTGAAGAAGTACTTTGCTTTAAGAACTCTTGCTGCTAGGGAAGAGGGGTTTTGAATGATCATCCACCCTTACTTTGCAAGAAGGGCCAAATTAAAATCTTCAAAGTCCCTGTAGCCTAATCCTCCCTCCCTTTTAGATTTTCCCATTTGTTTCCATGGAATCCATTGAGTTTTTGTCTTCTCTTCCCTACTGCCCCACCAGAATTTTTTCATAGACTTGTTGATAGCATTGAGCACAGCCTTGGGGAGTTTAAAAATACTCATGCAATAAGTTGGGATTGCTTGAACTATGGACATCAACAATACCTCCTTACCTGCCTAAGATAGGAATTTTACCTTCCAATTGCCCATCCTATTTCTTATGGACTCCAAGATTGGTCTGAAGGCTGCAACTTTCTGTCTTCCAACATATGAGGAGAGGCCAAGGTATTTCTCGTAGGATCTAGCTTCACTCAGCCTAACACCTGACAAGATAGCATCCTTGGCTTCAGTTCTTGTGTTCCTGCTGAAGTATACTGCAGTTTTCTCCAGGTTTAACCTTTGACCAGATGCATTCTCGTATTGAGTCAGTAAGCTGTAAAAGCTTGCTCCATTCCAATGCATTAGCCTTGTAGAAGGGCATACTGTCATCTGCAAAAAAGAGATGGTTAACCAGTAGGGAACCTCGGGCAAAGGGAAAACCAGAAATAAAACCCTTCTCCTCAGCTTTGTTCAGCATCCTGCCAAGTATTTCTAAGCAAAGGATAAAAAGATAAAGGGAGAGAGGATCCCCTTGTCTTAATCCTCTAGAAGGGTGAAAAGGTTGTTGAGGAATTCTGTTTATCATCAATGAATAACTCACTGTTTCCACACAAGCCTTGATTAAGCCCACCCATTTCTCTTCAAATCCCATTCTTTTTAAAACCGCAGCCAAAAAGTCCCACTCAATACGGTCATAAGCCTTGCTCATGTCCAATTTAACTGCCATATACCCTTCTTTCTTACCCCTCATTCTGTGTTGCATGGAGTGCATAGCCTCATATGCAACAATAATGTTGTCTGAAATTAATCTACCAGGTACAAAAGCACTTTGGGAGGGTGATATTAACAAGGGAAGTATCTTTTTCAACCTATTAGCCAACACTTTAGAAACAACTTTGTAAAGCACATTACACAGGCTTATAGGTCTATACTTAGAGACAAGTACTGGCTTTTTCTTCTTTGGGATTAAAACTATGAATGTTTCATTAATCCTGCCCAAATCTCGACCTCCAAACAGCACCTCCTTAACAGCCAAAAAGACTCCATCTCCTACACACTACCAGTTGTCTTGATAAAACCCTGCTGAAAAACCATCAGGGCCTGGAGCACTCATAGGGTTCATCTCAAAAACTACTTGCTTCACCTCTTCAAGGCTACATTCCTTCACTAGTTGCCTATTCATTTCATCTATTACTCCTGGTTCTATATCCCTCAGAACATCCTCAATATTTCGGGGGTTTGAAGACTCAAAAAGATTCTGGTAAAAGTCTTGGAACAGCAAGCTAATTTCCTCTTGACTTCTAGCTTTCTTACCACTTTCATTTTCGATTACTTTTATCTCATTCCACTGCTTTCTTTGAGTGGCATATTTGTGGAAATATTTGGAATTTTTATCCCCTTCTTTTAACCATAGTTGCTTAGACCTTTGCTTCCATTTAATCTCCTCTTCCTCCAGCATTACATCAACCTCTCTCTGCAGCCCTTTTATCTCATTATTTAGATCCCCTTTGTTTAATAATTGAAGCTCTTTTAGCAAGATCCTCTTCTGCTGTAATGTCCTGTTCTTCCCCCTTCCCTTTAACTTGGCCCAATCTTGTAGTCTAGTTTTGCATGGTAACAGACTGTCCTGAATCTTAAGAATAGGATTCTCATTTCCCATGTTTGATTCCCAAGCTCTTTTTATAACTTCCTTGCAATCCTCCATTTTGGACCATCTGGCCTCATAGCGAAAAATCTTGCCAGTTTTGCTACTAGAGCCATCAATACTGTCACACGAAATCAATAGAGGAAAGTGGTCAGATTGAAGAGCTGAAAGGACCTGTACTCTAGTCTGATAGAAGGACATGTGCCATTGGTGATTGCCAAAAGCTCGATCCAACCTTTCTTTGATGAAATCAGACCCTTCTCTCTTATTACTCCAAGTGAATTTGGACCCTTCATAGCCTAGGTCATTAAGCTCACATTCATCAAGTGCTTCCCTGAAATTTTCCATTTGATAAAAGGATCTATTAGCTCCCCCATACTGTTCTTCATTTGTGAGCAGCTCATTAAAATCACCACAGCATAACCAAGCCATGTTTCCTGTCGGTTTTAAGCATCTAAGCAACCACCAACTCTCCTTTCTTTTTTCCACCACAGGATTACCATAGAAACCAGTTACCATCACCTTTTGACTCCCATCATCCTTACCAACTATCAAAGAAAAGTGACTCTGTGAGTAAGAGAATAACTCAACTTGTGCCTCATCTCTCCAAAGCATAGCTAGACCTCCACTTCTCCCTACACTATCCACCACAAAGCTACATTCGAAACCCAAACCATTTCTTACACCCTCCAATCTTTCTCTCCTACATTTTGTTTCTGACAGAAAAATGAACCTTGGGTCCTTCACCATGAGGCGAAGTTCTCGAACTGTCCGAGGGTTCCCAAGCCCTCGGCAGTTCCAGCTCAATAGTATCATGGTAGTTGGCAGGGCTGCTCAGCAGCCACTGCCATGAAGAGTTCATCACCTTCCTCATCTATGAGAGATAACTTGCTTCTTTTTTCCATGCCACCTTCAGGTGTTTCCTGAGCTTTCCTTTTACTTGAATGGACATGTTTAGACACTACAATTTCTCCCTCTAATCCTTGATTAGTTAGAGATGATCTGGCCTCACGTGCTCTTCTTTTCCAGCTATTCCCTCTGCATGGTACCTTCCTTTCCTTTTTAGATTCCTCCACTACCACTGGGCCCAGCTGATCATGGGATTCCTCTAACAGAATTGTTGGCATGTGTCCCACGTCTTGCATCACTGATTCCACTACCTCGACAGCTTTCCTCCTAGCACTGATAGATGCAGCCTCCTCATCCGTGTGAAATGATTGGCTGCCTGCCTGCTGTCTAACTACCTCTGGTACCTTTCCATGATTATCATCTTCTTTGATGGACTCATCTGAGGACACCCTCCGACCACTCTCCGATGATCCACCGTCATCTTTCACCTTCCCCACCTTGCCTGCCGACTGAAATTGCTTTTTATTACTAGCCCTCAGCCACGCTCCATACTGCTGCCCGAGACTAGCCCCCACATGCAATCCCATCTCTATTTTTTCGCATATTCCATTCCCATGCTTAATGGATCCACAGTGATAACAAAAGTTTACCATTCTTTCATATCTAAACGGAATCCAGAACTTCTCACCATCCTGTGAAATAAACCTGCCTCTAGCAAGTGGTTTGGTTATGTCTAGCATTACCTTCACACGTAAAAATTTGCCCCAGCAGGTTTCACTACCATCCGTATCCACCATAAGTACCTTCCCCAGGGAGCTTCCCAGCTTCTGCCCCATACTCGTAGTCATTCCAGCGAAAGGCATATCATGACATTGAATCCAAAAGGGTTCAAAACAGAATTGCATTTCCTTAATAGACTTGGCACCTTCACAGTCCTGAATACACAGCAGGCTCTTGTCAAAGGACCATGGACGACCATTCAACACTCTTATCTTATCCGACCTCGATTGAAACTCCACCAAGAACTTATTTCTTCCAACCTCTTTAAAAGCAGTTTTCTCCTCTGCATTCCATATTTTAGGCAGCGTACTCATGAGGGCTCCTCTGTTAGTCTCCTTATCAGAGATCAAACATATCATTATGCAGCGCTTGCTTTTTGAAGCTGATAACAATATTTCTTCAGTGCTAACCTCAATCTCTTGTTTTTCCTTATCTGTTAATTTCAAGCTCTCGTAGAGGGATGACAAAACACCATCCTCCATCTCCACAGACCTGAGTCCGAGAGAAAGTCTCAAAGAATTTCACAAGGAATCTTGAGAGAAAACCTTACTCTCACCAGGTGAAAGAAGGACGAATTACTAATTAGTTTATTATATATAGACTATTCCGAAGTAATACTAATATCAAAATATTTCATTCAAGTGTCGTAACCGAAATAGTTACCAAAATTGTATCAACCCTTTCAGCGATGAATACAGACAACATATCAAAAGAGAGAGAGAGAGAGAGAGAGAGAGAGGTGAAATGGGCGAGGAGGGGAGAGAGAACGTCCCTACCAAAAGTCCCAACCGATTTCCTGGAACCAATTCTATTTCATTTTTTAAGAAATTCTTACGTGCCATCTCCCAATTGGGTGATGTAAAAGGTTTAAATACACCAAATCCTGCCGCCATTCGATCCCTATTGATCTGACTTTACGTGTTCTTTTCTCCCTACTCTTATGTAACATGGGAAAAAACACACTTTCAACCACGCCTAGAAAAGCAAATTTTGTTGCTTTTTCTCCCTTGAAACCGACAGATGGTAGATGTAACATGAAGTGAAGCCAACTCTCTAAGCTAGCGAGAAATAGAATACAAGCAAAAGTGGTTAATAAAGAAAACGAATCTGAAACGAAATTGCTGCTGATTGTGTTCGTGGATTAATGATACTTTATTTGTTTTATTCCCAAGGAACAGAAGAAGTTTGAGGATAATGCACAAAGATGTTGCTGTCCGTTGCCACCTAACCCCCGGGTCTGTGGACCCACAAATAGAATCCAACTCTTCCACGGATTTCTAATGGGCTCTCTATACAGCACTCAAATAGACCCTTTTATATACACGATATCTTTAAAAATAATTTAAAATCATTTGATTCACCAGACGTTTGCACTCAAAAAATTGTAGGTACTAATGCCTCAATGTTACCTAAAACATATTCTAAACTCTAAAGAGACAAAAACCAAGGACAGCCCTACCATGCAACGGGTCCAGTTCGAATAACACCCCCATCCACTCCCCAGTTTTTATATCATATTCCAAGACCGTAATTCTGGGAGCCTGTCCTGCACCGGCAATGCATTAACACCAAAGAATCAAACATCCACGGAATCACCGACTCTTCCACATACACCTTATATTTATTTCTTTTAAAGAAAAAAGAAATGTAATGCCAAATTGCAAACCGCCAAAGATAACACGAAACACAAAGGGAAAAAAAATTCAACCTGCTCACTCTTCAAACAAAACCCCTACTACAGTCACTTTCTTTGTACATGGGAGGAACGTAAGAATGATATTCATTAGACCAGCCTTGCCTTGTCGATTGATGCTTTTTCGTAAAATAACACATACCCGATGAGGAAGAATAACGTGAAGTTATGTAAAAAGTTTATTTGATGATCAGGGCTCTATGAGCCCCATTGACCATAAGTCTTTCGTGCTGCTTCCCTGAGCAATCAACTACTTCTGTCCTATCACCAGAGAGCGAATGATATGCAGAAAACTGGAATCCCTGATGGTGTGGATAGCAGCTGTTGCCATTGGCATTGGAGTATGTTGGTTGTTGGTGCGTTTCAGGCACATGAATTCCTCTTACTTTCATATGATCATAGGATGAATGCATATTCCCGGATAGGTTCGATGATTGTTCAGAGTGCAATGGATTGAAAGTATATGAGGAAACAGCTCCGATGGTGCCTTTCTCAGGTGCAGTGTTAGCATCACTACCACAAGACTTCTTTGTGTTCAGAAAACGGCCACCAGAACCTCTTGCCCTTCTCATTGCATGCAAGTGCCGAGACTCATGAAGATACGGCTGTAAAGCATGAAGCAATACACCTAATAAGCGGAAGTAACACTCACATTCTTGAAAATATAATGAACTCTCAGGGCCAAAAAGTCGGCAAAATCCTAAACTGCTCATATGGCCGCACCAATTCGATATCTTCATTCCGAGCTTAGAGAGACCACCTCATTTCATGAGGATTATTACAGCTTTTAATTAGCAATCTACCCATCACTTGGCACATATCTTTCCAAATTAAAGGCTGTCGTATATTCACTCATTGCAATAACCCATATTGTTTGGGAGCTAAACCTATCCTCACAGGACGCTGAATGTCATCATTCCACAGCAATAAACCATCTTACAACCTTTGAGAATCTTGTCATACATTATCCTTAGCTTTCTAACTTCACATACATTCAACCATTATTCCATCTTTCACCATTTTTTAATTTCTCACGCATTAGTTCTACGTGTGACCCAAAACATGGAACAATACTCCCTTGAAAAAATTTGAACAAAGAAATTGACAAGTCCATAAAAACACCTATAGATCTTGGTTCTGCAGACTTATCCATGAAACAAAGATGGCCCCATGAATTTTTGCTAAGCATTACCAACTGCTACTTACATCTTCTAAGCTTAAATTAGTTGAGATGGTAACACCACCGAGTCAGATATGAAACTCTTCTACATGCATAGATTGCACACAATTATGTAGAGCAACTGTAAGAACAATATATTAATAAGCAACCAAAACGATGTATACAATGTAAATGTGATAATCCAGAGCATGCATGAGCACATACAGAAAACGTACCTTCCTAAACTTTATTAGTTTCCTTTCCAGCTCGGCCTTAGCACGGGACTGTCTTCGCCTCAAAATTCCATGATATTGCTTAGCATTTACATAAACAGGTTCCTCTGCCATTTCAAGGGGCAAGGCCATTCTAGTGGGATGCACTCCAAAACAATGAGAATGTCCCTAAGTCAATATCCAATACTTGTCATCAGATCTCAGGCCAAATACATCCATTTTATGAACATAATTTGTTTACAGGGTATCGAACAGCTACAACATCTCAAGAGCCTAAATAAATTAGTCCTACATCAGGTAATGCAGTTAGACAGCCAATGCCCAATAGATCCTGACATACCTAGAGTGAAGAGCTACTGAAAATCATGAGCAACAAAATCTATATGAACCTATCAGCTACTTGGTGATATCAGAAAATTTGAACCTTGGTTAAAATTGAAATATGGGAAACGAATTCTTTGCACCTACTTACAAACAGCGTTGCAGATTTGTCACAACAAGAGAGAAGACAGGGTACTGACTCGGTAGTGATGTCATGAACACAAATACAATTTTTTCTGCCACAAACTTATATAATTTCGATTAGTTATAAAACGGGTCTTTTCCACAAATTAATCATACAGGTGAAGTCATGAACATAAATAAAATAATCTATGATGTCTGTAAAAAGTACGGCCTGAAGACTACTTCCTGATCTGAATGCACTTGTTGTGTTGCCAGGAAAAAAAAATAGTACTTGACTCCTTCGAAAAAGTTATCTGGTCCATTTAGCTTATATCTGTTGGATCTCACATAATGATGTCTCAAATATTCAAAGTGTGGATGCATATATCAAATAGATGTAACAGAAACAAATGTAACACATATACCAGTCCTATGGGAACCAACTGAACTGCGAGAATATCTGATGCAGCCATGTAAATAAAAGAGAGAGAATATCAAATATCAAACCAAGCAAGCTATCAATTCAAGGACATAGGAGGCATGACAGTTTGCGTACCAAAGCTTGAGATCCATGAGCAGGCATAACTCCCCCATAATATGGATTAGAAACTTGATATGATGCACATGCCTGATGTTAAAGGGAAAAGCAAACTTTATTTTGGAAATAAAAATGTTAAATCACGCCATAAGGTTTTTAATATCAGAGTATATACGACCATAATCTCTGGTCAAGAAACAATTGGGTAAGCATATGCACAGATGCTCACGATGGAGGGAAGGAGGGGGAGGGAGGGAATTTACATTTGAGTGGCCGAGAAGTTCTAGCTGTGTAGGTGGAGTGAGGTATTGACCCATTGCTTCAGGCTTACTGGATGCAGCATTCTGCTGTTCTTGATCACATTTTCCATCTGCACATTAAAGGAAAATCTTCATGATCACAATTTAAAGAAGATTATCTATTTTATCAGGTAGGCAAAAATGTTATGGTTCAGAATGTTCAAAGAAAAAGTTCATCAAATAGGTAAGTAATGATTTACGGTTTAATGTGTTAGGAAATCAAGAAACAGCATACCATAAACCGAGTGTTGAGGATATAACTCATAAAGATTGATGTATATCACACTAGGAAAGAGTGGATAATGCATGAACTTATTTGTGAGAAAGTCATGGTGGCATTGATTAAGGATAAATTATAGTCATTTGAGATGGTTCGCACAATTCCAATCAAGGGATATGAATGCACCATTAGAAACAAGAATGATTATATTGATGTGGAAGAAGTAATGTGGGAAGAAGAAGTAATGGAGGATCAAAGGGGAGGCCCAAAATAATGTGGGAAGAAGTAATTAGCAAATACATGATTGTTAGAAACATAACCAGGGAGATGACCCCAAATAGGATCAAGTTGTGTAAAAGCCTTCATATTATTGATCCCTATTAGTTGGGATTAAAGTTCAATTGAGTTTAAGTTGAGGGAAAACAAAATGCACCACCATGTAAATGGACCCTAATGTACTCGATTCATGAATAATAAAAATAGCTTATGTTTGGAGTAAAGTTTATCAAAAATTGTGAAAATATATAGGAGGTTCCGTTAAAGAAATATTAATAAGGCAGCAAACAGAGCACAAAAACATCATAAGCCATAATCATAATGAGCTAGAATCCTTAAAGGAAAGGAAATCAGATGAGGAATAAATAGGCTTCTATGGCATCAATTCATTGAGACTACAATGAAGCAATTTACACAACCAGATATCACAACTGCTTGGTTAAATATTTTGAGGTTTCAATCAACATGTATGTAGCCATGATTTATGACACACCTTCTTCAGCATTAGCCATGATTTATGTAGCCATGTGTGTTCCTTCAATCCAAACCAACTTGATTGGAGATATATCAACAAATGTACTTCGTGTATGTAAATATTAAATTAACCCTTAACAACAAGCTATTGTATGCGAATAGCTAATCTAATATTGTTTCGACTGTCTAAACCTCGTGGCAAGATTTAAAATGTGATGTTCACTAGCAATCTCTTCTCAGTTCAACATATGGTAACCCAATCGACTGAATAGCACGCTGACAAATTTCATGCTCAAAAATATCATTAAGTAAGTTGGCATGACATCATGCATTGAAAGGGCTATTCCTCGGTGTTGGTCCTGCAAAAACAAGGTCCTGTGCGTAGAGGTCTCATACACTACCATAAATAATATACCTGTTTGTGATACAAGAGTAATTTCTATTTTTTTGTTGACATCATTTCCCTCATCCAGCCCATCCTCAACTTGTAATTTTCTGGTTTTGGACCCTAAACTATCATTTGAATTTTTGGATGGAGATAAACTTGCTGTGGTTTCTCCCAAGAAATCTGCCGAAATGGGATCATGCCCAATACCACGCCACCAAGGTTGAAAGCAGACTGTGTTTTGATGGTTTGTGCCATCCTGTTTTTGATGCATGGTCCCTAGTCCACTCCTGAAATAATGATCCCCCGATATGCTGCTTCCCAATGTAAACAAGAGAAACTCACAGTCAACCAATGCCTATTTCATTAGAATTATATGCAAAGAGGAAACATAAACGTACAAGTACACACTCATGGGATTTTCTTACATCCACGTGCACATAGAGTTGATGAAGGACAATAAAAGACAAGGAAGCTATGGACATTCAACCATATGACAGGATTAAATATTGATGGTCAAATTTATATATCCCACCAGCTTTAAGTTTTTATTATAAAATTGACACAATACAGAGATTGGAAAAAGAGAAAATAGAAAGAAAAAAAATAAAGACATAAGGCCCGAGTTCTCAGAAATGCCGCTCAAGAATTCTGCACAAGCGCTAGTTGTTCCTTAAGAAAACACACATACACGGGGCATATAATACCCGTAAAACCTTTTTTTTCTTTTTCTTTTGCTGAATATGTAATACCGTAAAACAGCAACGGATTTAAACCATTGAATTATTTTCCAAAAATATTATCTCCCATCTCCCATCAAAATCGTGGTACTCGATCAAATACTTTCCCCATGCATGTTTTTTAGAGAGGAAAAAAAAAGGAATCTTACGAAACAAATGAATGGATTTCAATGGATCAAAGACGATTTATGTTCAAAATTGTGGTACTCGACCAAATATTTCCCCCATGCATGTTTTTTTGAAAAAAAAAAAAAGTAATCTTACCAAACACATAACAAACGTAACCAAAATTAGATCAAGCTAAAACATGACCAAAAATTAGAAAAACAACCACCAACTCACCATCATCATCAGACAAAAATACACACGCCTATACATACAGATGCATGCATGCACATATTCCATACGATAAAACTCGGTTTCTTTCTCTTTTTCGCATAAATGACAGAACACAATTATCCTAAGATCTAATGACAGATCTTGAAGCTTTGAAACCATAATTGAATATAGCCAAAGTCCAAACAAAAACTGAGGAAAAAAAAAGCAGAGAGAAGGAGAGCATGGTGTATAGAAATAAATCGATCAACTGCAACTAGCTGAATTCTTCCACCTACAAAAACTTAAAAAGCAAAGCTCCAAACATAAAAGAAAAAATGTCCAAAATTCATCCAAAAACGAGATTGAAAAACGATTGTATATTTCGACAGCACGAATAACGCATGCATATATACATATATACATATATTTAGGAGCAAGTGTGGGAACGCTCACTGTAACGGTAGAGAGGGGTACTGGAACCCTATAAATTCTGTATTGGAGACAGCAGAGGTGAGAATCGATTAGCCTGTGATAATGGAGAACGAGACCAGTGTTATAAGTAAATAATATAGCTACGCTGATTGCAGAGTTTTTCTCTTTAAATATACATGGAAATTATGGTGAGGGTAAACGTCGTTTTATTTATTTTTTAAATATATTGGGAGGCACATCATCCCCGCGAGATAACTGACGGAGTGAGCCTTGTCATCTTCCGTATGGACTCCGATGTCCTCGCTGGTTAATTCCATCATTTTTCAAAAGCATTAGAAAATGAAGAAGAAGAGATTATCTTTGATATTAAGATATAGAATTTAGAAGGGTTAGATTCGTCCGGATGGTCCTAATCACACAGGCATGTGCAGACACCCGATGTGACGCCGCAACGTGTCCGACCCATATTTAGAAACAACGACCCGTGGGCCCCACACCTAGCGCGACCTCCGGGCCACGTGGTCCTCAAGTCCACGCCACAGTAGGCGAGAGACAACGACGCGATAACGGTGCTGCGCCGTTAGGCTGTCTCGGCGTTAGGTAGCAGCAGTGGTCTTGGACCGGGTGAGAGACGACAGCGCACGGATCTCGTGACGGAGACCGTCAAATATCACGCAACAAAAGGAGGGAGTACATAAATTATAATGCCGCCATGGGAGCCACTGGACCTATTACACGTGGGCGGCTTCGGAAGCCTTGGGAAGTTAAGCGGACGGCAAATATAGAGTGATAGACATGAGGGAAAAAAGAAAGAAGACGGACCAGTGAGGTCGTGCCAGCAGTGCACATGCGACTGCACGAGTACGTACGACATAGAACTATACTACAATAAGCACTAATGTTGGCACTTATGTTGTTGGGCCCGACTCAAAAATTGAGTTCTCACATAGATGTCTTGTTTGGATAACGAGTATCTCAATTCATATTATATTATATTTTTAAATGTTTATAATTTTTTTTAATTTTAAAATAAAAAATTATATTTTAATAATATTTTATTTAATTTTTAACTTCCATTTCATCTTATTTCACTGTCTAAACCTTCCCTTAATATTAACAATAATTTCGTTTAATATCATCCGTCTTTTTTCTAAAATTTTAAAAAGGTATACGAGTCCAATCATTTTTTTATTATTAAATAATAATAATAATTCAAATTTAAGATAAAGTAAATGTTTCTCTACATTATTATTTATATTTAATAATATAATATAAATAAATATAAATATTTTCTTTCCATCAGTTTTAGTCGTATTGTATCAGAGTCAAAAGTATAAGTTTGAACTTATATCTATACTCTAATTCCTTTAATTAAACATTTTACGTATTTGGTTTATTCATTGAATAAGAATTTAACTCAAACATAAAATGTGTTAAGAATATAATATAAATAATTAAATATACTTATTTTTATTAATTTAAACTTTTGAGATAAGTATGATTTTAATTATATGGTTTATATAAAATATCCTCAAGAGTAATGTCCTTGTTTATTTTGGATTTTAAGTAATGCGATACATATTAAGTGATTCAATACCATATGGCATATGGCTTATTGTGGGAAACAAATTTATCTATTTTTTAATATTTTCATGATAACTGTTTATATTTTTTTTTTCAAAAAAATTGATCATAAAATATCTCTATTTTTTACCGGTCAAAATAATAATGTTAAGTACAAATTTCAAATAGACAATATTGTATAGGTATTTTGTAAAAGTGTCGATCCCATTAAAAGAAAAAAATATTTTTTACACTTTTTTATAATGTCCACTATTTTATAAAATTATTATACACTTATTTATTTGAGACTTGTATAAATTATTTATTTTTGAGATATAAGTATCATGGGATCAGTGTGGATCATATTTTATCTCAATGATTGGAGTAAAAATTTGATTAGTTACTTCTCTGAAAACAATACATCAAATAAAGATTTTTATTCTCTTAAATATCTAGGATAAGAGTCAATGATCATAATACCATAATAGATGTGTGAGGGGTTAAAATATCCCTCCTTATTCAGTCTCGGTCTATGGTGTATCCAAAATTTGATTTTCAGTCTAATTTTAGAATGTAGTTCTTTTTATCAGATCAGACCGAAACAGATTGAATCATAAATTTTTTAAATATTTATTATATACATAATATATTATTGATATAGTAGTTATACAAGTAATTACGTAATTTTTTCTAATCTATCATCGTTAATCATATAAAATATAAAATAATATATACTATTAATTAACTAATATATTATACAATAAATTATAGAATAATATATATTATTATATGTAGATACACACTCTACCTATGTATTTTATGATTAAATATTATTTCTCTAAAATTATTGCAAATCAAATCTTGATATTAACTCCCACTACATCCGCTGGGAAGTTCCATGCTTTTGTTCACGTACGAGGTCCAATGAATGTGGCATATACAGACATGACCTGTTGGAGTCGGCCAATGTTGACACCTCGATCCATTTGTAACCAGACATGGAAGGCACACTCATGCAAACATCAACATTGCAACAATCCTACACTGAATTCAACCTTATCCAAACATAAGCCACGTCACCGACTGATTATCATCCGAAGTAGACAACAAATTAAGAAAAATCTAGTTACTGATAGAATTATCATTAATATGTGTACTAATTTTATATGATTAGTAAGAATATAAATTTTATTTAAAATAATAATAATTTAAATTTTAAATATAAATAAATTAATATTAATATATAAATTAATAAGTGACTTTCTTTAACAGCAAGACTTAACAAATTAACCATACATTTAATATCGATTTCAGCACTACGTTTGTTTTAAATCGAGGCAACATTTTATTAATAAATGATCAATGCGTTCATTTTACAACACTTGCTCCATAATAAAAACACGTTCAAAACTCATTTGTTCAGCCTCTTCACTTTTATAAAAATTTTCATCACATCCTATTTTATTTAATTATTATAATTTTTTTAAATTTTTTTATAAAATAAAATAAAGAGTTCAGTTTTTTTAAATCTTAAAATAAAAATAATATTAAAAATATATATTATAATAATAATTTTTTTAATCTTTAATTTTTATCTCAATTAATCTCATTTCATTATTAAAAATAGGCGAGTATTCAAGAGAATCTCCTTAAAAATGCCTAGTCTATAAGAAATCGTACAAGGATAATTACTAGCTAACTCGAGAGTGTTTCCTTATACTTCGAATGATTGAAGTTAGGAAAATGCTTGTGTCCTTCTCTATGCCTCTCAAAGTGACCGTTGGTCACAAAATTTTTTATTTTTAATTTTTTTTATTTAATAATTAAGAAAATAATTTTAAGTATATTAATATTTTTATTTTTTTTTAAATATCTAAATATATTTAAAAAATCTAAAAAAAAAAATTTAAAAAAAAATATACATACGATCAAAATGAGCAGTGCACTCTGAGTGGCAGACTAGCACCGCTCTTGAAGTTAATATCCGTCTCCGTCATCCAGGTTTAGCATTCTTAAAAGTCAAAATTTGGTTAACATGTTATTTTTTGACTTTTGGTTAATTGCTCAAAATTTGAACTTCATGTCAGATTAGTCATTTCATTGCCTATAATAATAAAATAATATTATTTATCTATTTTTAATTTTAATTTTCATAGTCTCAAAAGAGAGAATTAATTTATATAAATTTTAAATAGGCAAATCTCATATAAGCTCTAATAAAAAAGTATACCTCGCTTAAAAAAATGTAAAAAAAACTATTTTTTATTATTGAGATTCACTTTTTTATAAATAAATTGTATGATAATATATTCAAGTATTAAAATATGAAGATAAAAATGATAAATCACATATTTATTAGATGAGGTATATAATATAATAAATTTATTTATAATTTGTAAAACTTAAGAACTCAGAGTACTAGTAGTGGGCTCAACAAACTTTAGTTAAAATTTAGCTAGAAAATTCACTTTTACAAATTTTAGCTAGTCACTTTTCACAACACCAAATAATAGGCTCAACAAATCTTTCATTATTCTATTAAAATATTGATTTTGAACTTTTTATATATTTTAATTCTAATTGTAATTTGAATATCATATGAGTTGGATATATATTTTTAGTCTTATATTTTTCAACGGCTATATTTTTAACAGCTATATTTCTCCAACGGATATTTTTTTTAATGACTATATTTTTCCAACGGCTATATTTTTTAACGGTTATATTTTTTAACGGCTATAATTCTCCAACGATTATATACTTTCACTATAAAATATAACATTTCTTCAACAATTTCATTCACTTCAACTCAAGTATTTCTTTGAAACATTTTCTTCTCATTTTCTCTCAATGGATCATTCGTTTTTTCATAAAATGACACTTATTGATTCAAATAAAGAATTTGAGATAGTGAGGCAACTTGCTTTGGAAGAAGAATAATCAATCTCACGTGGTTCTTCTAAAAATGCACGTAGATTCATAAGGCACGATCGATTGCAAGCCCACCAAAATCTATTTCGCGACTATTTTGCTGACGAATGAACAAAAATAATCTATCAAATTAACTTATGAACTTTTAAAAATTGACAAAAACGATGGCCTTGGATACTTTCTCCCCAACCTATGACAAAAAAATACCCAACATATATCTCTCTAAAGTTCATATAACAAAAAAGTATATTTCTCCCCAACGTATCAAACAGAGTAAAGAAATTCTCAAGTATTTTCAATACACCTTGCAAGTATTTTCTCCCTCTATGTTCGGTTTCAGTACAATACACCACTAGAAATTCTCAACCTCCACAGCAAAGAAACACACTTGAAGTGGTTCATCAGTGTTGAACCTAAGGTTTCAAGTTTCGTATAATTATAAATCTACAAATAGATTTTGATGATAACAAATGAATTCAAATAATAAACGAGTCTCAAGTTCAAGTTGTTCACACAATTGAGTCAAGCATATCAAGGAACCAAGCATGAACAAGAAGGGAACAAGTTCACATTAAAGTCATAGAGTAATGTTATAAATCTCTTAAAAATTCGAAATTAGGATTAAGGCTCAAAATTAATATTTTATCATAAAGTATTAAAATACATTTTCCATATGTGCATGAATATTTTGAAAATTAAATTTGAAAAATTTGAAAGATGATTGATTGTCATTTTTCACATGTGCATAGCATGATTAAATGTTTGAATTTTGAAAATATTAAAGATGATTAATTGTCATCTTTCACATGTGCATGTTTTATTTGAATATTTTCAAAAGTGATTGATATTTTTTTTTTACTTATGCAAAAAGTAGATAATTTTATTTGAAAAATTTGAAAAGTAAAGTGTGCTCATTTTGTCATATGCAAAAAGTAAAAAAATTATGTTTGAAATTTTTGAAAAGTGAAAGATATTGTCTTTGACATGTGAATTTTTTTAAATTTGAATATGAAGTTTCATATGCCTATAAATAGATCATTTGAGATCTTCGCATTGACAACACCAAAAGCATATAATATTCATTCAAAGCTTTAATTCTTTATTCTCTAAGCATTGGGCCTTAACCCTTATTTATTTTGAGAGATATAGTTTGCACTGTATTGTTCTTATTTCACTTATTGAATAGTGTTTTTGATAACCTACCCACTATTAACTCTTGTATTAGTAAAAGGTGTGTATAACCCTTGTGCGTGTAGAAAGTGTTCTACACAGGAAATAGTTGAATCACCACGTGTAAGGTGATTGCAAGTGTAGAGGGTGTTCTGCACGGATCATTTGTAGCAGTGTTATTTAAATGTGTAATATGTTTCTATCCCACCTAAAGGAGGTTGAATAGTGAATTCGAGGATCCTAAAGGGGTAGCTTGATGCGAGGACGTAGGTAGTGGGGCCGAATCTCATTAACATACTGAGTTTACTTCTCTCTTACCCTTACTCTTTATACTTATTGTTATTTCATATTTAGTTTATATTTTATATTGTATATTTAATTTTTAATTGTTATTTTTTAAATACAATTCAATTCACCCCTCCTTTTGTGTTAGTCATTTGGACAACAATCAGTAATAATTGTATCAAATTCAATACACCAAAATCACATATAGAAATTCAATCAAAGCTTGAGAATTCAAAAAAAAAAATGTAGTAACGATGGAAGAATTCAATCCAGAAATCGCATCAAAAATAATAAAAAAAAAACCAGAAGAATCAAAGTGAAAGAAGAATCCAGCAAAGCCTATATTCCCAGGAAAAAAAAAACAAAGTTCCCTGCGTTCGGAGGCTTACAGGTGCTTCTTAAACCCACTCGGAGTGGCGTCGCCATTCGGTGCTGCAGTTGGGAGACGACGGAGAGAGTTCCGTTCGGTGTGATGGGTTGAGCTCGTTCGGTGCTGCAGCTGGGAGACGATGGAGAGAGTTTGGTGTTGTTGCTCTAGCTGGGAGATGGGTTTTGAGTCTTCTAATCACGGTGAGGGAGATGAAAGGGAAAATGCAGAATTAAGGAGGCTATGCGGGAGAGAATGGGCATAAACATGAACAATTATTTTACTCCAAAAATAATATTTAGCTAGTATCTTTGTCTTAATAAATTTGGCCAGCCATTTGATTGATGGCCAAATTTACTGTACATTTATTGAGTCAATTGTAGGACTTTATTTCACATTTTAGTTATTCTTTAACTATAATTTAATTTTATTGAGTCTACTACTACTAGTGTTCTCATGTACTAGTTGACTTATCCATTAAAGTCAAGTCCAATAAGGATGCGCTTATGTTATAAGGGAAGGGTCAAGCTACTATGCCGCCTGACTCATACCGCTGGATGATTTCTTTTTTCTTTCATTTTTTATTTATTATTTTTTTAATCACTTTCTTAATCATTAATTAAAAAAAAATACATCAATACACTTAAAATCACTTTCTTAATCACTAAGTAAAAAATATATATATTTTTTTTACCCAGCGGTCAAACCGAGCGAGTACCCCCAGGCGGCAAAGTAGCTTTATTCTATAGGGGAATCCATCCCTAATTTGGTTGACCATTTGATGGTATGAGCTATTTTATCATTAGTGACTATCAATTTTTAGGAGGGTGGTGTTAGTGCTGCCCAGTTTTGACCCCTGTATGTCGACTAGTACAAATTTATATATATATTTAATATTTGTTAACATATTTAAATATTTTTAAAAAATAAAAGAAGACACTACTACAGTGAAAGTTATTTTTTTAATTATTAAATAAAAAATAAAAAATAAAAAATTTAAATATTTTAACAGTCAAAATGAGGGGCAAACTCATCTTCCTTTTTAATAAAATGATATCCTCTTGTTCAAAGAGAACGCTACATATTTATACAGCAGTTGCTTTATATATAACTTTTGTGAGAAGAGCAATGTTATTAATGATTATATTAATCATCACGTAGTATCAAATAATCGAGAAATATTTATTTATTTTTAACTTATATATAAATAATTTAATATCATATTACGATATGATAATTAAAAGAGCATGAATATCATTTTTTTTATAAAAATAATATAAATCATTAATAGTATTTTTGTTCATAAAAATAAGTTAATCTCTTTAAAACATACAAAATTATATATATTTAAGCGTTGGACCGTTAAATAAAGAGTAATGATATGTACAAGATCTAAATATATAAATATCGTGTAATCTTTTTATATAGAAATAGACCTCACTATGAAAAAGTACAAAAAAAGTATTTTTTTTATTAGTTAAATTTATTTTTCTATAAAATATCCGCTTGAAATTTATTTATTTGAGACTTATATTTAATATTATTCTAAATAATTAGGTAAAATACTTTTTGTAGAGAGATGATAATAGTCAAATGTTTTGGAATAAAATCTAAATGTTACTCATAATCACACATCATATATTTTACATAATTTAAATTTATTATTATTCTATTTTATTATTATTAAATTAATTAAATTGTTCTACTTATCATCTATATATTATATACTTATTATGAAAAAAATTTAAAAGAAATATAGTGTGTGAATGATAAGTAGATTTAAGAGTTATTTTTATAAAGAGTTGAGATAGTTTAATCGAGAAGAAAGTTGAAAATTAAATAAAATATTATTTTTTAAATATTATTATTATTTTAAAATTTTGAAAGATTGAATTATTTATTATTTTTTTTTTATAAAAGTTTTAAAAAATTATTATAACAAAATGAATTGAAATAAAATGCATGACGTTGAAAGATTTTTACGGTAAAAACGGGCCTTCTAAAATCTAGCGTTGAAAGTGTGATTCTGAATTTTTGGTTCTATTTATTCTAATTTAATTAGTGAATTGATTTCACTTTTGTTTTCCTATTTTTCGTATTTCTTTTTTGTCGTTGGTGTTCCATGCTTTCCTTCTTCCTCATTGTGATTTGACATCACAATTAACCTGAATTGAAGTGTGAGTCAAGTCCGCTTTGTACTCTTAAAAACAGCCGTCCGGATCTCTCCGATTGGTGGACGCCAGCACCTTTTCCAATCCAGTTTATTCAACCATGCGCACGAGCTTGCTTTCACCGGATCGTCCGGTCACCTTACTCTTCACTCACCTAACCGGTAACACCTCTTTACATTCACCTTCTTTCCAGGGACTTCGAAAGTGTGCGCGGTAGCCTGGGTAAATTAATTTCAACTGCTGCGCAGAACAACGAAGCTCCACAAACGTGTCGATATTCTATTGCGATCATGGGCCAATCCGTCATTTCCCAAATCAATTTAAGGCTGGGAAAGGGTGGACCGTGAAGTATCCTCCAATCATTTGGTGCCAGCGCATTTGATTGCATATGACACTTGCAACGGGACGCACGATATTTCTACCTTCCAAAGTTTTCTTTTGTAAGCGGCGACCTTTCAAATTTTAACATTCATTAACGTGAATTTAGGTTGAATTTCCACAGAATTTGACCCCAAGACTGCGGTTAAATTATTACAAGAGCGTTCAGTTCGTGTAGTCGCTTTCTACTCCCGAGGAAGACATTACCCAATGAATACTTGCCACGTTTGACTACAGTTGCTGGTCCAACAAAAAACTTATTCTCCGAATGACCTATCTGCCCTCATCTCGTTACGTGGCACGATTCCAGTGACCACTGTAAAAGGTAGTGCGCTAGCCTTTTGTTTTTAAATTACTTAGATTTAAAGAGATATGGACAATTTAAAAAAATATTACACCACTTAATAATATCAATACAAGTTAAATTTATATTAAAAAATACGTTTTTTATTTGAGTCTATTATGTTTAATTATATTTATTTTTGGAAGATTTTAAGTGTTTGCTTTTATGTAAAATTATCAAAATAAGTAAATAATTTATATAATCTTAAAGTCTTCCATAACATTATTTTAAAAAAATAGTAATACTATATATAATAATATATAAATATTGTACTTATTTTAAAAAAAGTAGAGTATCTTATTAAAAATTTAATTAATCTTTTTATATAAATTTTATATTTATTTAATTAATTTGAAAGTAATTGGACAATATTTATACACGAGTCATTGTCATTTCTATTAAAAAATATATCACCTCACTTTTAATTTAATAAAATTTATTATAAAAATATAATTTAAAATGGAAATAGAATAGGCGATTATATCAAAACAAAACAAAAAATGATTTGGACGTTTTTCGAAATAGTTTAGTTAATTATTATTTAATTTTTCCATGAGAAAGCAGAACATAGGAATTGGAGATGGAAGAAGAAGACTGCACTTCTATCCGTCCCTCTCTTGCTTTTTCTCACAACTCTCTCGCTCCGATAAGATTTCCTGAAGATTTTTCTCTGACTCCAGATACTTTCGCTGCAAGCTCTTAGATCTGCTTTACAACTCAACTGCATGGCGCTTGCCTCACTTCCTCAACTGGAAGAAGACTATCCGGTAAGATTCGCTCTGAGCAGAGCCTTTCCACTAAAAGATTTATTTTGGACTCTGCTTGATTATCTTGTACTTGGATCTCTCTCCGAAATTAAATCCTTGTGGTATGGGGAAGTGTGTGATCACGTGGAGGAAGATGCTCTTCGCAAGCTGTTTCTAGTTTTGGTTTTTTGCAATCTTTTAAAGCTTTAGCCAAACATAGGTACATACTTGCTTTGAATCGGAGTTCGTGTGTTTGATCCTGCTACTGTGCTTTTCTATATGATTGTATTGGCCGCTATGATTATGGTTGCTGTTTCTTACTTGCTTTCATTATTGATGTTTTTATTCATTTTCTTTTTTGAAATGTTTTTCTATATTTGATTAATATTTTGCTGGAGTTAATGACTATTGGAGTACTTGTACGATCGCCACTGCGATGGTTTCTTTGATCCTCACCGTCCGATGGTTGCTTAGTTTCAGAATGTTAAGATTCGGGCTCTTGATTTTCTTAAACCGATGCAAACAGGCGATGACAGAAACTGGCAGAATAATTTGTGTTTTAGGTTATTTTTGTTGCTTTGTTTTGTAACAAGGAACAGTGTTCACCTTGGATCCTAAATATGAAAAACCAAAGTTTTGAAATTCATCCTCTTTATTCATTCCCTTAAAAATCATTGTTTTATTTTTCCTACAATTTCTCAGTAGCCGAACATAGCACAATTATTTCTCCATTATTTTTCATGTAAAGCAATTCTTTTAACTTCATGAAAAAAATGAAGTTTGTGTATTATGTTTCCTGGGTTTGAGAACCTAAGTAAAATGAGAAAGATCAAGAACTGGACAGTGAATGGTACGCGTGATGGATTTCCCACGCAGTTTGATACCTTTTTATAGCTGTTTGAAATATGCATCTGGAAATAATGGGAAGTGTATGAATATGGATTCTAAGATAGGGAATTGAAATCATAATCCCGCTCTTGTCGGAATATTTTACTTAGATTCATTGTTCTTTTTGTCTCGAAAAACCTCCAGTTT
The DNA here is from genome assembly GCA_011037825.1 of Carya cathayensis. Taxonomy (NCBI): domain Eukaryota; kingdom Viridiplantae; phylum Streptophyta; class Magnoliopsida; order Fagales; family Juglandaceae; genus Carya; species Carya cathayensis. Next base: position 891,519 of record QGSO01000255.1, on the reverse strand, counting down.
TACTTTGATTCCTTTAACTAGCTTGATTCATTTTCCAAAAATGGTAATCAATCCTAAACTATAACTGGTTTTTTATATCTAAAAACTATTTTCTGCTCGTATTTCTCATAACCTCCAGAGACTTAGAAGCCCAGCATTCATCTACGTTGGGTTTCTTTTGATTCTGGTTAATTTGGTCATACATTTTCTAAATAGCATCTGCAAGGGGTTTCTGGTGGGAGTTCCATGGAGGGATATATATTATTTTTTTAAAGTTTTCGTGTTGATTTAATGCTTATTGTACATTTTGAACCTTATTGTTGTTATTATTTGGTTCAGATGTTTGGTAAATGAAAGAATGTCCTGTGGATCAGAGTGGTTAAAACTCAGATCATTCCCAACATCAAATTCTACATTCATTGATGAAAGCACACCCCCCAGCGTAGACATGAATCACTTGACTGTTGAAACGGAAGATACTTTTGCTAGTTTGCTTGAACTTGCTGCTAACAATGACATTGAGGGCTTCAAAAGATCAATAGAGCGTGATCCTTCTGGTATTGACGATATTGGTCTGTGGTATGGTCGAAAGAAAGGCTCAAAGCAGATGGTTAATGAGCACAGAACACCTCTGATGGTTGCTGCTACATATGGCAGCATTGATGTCATGAAACTGATACTTTCTTTGTCAGATGCTGATGTAAATAGACCCTGTGGCCTTGATAAAAGTACTGCCCTTCACTGTGCTGCCTCAGGTGGGGCTGTAAATGCTGTTGATGCTGTGAACCTGCTTTTAGCATCAGGAGCCGATGTAAATTCGGTAGATGCCCATGGTCATTCTCCTATTGATGTTATTGTTGTTCCTCCAAAATTCCAAGATGCCAAATTGACCCTTGAACAACTCCTTAAACCTAACGGTTCTGATGTAGAGCACAAGCTGACGGTCTTAACAGGCACTATGAGTTTGAATTCCCCACCGCTTTCATCTTCCCCTGAGAATGGGTCCCTATCTGTGTCAGATTTCACCTCGCTAACAAAGATGAATTTCAGTGATCTCCCCATATATTCCATGTCGGAGAAGAAAGAATATCCTGTAGACCCATCTCTCCCTGATATCAAGAATAGCATCTATTCAACTGATGAATTCCGAATGTATTCATTCAAGGTGCGGCCTTGCTCTCGTGCCTACTCTCATGATTGGACTGAGTGCCCATTTGTTCATCCAGGGGAGAATGCTCGAAGAAGGGATCCAAGAAAGTTCCATTACAGTTGCGTCCCATGTCCTGATTTCCGAAAGGGGGCATGTAGGCGTGGAGATATGTGTGAATATGCTCATGGGGTCTTTGAGTGCTGGCTGCACCCTGCTCAGTATCGAACTCGTCTTTGCAAGGATGGTACCAATTGTGCAAGGAGAGTCTGCTTTTTTGCCCACACTGCCGAGGAACTTCGACCACTATATGTCTCTACTGGTTCTGCTGTTCCCTCTCCTCGCTCAAGTACTTCTGGAGCTGCAGCCATGGATTTTGCTGCAGCCATGAGCCTCCTGCCTGGATCCCCGTCATCGGTATCTGTTATGTCCCCTTCACCGTTCACTCCACCCATGTCTCCATCTGCGAATGGCTTGTCACATGCAGCTTGGCCCCAACCAAATGTCCCAGCCTTGCATCTACCAGGAAGCAATCTTCATTCCAGTCGCTTGAGATCTTCACTTAATGCTAGAGACATTCCTTCAGAGGACTTTGATATGTTGCCAGATTTTGATTTGCAGCAACAACAGCTCTTAAATGATCTATCTTGCCTCTCTCAACCATCAATGAGTTCTAATTCTCTGAATCGTTCTGGTCGGTTTAAAACTCTAACCCCTTCGAATCTTGATGATCTATTTTCTACTGAGAGCTCTTCTCCTCGATATGCCGACCAAGCATTGGCTTCAGCTGTTTTCTCCCCAACACACAAATCAGCACTTCTTAATCAATTTCAGCAGCAGCAGCAGCAGCAGCAGAGCATGTTGTCACCAATCAATACAAACTTCTCCCCAAAAAACGTTGACCATCATTTATTGCAGGCCTCTTTTGGTGTTCCGACTTCAGGGAGGATGTCTCCCCGAAGTGTGGAACCTATCTCACCTATGAGCTCTCGGGTATCGATGTTAGCTCAACGTGAGAAGCAGCAACAGTTTCGCAGCCTCAGCTCACGGGAACTTGGCTCCAACTCTGCTGGGTCCCCTGGAAATTCTTGGTCAAAATGGGGATCCTCAAATGGGAAGCTGGATTGGGCTGTTAGCACAGAAGAATTAGGTAAGCTCCGCAGGTCATCTTCATTTGAGCTTGGGAACAATGGAGAAGAGCCAGACCTATCATGGGTTCAGTCACTTGTCAAAGAATCTCCAACTGACATCAAAGACAAGCTAGTGACACCTCTCTCTGATGTTGCTGCTACGTCCAGTGAGGTTTCTAATGTGAACTCACAAACAGAATCGGTTGATCATGCTGTGTTGGGAGCATGGCTGGAACAAATGCATCTTGAACAAATGCAGCTAGATCATCTTGTGGCTCAGCAAAATTGAAACCATTTTTGCTGATTTCCGAGGTAGTAGACTACAGAAAGGTTTTGGTAAATAACATATGCCTTTCCAGATTTTGTTGGCGGTGAGTGCGAGTAAGGTGGTAACAGTAACAAAGGAAGAAAGCAAGGGAGAAAGATGTTTGAAAAAAGAAAAGAAGATTCATTTTCGCTATTTATTACAACAGAAGTTAGATAGGCTGAGAAACCCTCTGGGTTATATTCAGAAGAATGAACCCAGTCTAAGTGGTTTTTGGCTTCTAATATTTCCAAATTTTAGGTTTATATTACTGTCATTTTTTCCCCATCAAGAGAAACATTCTCCATTAGGATGAAACTCAGGTCCCAATCTCCCCGCCCTTTTCCCCTTTGTCGATTATCACCTCTAGGAGGATCTTTCTGTAGAGTATAAAGTCTGCGTCTGGTCCAATTTTTGGGGATAATGCAGAGGAGGTTTGTTTCTGATGTAATTTCGGAACAATAATGGGGGCGGGTTCCAGTAGGTGGAAACAGATAGTTTCTTGGAGAAGTGATGATTCTATGAGGATGTGACATCCAGTTAAATCGGACTGCTATTGTACTCCATTATTTTAGCTTTTTATTTTTTGGCCTTTTTTCTATGTAGTTGCTTTTTTTCCCCTGTATTTATTTTTTAACTGTTGGTTCCAATTTGTACTAATCCTTCTTTTTATATCCAATTGAAGTGGGTTTTGATTAGTGGGTTTTCATCACTATGGGCTGGGACCTCACGCTGCGGTGGATTCCAAACCCCAGTGCTGGGGTTTGTGGATTATGTGGATGTGGGATGTTGATGTGGAAACTGCCATTATTATGAGATCCTGTATGTAGATGGTGGATCGGCCTACTTTGGTTAAAAGACTTTTTTAATGTAAAGCAGATAGATCTTACTTTGGAAGAAGAGAGAGAACTTTATGAAAGCGATGGAGTATTGTTCTTCATTCGAGATCATCGCATTCTGTCCTCACGTGGGTATCATTTAATGTGATCTGATCTTGTTGAAATTGGTAACTGTCTGCTATTAGAAATGAATTTTACAGAAATTTTTGTACAAATTTCCATTCTATACACTATACTGATGTCTTAAAAAAACCAACCTTTTTCGTTGATGTTTGTTTCTATAGCAATATTCATTATTTTGAGGTGCAATATTGATCGATTTTTGTGTGGTTTTTATTTTTCCATGATAGCAAAGAAAAAAGGTAAAGTCCAGGCAATGCAAAGAGGCTGAAAAAAATTAGGAAAGTGGGGAAGAAGAGGACACTGAAAGGAAGGTGGGTTCCTTGGTGCAACGATTTTGATGGGTGCTTTTCACTATACATTCTGTCCAGAATGATGATATTTTGCTTGTATAATTCCTGCTACTTCTGTTAATTAATAGGAAAGCAACAAAAAAAGGAATTGGGTTGAAAACTTTGGTAAATGCTCCATCTGCAATTGTCTCCTTCCACTTCTTCCTTACCTTTCGGTGCCTCGGTTGAAAACTCATCTTTTTCAAGAACTTGTGAGGAGCACGAAGGGTCCGGCAAAAGATGCATTTAAACCGAAAGAGTTTTCATGAGTCATGACCGTGCTTCCCTTGGTCGCTGACGTGGACTGATTTGGACTGTCATGTAGACACAGATTAAAGGAATATTAAATTTCTTTAAAAAAAAAGAAAAAGAAAAAAGAAATCTATTTTATCATAAAGGGATCACGGAAAAGAATTTGATCATCAAGAATATCTTAACAATGACCTTTTTTCCCTTTGTTGGATGATAAGTAGTAGCCCTTCTTCCACTTTTTCCCACCCTCTTGTACCATTTTATTCTTCTTTGACACTTAATTGATTTCAGATAGACCTTATGCATCTAAAAATTATTATACGAAATGGGAAGAGATTTTATTAGAGAGAGTGCTACAATTTAAAAGATTTCATAAAATAAATTTACAAATTGACGCAATTTAATATTACTTTACAGTAAAAATAAATGTCGAATAATGTCAATTTATAAATTTATTATGGGCATAGGGAAATACAGTCGGGCCTTCTGCAACACACTAAACTCAGCTAAGAGATGGCGTTCCCAAAAAAATAAAAATAAAAGTGCGTTAAAAGCCTTTGACAAAATTGGTCGATTTTAAATGTTCTGTCAAACCAACTGCGTCAGTCTCTGCGTGGAAATGGATCAGATGGGGCATTTATATTGGTGTATTTGTGCAATTTTTCATTGACAGAGAAGTTGAATTATGGAGCAAAACTCATAACATTTTAGGTCGCTATTTCCCATTTTGTGAGTGTTTACTTTTGTGAGAAATTTGCGGGATCTTGCCGTCTTGGTCGTACCATTATTTCACATGGGAGCTATCAAGCTTGTGTCAAAAGTTACAACCAAAGTAGTTGATTGTTCTTGCAATGATTCACGACATACGTTAAATTATTTGCAGTAAATAGTCGTGCAAGCCCGTACAATAATTTGAAAGCTTGGTCTATTTTTCTCTCCCCAAAAAATGGAACTAAATTTCTATAATACCCTTATGCTTAACTGTCCACATCATTTAAATTGTAATGAATATTGCTAGGCTTACCGATGAGAGCTCCTGTTGGTTTTTATTTTTTTTACTTTGTAATTAAGAATATGTTTTTAATGGTATTGTGATTTAAAAAAATATATATATTTAAAAGTATTAAAAAAATATACGTAAAAAAAAAGAACACATGAAATTGTACTAGCAGGAGCTCCCAGCAGTGAGAGTAGCACCACCCAATTTTAATATTTGATTTGTAAAATTTAAATTATGTCAAGTGATCACTTTTTTTCTAGAAAGTATGTGCAACAGTTAAAACTTTAATTCATAATTGAAGTAGACCCATCATAAGTCATGAAAAACTATTAGATGCTTATAAATTATATATTATGTTATATTTCTATCTTATTGTAAAATATCGTATTAATAATATAATATTAGATGAGATGAGATGTGATATTTTATTGAAAGTTAAATAAAATATTGTTATAATATAATTTTTTAATATTAATTTTGTTTTGAAATTTGAAAAAGTTGAATTATTTATTATATTTTTGTATGAAAATTTAAAAAAATTATAATAATTAGATAAGATAAGATGAGATAATTTGATATTTGGTAACCAAACTTGACCTAACAAGAGTCCGTACTATTTATAATACTTGATTGATTACCCATGAGTCCATGGGCTATAACTCATAGAGGATGGACTCGCGAGGTCCATAATTTGGTTTTATGCCCTACATATACCAGCAATAAGACAGAGGAAGGCTTAATTAGTTAATTGTATCACTTGACTGTGGGCCTGGAAAAAGGGCTTATCTGTGGGCTGGCTCTTATTGGATTAAAGCCCATCAAAAAGTAGAAATTGACAGAAACAATTAGTAAAGAGTAGTTAGAATAACAGTGAATTGGTCTGAGAATATATGAGAATTAACTGTGTTTTCAATTAGGCCCGCCTGTTAAAACTCACTTACTATATATATATATTTTTTAATAAATAAGAAAATTTTATTCATGGAATGAAATAGGTGAGGCCCATCTACCACTATAAAGGAGAGCTTGGCCTTGTAGTTAAGTTTAAAATAAAGAGAATATGTCTTTTGTTTTTCTCTGAAGGTCCACTTTCCATCCATTCAACCACAATCCATAAGTTGTATTGCATTTTGGAAATCAAGCCAGACATCTCTGTCACACTGTTGAATCACCTTACAACCCTATGAGATTTGAAAAGGGAAAGCAACACATTAGAATAAGAGAACTGTTACATATATAAAGATATTACAAAAAATAAACCTACAAACTAACGTGATTTCATAGAATTTGTTAGTTCTAATTTATAATAAAATTAACTTTACAATCTGACATGCCATATCAAACCATATCAATTTATAAGTTTATTATTTTGCAATTTTTTTATAGCTAAAATATTATTCTCAAAAGATGATAAGAATTTAGTCCAAATTTATTTTGGGGAATATTTTCAAGCTGACAATTTAACTGATCAGATATTAGTACAATAAAAAATATTATTATTATTTTATAATTATAATAGATTTATAAAAGAAAAACATTGATTTTGCCAATAAGAAATCTTGTAAATATATAGATAATAGCTTTGGATAATGTGAGGAGCCATTGTCAGCTTTAATGTTTTTTGGATTAGGATGGCCATGAATACCAACTTCTACGGCCACCACCAAACCACCTGTCTATCTAAAGTTGTCTCACTCAGCCATCAGCCATCCGATCACGACAATTTATAATTATAGGTACACGTTGAGAGAGGTTCTATTCACCCACCTTTTTTTTATTTTTTCGTCACCCTCTGTCCCCTTCTTTCAAGTCATCCCCTTAAAGCATCTACATTGATTTTATACATATGCATCAAAATCACATTTTTTAAAGATCTAATTTACCATACAAGTAAAACTTTCACATTAACTTATACAAATTTGGGACAAAATAATAATAAAATATTATCATTTTATTATTTTTTTTACTTTTTTTTAATAGAGTTTACAATTTCCATATATTGGATTAATACATGTAATTAGCACTCAAAGAAATTTCATTAGCACCCAATACATGTACTCAGAACCTATGAGAGAGAGGTGCGCGTGTTTGATCTTCAAATATGTAAAATATTTGAGTAAAATATTTTTTAGAGAGTGAATGAGTAAAATATGTAAATGTAAATATGTAGAAAGAAAGTGGAAGGAGAGAGAAAGAATGAGTAAAATATATTTTGGAGAGTGAATAGTAAATCTTCAAACATGTAAAGGTACTGTTCATGGCTATGCAAATATTTAGAGATGCATAATCTAATGTAGATGGATTTAGGCTCATATTATGTAAATATGACTTTGCATATACATATGCATAGACCAANTTTAGAGAGTGAATGAGTAAAATATGTAAAAGTAAATATGTAGAAAGAAAGTGGAAGGAGAGAGAAAGAATAATGAGTAAAATATATTTTGGAGAGTGAATAGTAAATCTTCAAACGTGTAAAGGTACTGTTCATGGCTATGCAAATATTTAGAGATGCATAATCTAATGTAGATGGATTTAGGCTCATATTATGTAAATATGACTTTGCATATACATATGCATAGACCAATGTGGATGCTCTTATTCCTTTTGTAAGTGTGGTGGGCACGTCCTCTACGGTTCTACCACATGTTGCATCTTTGAGACAGAGTACTCTTTGGTGTAAGATCGTATTTATTTTATATTATCTTTGAATAGTAATAATATAATTTATTAATAATAATAAACTGTTTATAAATAATAATAAAATATTTTTAAAAAAAAATCTGAAAATAGTTCCGTTTCAGAACCTTCACCCGTGCAGAGATTTTGAGGCCACAAACCCAATCTATTGCACTATATCTGAATTTGCTTCTTGTACTTTCTCCAGCAATTGCCCTCCAAGAATCCTTTAACTTAAATGCTTGAAGTAATACCGTGACTAAATCAATACCGCACAGAACAAACAACCATATTCACCAACTATTCTCATGCATGGTAAGATATTTTAATTTAAAAATATCTTTTTTTTAATAAAAAAGAAACCAAAATAATAGTTTAGTTTTTTGATTTTTTTAAATAGCATATAAACTATATGAATATTTAGGTCTTGCTTTTGATGTGGAAATTCGAATACCGTAATGTTCCCGGCTCCAGTCCGTTGGTCCAAATCTGCCAGCTTATTCCCGTTGGTCAAGAGTCTGCCTTTTCCTTGTTCCCTTTCCGTGGTAAGTACAAGGTGGTCTGCGTCGACCAACGACCATTCTCAAGTAATCTTCCTCTTAACCACTTGGCTGATTTATAACCCCTAACTCGGTTGCCACTTTGTCAACCAGACCCACATACTGATTTTTATGATTTTTCAAGTGTTCATAAATTTTATACTAACGAAATTTTAAATATGAAATAATTTATACAGTTTTAAGATGTTTAAATTATGCATTCTTTAAAAAAAAAAAATCCGATATTTTTATGTAAAAACTTAATTTTTAAAAATACAAAAGATTTATATATTCTAAACTGTATATAATATTACTGAAATTTTTTTTAATCCTGATTTATATCATTTTCAAGTATATTTGATAATGATTCATGTTTATAATAAATAAAAAATCGCTTAAAATGTGAACGAAAACAAGACAACGTGAGATGACAGCAAGAGAATATTGCTCTTTGGTATATCGCGCACCCGTTTATACGGCAGAATGTAAAGCCCAGTCCAATCCATCCCAAACAAAAAGCAACAGCTCCCAATCCCAATTGCTCTTTTAGAGAAAAACCAGCTTGCACAGCTAGAACTCGTGCCCTCCGATAACTCAACTGCCCGTCATCACACATCATACAAATTCTATACCGAAAAGAAGAACAAACAAAACACAAACATCATCCAAATCGACAAACCACACCATCGAGTTTCTCAATGCTGCAACTGTTATTCGCGGTGGCCTTCTCGGCGGTGCCTTTGACCCTGTACGTGCCGCCGATCCGAAGCCTTAACCTGTTCGTGGAGACCATAGAGGACGTTCTCCGCCAGACCACCGATCTCACTCTCCGGGCCTATCCTCGTGTACGCCTCGCCTTCTCTCGCCTCCTCAGCTCCTTCCTCCACCCAATCTCCAGGAGGTAGACTGCCCACTAGAATACATCCACACAAATTATCTTTTCCTTTTTTTCTTTTCCAGTCAGTCTTCTTCTTCTTCTTCTTCTCTCTCTCTCTCTCTCTCTCTCTCTTTGTCGGTGGGTGTGTGGCGCTACCGTGCTGGTGTTGTTTTTGTGATATGAGATTAAATAGTTAATTTTGGGGGTATAATCTTCGGGATGATTGCTTCACCTGACCCTTAATAGTATGAATTGGGATTTTATATGGAGTTTAAAGTTTTTGCCTTGTTGGAAGTTTTTATCATTATTAGCCTTCTCGGTGTTGTTAATTTTGGGATCAATCCCATGATGTTATTTGGGTTTTCTGTACATGGACTAATGTAGTTGTTTTTCTTTTTTTGAGAACGACTAATGTAGTTCTTACAGATTAGACTTGATTGTCGCATATAGGTATTTTCAGATTGGGTTGCTGAATTGATTCATGGTGTAGTTCTTGGTTGTTCGACTTTAATCAGGTTTTTATTCTTGAGGAATTCTCATGGCATGAAGAGAATCCGTGCTGAATTTTCTTGCGAGTCATGGGTCTTTTTTAGATTAGCATAATTTTCAGCTAATCCACTACAATTCTTCCTATAGTAAAAGGGTGGTAGAGGTGTAATAAGCCTATTATTTATCCTTGTCGTTTAGATGTTTGTTGGATGGAAAATGATAGGACTCAAGCGGGACTACAACTCTTCTACATTCCGAGCGATATATCATCTCAAATAATTAAAAAAATATAGTTTTTAAATATTGAATCCTGTTTATCTGCTTTCCTTCTTTCTACTCAGACTTCAAACCTGGGGAAAACCCTTGCTTAAGGTTTTGAACTTGAACATATTACAGCGTGAAAACATCACTTCTCAAAATTTCAAGTTTCTGCAGTTAAACTTTTCTCCTTGCTCGTTTCTTCAAAATTTTTTACCAGCTCCCAGATATAAATCGCTGTTGAGAATACAGAAAAAATGAGAATCAAGTTATGAATTTTCTGGATCATGCTGTCCGATCTTGGTTTTGACATGCTTGCAGCTTCTTCTTTTTTATTCTGGTTTTTTTTTTAATTAATTCTTTTCTAGTTGTCTCAATGTAAACAATACCCCCGAATCAAAAAATAAGATTCTTTGTTTTCATTAATTTTCTGTTGTTTTACTGTGTATTAGTTTTTTTTGTTTTCGTTTGCTGAGTCCTTATGATCAGTTGATTGAGAAGCTCGATTTCACTGTGTATTGCCGAGAAGATGGAGAACAAGTTGAATTTAGTGGCAGAATTTGATAAGCTTCGTTGATGAGTTATTATATTTTCAAGTTGGTGATATACACATCATTTAAATAGTAAAATTTAATTTATAAAATTCGAATTTTAATATTTATTTTTAAAACTAAATTATGCTACGTACGCAGAGTGTGTTGTAGAGCTTTAAAATGGTAATAATCTTATTAATTAAGAGAAGATTTTAAACAAAATTCTGTCTTTCAAAGGAATTCTCTTTTAATCACTTTAAGAGCATTGGTAATGGTCTAGTTATTGTCAAGTTTAAAATGAAACTCTAATATGCCCTTTTAGCTATAATATTGACTTTTAGTTAGATTAGTCTATTAGACTAACTATCTTAAACTCTAAATAATAATATAATATTAATTATTTTAATTATATTTGCTAATTTTTTTAATATTTTACAAATACATTTCATATATTAATTAATAACTTTATTAAAAAATAAAATTATTATTTTTCAATTATTTTTTCCCTCAATCTAATTATTCAATAAATATATTTTACCAACTATTCACCCAACAATCACATATACAACCATGCCAGTATTTCTTCTACCCAAGATAGAATTGTGGTTTAAGATTACATTTTTAAAATAAATTAATATTTAATTCTTATACAGTGGCTAGTCATAGATGATGAGCACCTAAGACTTACTGTAGTTGATATGTAAAACTTTTCAATATTTACTAAGCCAAATGCATGGGATTTTTATCATATTCCTCTCCTATTTGCACTTGCATAGGTCGTTGCCAATGCTCACGCATCATTCATGGTTGGTAGCCGGGTGGTTAGGGTATCATCACCCAGCTAGTTTTCCTTTCTCTAGCCAGGCTCGTTGACATTCACCTAGTCTACAATGCTAGCTAATTGTATTTTTAAGTCCGATTTGAACAGTGAGTTGAAAAGAAATTAGTTAAAATAAAATTTAAAATTAAATAAATTATTATTAAAATATTATTTTTATTTTAAAATTTAAAAAAGTTAAACTGATTATTATTTTTTACATGAGAATTTAAAAAATTATAATAATGAGATAAGATAAGATAAGATGAAATATTTTTACTATCCAGACCGGTGATTAAGAAGTTAAAATTTTATGAGGTTAGCGTGTAACTTATCTTTTGTAAAAAATTATGTAAGGAGTAAGGAGTCAGTTGGAGATGGGACATTGCAGCTTTGCATTCGACGGTGGTTATAAGTGTGTGCCCTACATGCCTAAAGGAGTGCGCGAGTTGATCGATATGTCATTTTCCAGTTCAGTGTGTACATTCAATAGTTCAATGGAATATGACTAAATAACATTATCCTGCGCAACAAGTTTTCACCAATTTTATTTTTTGCCACTTGAAATCATGGTTTGATCAGAATGAGTGTCTACTCTTCATAATCACACATAATTTGTCAAAATTATAACAATTTAAAATATAATTTGTCGATTTTGATAATTTGAGATACAATTCTAATTCAAAACTATGATGATAGTGTTTCGATAATATATATGCACTTACATATATAATAGTGGAGGCCAAACGTGCTGTGCACGTTTGCTTAGTTGTTTTTTTTATTGCCTCTTACAAAAAAGTTTTTAGTGTAGATTTGAACAAAAAAACAAAAATATAAACATAATTTTGATTTTTTTTGCAATGATCATTGCAATTCTGGGCCATATTGAACAGGGCCAACAGAGAAAACATTGAAATTTTTGTATTTTTGCTGATTGAATATTTCTGGATCTGCACCAAGCTGAATCATCCATTGTTTTTCTGAAACTTGTGCTGCAACCGTTTCTATAAATGGTAGATGTTCCTATATGTTAAAAATTTTATAAGATTAAAGAGTGAATAAATGTGTATATAATTAATTTAGAAAAAATTAATATAAATAAATAATTAGTATTTTATTATAATAAATAAATTTTTTTTGTTAACTGTAAAAATTGTAGGAATGAAAAATTTACCTCTCCGTTGTGATTCATGAAATCGATTGCAGAGTAGCCCAATACTTCTTCAGCAATTTCGCCAAATATCACTGCAGCTAATTTTCCTGTCCCATCATCAACTTCAATGTATGCTCGACAGCTACAAATAATTAGACCATTATTTTTTGTTAATATTGACAAAAAGATATACATGAGAAATTTTAAGAAAGAATTATTAAATGATAATGTTTGAAAATATATACCGTGGTTGAGCAACAGTTTGGTGTTTGCAGTGATAGCAGAGGAAACTTTCATTATGGCTATGTCCAGTTCCTTTATTACAATTGATACAAGACATGTAAAAAAATATTTGGCGAAGATTGATAATGTTTATATTTGCTTTGATCCAGAATTTTGCTTTCTGTAACATGTAATAAACAATATGTTAGATAATATATATGAATAAGAATTTGAAATGATAAAGAAAAAAAAATGTTTTACCTCCATTGGCTGTAAACTTTTCATCAATGCAGCAACATCATAATTTTTTGTTATTTCTTGCAGACCAATTGATGATAATGGTACAGGTGGATATGTTAATGATCTTGCAATGATTTTATCAAGTATTGCATCATTGATTGTTGCCCTTGAAATTTAAAAAGAAAATGTAAATTAGTAAGAGGACGAAAAAAAAGAAAAATTTTAAATATTTAACATGTATGTATTGAAAATATCTAACAAAAATAAATATAAATTTGTTTATTTTTTTTTAATTTATGGATGAAAAGCAAATATAAGTAAGAAAATGATAAATAATTAAATAGATTAATAAAAAATTGTTTAAATAATAATTACCATTTTCTTAATTGTTCTGCTTCAGGGAGAAGAGGATTGATTGTAAAGATGCTTGTTGGCCACGATGACAAGGACAAACCTGTATTATAAATATTGATTATTATTATTTCAAAAATATATTATTTATAAAGAAAGATAATAATAAAAATTATTAAAGATACCATTGTATGAACGAACTTTCAGTTTTGTTGCAAGTATGATTGGTTTTGTTTGAATTATTTCAGAAATTTTTTGACATTCATCTTTGACGAATCGGCCCCACATAGTTAAGCTGACTGGATTTAAACTATAATGCATGAAACATAAGAATTAATAGAAAATTTATTAAAGTTAAAATAAAAAAAAATGTTTGAAACATAAAATTAAGAGATTCTTTTACCTTTGATCTATGACATAAATTTCTTGAATAGCAATTAGTCCATTTGTTAATGTTATTTCTTTGGATGCTTTCATATGAATGGCAACTGCTAATAGATCTGATAAAAAAGATTTAAATTGTTAATTAATTTGTACTAAAAGATTTAAAACAAATAAGAAATTACCTATTTCTGCAATTGAGTCTTTGTAGGGATCCAACTGATCAATAGAGGTGAAATTGTACTTTGGCAGCTCTAAATGGATTTCATCATTTGGTACTTCTTCGATGATTGTCTTAGAATTTAGAATCCATTGAAATTCATATGATTCTGTTCTGAATTTTAGATCTAACGGCTTAACAAATGCATCTATGATGTAATATGACTGGAATATATGTAGAGAGTTTTTTCTTGAATCGATATCTTTACCAAACATGGTTGCTTGAACACGATTTCCCTGTGTTGTTTGAAAAAATTTAAGTGAGAATTGTTTATAATATTTTTTTTAAAATAATTTCAAAAGAATTGTTTTTTTTTAAAGGAAATAATTTTGAAAATAAAATGAAATTAAATATAAGGAAAATATAAATAACAAGAAATATAAATATTTTAACATTTAATCTAAATTTTTTAATAAAAGAGAAATTGTAAAAATAGATATTTTACCTCTTGATCAATTAATGTCAAATTTTGATATTTGACTGATGAGTGTTGTCCAGTTCTCTTAGGAGACTTTTATGCAACAATCATTTTGATTTTTCAATTTTTTATGGCTGGAGTGATATTTTTGATTGACGAAAAAATTGGCCGCATCTTCAAAAGCTGCAAGTTAAAAAATAAAGTGTAAGTAATGCAATAAAAAAGTAGTAAATAAAAAATGAAGTTAAGAAAAATGTAAAATAAAAACAATGAAATAATAAAATGTCAAAAAAAAATTGTAGTAAATTTATAATTTTGTTTTGGAGATAAAATTATAGTATAAAATTTATATTTAATTACCTGTATGATTTCAAGTAGTAGCAGCAATTGTTAATAATTCTGTATATACAATATTTTTTGTAGAATCATTCTCTGATTCTTCTATTGAGATTGCTCGTATTAAAATTTTGACTGCAGAAATAGTCTTTGCTCTTGATAAAACCACATATAATTGTCCATGTGAAAAAACTGGTTAAGGCAAGTATATTCCAACAAGATCTAACGTTTGTCCTTGTGATTTGTTTATGCTCATTGCAAAGCTTAATCTTATAGGAAATTGAGTTCTCTTGAATGGAAAACCACTGTTCTCATCCGGTTTTGGTAAAAATGGGATTCTATGAATAAAAACTTTTTTGCCACTCTGATGGCCAATTGCAATTTCTGCATGAATGACATTATGATCAAAATTACGACAAATTAGTCGTGTTCCATTGCATAATCCTTCTAAAGGATTAATATTTCTAAGCAACAAGATGGGACAATTCTGTTTGAGCAACAATTGATGTGGAGGGAATCCATTTGGAGTCAATGTATTTAAGAAATCTTCCACGACTGCTTGTTCAGATGCATCTATTGTTTCATCAAAGCTGTAATACTGTTTCATCTCTCCTGGAAATCTTTGTATCAATAAATTGTTTATCTCATTTACATAACTGTTCTTTGGTGCTAATATGGCACGATTCATCATGTTTGAAATATTGATTGAATATTCTGAAATATCATCAAAAATAGCATCCAACAGTTGATCCAAAGAAGTACTATCATCTTAATATGGGATTAACATTGTTGCAGGAATCTTGACATATTCATCAATTGTAATTGGTGGCATTCCATTGCCCAATTCCAATATGTAGTTTGAAAAATCTGGATCTAATCTGGCACGCATATTTTCAGTCAGATGAATATTTGTTAATATGGGCCATAGATAAGAAGAAACCAAGGTAGCATCAATCTGTTGTTGTCTTGTGCCTTTAGGAACGACGGGTAAAATTTGGCAAAAATCTCCTCCAAATATAACAACTTTTCCACCAAAAGGTAATTTTGAATCATTGACATCTTTTAACATTCTATCTAATGCTTCTATTGCTTCCTTTCTTGACATAGGAGCTTCATCCCATATAATCAACTTTGTTACTTGTAGCAGTTTTGCAAGTCCACTTTGTTTGTTGATGCTACATATAAAATTTTTGTTACTATCTAGAGGTATTTTAAATCGTAAATGTGCTGTTCGACCTCCAGGTAAAATTGATGCAGCAACACCAGATGAAGCAGTTGCAATAGCAATTAAATGTTTTGATCTTATTTCTGCAAGAAGTGCTTTATACAAAAAAGTCTTTTCTGTTCCGCCAGGTCCATCTATAAAGAATGCAGCATTTTGATCTGAAAAAACCTTTTCCATAACTAAATTGTAAACAACTTGTTATTCTGTATTGAGTAATGTTGATGCAAGAATATCTTCTTCTGGAATTGAAACAGCTAATTCATCATCAATTTCTCTAGACAAAAATTCATCTTCATCAAAATGAATGTTTTGATCAAGAAGCTGGAATGAATTAATATCTCTACCCATTGATTCAAGTGTTGTGGAGATGGAGTGTAAAACTTGCATTCTCACATTTGATAGAGAATGTTCAGTTGTTTGAAAATCAGCTGACATGTCTTGTTCAAAAAGTTCCCAAAGATATCTTGGATTTGCTGGATTACAATAGACCAAAATAGTTGCAAATAGCCGCCGCAAATTAGATGCATTTGATAAAGAGATGCTTATTGTAAACATTCTTCGATGTTGTTATCTCTTTGTAAGAAACCGTGCATTGTAGCTGCTTCACGAAATGTGGGAGCTAAAACACCATTGACTGTTTTGAGATCATCAAATGATAAAGGACCTCTTATATGATTCAATAAAATTCGCAAATAATATCTTTCACCTTCAGAAGGATTTGCTGTTACGATTCGGCTTATAACAACTTGCTTCTTTCGAACAGTCCACATTTTGTATTGTTGACTCCAAACATAAAATTCTGGAAATTCTTTATACAACAGTTTTCTGGCATTTTGGTCAACTTGATTTATAGAAAAAAATTCTGTCAACATTGACTTTGCAGAAAGATCAGAATTAATAACGTTTGTCAAGTTTTCATGTGCTCGGAAAGTTACTTGGTGCTGATTTTCAAGATGTAAATGTAAGTTATAAACTGCTGGATGCACTTCATTGATAATAAACCCATATATTCTCCACATTGCCTCTGGCGGAGCAATCCATCAGGCTGACTAAAATTGTTGAATTTCATCAATTTGTTGATTGGTTTGTTCAGAAACCAAATTAAAGGCAACACAGTCATGACTTTTGTAAACATATTTATAAAGGTATTGAACTGCCTTTATTGTATAACATATTTCGACATTGATATGACAGTCAAACATTGCGAGCAAGTAAGGATTGTATGGAACAACCCATCGATTATCCAAATCATGACCTCTGATTTTGACTACTTTTTTGTCATCGGCTCGTCTGTATATTGGAAAACAATCATTTCCAATAGTTGTATTTGTGACAAACTGTCTTGGGTAACTATTTTTGCAATGACCATTCCTTTTCATGCAAATATTTGTTGGATTCAAGATTCTACACGGTCCATGCATCATATGTTTTGTAACAGCTGTATAAAGATGTAAGTTCTTATCTTTGTCAGGTAATTATGCAGAAACAATTTAATCAAAAGATTCTGATGCATATAATTTCCAATCTCGATGTAAGATAATCAAAAAATGTGCATGGGGGAGTCCTCTTTTTTGATGTTCAATAACATAAACATATGCTGAAACTTTTCCGAATATTTCCCGCTTGAATAATTGATGCGTCAATTCCTTTAACTTTGCTCTGAAGACTCGGGCAATTAAATCAGGACGATTTTGAGTCTCTTCATGTGGTTTCAATTCAGCAGAGATTTCTTTCCAATTTGGGTTGCATGTAATTGTCAAAAAGATATCTGGTTTGCCATATCTTTGAACTAAAGTCATTGTCTCCATGTATCTTTTTTGCATATCCCTTGGACCTCCAATAAAAGATGATGGTAAAATTACTCGCTTTCCAATTCTAGAAGCGTTTGTTTCTCCAACATTGATACTATCCACAATGCCTTGATATAATTCAGATCGAATGTGTTGCTGATTGCTACAAAAATAATCTAATCTTGATGTTTCAATTTTAATATACATATCAACAACAAATTGTTGAAGCAGTCGGCCAGAGAGCAGAAGAATAGAATTGATATTTTCCCCGATTTGTAACTTGTAACAATAGTATTCGCGGCATGAAACAAATGGATCTTTCCTCCTTCTTCTGAATACTACAAAAAATCGTGGCTAAAAATTTAGCAATTTACATATTTAATATGTAAATTGTAAATAAAGTGTATAAATAATTTGGAATCATATATATAACCTTGATCTTCTCGTCTAAGTAATTCTTCTACAGATATTGATTGATGTGGATCAATTGATTGTGCACCATGATTATGATTAGACATAGATGGACTTCGTCTGTTGATTCTTTGTATACCTTGATGCCATCCAATATCACCAAAAGGAAACAACATTGGATATTGAAGTGGATCATAACATCCATAATAATATTGAACAATGTGACTTCCGCCAACATGGTTGTAAACAAAGATGTCTCGAGGTATTATTTGTTCTAAAGTATCATCTTCAACCCAAATTGCTGCAACTTCTGATGATGTAGGAGCATTATATACACGTTGATCTAAACCAGGATCTGATCTAATGCATATTTTTTGACATTCCAAACTTGGTAAATCTCCAAGAGAGCGAAAAAATGTAGAATATGGATTGACACGAAGAATATCCATGAGCTGTGCAATAACTGATGGATCCATTCTAGTTGAATCAAGAATACGATTTTCAAATTCATGTTCGGTATCATAGAAATATAACTGTAAGTTTGAAGGCCGACCATTTGAAGGAAGTAAATCAGAAAGATAATGATAGATCTGTCCTTGAACTCGAAATGTGTAAATACCTTTATTTCTTTGACTTAAGTTTCTATCAAATTTAACCCAAAAAGATGTAAAAGCAAACTTATTGTTGTATGTTCGAAATTGTCTGAATTCAGGATTGTTTGAGACAAACAAACTATAAAGTTGTTCAGGAACATCATTTGTTGCTAAAGAAAGTGACCTATCAGCACAGCAAAAATTATTAGTTTCATGGAAGAATCTCTTTGCTTTGCAATGTCTACAAGATGGCATGTTTGGTAAACAAGAAGCTTCAAGAGGAACGTTTTGTAGTATTTGCCTATGTGTAAAAGAGCGACGATATCTTGTACCTAGTAAATTGAAATAAGAATATAATACAATAAAATTATTTAGAGTTAATAAAATAATAATGAATTTATCAATATATTAAAAGTGAGAAAAAAGACCATAATATAATGTTTAAAAAAATTTTAATTTGTTTTTTTCTTAACTTACCTAAAGATATTGTTGCAGAGGTCGTCTGAAGAATTGACTGTGCTTCCAAAACATAAGGATCCTATTTGAGCAAAAAAAGGATTCTTTGATAAAAAGAATCAGATGTTAACATAGAGAAAAAAAAATTGTAAACTTGTTGGCTTGTTAGATGTTTAGATATTTGTGTTGTTTCTATCCTTGTAAATGTAGAACTTTCCCTCAGCAAATCCATAGATGAATTTGGAAACATTGAATAATCTGATATAGTATTTAAAACTATAGATTCATTTGAATCTGCTGTAGAGATATCAACAGTTCTAGAAATAGATGCTTCTTGTGAGGAAGAAATTTAATGAATGTTGTTGACATCAGAAAGACGACATCTTTTGGATTGTGATTTCAAAATTACTGTTTTGAACATTCCTGATATGCGGCAGATAGTCATTGGATGTGCCATCAATAGATGTATTGACTTGATCCACATATGATAGCTCTAAATGTATTTGCTCAATTGAATTACTCTTCGCAGCTTTTTTCTGAGCATATCTTTCTCTAGCTTTTCGACGAATCTCAGCTTTTTTGTCTTCAGGCAAATCTTTATATAACATCTTTTTTGTTAATTGTTTTTTAGAAGCTTCAACAACAATATTTTAATTGTTACGTTACAATAAAAAAAATTTTAAACTTATGAATTTAATAAAAATTCTATAATTTGTCCAACAAAAATTAAAAACTAAATATATTAATAAAATAAATTAAATCTTAACAATAATAAATATTAAACCTATCTATGATACACAATTCTATGATGGGTACAATAAATAATAAAGATATTTCAATATAACATCACAAGTAAAAGTTGTAAAATTTAAGAGAAGAAATTTTTAAATGCGAAAATTAAAAAAATATATCATGAATTTTTTTAACAGTAAAACAAAACACTTACCAGTTTTCTGATCAAATATTGCTCTTTATTGTACTTTTCAGCTTTAGATGATAATGTAATTCCTATTTTTGACACAAAAAGATCATTAAAAGATTTAGAATTTAGTTTTTATTTTCAAATTTAGCAAATTTTAAACATTTCATTAAATTTATTATAAAAATTTTATTCAAAAATGAAATTTCTATTTCTTTTGTGTAGACATTATTACTAAAATTTTATAAATAGCTGATTTTTTTTTCTTTTTATTAAAAATATGTTATATTCTCAATTTATTGCAAACATTTTAATTTCAACAGACCTTTTTTGGCCTAGACAAAATAAATTTTTTAGATAAAAGTTTTTAAATATAATTAATTGAATAAGAAATTTAAATATATATTATTTTTTATCTAGAATTTTCGTTGAAAAATTAAATAACTTCACCCAATTTTAAACAATAGATAATATTATTACTGTATTTTAGTTTAAACACTTTATTTTAAATTTTACATATTATTACATAAAATGTAAAATTAACGGTAAATAAAATATATCAATTAATATAAATACCCCATTACTTTAAAAATATATATACTTGTATTATAAATAAAGTTAAAACTTTTAATCATATTATATAAAAATAAAAAGTTTCGAAATATTTATAATCATTACTATAAAACTAAAATTTTAAATTTATTGATTTCAATTGTTGTAGTTTTTGAAGTTTTATTCTTTTGTTCTGAAAAAAACTTATCCCAAAAGTTAATTCCAAAATATATAAATACTATATTTGAATTGATATATATAGAAAAACTATTTGATGAAGTAGATATAAATTAAACCTTTTTAAAGAAAATTGATTCATCAAAAAATTAATACAAATTATGAAACAAATATTTCAAATACAGAAAAAATAAATTATCAGATATATTAAAATTTTTTTTATTGATTTACCGATTCTTGAATAAATTACCGTACACATAAAAATTTTATTAGTTATATAAAGAAATTATTATTTATTTTGCCTAAAATTATCAAAACTTCCAAATTCCTAATTTTTGAATTTTTTGTAAATTTTGGTATTTACTTTAAAAACATGTGGATGACGATAACTCCTTAATTTTCATATTTAAACAAGAATGAACAAAAATAATCCTAAAATATTATTTAAAAAATTTGACTTGGGTCGCCTGAAATTAGATTTCTCAATCTTTTCTCAAAAATTTTAATCATCATAATTTAACTTGTTATGAATTTTAAAATATTACAATATTATCTTTTTTTTTTTATCCAATATGATATACTTATAGTTTTACTACAAGTTCTAAATTTAAACATTTCAAATAATTATGTTTTTTTTATCACTCAATATCGTATGACTATTTAAAAAGCTAAACGATTTTAGACAAAATAAAACTATTTATATATTTTATATTTAACAATTAATTTTAAATTTTAAATAATATTTATAAATCTATTGAGTCTATTTTCTCAAAAAGATATCGATTAACAAAAACAATAGTTTGTTTTTGATATATATAATGTATAATTTGGATATCGTTAAAATTTAACTTTTAAGTATATTTTGAAAAATAAATACCGAATAAAATAAAAGTTGACGCTTAAATTAATTGATTTAATTCCTTTTACATCTTAAATATTTATTTGCCTTGTTTTCTTTCTAAAAGAAGGATATGTCCCAAACTATATACTAAATGTATGAATTTGATATTAGATACAAATAATACAACTACGAAAAACACTTAATTTAAATTATCTGAGAAAAGCATTAAGCCAACATGAAGAGTGCCGAAAAAACAAAACTTACTATAAAACATTATAAAAAAGGAAGAAATGTAAATTATCATTGTTTTTTAAAAATTCTATTAGTTATTGAGAATTCTACATTTTAGTCGTCCAAAATTTCATATTGTCGAAATTATTGCACACTATTCCCTATTTCTTTTTAAACTTTCTTGACAATACTTAATTATTTAAAGGTTTTTGATGTTTACAATCCTTAGAAATTACAGTTATATTTTGTCCAAATATTGGTGTTTTTATACCCTCATCCGAAATTAATCAAAATTTCAAAAAGATATGTACCACCATAATTAAGGTTAAATAATAAATATTGATTTCAGCCCCGTTCGGACTACTTAGCATCAATGAGTTCAAGAGCTGGAAATTTGATAAATGGAGCAAGAAATTTAAAAAATACAACTATTTTTTTTTTTAAAATTTTCATATCACAATAATGTTAACATGTAAATAAATTTTACTAAATATAGCAATTTCGAAAAAACACCGAGAACATTCCTCCTTTGCAGGAAAAAGTAATCAATTACAAATAAATCTATTGATCAGATTATATACGAAATATTATGTAGGGATCTAAATAAATTTTCCAAATGGATTTTCATTTAGAAATTTAATTTAATTAAATCCCCAACATTTATATGTATAAACATTACAGTAGATTTATTTATTTTTTCTTGCAAGGAAGAATATTCTAAATGTTTTGAGTTTAATTGTTATGCTGCAAAAATTTGTTACATATTACAAAATAGATATAAAACAATTTTGTGAGGTTATTTATGCCAATAAATTATATAAATATTTACATCAAAGTATAAAAATTTACATCAAAGTAGCAATTATTACAGCGCTTTTTTAACGAATACATAGTCCAATTGTCCGGTAATATGCCCAAAGATGCATTTCAACGAAATAGACCCGCTAACAATATAAAAAAGAACACGTTCATTGCGAATGATAATAACGTTTATTTATTTTTTTTGTCTTCCACTAAGCATTACAACTTTTTTGACCAGTTTGAAAAAAATTAAACTTCGCGATAACTACAAAAAATTTAAAGCAAACGTAGAAAAAAGGCTGTTGGCGTGCCTGATAAAACCATACTTCCGTTTCAAAATAAAAAATTTGCTCGTCTCTTTTGAGGAAACAAAAAAGAAAAATAATAGTGGAAGTGAAATAACTCTAAATTTCATTCAAAATCACCTTAGTTAACACACAATTTTTGAATATTAAAAAAAGGAGCATACATTTTCAGGTTCAATTTTCGTGTACAATATTGTTCAAAAACATAACTGATAATATTGACTGGTGGCTTAATAGAAACCATGTTAATGTTCACGATAAGATGGATTATATTATTTATTCAGATGAAAACATTGCGTGATATTATCTCTTCAGATAAAAACATTGCGTGCAAACGAACCCTTTATAATGTTTTTTTAGAACATTTGTTTTACTACGCAACAAAATATAGGACCCTAAAATCCTTTTTGAAAGATACTCTTAGGATTACTTCTTTTAAATTTGAAAAAAACAATCTGTCAATTATATAATAAACGCCCATCAACAAATGTGGAATTAGAGATAGCAATTACGTAATGAACAGGAAAATTAGAGATAGCAATTATATAATAAAGACTCATCAACAAATATGGAAATAAAAAATTAAACAGCAGTAAAAAAACATAAAGTTTTAAAAACTTCAAAGCAGGGAAACAATAAAGGAATTAAATTAAATATCTATTCATACTTCCAAAAATATAATATAACTAAAAAACAAGACTAAAGATATACAAGTCAATGTTCGAATAACTCTATAAATTTGATACCTGATGTTATCAACAAAACCAAACATACAAGAACATGAATAATTATAGAGTTTAATAAAAAGAAATTAAAATTATATTTAATGTAATATGCACTACAATATCTAAACCAAAAAGAATAAAAACGAAAGAAAACTTTGAATATCTCTATAGCTAACATATTGTCCAATTCATAGCTTTCAATGAATGACAAAAATATACCATAACAAAATTGAGCAGCCAGCCAAGTTAAGTTTTAAATGTAATTGTTTAACAAATACAAGTACTAAAAATGAGGATTCGACAAAAATAAAGTTTAAAAAATTATAAAATCTACAAACCTCAACAAATCAAAACAAGCAGCTATATAACAATATATACACCTCATTATAATTTAGTCAATCATGAATTAAGATAAAAGATGTAATGCAATATCTTATTTTGAAATATATGAACAAAAAATAATACACAATAAAACTGTCATCATGATAACAGGTAAAACCATAACAATTAAATAGCAAATCAAAATAATAAAAACACATCTAACACAAAACTATAAGACGCAAACCTTAAAGAAACCGAACTGTAAAACAAGTAATCCCGATTTCCTGCAACAAATACAAACAAATTAGAACTATTAAATGCACAACATAAGCAAACAAAATCCAAAAAAAAAAAAAAAATTCGAATCAACCATGACAATACAAATCCATACTGAACAAAATACAGCGTCCAAAATTTCAACCACCAAAAAGTCAACAAATCTATACATAATTTTGAAATCAGAAATGAACAAGTCAGTAAAGCAAACAAAAAATCCATCATAAAATATAACAAAAAAAAAGAAAAAAAGAAAGTCGTGGTCTCAGAGAAATCCCAAAAGAACAACATCTAGAAAATCCCGTGGTCTCAGATAAATAAACTCAAATCTAAAACAGCACGTACAATAGACTGTAATGTATTAACCATATCATGGTTAAAAAAACAGGTCCTCAACGAGCAAAAACGGTGATCTCATAACATTTCAGAAAACAACAAAACCCAAAAAATTTCGAGGTCTCAGACAGATACAATAACATGTAAAATAACACAAAAAATGAACTTTAAATGAATAAAGGGGCCAGAAGGATTGAAAGATACTTGAGGACCAAAAATGAGAATTATTCAACATAAATATTACGTTGCTGGCCAAGTTTTTGGCTGACGAAGGGCACATACCTCGGAATGCATACATTAACATCCACCAGAAATTCATCAAAGATGAACTCACACCTATGTTTAAATATGTGGTGAGTATACAAGGATATAAATGGTGACATTCGAAGAATGTGTACTCCATGTGACAACCCAAAAACTGCCTAAATTAAAAATACAACGACAAAAAAATGAAACAGAGAACAAAAACAAAGAGAGAACCGAAGAACCCAGAAGAACCGAACGGACGAAGGAGAGAGACGCACACTCGAAATGACCGAAAGCCAAGAGCCAAGACAATTAAACTCATGTAGCCAAGTGACCAAAAAGGGCCAATCGCAAATGACAACAAAACCCTAACCACATGGACACACACAAGACCAACGAAAAGGACAAGAAAGACAAATACTATAAAACACAGAATTTAAAAAGGGAAAGTAGAAGTTACTGCAGTTTAGTGTAGCTAAACATGAAGTAAATTCACGCACAGAACTTAAAAGGCAACACTTCAACATAACATAAAAAGAAGATAAAAAACATTCGCAAATGACAATAAAACGCCAACCACATGGACACACACAAGACCAACGAGAAGGACAGAAAAGACAAATACTATAAAACACAAAATTTAAAAAGGGAAAGGAGAAGTTACTCCAGTTTAGTGTAGGCTAAAAATGAAGTAAATTCACCCACAGAACTTAAAACGCAACACTTCAACATAGCATAAAAAGAAGATAAAAAACATTACTGCAAAAATATAAACAAGATAATTTCCAACATATGAACAACATAAAATTAATGAAAACAACATATAAGAACTTGAACCATTAAAGAAATAATAGAAACTCAATGATAAGTAACCTTCGACGGAAAAATTGGAACTTCTGAGATCAACAGAAGATTTGCTTATAAAACCAAAAGAAGCTCGGCAGACATTTGAGGAGAGATGGAACCTTGATAGAAATGAATGATACAAATGAAATTAAGAAATGAACTTTTATAGGCAGCTTAAAGAGGTAAACAAAAAAAAGTAAAAGAAAGGACGAGCAATAAAACAACAATTGACGTCAGGACAGAGAGCAGAAAGGGTTTTATAAAATAAGTCACTGTTTTGCAATTACCAATAAAGTAAGAAAGTAATAAGACAAATCCGGCAAAAAAATCTCTGAAAAAGCGAAATCTTGGAAAAAGCAAAAAGAAATCACTAACACGCCGACAAATCATCAAAAAGTAAATACAGCTATATTAATTTGAGGTCAGATTCAAAGTATCTAAATATGTTTAAATATTTAGACTAAATTGACCACAGAAAGATGACCAACAGAACTTGATTACATTCACGTCAGATTAAAAAAATAATATAGCTAGAAACCGACTAAATTTACCAAACGAAACATGAATAGGACAAGACAGGACAGGACAGCAGTTAAACTAAAGCATAACTGCGGCGAAACAATTAAAACACTACAGTTTGCATCGCATCAACATTACAGAAGCATTAAATTGCCATCCCATCAAAATAAATATTGAAATAAAATTAATGAATTAAGAATCCAAAAGAGACGAAGGAAATTGATTACAGAAAAGACAAATATTGAAAATCGAATAAAACCAAAATAAATTAATCAGCCAACCGAAATGACCATAAAGGCCCAACCGACAATACCAATAAAACCCAAACACAAACACACGCAAGGACAATATAAAGGGCTAAAAAGACAAATGCTATAAAACAAAGGATCTAAAAACGGAAATGAAAAGTTACTGTAGACTGCTGTAGCTAATTCATTAAGAGATATCTATAAGTACATACAAAGATATCTCTTAATTTTTAAAAATATCAAATGCATCATTGACCGCGAGTTAAAAATAAAAAAAGAGATCTAAACTATAATCTAACTTTAAAATACAACAGCAAAAATAAATCTAAAATATCAAATGCATCATTGACCACCGCATAAAAACCGTAAAAAAAAAAAACGCAAATAACATCATTGACCACATGTAAAAACCCAAAGAATAAACAATGCATCATCGACCACGGCATGAAAAACACCTCTATGCAAACCGAAATGATAGGAAAAATTTTTTTGGCATAAAAACCCAAAAAACAAATGCAAACTTTAATACAATACCAAAAACAAAACACGATTATTGACAACGCCACAAATACAAACTGAAACAGCAGAATTTTTTTTTCCTTTTCGAACGTCCAGGAAAAACACAAACAATGACAACCGAATGAACACAATGAACACCGGAATAAACACATGGAACATAACAAATAAAAAAGCAAAAATGAACATTCAAAAAAACCCACAAACAAACGATCGGAGAAGATGAAACAGAACACACCTACAATAAAAAAAGAATTGAAAATCCAAAAGAACAGAACCGAAAGGAACACCACAACAAACAGACCCAAACATATTGTACAAAAAAATCATCTTTCTTCGTTTCCAAAAGAACCGAACCGAACGAAACACCAAAATAAACAAACAGAGACAGACAGCCTAGAAAAACATCATTTTTCTTCCTTTTCGAACTCTCCCTAAAACTAAAAACAACAAGAAGCACAAATGAACAACCAACACCGAAAAAAGGAACAAGCTTTCTCCCTCCTCGAAGGCACCCACAACCAAACAGTAGGAAAAAAAACCTCATTTTTCTTCATTTTCGAAGTCTCCAAAACACAACAAATGTAACAGCCCGCTAAAATTATCAGTTTTGGATTCTTTCCCGACAGCAATCACATCTCTCTCGTCTTAACCCTCTATCTTTAGTTATTTATGTTTAACATAGTTGATTTGGTTGGCTGTAGACTGTGTAGTTAGTGTTTGTGGAGTTTGCTGCGTAGTTGTGAAACGAAGTGTGGTTGTGAAGTGTTAGGCTTGATTTTGTAGTTTTGTGGACTGTGCTGTGAAGTATAGGCGTGAGATGGATGCCGTAGATGTGATACGGCGGGTTGTGTGAAGAGAATACGCGTGTAGCGTATTCTGTGTAATGCAGCGACGCGCCGCGCGACGTGCGCTGTAGTGATGTGGGTCGTAGAAGGAATGAAATACGCATGTAGTGTACTCCGTGTGGTATGGCGATGCATCGTGTGATGTGCATCGTGTTGATGAGTGTTGTAGCGAAGGAAGTACGCGTAGCGCGTACTCCGTGTCGCGTAGCGATGCACCGTGAGACGTGTATCGCAGTGATGGGTTTTGTAGTGTGAATGGAAGAGAGTTCACGTGAGTGTACTCTGTACTAAGTCGTGATACACCGGATGGCGTGTCACGAAGGGTTGAATGGCGTAGCAGAGAAGTGTGGAGCGTATGGTGTAATGTTGGGAAACTGTATGACAGTGTCCCGAAGCAGTGATGATATGGATTATAGTCCGGGATGACTGGTGTCATCTTGTGGTTGACTATGGCTAAGAGTATATGGATTGAGAAATGAGTTGTTTGTTTGGTTGTTATTGATAATTTTAATGAACTTGTTTTAGTGCAAAGGCTTTCTGAAGTCAATTTATCTCTTCCGAGTATAGTGAAACCTCAAGTTGGCCGTGGTGTTGCAAGTGCTTACAATATGGCAATTGAGTTCAGAAGTGAAAATCTTAAGGACTTGAGTGTTCCTCTTCCAGCTGTTGTGCAGTTCCTCGTGTCTCGCGCTCTATTCTCATAGAACGCGACGATCGAGGTAAGTTAGCCTCTAACTTACTATCAGTTTATTGTGTATGTGTGATGGGTAAGAGAACTACAATTTATGTATGTATGTTATCGTATATGCCATGTCATGCTATGTCATTACATGTTTATCTGTTACGTATGATTTAATCTCTCATGAATAATTATCTGTTATATAATCTTTTCTGTCATACAATGATGTATGTTATAAGTATGCCATGTTAAGTATGCCATATGATACATGTATGCCATGAAATGTTTATGATTAAATCATATTATGCCATTTACAAGTATACGCCATGTTAGAAAAGTATATGATATTAAATAATATCACATGCATTAAGAAAGATAAGACATGTTATGTTATAATAATGCGTGGGGCCACAACAACTGTGGAGTACGTATTATATTTATGTTATTTATAATGCGTGGGGCCACAACAACTGTGGAGTACGTATTATATTTTATGTTATTTATAATGCGTGGGGCCACAACAACTGTGGAGTACGTATTATATTTTATGTTACTTATAATGCGTGGGGCCACAACAACTGTGGAGTACGTATTATATTTATGTTACTTATAATGCGTGGGGCCACAACAACTGTGGAGTACGTATTATATTTATGTTATGTTATTTATAATGCGTGGGGCCACAACAACTGTGGAGTACGTATTATATTTTATGTTATGTTACTTATAATGCGTGGGGCCACAACAACTGTGGAGTACGTATTATATTTATGTTACTTATAATGCGTGGGGCCACAACAACTGTGGAGTACGTATTATATTTATGTTATGTTACTTATAATGCGTGGGGCCACAACAACTGTGGAGTACGTATTATATTTATGTTATGTTATTTATAATGCGTGGGGCCACAACAACTGTGGAGTACGTATTATATCTTATGTTATGTTACTTATAATGCGTGGGGCCACAACAACTGTGGAGTACGTATTATATTTATGTTACTTATAATGCGTGGGGCCACAACAACTGTGGAGTACGTATTATATTTATGTTATGTTACTTATAATGCGTGGGGCCACAACAACTGTGGAGTACGTATTATATTTATGTTATGTTATTTATAATGCGTGGGGCCACAACAACTGTGGAGTACGTATTATATCTTATGTTATGTTACTTATAATGCGTGGGGCCACAACAACTGTGGAGTACGTATTATATTTATGTTACTTATAATGCGTGGGGCCACAACAACTGTGGAGTACGTATTATATTTATGTTATGTTACTTATAATGCGTGGGGCCACAACAACTGTGGAGTACGTATTATATTTATGTTATGTTATTTATAATGCGTGGGGCCACAACAACTGTGGAGTACGTATTATATCTTATGTTATGTTACTTATAATGCGTGGGGCCACAACAACTGTGGAGTACGTATTATATTTATGTTACTTATAATGCGTGGGGCCACAACAACTGTGGAGTACGTATTATATTTATGTTATGTTACTTATAATGCGTGGGGCCACAACAACTGTGGAGTACGTATTATATTTATGTTACTTATAATGCGTGGGGCCACAACAACTGTGGAGTACGTATTATATTTTATGTTACATGAAGTATGGGGCCACAACAACTGTGGAGCATACACTACATGAGACACAGCAATTGTGACATGTAGAATACGTGGGGCCACAACAACTGTGGAGTACGTATTATATTTTATGTTATGTGAATTCATGGGGCCACAACAACTGTGGAGCATGAAGTATGGGGCCACAACAACTGTGGAGCATACACTACATGAGACACAGCAATTGTGACATGTAGAATACGTGGGGCCACAACAACTGTGGAGTACGTATTATGTTTTATGTTACTTGAATACGTGGGGCCACAACAACTGTGGAGTACGTATTAATGCACGTTATTAATCAAGACAATTAAATAAGATTCCAAGTTTATGTTAAGTCAAGTTTCAGATCAAGTTCATGTTATGTTATGCTCACGTACATGTTATGTTCATGTTCATGTTATGTTCCAAGTTCATGTTCACATCATGTTATGTTCACGTTTATGATACGTTCAAGCTCACGTTCATGTTATGTTATGTTCATGTCCATGTTATGTTTCACGTTCATGTTATGTTGATTGTTCATGTTATGTTTTAAGCTTAAGTTCATGCCATGTTAAGTCAAGTTCAGTTCACGCTTAAGTTCTGGTTAAGTCATGCTATATGTCAAGTTATACTATGTTTATGTATGACTATAATTATGCATTTATGCTTTTACTGCCATGCATGCATTTTTAACCTGTGTATAAGTTTTATGTTAACTTACTGAGATTTGTAATCAAATCTCACTGTGGTAGTCCCAACTACCATTCCCCCCGAATGGTAGATCTTGTTACAGGACCCAAAGGAGAATTGGAATCTGACCAACTGAATACGGTCGACTAGGCCACGGTGCGATGTTGATGATGGTATAGTATTTAACTTAGGTTAATACTTGTACTTTTGGAGTTGTATCTCAAGTATTCTTTTGATCACAACCATTTTAGACTAGTGTGGTGATCACGGCTTTTTAGTATGCCTTTATGTATGAATTATGTTTCAAGTATTTGGGATATATTTAGTTGGTGCATAGTATTGCTAAAGAAAAAGATTATCCGCTGCGAATATTGCATAATGTTAGATGCATGTTAGGAACATTGCATCTTATATGTCATGAACGGGGGCAGGTAACCTTGTGTTGCATGTCTCGACGCTTCAAATGTCCGTTCAATCTCAAGCGGAATTTGGGGGCGTCACAACAAACAATGAGAACTACAAATCAACAGCCAACACCAAGAAAAGACACAATTATTCTCCCCTTTCAAACCCACCCGCAACCAAAAACAAATGGAGAACCGAAAAGACCCACAAAAACCCATAAAATGCAAGAAGGAACGGAAAAGATGCAAAAACAAACCCACAAAAACGCAAGAAGGAACGGAAAACATGCAAAAACAAAACCCACAAAACTCGAAAAGTAAGATAAAAGAAACCACTGGAGAAGGCGAAACAGATCCGAAAACCCAGAAAACCCAAAACAACCGAAACCAAAAGGCGAAACAGATCTGAAAACCCAGAAAATCGAAAACAACCGAAACCAAATCCACACCAAACTAAACACAATCAGAACCAACATCAAAAAAGCAAGAAAACGCAAGAACCAGCATCAAACAAACGGCCGGAGAAGATGAAACAGAGGAGAGAAAAAAAGAGAGAACCGAAGAACCTAGAAGAAGTGAACGGACGAAGGACACTCGGAATGACTGAAACGAAAAGGCAAAACAATTAAACCCATGCAGCCAAATGACCAAAAAGCCCCAACCACACGGACACATACAAGACCAACGAAAAGGGCAAAAAAGAGAAACGCTATAAAACACAGAAAATTAAAACGGAAAGGAAAAACTACTGTAGATTACTGTAGCTAATCGATTCTCGCTTATAATATATAGTAGAAATATATAGTAGATATATATACACACATATTTAAACAAAAATCATAATTCCATCCCACTTTAAAAAAAATATAATTATAAGTTGGAATAAATTATTGCGAACTTTGGATGATGGTCAGACGTTGAAGCTATCAAGTATCCATAACTGATATATTTAATAAAAGAGTAATGCTAGATATAATTGTAAAGTGAGTAAGTGCTATACAATCATTTTGAATATTATCGAAAAATTAGTTTCTTTTTTTAATTTAGATCCTATATGTACTCATTTTTCTCAATGAGATTGCGCAA
The DNA here is from genome assembly GCA_011037825.1 of Carya cathayensis. Taxonomy (NCBI): domain Eukaryota; kingdom Viridiplantae; phylum Streptophyta; class Magnoliopsida; order Fagales; family Juglandaceae; genus Carya; species Carya cathayensis. The sequence goes on along the minus strand of QGSO01000255.1, from coordinate 859,232 downwards.
CGCTTGCAAATTCACGACTGCAAATATAATTTTTCTTATTAAAATAAGTAAAAGATAAGATAATCTTTTATTTTTCTCTACTCCTTGGGAATATACAAAAATATACTTCTCAACTCATCATTATCTCATTCTTAGGTAAATATTTGTTTAAAAAATATGAAGATTTAATTATTATTTAACCTTGACATCTCAATGTAAGAAGATAGTGATTGAAAGATGTTGTAGGCTCAAGCACCACTCAATATGTTTTGCAACTTTTGAGTAACAATATTCAAAAGTCCAATTCCAAGTCTTGAAGACTTTGCCAATTTAGGATAAGAAAATAAATTCATGAAAACCTTTGTTTGTTTACTTGTTTGAAGGAGACGTCTTCAAGTCTTCAAAAAATAAATCACCATATACTAAGAAAGCAAAGGAGAACATGGAAACCTTTCTCGATAAATTTATTTTACTTTATCAATTCTACATTATATATATATATTTTTCTATGTTTTGAGAATTATTTTATCTATAAAAAATTTCACAAAAATAAATTTATAAATTAGTATAATTTGATGTGATATATTAAATTATAAAATTATTTTTATTATAAAATAAATATAATATATTATATTTAATTACGTTAATTTATAAGTTAATTTTATATATTCTACGAAGCAACACTCAAAAATTTTTTTTTCAACTATCTTAAATATATTTATTAACCATTGAATTGTTTACTGTTTACACAATTGACTAAGGAAGCCGTACGGTGGCTTTTAACTAACAATTAAACTATTACGTACAACCGTGTACAGGCAGTACATTGTGAATGGAAGGGGGAAACAACAGTAATCTTAAAGGAAAGCTCCAGTTCTGTTCTGTTTTATAATTTTATTCCCTCGGTTCAATCTTTTCAGCGACAACCTTGGCGGCTTTTGCTTTGGTTTGAGCTTCTCTCTTCACCATTCTCAGATAACATTTTCCCAAAATTGCAATCTCTTGCTTCGACATTGTTTAATCTGGGTTTTGCTTGGCCAAATTGGAAATCTCTCTCTCGTTATAATTTCGATCTGTCATTGAGTTATTTTCCAGTTTCGTTGACTTCTCTTGCCTTGAATCTTCTGATTCACATTTGGGTCCTTCACTTTCGGAATCCGTCATAGGATAAAAAGGTTAGTAATGGTCTCTAGTTGCCAGAACTTACTCAAAGTCAGTCCCTTGCATTAATTTTTTGGTCTAATTATGATGTTTTGTTGGTTTTCATTTTGTTTTTTTCACTGTTATTTGATCCATTACGGTTCTCCCTTTAAAATATCTTGGTGTGAAATTTCTTCATGCATGGGGTTACCCGTTGCATACTAGCAATGACTGGCTTTAGCTCAGCTCCAGTGTATGTCAATCTACGTTATGATCCGGGGTCGTGGCCCTCGTGGGTTTAGGTCATTCTACGATTTCAATGAGATCTTTACAATAGGAGTTAATTTATTCTTTGAATTTTGGGCCGCTTTATCATTATTTTGATCGGAATTTTCCGTTCAGTGTTTATATATATATTATGTTGCACATTATGCATAGAGCGGGTTTGATAGGAAGCATCAACATTTTAATGTCGTCTAGCATACCATTTTTGGACTAATAGTAATAATAGAAAGTAGATTTTTGCGTGTGACTTTGTATGTGCGTGTAAACTTTATCTGTCTGTCTTAGGGCTGATTAGCTTCTGTCTTCTAGGTGATAATATAGAGATTGAGAATGAAGAAGGAAGATCTCTTTGTGTAAATTCTCCACAGATAGTACTGGGTTTATCACGAAATAAACTTTTCAGACATGTTATCTATCCAGAAGTGGAAATGCTCATGGTCTTTGGCAGCAGCAATTGCTTCTATTGTGGCATTGGTTTCAGTAGTTCATCTATTCCTGTTTCCCTTCGGACCTTCTTTTGATTACTTCAGGGAAACTCAGAACGCTTGTGTCCCAATTAATGGATCTTCTGAAGCAACAACCAACCATGTTAGGGAAGATCTAAGGGTGACCGCTGATTTTGATCATAGGTTTCCAGCTGACTTGCACAAGGGAGTTATCTATCATGATGCACCATGGAAAGCTGAGATTGGGCAGTGGCTTTCTGGTTGTAATTCTATTACCCAGGAAATAAGCATTGCTGAGGTGATTGGAAATGATTTTTCAGTCAGAGTTAATTTGCCTTTTTGTTTATTGTGTTGAAGTGTTGACTTTGTATCCAATACTTTGCCTGTGTGTTTGTGCAGCCATTTAGAATTTATGGTATTATAGGTGAGATCAATGTGAATTCCACTTTGGAAGCATATTTTTCCTTGTAACTAATTATTCTTGTTGCAGATAATAGGTGGCATTAACTGCAAAAATGGCTGTAGTGGTCAAGGCGTTTGTAATCATGAATTAGGTCAATGTCGGTGCTTTCATGGATATAGTGGTCAGTATGAAAATTTTCCCTTATTTCATTTTATTACAAATTGATTGAGAAACAGCAAATAGAAAAGGGTACTATTCCAACTTATTACCCTTATAGTCAGAAAGTATGATTTTTAGTGGACTTTTATGATATACTTTGTGAAATACCACAATGATATTAAGTGTACCAGTGTTAAAGCAACAGAATCTATGGATAGATTTCTGTTCAAGTCAATTTCAAAAACATATCAATAGCATGGTTTACTTTACGTGAGTGCATGGTCAATTTTTTCATCCCTGTAATGTTTTAACTTAGTAGTCGAAGATTCGAATCTTTATGGCACAAATACTAGGATATATCGATTTGGTTCATACATATATATATATGGTCCTTGTAAATGAACATGACATTAAGATGAAGACCTGTGATATTTCTTAACATTCGTTTTGCACCGTTGAAATTATTGCGAGGTTTAGTTTCTTCCATCGGTAGCTTTCAAGTTGTTTTCCCCTTCTTTTAGATTTAAAATCTTGATTAAGTTGTGTAGCTTTTGATTCTAGTCCATCATCATTTTGTCATCTTTGTTGTTTAGCACCAATGGATGGGCGTTTTCTGAACCACCAAGAAGAAACTTATTCAAACAGCATTACGATAGTTACATTCTTTTGGGTCCCATCTTTCGAATGCATCTCTGTGTGTCTTTTTCCCCCTCCCTTTTATCTACAATCTATGTTTCCATCTTCAAATTTAAATTTAAGCTGCATTTCCAGTTAAATAAAATTCTTTTGTATTCTAAGAGTAAATTTTCCACCTTNCCCCCCCCAAAAAAAAAAAAAAAAAAAAAATCCTAGTCACTTGGTCTTAAATATAGGATGTGCTTCAGTTTTCCCCAACCCAGAATCAAAGTTAATGTTCCTATCTGATCAACCCTGTTGCTATTGGCTATATAATGTCTGATGGTTCGACAGGAGACGGGTGCTCTGAAAGACTGCAGTTGGATTGCAATTTCCCACCATCACCAGAACAACCATATGGGCAATGGGTTGTCTCAATATGCCCCGCTTACTGTGATACAAGAAGGGCAATGTGCTTCTGCGGTGAAGGCACAAAATACCCAAATCGTCCGGTGCCAGAGGCTTGTGGGTTTAAAGTGAAGTAAGTGTAGTCAAATTCTTAACCAAAGATTTTATTGGAAAATCCCATCGGTTGCAAAAATATTGAATGGGTTACAATTTCCTTCCATCCATTTCAGCTTGTCTTCTGAACCTGATGCACCTAAACTGATTGATTGGACGAAAGCTGACCTAGATAATATTTTTACAACCAATGGTAGCAAACCAGGATGGTGCAACGTTGACCCAACTGAAGCATATTCTAACAAGGTTCAATTCAAAGAGGAATGTGACTGCAAATATGATGGTCTCTGGGGGAAATTCTGTGAAGTGCCTGTTCTATGTACTTGTATTAACCAATGCTCTGGTCATGGGCGGTGCCGTGGTGGATTTTGTCAGGTAATGTTTTGATTTTGTGTACATCATCTCTGTTGTCTGATATGCTTTAGGGAGGAGAAAGCTTGGTCAACCATCTTTTCCATCTACATGCTGAAGAAGTGAGTGGGAATAATGGTATAAGTTAGACAGGAGGTATTCACGATCCTCATGATATCAGTACATTTTGAGAACTATCCACAAATTAGTTAACTATCTTAATAGAAAAAAATAATACACACATGAGAAGTCATTTAATTTGATTTTAATGGAAATTTAATTATTGTCCAATTTCTATGACTATGTAAGTTCTAATATTTGGGTTAACCTATATTACCTTTGTTGCTGTGTGCTTTTCTGTTCTCTGATTTTTCATTCTTAAATGCCTATACTAAATCTAGAATACATCTCAGTGTGACAATGGATGGTATGGAATAGATTGCAGCATTCCATCTGTTGTATCTTCTGTCAGAGATTGGCCTCAGTGGCTTCGACCAGCTCGGATTGATGTTGCTGATGATGCACACCTTACAGCGAAGGTTGTCAATCTCAATGCCATGGTGAAAAAGAAAAGGCCCCTTATTTATGTTTATGACTTGCCTCCAGGTTTCAACAGTCTTCTCCTTGAGGTCAGAATCAGCTCTAATTTTGTATTCCTTGACCAATGCCAGCGTCAAGTTTTTTATGCTTCTTGATTCGTTGGGTGTTGTAGGGGCGCCATTTTAAGTTCGAGTGTGTAAACAGAATATATGATGACAAGAATGCAACATTGTGGACAGATCAGCTGTACGGAGCACAGGTATATTTAAACTGAGATTGAGACTAGTCAACTTCAAATGCTTAGAAATCCCTAAACTTTTTATTTTTTATTTTTATCCCATGATCCTATATGCTTCCAGATGGCACTTTATGAAAGTATCTTAGCCAGTTCACATCGAACATTGAACGGTGAAGAAGCAGATTTTTTCTTTGTTCCTGTCCTTGATGCGTGCATAATAACTCGTGCTGATGATGCTCCTCACTTGAGCATGCAGGTACACTTATGTGGCTGTTGCATATGTTGCAGGCACTTATCTGTCTTTTCTTTTTGGTCTCTACTTGTATGTATGTACATGTGAATGCTTATTGTGCTTTGGTAGGCCTTTTGACATAAATCTTTATCAGTGATGGATGATGCACACTTCCCAATCCCTGTTTTTTCTAATTTCGAAATGAATTTTAACATTTCCTGATGCTTGTAAACGGTAATTTGATCATAGCATAGGATTTTGATCTCTTCTTAGGAGTTTTGTTATACCTTCTATTTACCTGTTAGAACCTTCATTTAGTACCTAACCAAGATAGGCAAGGTTTATGGGTGTGTTAATGATATTGTACATATGCTTTGTATATTTGGGTTTGGATCACTTGTATGTGTGATTCCCATTGTAAGTGAATATGACTTGCACTTTCAGGAACATATGGGTTTGAGGAGCTCTCTCACACTGGAATTTTATAAGAAGGCTTATGAACACATCGTTGAGCAATATCCTTACTGGAATCGCTCATTAGGAAGAGACCATATTTGGGTATGTTGTAAATACAAAAATCATGTATTGTCAGTGTGGAGAAAGCTGGAGAAAGCGAATACAGTTTGTCTTTTGCTTGTGATTAAAGTACTATTCAGTGCAAGCTAATGAAGTCACTTTTATATCTGAAGGCAGTTTTTTTCCTGGGATGAAGGTGCTTGCTATGCCCCCAAGGAGATATGGAGTAGCATGATGTTGGTTCACTGGGGTAACACAAACTCAAAGCATAACCATTCAACAACAGCCTATAGGTTTGACAACTGGGATAGCATTCCTTCCAGTCGAAGAGGCAGCCACCCATGCTTCGAACCTGAGAAAGACCTTGTGCTTCCTGCTTGGAAACGCCCTGATGGTATTGCATTAAGTGCAAATCTTTGGGCAAGGTACAAATTTCAATGAAAGAATTGTCTCATCTTTCTTGCCCCAGTTGTTTGGACTGATTTAACAATGCAGACATTTGGAATTTTCCCTTTATTCAAGTGAAAATGAGCACTTCAATGATTCATTTACAGGCCCCGAGAGAAGCGAAAGACACTGTTCTATTTCAATGGGAATCTAGGACCAGCTTACCCAAACGGAAGGCCAGAAGCTTCGTAAGTTTACTGGAGAGTTGTTTGAATGCTTTCAAATTGGCCAACTGGTCTTAAATGTTATGAAGCCAACCTGTCCAGAGAGTAAAAAAATGGAAATTTTGTTCTTTTCTCCCTTAAAATACTGCATTTGGAAAGATGGAGTCCAAAGCAATGGTCTTCTTGTCTTTGACACTTGTACTAGAGGAACTGTTGTGTAAACCACTATAATTAGCCTACTTATCAATTAATTCAAAATAAACACTAAAACGGTGATGGTAGAAGAAGGAAGTTACAAGGTTCATAATCAAACACCCTAAAATTCAATCAAACAAGAGGATCAAACCACAGTAGAGTTTCGACTAAATTTCCAACTCCAACCTTATAGGGGATTTTTGTAATGATGTTTGAGAGCCCCTCCTATTTGAAACTATTCCCAATGTGAGGAATGAGTGCCTACTTCCAACTCTAATTCACCTCCAGGGGATTCTTAAAGGGTTTAAAAATTGTTAATACACCCTTGAAGATAGTTTTAAACAGAGACTGAAACACTATGCCTTATTTGGGTTGCCAATTTCCGTGTTCCTGAATTAGGAGAGCAAGAACCAGTCTCTTTCCCCCCCACTTTCTGCTCTGTGTTTGACGAGCAAGCTTTGAGTGGTCTAGATGGTCATTGTCTTTGGCTGGTTGAATTTCCAGTTTTGCAAACGGTTACTAAAGTACATATTTTCAGAAGATAGTAAATATAATAGTGATATGTGTGTGTGCAGGTATAGCATGGGTATCAGACAGAAAATAGCAGAAGAGTTTGGATCAAGTCCTGACAAGAAAGGAAAGCTTGGGAAACAGCACGCAGAAGATGTGATTGTAGCACCACTACGCTCTGAACGTTATCATGAGGATTTAGCCAGTTCTGTTTTCTGTGGGGTATTTCCTGGAGATGGTTGGAGCGGTCGAATGGAAGATAGCATTCTGCAAGGCTGCATTCCTGTGGTCATCCAGGTATTGCGGTTCTGCATCTTGCTTTTCCATCAATTTGGTAGTTACGTAACAGCTACATCTAGTAATGAGTTTGATTTCGTTTGTCACTGATAGTCTGAGTTCCAAAAGGCTCAAACAAGATATTAAATTAGAAATATGGATGGCCTTATTAAAGTATTTTTTTTGCTTTTACATGTGTAGGATGGGATTTTCCTGCCTTATGAGAATGTGCTCAACTATGAGAGCTTTGCTGTTCGGATAAGTGAAGATGAAATTCCAAATTTGATAAAGATACTCCGGGTAATTTCATTCAAGTATTTAGATTTGAAATTGAGACTGGGAAACAATAAAGAGAAAGTTGGCAGTTAAGTTGACTAATGGGTTCCCTCTTGCTTCCTTTAGGGATTCAATGAAACAAAAATAGAATACATGCTGGCCAATGTACGGAAAATATGGCTGAGGTTCTTATATCGTGATTCTATTATGCTCGAAGCTGAGAGGCAAAAAACTGTTTTTGGCCGTGTTGAGGATTGGGCAGTTGAGTTCTTGCGATTAATTGAAGATGATGTTTTTGCCACGTTTATACAGGTATACTTGGATCCTATTACAAATACGAACATGACTTGTATGTAATTTAGGACATTTAGAAACTTGAGTTTTGCAACATAATCAAATATATTTCCTGTACACATGCATCTGTGTGTGTTTGACTGTCTCTATCTGAACCTGCTGACCTGTTTTTCTTGTCTTAACAAGGTTCTGCATTACAAGTTACATAATGATCCTTGGAGACGACATATTCATGTAGAAAAAGACTTTGGGTTACCTAGAGAATGTTTGATAGGAACCGACTGAAGGGATTTGTTCATTTTTAAGAGACTGCTGCAGCTGGAGGGTTCAAAGAAAGAAGTACCTCAAAAGCCTGGACAGATGGGAGCAGCCAGCTGGACGGTGTCTACAAGCCAAGTTCTCTGATTGGAATTCCAATCTAAAACCAATTTCCAACCAGAGTCCAGCACCTTCTAAATTTTTTCTCCTTCTTCTTCGTTTTTGGAGTAAAAGTATTCATGCCAGATTCATATATGCATTCTTGTTCTGGCTCACTATATTCAGGAAACAACGAATAAGACAAAAAATCAATAATTGTTTTGCTCATTTCTTGTTTGTATTGACATTTTATGGAAGAAAAATTGTGAAGTGGTTGAAGAAATGCTACAGTTAATTTTGATATCTACGGTGTTATCAGACAAGTATCTTATCTTTTCTTGGGACCTCAAGTTTCCCCTATCCCTTCTGGATTTCTTTTGACCGTATTTTTATTTTGAAGAAATTTAAATATAGTGATCTAATGATCTTGTTGGCGCGACAACAATGCGGTTTTTTTTTTAAATAAAAATTTCCTTTTTAGATTTGTCGTTACATTAGTGAAATGCATAAAAAATATATAAAAGTGAATATATATAGAATTTTTGATAAACAATATATTCATTTATCGTGTCAACCAACGGTACGAGAGTAATGAAAGAGAAATATTTAGTTACAAAAATATGTTATAATAATAAATCTACAAACTGACATGTCTTATATATACCCTCAAAAGGTGAGCAAGATGAATAGATATATTTTCATCCAATATCTGCTTAAATTATTTTATTCTATTGAATATATTCAATAACAGCTTATTTATTTTCCAAACAAATTTAGTTTTTTTCACAAATTATTTAATTTAGACTAAATTACTTATATTATGCATTATAACTTTATCTTTATATTTTGACAAATAAGTTTTGTATATATCTTCATAATCATAAGGATTTAAATAGCATACCTAGAATTAGGAATTTTTCTTTGATATTTTTATGTAATTGAAATAATTGATTATAAATATAAAAATAACTAGCAAATATGAAGTTATTTGTATTATATACTCAATCAGTCATAGCAGTACTATAAATAGTTACAGTTTTATTTATAATTTTATATAAAATACTTATTTTATCAGTTTTTTTTTAAAGTTAAATTTTATAATTATTAAACTGATTAATATATAAATAAATTTTTATATTATTATTTTATTTTTATTCTACTGACATATGTATCAGCGAGAAATAACCATCCAATAAATATAATTTTTCCTGCATTAATTATCGAACTCACTCTTGGGAGTCGCTTTCTCTCTCGTGTCTCCCTTTCTTTGCCTCTCTGCGCTGATCACCATGAACTTCTCTTCTCTCGTACTCGATTCCAACCCCGTCACGGGCCCACAAACGGCGTTAATGGGGGTACACCACAGGCCTATTCCCGCTCGCCGACCAAGCGTCGTCTACTGTTCTTCCCCGGTGGCCTCAGCGTCTCTACGCATGGCCGAGTCGACGACCCCCCAGGGACCACAGAGCCGCATAGGGTCGCTGAGTCAGGTATCCGGCGTCTTGGGTTCCCAGTGGGGCGACGAAGGCAAAGGTAAACTCGTCGACATCTTGGCCCAGCACTTCGACGTCGTTGCTCGTTGTCAGGTACACTCGCACATATACGTGGTTACATATGCATATGCACATATCCGTGTATATTAGTAAGGGTTTCTATACTGGATTTGGTGATCGAATAATGACTGAATACACCCAAATGTTGTGGCGCTAGAAAAATGAAAATTGCGTATGCGATTATTTAGCGTAAAGGTTCAAACTATTTCCTCTGCACAATGATTGGCCAAAGAGTTTATCACTGAGCCGTTCAGCTTAGAGATGGACCAAACAGAGAGAAGATTTGTTGCAGTGGTGGCTAATCACCCAAATAAGTCTGAATGTACTATCAGTCTTTAAGATGATCTTCGAAGGGTTTTGAATCAATTTTTTGAACCCTCTTCGCCGATGAAAATTCTGCTCGATGCTCAGCAAATTGCTCCAACCTATTTACTTCATATGTTGGGACCCAACTTCTATATTTGACCGTATCGAGCATAGATAACCGAATTTACCTAAGCAGAGCGCACGATGCTGCTTACAGGAACTACCAAGCATTTGTTGAGGTTATTTTTTTTCAATTATATATATATATATTTATATATGTTATGTTTGCTTTCTTACGTTACTGATGATGTTCGACGGAACATACCCTACTAACCATTTCAGTTGGTTCAAAGTCACTTATTAAGTAATCAAGTTAGTCAGTATTATATGGTATTTTTGAGTTTTTTCTTTTGGGACACCCTGCTTCAAATAATTCACATGCTTCTAATCGAGGTTTAATTGGCTGGCCAAAATTTGGTGGTTTCATCCAGTTTACGTTTAAATTTAATTGCTATTGTTTTGGGCCCGAAACCTTTTAGCAAATTTTATTTTTTATTTTTTAATTTTTAATTTTTAATTTTTTATGTTAGGGTGGAGCTAATGCAGGACATACTATCTACAATGCAAAGGGAACGAAGTTTTCCCTTCACCTGGTCCCCTCAGGTATCCTTAATGAGGAGACTCTTTGTGTTATTGGGAATGGAGTTGTGGTGCATCTACCAGGACTGTTTAAAGAAATTGATGGCCTGGAATCGAATGGGGTTCCCTGTGAGGGAAGGATAATGGTTTCTGATCGTGCTCACCTGTTACTCGACTTCCATCAAGTGGTGGATGGGCTTAGAGAGTCTGAGCTTGCTAAATCTTTTATTGGTACAACTAAGAGAGGCAATGGACCATGTTACTCAAACAAGGTTATTCGGAATGGCATTAGAGTAAGTGACCTGAGGCACATGGACACGTTTCCTGAAAAGCTTGATCTGTTATTGTCAGATGCAGCTGCAAGATTCCAAGGTTTTAACTATGGCCCGGAAACTCTTAGGGAAGAGGTTGAAAGATACAAGAGATTTGCTGAGAGATTGGAGCCCTTCATTGCTGATACCGTGCATGTCATGAATGAAGCAATCACAGAGAAGAAGAAGATTTTAGTTGAAGGTGGTCAGGCAACCATGCTAGATATTGACTTTGGAACTTATCCTTTTGTGACTTCTTCCAGCCCATCTGCTGGTGGGATTTGCACTGGTCTTGGCATTGCTCCAAGAGCAGTAGGTGATCTAATTGGAGTGGTGAGTAGCTAATTTACTTCTGGTTGCTATCCATACTTGGGGATTATTTCCTCTTTTCCTTGCAAGTGGAGTCGTAAATGTTCTTAGGTTGTGTTCAACTCTGAATTTTTATATGAATCTCGTGGAAACACTCTTCTATATAGTATTGCGCATGAAATAGATAAAGGAAAAAGAAAAAATTTGACATGGCAGATTGAGGTTCCTAACTTGAACTTGTGCAGGTAAAAGCCTACACTACAAGAGTTGGTTCTGGCCCTTTCCCTACTGAAATCTTGGGTCAAGGGGGTGACCTACTCAGGTTTGCGGGTCAGGAGTTTGGCACTACTACAGGTCGGCCACGACGTTGTGGTTGGCTTGATTTAGTAGCTCTGAAATACTGTTGCCAGATCAATGGCTTCTCATCTCTAAATCTCACCAAACTCGATGTTTTGTCGGATCTTCCTGAAATTCAGTTGGGGATTGCATATAAACACATCGATGGCACACCGATTAAATCATTCCCTGGAGATCTTCATCTTCTTGAGCAATTGAAGGCAAGTTCCCCACTCCAGCCCACCTTTTTGAATTTTAAGGTTTGGGATATGTTTAGGTACTTGGTTATAAGAGCCATCCTTTTGGTCCTCAATACTACGTTGAAAGTGTATAGAGATAAGACAGTCAAGGATACTAGGCCTCGTGAGGGAAGGTATTTTGTTTTTATTTTGTCATCTTACACCATTCAGACCACCCTGCCCTCACCTCCTCAAGGCCTAAAAGCATTGTTTAGGACACAGAAAAAGGCGGATATTTGTGTCTTCTTAAATCGTGCTAACTGATATTTGATTGCCTGACTTCTCTAAAATAATTCATCTACTCTTTGGTTGTTTCTGAATTTATGGGGACTCTTCATGAGTTGTGTTATTTTGTGTAGGTGGAATATGAAGTATTGCCTGGATGGAAGAGTGATATTTCTTCTATCAGAAACTACGCTGACCTCCCATTGGCTGCACGTAAATATGTAGAAAGGATAGAAGAACTTGTTGGTTTACCCATCCATTACATTGGTGTTGGACCTGGACGCAATGCCCTCATAATAAAATAATTTGACGACTATTCCCTCTTAGATGCTCGAGGGGATTCCCGTTGCTCTTAAGAGGTGAGGACGATGCTAGACAACAAATTTACGTTTTTGTACTGGAGACATGGGGATGCAACGCAGGCAATGTGGCATTTGACGGGACGAATATGTACGTATTCATTGTCAGTGGAAGGTCATTTCTCTTTTTTTGTCTTTTTTTCTGATGTCGGCGAACCTCTCCAAGGCAGGGCCTTTCGGACCCACACTTGCAGAGTAAATCCTAGTTCTATGCACCGCACTCTTAGGAGTTTCCCTATACGGAACTAGTTACGCTTGCATTTCACAGGGGGTGTGCCCAAATGATTGTTTGCACCAATGAAGTGTTGAACCTTGAATTTTGAAGGGAGTGATACCCCAAGACCAAGATCTTCACCACTTGGACCAACCTCTTGGGGTTAGAGGAAGGTCATTTCTAATAGAAAAATTCTACTTATCATCCTTACACCTACACTTATTTTAAATTTTTTTTCCTTAACAAATGTGATGGATGGATGATGATTAAAAGAACTCAATTAGTCTAGTAGGAATAAAAAATTTTAAAAAAATTAAAACATGTGTGGTGCAGGAGGCTTTGTAACAAAACCCGACCTCAAGTTTGTTATTATATTGATGATTTTTTTATATTTTTTGGATAACTGAAGGGTAATGCTACTATGCCTCTAATTTATACCATTTATTTTGCTTCTGATGTGACATTATAGTATGGTGCTGCATGGCTTATTAAAAAAATTTAAAAATTTATATATTCAAAACAAAATGGTTCTAAAAAACACAAAAAGGAGACTAAAATTTTTGTTTTCTATTTTTTTTATGTATTTTAAAAAAAAAATTCAATAGACCCAAGGGATATAGTGAGCTGTATAAATTATCCAGGGGCATACTCCCGATACTGTACAAAATACCAGATCCTTTAAGATAATACCAAGCACAATATCCAGGGGCATACTTCCGACACTGTACAAAATATCAGATCCTGTCTGTCGTTACCTCACAAATCATATACAAAAATTCTCAACAAAAGCCAATCAATCAACAGGAAAGCTTCACAAGGGTCTCCGACGCCATGTCCTTGTCATGATATTACAGAGTAAACCGAAACGTGTTATACAACCTGCCAAGGTAAGATTGATTCGCCCCCAAAAGAGTCGATCTGGGTTACATGAATTTGTGAGACCGTGAGTTGGGTTTTGTTCGACACTCAACAGTGCAAAAGAGTTTATCCGGGACACATCACACCTCTCACTAACCCTCTTTGAAGTTAAGGAAATCTAAGAGCGCTCTCAATAGAATATGTATATGTAAAAAAAAGTCCATTTTAACTATTACGGACCAAAAGTTGGTTGTAATGGATTATATAAAATCAAAAAGCTTGACTTTTAGTTACAATATTTGTAAAAGTAAAGTCAAATTTGATATGAACTGTTCAATGACCAAATTTTTAGTTTATTAATTTTTTGGTAACACTCTCTCTCTTCCCTCAACATTTTCTCAGAAAACTCTAAGTTTCTTTGGCTTTTACTGCAGTAATTAATGTCAACAAGAGTTATTAGTATCATATTAAATTTATTCTTTGGCATTTATATTGAATTTTAGATAAATTTAATTAGACATTTGTGGTTATTAATATTAAATGACCATTAAAAATATGATTTTTTAACCAATAATTTAATTAGAATATAATTACTAATTAACATATAATTAATAAAATGGTAAAATATGATATAAATAAATATATTAAATTAATATTATTTTATTATTATATAAAGAATAAATAGATAATTCAATACGTGGACTTGTGTGAATAGAATAGCCAAAAGTTAAATTCATCTCATATTCATCAAAAGTGTCCTTTAATTTTAACTAATCCATTGATGATGCTCTTACCATAGAAAAGATAATTCTATACTTCTTCTACCTGAAGACCCCGTTTCAAGTTGCTACTATTGATTGACCTGTACAGTTTTCTGGAATCTCGGCTGATAGGCGCATCGTGTTGATGAGTGTATTTCATGCATGGTATATGGATTGTGTCGACAGTAAAACTATGTAAAACATGACTGCTTAAATATTTTCACGGAAATGCTTGATCTTCCTTATTAGAGAATGGGTCACGGTAAGGGGTGTTGATCATCTACCTTCATTATTATGAGGGAATTGTCAAAAGTCGATGGGAATGTTTCACTATACAGCTTCACATTCTCAATATGACAGAATTTGACCTATTTTTTATTTCAAATGTGTCATGCAAGAATGTCTACATCTTATTATTTTGAGTTTTTGCCTCTAAATTCATGTTTGTTGCTAACTGTTTTATGCCATGATTTTCCACTTTAAATAGATTCAAGCACATATCTAAACCTCGAATATTCATAGGGCAATTTCCATTGGAATCATGACGTCTATGCGTGAGTCTTTGTCCATTGACAATTGTTTTGTTAATCCTCCTAGAAATGATATCTTAGTGTATGACAAATACGATGTTTCAATTAGCATATAGATCTTCTGATTATCATTTACTAGAATCCCAGATGTTGAAAGCCCAGGAGAAGAATAAAACTTTTCTTTAATCAGTTTGTAACATGTTTCCTGTAAGTTTCCCTCAGTTGAGTAGGAAATGAGCACAAACATGCAGAGTTGCAAAGAAGACCCTATCTCGATCAGTTCGCATTAACCATTAAGCATAAAACCAAGTTCAATTTCGTTTTCAATGCCACTACAAGTTGAACAGAAAATTTCTCGCAGCCTCTGCTAAAATCACTACTATAATAGTCTTCTGTCTCTATCTCTCTCTCAAAAACACGCACATATGGTCAAAGTGAACTGATTTCTACCAAGACATGGAAAAGTAGCTTTTGAGCCAAACTGACTATGGCCTAGCTTAAGCGATTTTTAGTTTACCTTATTTAACTAATTTTCAAGTCCACTAAAGCTAAACTCTATTTCTTCCAAAACCAGTTGATCTTCTCAGAAATTCCAAATGGTTGTAGGTAAACTGAGCTCTTCACTTAAGTCATAACTCTGGTGGTAACTGGCTTCTGCTCCTTGATCTGTAAACCCATGCATCTCGGTTAGTGTATCCCAGTTGAAACTCTCGTCAGCAAAGTTTCCAAGTCGGTCACCACATTCTGTCAAAGGAGCTTCTGGCGTCGCAAAGTTTACTGTGGTATCAGTTGATTTCGTCTGTCTCTCTTCTTTCAATATGCCTAGCTGCTGAAGAAACTCGTGGAGATCAATCTGTGGTTTCTCCTCACAAGATGAAATTTCAGCATCTTTCTCCTTCACTGCTGGACTTTCTTCTTGGGTTTTGTCACTCATGGTCTGGAATTCAGCTTTTGAATCGCACGAGGATGAACTACAAGAAGGGGTTTGGCTTTGAACCCCATTTTGCTTAAGTTCTTGGAGCCTCTGATGAATGACATGAACATTAGGCTGGGCAGTTATATTGAGCAATCCACTAGAAGGAAACGTGGGAATGAAATTCTTGGAAGGAAACCATTTGAACTTGTGGGAATTAACCATAGAATTGGGGTTTGGCTGAAGGTGGGGAAGATTGAGATAAGCATCTGGTCCATACAATCTTCTTGCAGCCTCATCATAAGCCATGGCAGCCTCTTCGGCTGTGGCAAAAGAGCCTAACCAGAGTCTAGTTCTCTTCTTAGGCTCTCTTATTTCAGCAACCCATTTTCCCCATGTTCTTTGTCGAACGCCCCGGTACTCGCACGAGGCATTCAGAGGGCCACCTTTGCCTCTTGTTGGACCTTTCCTCCATGGCTTTAATGGAGATCTGCCACCCTCCATGGCTTGTTTTGGGGTGTCTGTGAAAGCTAAGTGAGTAGGAAGTGATAGTACGTGTTGGGACTGCGGACTATGGATTGAAAGGCGCGGGATATGTAGGGAGTGAGAGTGCAGCTTGGTTTAAAACTTTAAATGCGTTCACGTTTGAAACTATTCTAGCCCATGTGACTCTGTGACCGTTAACAAGCGTATAGATGGATCTATGCATGTTCTTACTCATGATCCATGCATGGTTTTATTCTTCATTTTTCTTGATAATGAATTTACATTTAAATTTCTACTTTTCAACAAAATTATAAAAGCCACATTCTAAAAGTCACAAAATCATTTGGGTTGCATTTCATATCATTACCATTTCAAAGAAAAAATCGATTAGAGTTTTACAGTCAAAATACATCTCTATCTCCCTTGATTGTTAAAAACTCCCATTTGTAATAATCCAACTCCACATATCTGATAACAGCAAATGAATAGATTAGGTTGGAGGGAAACTTTGTACTTGTGATCCCATGTACGAGCAGAGCATTCGAAGGTGTTTTAAGATTTATCTGTTACCAACGACTGATTTTTGTTTTGGTTCTCCTCATAGGTGGGACTCGTAAGAGTGCATTAAATGTTGAGGTGGTGACTGGAATATTTTGCAAGACTGCTTTTGAACCATCAAGTGTGTGTAAAAAAGGAAGTGAGTGCTTTGAATGAAGTGTGACTATCTTTTCCTTGGATTCTATGGGCGTTGGTTGTCCATAAATATAGTTGAAGTTGAGTATGATTTTCAAAAAGAGCCCCCCACCTCACTAACATTTTACATTTTCACGAGCTTTATTTCACATGTTTTCCTGCCATTCACAACCTGAAACCCGGGACTGCCTTCAATTTCATCCCATGCTTGCCTTCCTCTCTCTCTCTCTCTCTCTCACACACACACACACACACCAAATGGAAGTACCCCAAGACACTAAACCCTGCCAATACCACATTCTTGTCATTTATAAGTCATGATAGTCATGCAAATATTGCAGCTACGTTAGGGAAAAGGCTCCTTATCATGAGCGCTCCTCCATTTTAGGTTAAAATGCAACACAGGGAATGCAAGAACATTACAATCTTATTGATATGTGTGTACAGGGATCCAAAGAATATATGAATATCAATCTTCTCTGTCTCTTGAAGTTGAAGACAAATACTGCTCTCCATACAGAATGAACCTTTTCTCTGGTTCGGGGATGATGACATGAGAATGCTCCACGGAGGATTGGCATTTTCCTTGCGGTATTTTCAAAGTACATCTGCCTGAAAAATCCAATTTCTTTACCATTTTGTATGCCCTGAATATAGAAAAACCAGAAGCCATTGATACAGATCCAGCAGGCTTTACCAACGAACTGGATGGGAATGGTGTGAGTATTAGGAGGATCCTGTTCTGAAGTTCAAAACCACAGAGCAA
The DNA here is from genome assembly GCA_011037825.1 of Carya cathayensis. Classification (NCBI taxonomy): domain Eukaryota; kingdom Viridiplantae; phylum Streptophyta; class Magnoliopsida; order Fagales; family Juglandaceae; genus Carya; species Carya cathayensis. The sequence continues at coordinate 841,789 of QGSO01000255.1, read as the reverse complement.
ACATGATATTAACTACATTTCAGGGTTGTTACATGAAGGTTTGTATCTTGTAAATAGATCAAATCGGTTGTTAATAAAAAGTGAAATTAATATTCTAAATGTCAGCATTCACAATTGGTTGGTAGAAACTTTGATCAAAGACTATTTTAAATAAATTAAAAGAAAGAAAAAAAAAAAAAACTATCTTCCCTCCTCTGTTTCTTTCTCTGTTCCATTGCTTTAGACTTGTCCTTCTTTAACCACAAGTAAAGGACTCCTCTCTCTGTCTCTAACTCTCTTCTTTAGCTCGCCTAAAACCCCATCCTGTTCTTTTGCTTTGGTCCCTTTCTTCCAACTCCTTCTCCTCCCCAGTTTCTTCAATTCCGAACAGAATTCTGTGATCTGATTCAGAATTTCCCGTCCGCCCAGCAAATTACGCGCCGAGAATGTACTCCTCATCTGCGGTTTCCGGTCATGCTTTGACGAATTCTCTGACAACTCAACCGATTTCTTCTCGTTCTCTGTGCTTGGTTTCCTTGTTGCTTTCTCTGATCTGGTCCTCCCATTAGGAATGGGAGCAGAAACGTTTGGATTCCTGTTTTCGCCGTCTTCAATAGAACTCTGTGAATAATATGATCCTTTCGTTTTCAAAGACTTTGAATCGGGAAAGTTTGTAGATGAAGATGAATTTATTTCCTTTTCTTTTAGCTTCATATTTCTGCTAAAAAGTAAACCCAGTAAAGAGAGTTAGCTTACTTAAATATGTGCAAAAAATTTGTTAATTATTTGTGCTTGAAATAGCGAGACTCAAATTCTCATTACTGTACTGCATATTATTGAAAACCAGACGGTGGATTTGAATGATACCTGCGATTCCTATCCCCGAAAGGAAGGATTTCCGAAATGGAAGCTGTTCTTAGAAGCTTAACCTGAAAATACAAAATATCCACGCTTTTGCTTGAGATGTTTATCTTACAAAACAGAAGAATCATACTAGCAAAAACGCATCGATTGTAACCTTCGAAAGGAGCACTGGCTTCAGAAAATCTTCATTATTCTTCTGATGCTTGCATTCTGCAATGCCCGAGGCGAAAATTAATAAATATAGAACCCCAGAAAACATGGGTTTCGACGTTTTTATTTTTATTTTTATAATTTCCATTTTGGTATTTCCTTTTCGTTTAAAGGTAACAAACTTGGAGTAAAGGAATACTGGGCTTTACCTGGAGTGCAGAACCAGGGCTCATCGTGAAAGGGCTGGTCCGGGGCAGAGAGATCAACCCATTGAGGTGCATCGTAGTTCTCGTACGTGTCATCTTCGATGAATAGCGATTCTACGTTGTTCCAATCGATGTTTTCTGGTTCCATACCTTCAGAAAATCTACAAAAACGAAAATGGGAGGGAATTAGAGTAGTTGAAGATGAAAAGTGAGAATTGAATTGTGTGCAGGGATATTTAGTAGCAGAGAAGCTTGAGGAAGCTTTGCTCCGATCCTGAATCTCCGAACCGCTTTTGACCGTGTAAATGTAGAAATTTGGGCCAAGAAAATGAGGGAGAGAAATTGTGATGAAATTGAAGAAAGAGAGCTGTTCGAGTTTGGAGCAGCTGACGAGGTTTTGTAACGCCAGAGACGCATAAAGCAAGTAGGGTTTTTTTATTTAAACATTTTCGACCGTTGGAGCAGCTGACGAGGTTTTGTTAGCGGAGTGTGAAATTCTTAAGAAATTAAATACACAGGACTCCAACTTTTATAATTTTTGCAAAATTAATACTTAATCTTAAGAAATTCTTAATTAGATTAGCTTCGTAAATTTTTTGTTAGAAAATTAACGCGATGCCATTTGTTAATTATGCCGTTATTTTTTTTAATAAGAAATTAATAGAGTTACTTAGTTATCAATTTTTTTAAAATTGAAGTATTAATTTTATAAAAATTAAAAACTTTAATCTCGAATTACAAAAAAATGAATTAAGAGAATTAATGCGAAAATAATTAAAAGTTTGAGTTTTGTGAGGATTTGTGAAAATAATATAACTCAAGTTTCGCAATAAATCAATGCCTTTTTTTTTTTTTTTTTTAATACAAGGGAATGAGGGGTTTGAACTCAAGTTTTTTATTTAGATAATCGAGTCATATACCGTTGACCCATTAGACTCTTAGCCAAGTCATTGTCTTGTTGTATGCAAAGCTCGTTAATAGAGGAATAGGGTGGCTAAATATAGACCTTAGTAAGAATCCTTGGAAAATTTTGAAATATGAGACCTCTTTTATTTTAATAACATAATAATATAACACAATTAAAATGTTGAATTTAAAATGTTTATTTCTTTTATTTAGAAAACTGGTTTTCTGCATTTGAAGATCAAAATTACTTATCAAATTCTATATTATATCAACTTATATCATCAACATTTGTTTAGAAATATAATTCGATATTTTCTTAGAAACTCACTTTCTTTACTTTTATTTAATAGTTATTATATTTTCAAGTCAGTGTGTAGAGGATACCATTTGCATCACTTTAATTTTAAGATTTAATTTGTAAAATCCAAAACTTAAAATTTATCTTCTAAATTAAATTATGTTAAGTAAACAGTGTATAGTATAGAAATCTTATAATAACAATAATCTTTAAGAGTTATGTTGTCAGTCCCTTTTTTGAATAGTTAAGCCATTCTCAAACACTCAATGGCAACAAATAAAAAGTTGATACATCAGCAATACTCATCTAAATTCCATGAGCTACATTACAGCTGAGCAAAATCAAATAGAAGTGATCGACTGGAAAATTTCTTTTGAAGCGAAGCTTAAACCACTCTTGAGTCCCGACTACCCACACCACTGCACCTCACTTGCACTCTACACCGCCACACCCCACTTGCACTCCACATTGCCACACCTCCTCAGCTTGTTGCAACTCGGTGAACCTCTCCAGCCCGTCGCACCCTTCAGCCCGTTGTAGCCCTTCATTTAGTAGCAACCCTTAAAAGTGTAGCCAAGTCCCGAAATAATTGCAAGGTAACAAGCATATACTGTCCAAGATCATACATTATAGCTTTGCCCACAAGATCACTACAGAAAACAAAGTCTCCAAGGCCAAGTTTAATACCTCTACTCATCACCTTTGCATTATCCCTCCTAGTCCACTCTCTATTGTTCCCCACCCCCATCATCTCAACTAGTGGAGACATCTCCTCATCAACAATCTCAGACTCTGGATCCCGAGCTCAATCAGAAGCAACAACCACAATTGAATACTCTAAAGATCCATTACTCGACGAATGCCTTTCTTGGCGAATGGCCTACCAACAGGGAACTCTCCCTTTGATCTCTGTTGATGTCAACATCCTTATTTGGAAAAATCCCAACCTCAATAGCACACCCACGATTGCAAAATTGAAAAGTAGCAAGAAGCAAGTGATAGAGTCGACAGGTATGGAGAAATGCTGGATTATGTAGAGGAAGATGGAGCCACCCATGGTAGCGAGCACGAAAAAGGTGGAGAAACGCATTTAGTTCTTTAAGAAATTGGTAAAGTTGTAGTATTAGAGGAGGGGGAGGAATGTGATGATGGTGATGAGGATGACGAAGACCAAGGCGTTTAAGAGAGTGCCTTCCAACTTTTGTGAGACAGAGTCGGAAGGGCTCTCAAGGTAGATGAGGTTGGTAGCGATGCAGATGGAAAGAGAGAGAGAGAGAGAGAGAGTAAACAAGGAGGACTACCAAGAACATGCAGATTGAGATGGGGACCATGACAGATGATCTCGACATCGATTAATTCTATGATGCTCGACTCCATCTCGTTTGGTTGGGGATTTCATCGACCGGTCGTGGATGAGAACATCCACTACTTTAGGCACAAAATCGAGCTACTAGAGGACGAGACAATTCTCTACAATGTGGCAATATGGTTGGAAAATGAAGTGTCTACATGACACATTCCCATTGGAGGCCCTTTTTTTGGAGAGAAAGATTACGCCTGCGGGAAATTATTCTCTTATTCTATTTAATAGACTTTTTCTTTGTCACTTTGTATTAAGTGTCATTTTGAAGATTATATATATACACACACACACATATTCAATTTCTTATCGTTGTCCTCTTCGTTGAACAACATCATACATAATAACGAAAATAAGAGAAATTTTACAAGAAAATCTTGCACCATACACTTCTATCCAATTAATATGTGTTTGTAATTTTTGTCATTCCATTTTAATACTTGAATATGTGTGTGTTTAAATAGAATGATAAACATGACAAATCACATGTCAATTAAGTGGATATATGTATTGGTGTAAGACTTCCTTTTAGTATTTCTTTGAAAATAATTAAGAGGTCCTACACGGTCAGTTCCCGTTGTTGTAAAATTGTAGGAAAATACCAAGAAGAAGAATCTTAAAGATTAACTCCATTATGCATACCATTTATCATGTTGAGTTTGGCTTGATTTCCTGCTGAGAATGTATTGTTTGGGGCTTGGCTCGACAGTCCGCTCTCTTCCAGAGAGTTTCGCTCGACTCCGCTCGACTGTCCGCTCGAGCGAACTCTTCCAGAGAGTTCTGCTTTACTTCCGCTCGAGCGAACTCTTCCAGAGAGTTCCGCTCGACTCTGCTCGACTTTTCGCTCGAGCGAACTCTTCCAGAGAGTTCTGCTTGACTGTCCGCTCGAGCGAATTCATCCAGAGAGTTTCGCTTGACCTCCGCTCGACTGTCCGCTCGAGCAAGAATGTAACCCTAACGTGCGCTCGACACTTCGCTTGACGTCCGCTCGAGCGAATGTTCAGAATTAGCGCCATGTGCTATAAATACATCATTTTCTCTTCATTTTGTGGTGTGTTCAGCAGCAAAGAAAGAGAGAGTTTTGAGAATCCTTTTGTATACAATTCTAAGAGTCCATTGAGTGTATTGAGGCTTTAGGATTGAGGATTTTGTGATCAATACTCTTGTATTCCATCTTTGTTCATAGTGAAATTTGTTGAAACCGACCCCGACAGTGTACGTAGGCTCACATTGAGCTGAACCACTTAAATCTTGGTGTTCTTTGTGTGCTTGTTGTTTATTTTGTTGCTTCCGCTATTATTTACTTCAACTTAGCCTTTGTTTATTCGGTCTATTCCCACAAACTGGTATCAGAGTGTCAAGCTCTTTGTAAAGTGTTGAGGAATGGCTATGGCAAAGTTTGAAGTGGAGAAATTCGATGGTCAAAACAGTTTTAGCTTATGGCGCATTAAGATGAAGGCTTTGTTACGACAACAAGGCTTGTCGAAAGTTTTGGAAGGGAAGGTATCCGAGAATTCTCCTGCACCGTCAAGAGAAGAAGATGAGAAGGCACATAGTGTCATTTTGTTGTCACTATCAGATGGAGTTTTGAGGGAGGTTGCCGATGAGGAGACCGCTTCCGGTCTTTGGTCCAAGCTTGAGAGCTTGTATATGAAAAAGTCGCCCACCAACCATTTGTATTTGAAGCAGCAACTATACACTCTCAAGATGAGGGAAGGTACTCCTATTTCCGATCATCTAGATGAATTTAATAAAACTATTATGGATTTAAGGAATATTGATATTAAGCTTGATGATGAAGATCAAGCATTAATTGTGTTGTGTTCGTTGCCGGTATCATTTGAAAATTTTGTGAACTCAATGTTGTATGGTAGAGATACCATCTCTTTGGTAGATGTAAAATCTGCTTTGAACTCTAAGGAGTTGAGAACAAAATTGGGTGTACAAGGCACGGATAATCCAGCCAGTGGTTTGTTTGTTAAGGGTTCATCTAGTAGGGGTAGATCATATGAGAAAAGTTCAGAGAAGAACATGGGTAAATCCAGGGGCAGTCCACAGTCGAAATTTAACAAGAAAAATGTTAAATGTCATTACTGCCATAAATTTGGTCATTATAAAAATGAGTGTTCTAAACTGAAAAACAGAGAGGAAGGCACTAGTTCCTCTAATGCTGTTAGCGTTGCTGATGAAAAGTCTAATGGCGTAGATATTGTTCTAGCAATTAGTGGCTCAAATAGTCGCTATGGTGACAAGTAGGTCATGGACTCAGCTTGTACATTTCATATGTGTTCCAAGAGGGACTGGTTCACTACCTGTGAGTCAGTCAACGGTGGCTCCGTTTTGATGGGAAATGATATGGCGTGTAAAATTGTTGGGATTGGTTCAGTTAGGATTAAGATGTTTGATGGGATTGTCAGGACATTGTCTAATGTTCGACACATTCCAGATTTGAAGAAAAATCTTATTTCTTTGGGCACTCTTGATTCTTTAGGTTTCCGGTACACCGGTGAAGATGGAGCCATTAAAGTCAGTAAGGGCTCCATGATTGTAATGAGAGGAGATATGACAGATGGTCTTTATTTCCTTCAGGGCAGTACATTGACAGGTACAGCTGCAGTGTCTGTTTCAGATAATCCAGACTCAGACAACACCCGTCTATGGCACATGCGTTTTGGGTCACATGAGTGAAAAGTGGATGTCTATCCTGAGTAAGCAGGATTTGTTATGCAATCAGAAGATAGAAAAACTTGAATTCTGTGAACATTGTGTGTTTGGAAAACAGTGCAGGGTTCAGTTTACTACAGGAGTTCACAGAACTAAAAGTACTGTGGACCATATTCATTCTGATCTTTGGGGTCCATCTTTAGTTCCATCAAAAGGTGGAGCCCAGTATTTGCTTACCTTTATTGATGATTACTCACGGAAGGTTTGGACTTATTTTCTGAAACATAAGAGCGATGTATTTGCTAACTTTAAACAATGGAAGGTTTTGATTGAAAATCAGACAGGCAAGAAGGTTAAGCGACTCCAAACCGACAATGGTATGGAATTTTGCGAAGGTGATTTTGATAAATTCTGCAAAAATGAAGGCATAGTGAGACACCGCACAGTGAGACATACTCCACAACAAAATGGAGTAGCTGAGCAGATGAATAGGACTCTCTTGGAGAGAGCCCGTAGTATGCTTTCAAATGCCGGCTTGTCTAAAGATTTTTGGGCTGAAGCAGTCAACACAGCTTGCTATTTGGTTAACCGCTCTCCAGCCACAGCTATTGGTTTAAAAACTCCAAATGAGGTATGGTCAGGTACTCACTCTGATTATTCAAATTTGAAAGTTTTTGGCTGTCCTGCATATTTCCATGTTAATGATGGAAAACTTGAGCCAAGGGCAAAGAAGGGCATATTCATTGGATATGCTAGTGGGGTGAAAGGATTCAAGTTATGGTGTACTGATTCCAAATCACCTAAGTTTGTAATTAGTAGGGATGAAGTATTTGATGAACAATCCATGCTTAATCCGAGGAAGGAGTTTACTGTGTCTACAGGTGAAGAGCAGAGTAATGGCAAGAAGGTGGAGTCACAGGTTGAGGCTTCAAAAGGGATGCCAGACGACACCCAAGATCATGTCACTTCAGATGAGCATGATCCTGATTTTGATGATGGCGCACAGGGTGAGCAAGATTACAGTATTGCTACTGGTAGACAAAGGAGGCAGATCAGGCCACCTCAAAGATATGCTCATGCAGATATGGTGATGTATGCACTTACTACAGCAGAGGACATAGATGGTCAAGAGCCTTCCAGTTATTCAGAAGCTGTCAAAAGTAAGGAGTGTGCACAATGGTGCGCAGCAATGACTGAGGAGATTGAGTCTCTTCACAAGAACCAAACTTGGATTTGGTTAAGTTGCCTAAGAAGACGAAGACTGTTGGTTGCAAATGGGTTTTCAAAAGGAAAGAGGGAATCCAAGGTGTTGCAGATGCAAGGTACAAGGCACGCTTGGTTGCAAAAGGCTACAGTCAGAGAGAAGGCATCGACTTCAACGAAATTTTCTCTCCAGTTGTGAAACACAGTTCGATTAGGGTGTTGCTTGCCATAGTGGTAGCACATGACTTAGAGCTTCAGCAACTTGATGTTAAAACAGCGTTCCTACATGGTGGCCTAGAGGAGATCATTTACATGCATCAGCTAGAGGGGTTCATTGTTCAAGGCAAAGAAGATCATGTGTGCAGATTGAAGAAGTCATTGTATGGCTTAAAACAGTCTCAAAGGCAATGGTATAAACGCTTTGACTCTTTTATGATAGATCATGGTTATGTGAGGAGTAGCCATGATTGTTGCATTTATTATAGGCAGTTATCTGATAGGTCTTTCATTTATTTGCTACTTTATGTTGATGATATGCTTATTGCTACTAAAAGCATATCTGACATTAGTTTGTTGAAAACTCAACTTAAAAATGAGTTTGAAATGAAAGACTTAGGCGCTGCAGAGAAGATTTTGGGGATGGAGATCCACAGAGATAGGAAAGCTGGAAAGTTGTATTTGTCTCAGGGAAAGTACATTGAGAAAGTTCTTCGGAGGTTTGGAATGTCTGATTCCAAACCAGTAAGTACACCACTTGCTACACATTTTAAACTTTCAGCATCCCTATCTCCTCAGACAGATGAGGAGGAACGCTTCATGGCTAGTGTTCCTTATTCCAGTGCAGTTGGCAGTATTATGTATGCAATGGTTTGTACTCGTCTAGATATTTCACAGGCAGTGAGTGTTGTTAGCAGGTACATGGCTAACCCGGGTAGAGCTCATTGGCGGGCCGTGAAATGGATACTCAGGTATTTGAAAGGTACTTTGAACCTTGGTTTAATATTTGATAGAGAAACTGACTACAATTCAAGGGTGGTTGGTTACGTTGATTCTGATTATGCTGGGGACTTGGATAAGAGAAGATCACTAACTGGGTATGTTTTCACTTTGTGTGGCTCTGCTATTAGTTGGAAAGCAACACTACAATCTATTGTTGCTTTATCAACTACAGAAGCAGAGTATATGGCAGCAGCTGAGGCTGTTAAGGAGGCCATTTGGTTGAAAGGTCTGATTAGTGATTTGGGATTACAGCAAGATTCAATTTTAGTGTTTTGTGACAGCCAGAGTGCAATACATTTGACCAAAAATCAAATGTATCATGAGAGGACAAAGCATATTGATGTCAGGTATCATTTCCTTCGGGAAGTTGTTACAGAGGGCGTGTTAGAAATTCAGAAGATTGCTACTACTGAGAATCCAGCAGATATGATGACAAAGCCAGTTCCAGTATACAAGTTCAAACTTTGCTTGGACTTGATTGGTGTTCGGGGTACATGATTCTCTTAGGGGATTTGGTGGAGGGGTTTTCGGTTTCTTGGTTAATGGTTTTTTGTTAAGGCTTGACGAAATTCAAGCCAAGGTAGAGATTTGTTGAGTTTGGCTTGATTTCCTGCTGAGAATGTATTGTTTGGGGCTTGGCTCGACAGTCCGCTCGAGCGAACTCTTCCAGAGAGTTCCGCTCGACTTCCGCTCGAGCGAATTCATCCAGAGAGTTCCGCTCGACCTCTGCTCGACTGTCCGCTCGAGCGAGAATGTAACCCTAACGTGCGCTCGACACTTCGCTCGACGTCCGCTCGAGCGAATGTTCAGAATTAGCACCATGTGCTATAAATACATTATTTTCTCTTCATTTTGTGGTGTGTTCAGCAGCCAAGAAAGAGAGTTTTGAGAATCCTTTTGTATACAATCCTAAGAGTCCATTGAGTGTATTGGGGCTTTAGGATTGAGGATTTTGTGATCAATACTCTTGTACTCCATCTTTGTTCATAGTGAAATTTGTTGAAACCAATCCCGACAGTGGACGTAGGCTCACATTGAGCTGAACCACTTAAATCTTGGTGTTCTTTGTGTGCTTGTTGTTTATTTTGTTGATTCCGCTATTATTTACTTCAACTTAGCCTTTATTTATTTGGTCCATTCCCAACATATCATGCGCTCTGTTTTTGTAGATGTACCAAAAATACAATCACTGGTATCATCGTGGTCATGTACATGTAATATATTCGGACCTTAATTAACTTAGACTGAGTCAGCAGGGAATAACCAGCCTAACATCAACTTGGTGTATGATGTGTGTATATATATATATATATATATATTTGCTGGGTTTGATTTTTGTTTTTGGCTGGGTTGAATCGTAGTGTATGGTTTTTTCTAGTAATTATCGAACAGCGAGGTACGTGGATATAAGAATAACATCGATGTGACCTCGTTGTTAACAATCCTAAGCCACAAAAAATAAAAATAAAAAAAATATTGGGAGTCATTATCCAAAAGCTCCAAACCGATAAAATGGGAAGATTGTCGTGGTAGCTGATCCATAATCGGGGTGGCGACATATTTGGAGAGACCATTAATACGGTAGGTGGGATTACTGCATAATTTCAGACTTCGACCTAAGAAGTTTGTGTCGTATTATTATAGAACCTTCTATACGAAACTCATTCAAAAACTACTTCTTCTAGACTTTGGATATTTTGTAAAGGAAAATTTTATACATCATATTATTATTCTACTTGCATCTCAATAAATAAGATATGACACATTTAATTATTATTATTGAATGATAATTTATTACTTATTTCTTTATCATCAAATTATGATAAATATGTCATATCATATATAGTGAGATACAAATTAAATGATTATGTTGTGTATGACATTACTTAGTTGCAAGACCTACTAGACGATTTAACTTGTGATAGGAGGCAATTTCTTTTATTGGACTTTGACTATGATAATGGGGCCTCTTAGAGCTACTAATAATTGTACAGATTCATATATAAATTCAAAGTTGAAAATAATCTAAAAACCATTAAACGACAATTAAATGGTATCAAATTTATGCATTTGATCTCTTTGAATGCTTTATGAGCCGAGGATGGAAAAACATGAAGTTGCTATGCCGACAGCCCATATGGGCTCCACTTTGATACAGTAGATTCGAGAGTTATCTCTGGTCCCATCCCACGATTAATGAAAGCTGTTCGGGTAGTTGAGTTTAGATGCAACCTCCTCGGACAAATCCATTAAAGAAAATAGTTGGCCAACAATGCATAACGAAAAAGATTAAAAATTTATTTCACGTTTAAATTAAGATATTTGTATACCATCTTTTTTGTAAGAATGAATAATGCTATTCTAATACTTTTGAACCATATGTTATTTACATGACATTCACATAATTTAAAAAGATTATATTTGATTTGAAAATTTATATTTGGAATAAAATTATGAGATATGGATTGTGTGTAGTGTAGAAACCACACTAATAGTCACTTCATGAATTATTAAAAAAGAATACATAAACAATCAAATTGAGGGAACAAACTTAAGCGGCATAATATCATTTTCTTACTCTTATAGTAAATGGATAAAGCAAAATGAAAATTTTGTGATATATTTTCCTCAAAATTAAATGGGAAGAATACAATCTATTATTCTGATTTGTAATCTCGTGGGAAACGCATGTTTCTTTTGATAGAATGTGATTTTCCTGCTTATTAAATAGTATGAGCTAGTTTGGATATTAATACGAGATGAGATGATTTTATATGAAAGTTAAAAATTGAATAAAATATCGTTAAAATATTATTTTTAATATTATTATTATTTTAAAATTTGAAAAAATTGAATTGTAATTTGAAAAAATAATTTTAAAAAATTATAATAATAAGATGAAACGAGATAAAAGACTTTTGGAATCAAACGAGCTATACATCTTCGAAAGCAGTAGACAATTATGCTCATCTCCTAGACATAATGAAACTAGACAAGAGGATTTAGAGCAATAGTAATGGGCTTAATAAAGTTCGGCCAAAATTTAATTAAGAATATCAAACTCAACAAATCTATCACCATTCTATTAAAATATTAATTTTGATAATTTTATTTATTTTAATTTTAATTATAATTTAAATATTTATTTGTTATTAAAAAAACGTTCATATTATTTCTACCGATAAAGCTTTTTAACCGTAATTTTTTTTATAATGGTTATATTTTTTCGATGCAAATTAGCTATGCAAAAGATAAATGTGTTTAAAAACTTGGAAGAACAAATTTTACCTAAAAAAGAAAATAAAAAGAAAAGAAAAGACAGTTTTTAAGTTTTACACGTCAAAATAAACATGCGTCAAGAAATAGGTGCAACTTGCGTGGACACAACTGGCATGATCTCAATGTCTACCTTCCAAACACACTTCTTTTTTATTTTATTATTCTAAATAAAAAAATAATATTTATAATTTTAAATATGTAAAAATCGAATAATCATTTTAAAATAATAAATAAATATCAAAATAATATTAAAAAAATTAATTATTAATAATAAATTTCATTATTTTATAAAATAATTATATTATACTTATATTACTTATTCGGAATACACTTGTTGAATTGCTTACGTGCCTCTCTTTCATTTCTTATCTAATGGCCAAATGCTCCGTGTGTACAAAGCATTAAAGGACACGCCCCCCGCATCAACTTTACTACAAATTCAACATGGTTTTCCCCGTTAATTAATAGTAATAAAACTCAAGCCTCTAGGTCGAGCATCAAGCAATCTTAAATTCTATCTTTTTCTTTTGTTTGAAGATTTTTTTTTTATTTTTAAAAATAATTATTGTTAGAGCAAATATATATTAAATATGGAATAAATAGCTATGGATTTCAACCGACCTGATGGAGATCTGCATATGGTTTATCAATTTTATCGGTAATTCTTAGATAATCACGAGTTATAAATATATAATATTTCCAGTAATTAATATTAATTTTACGCAAAAAAGAAAAATAATAATTTATTCTCTATTAGAAAAGGAAAGAGAATCAAATCATTTCTACAGTTTTCTCCCTCTCTCTGTTTCTCTCTCTCTCTCTCTCTCATCAAATATATACGCTCTGAACTTGTTCTCTGTGAATCTCTGTGGTTCAGTGAGTGAGTGGTGGTGCGGGGGGGTTTGGGCATGGCGATTGCAGCGGCAGCTGTCATCGTCCCACTGGGCATCCTCTTCTTCGTGTCGGGCCTCGTCGTCAATCTCGTTCAGGTATTCCTTTCTGAATTGGCTTCGATTTGATTTTCGTAAGTTCTTCGACCTTGGTAGTCTCTAATCTGGAAATTCGTTCGATTCTTCGTTTTGCTTCGTTTTGGAGGGTTTGGGCTTTTCGTTTCTTGCTTTTTACATTATTATTTTTTGATTTCATTGGTTGCTCGTTCGAGGTAGGGTTCGTCAGTGTCCTTGTAGGTCTCTTCTTTTCAATTTCATTTTCATTTGAGTCTCCTCTCTCTCTCTCTCTCTCTCTCTCTCTCTCTCTCTCTCTCTCATATGCAATGACTATAGACTTGCTTCAGTTATCTTGTTCTTTGTTTTTTTTCTTCAAACTGGTGGGGAAGACGCAAGAGATGAAATGTTGAATATTTGACATTCCTTTACATCCAACCTTGCAAACAAAGCCCACTACTCACTTGAGCTTATTAAAACTATTCCTCTTGTTTTTTTTCCAGGAATATAGAACTAGCATTTAAAGCTCGTTTCACACTTTGTTGTTTTCTTTTTCGCTGTTTTTATTTGTAGTTTGCTTCAATTGACAGAATGGTTGTGCTAATTTTTTTTATCTCTCGATGGGTGCACCCAGTTTCTTTTTATTTTCTCCGCTTACTTTCTTCGGTTATTTTCTTTGTGATGGAAGGAGGGGGTTCAGTTAGGAACGCACCTGAATTAGTTGATGTAACGAATGGTTCAATCTTCTTTTCAGGCAATTTGCTTCGTCCTTATTCGGCCACTGTCCAAGAGTACGTACAGAAGGATTAACAGAGTGGTCGCAGAATTGTTATGGCTGGAGCTTGTATGGCTCGTCGATTGGTGGGCAGGAGTTAAGGTGTTCATCACCTTCCTTATAGTTTAATTTTATTGATCTTACATCTATTTTAGACTTTCAGTTAATTTATAATAAATTCATAGAGTAATATCATTTACTCATTCATGGCATGGTTCTAGATGATACAATGTGATTATTGAAGATCTTTTGTAATATACATTTTAATAGCCACTCGTAACACACGCGTACGAATGGTAAATTTTCATAATGAAACTGTGTTCATGATGGTACAATGAGCAGATTGAGTTCTAATTCTTAATCATGAAACTGCTTTCATGATAATATAATTGAATACTTGATGGAAAAGTGTAATCCCTTTTCTTTATATTTCTACCCGACATAGTTTTCTAAAGAGATTTGGCTAATATGATAACCTGCTATGATGGAACCTAGTTGGTAACATGAAAGGTATTCCTCGTGAATGTGGATTTATGGTTTACTTTGTTGGAGCATCTGGAAAATTAAATCTTGATCACTGAACCCTTGTGGCTGCAGATCCAAGTATATGCAGACCATGAAACCTTTCAATTAATGGGTAAGGATAAAACTCTTGTTGAGTGAGACCCTTGGTGCTTGGTATTTCTGTACCAAAAAATTCCTAGTAGCTTACCTATATGAACATGTTGTGATCCTTTTGCAGGTAAGGAACATGCACTCGTTCTATCAAATCACAAGAGTGACATTGATTGGCTCATTGGATGGGTTTTAGCTCAGGTGCATGATTTATATGCCGCGACTCTAATCATATGCATGCTTTTGCGTACTACCAGTGCATTTTTGTATAATGTGGGCTTTACTTCGTGAGTGCTCATTGATAGCCAACATACACTTGTCACTTTTATGTACTTATACATACTCGATAAGAAACATCTAGCATAGAACCATATTTATATGCATGTATACCTATCTATATAGAGAATTTGTAATGGTTATTGGTTATGTTATTACTTATTCATTCACTTCACATTCTTTCTTTATTTTTTTGTATTTTGTTATTACTTATCAAGCCACACAAACCTACATATCATTCAAATGTGCATCTTAGTACGATCTATCTTACTGTTTTATGTGAAAACTAGTAATATCGATGTCAATGGTTATGTTTTATGCCGCTAATTGATTGTTGAAATTAATTTATGACAGAGATCAGGTTGCCTTGGCAGCACGTTAGCTGTAATGAAGAAATCGTCAAAAACCCTTCCGGTAGGTTTCTGCCTTGAAAATTCAGCGTGTGAGCTTGAGATGAAATTTGCTGAGTCTGAAGTTCAGCTTAAATTTATTTATTTGTTTTTATTGGCACTGGGTGTTTGGAACAAATTCAACTATTCAAGAAATTGTTTGCACCTAAGGGTTTCCTGGAGGGAGCATACCACCAAGATCTAGGCTTTTACTACTTGAGCCAACTCCTAGGGGTTAAAGTTCAGCTTAAATTTATGATCGATTTTTGTATTGAAATTACATTCTAACTCATTAGATGAACATGAAAGTAAAAATATTGGAAATACTTTAACTAGTTAAAATTGGACTACCATTGTTAATTGTTACTCTTCTACTTTGTTTACCGATCAAAAAAAAAAAATGTTACTCTTTTACTTATCCATTTTATCTATAAAAAAAAAAAATTGTTACTCTTGTACCATCAACAGGCATGATAACTTAGGGAATTCAGATGCTATACAACATACATGACTCTATGCCCTAATGGGAGGGAAGTGGGAAGCAAAGGTTCCCGGTATTAATCTAGGAAAGGGAATGTGGTTTTCTCTGTTTTCTATGTCTCTTCTCTGTTTTCGTATTCCTCTTTACGTGTCATCCAGCAAAGGCATTCTTATTGGCCTTGTTTTGAGCGAAGAGTGTTTTATACGTTTACTTATATATCAAGGATCAAGTCCGTATACAATTTTTGCAGGTCATAGGTTGGTCAATGTGGTTTTCTGAGTATCTTTTTCTGGAAAGAAGCTGGGCTAAGGATGAAAGCACGTTAAAGGTATGTGTGTGTAATTGAGTTTCTACTTACACAGGCACACAAAAACTCAATATACAAAAATTTCCTCACACATTTTTAAATGCATACATCTTTCTTTTGTTGTGTTTGTGTCTTATTGCAATCCCCTTTGATCTCATTTGCATCTTATGGGTTTCTGCAGTTAGGTCTTCAACGGTTAAAGGACTATCCTCAGCCCTTCTGGTTGGCTCTGTTTGTAGAGGGAACTCGCTTCACGCAAGCAAAGCTTTTAGCAGCGCAGGAATATGCAGCCTCAGCAGGGTTGCCCATTCCTCGTAATGTTTTGATTCCTCGTACTAAGGTTAGATTCTTATTGCACCTTGTTTTTTTTTTTTTTTAACTTTCTTAAAATTGATTTTTCTTCTCTTCCTTTGACTTACGGTATATCGTCATCCACCATCCACTGTATAGTGACACCCTCTAACTTTGCCCCACTTTAAATCCACCATAAAAAAGGAAAACAACTGAACTGATTACTGAGTTTTTTGAAAACCAGATGGTTTCTTAAGAAAAGAAGTGGAACCAGATGATAACTAGTATAACAAGGCTACTGAATATTTATTTTGTCCCTTTATAATTCCACTTTAATTCCACTTCTACTATGAAGTTTGTACTTGTAGCATCATAATTCTGTTTTATTTTTTTATAGATGGGATCAATGTTAGTCTTCAAACTTAATGGATTTGTTCTTGTAAATTGTACATTTGCATGGCCACATGCCTCATACGGGCTCTTTAATATCCATTGTCTTGCTTTCAGGGATTTGTTTCAGCTGTAAGTCATATGCGATCATTTGTTCCAGCCATTTATGATATAACAGTGGCTATTCCTAAAAGTTCCCCTCCACCTACAATGCTCAGACTCTTTAAAGGGCAGCCTTCTGTGGTAAGCAAACTGAAGTAGAGAGTTTTTTTTTTTTTTTTTTTTTCAGTAAAACCGCATAACATAATTTTTTTGATGGGTAATAAATTAAAACCACATAACATAATTCGTATTCTTCTTGTAAACAAGTGAGTTTGAAAGTTGCCTTTTTCATTCATGCTAGGTATATATGTTTGTTTTATTTTATCTACAGCATTCTAGTATGTCATATTTGGACCTGGAACTTGATATATAACTTTGCATTTCAATTATGTTCATTTTTGTGAGGCTGCAGATTTTCTACTGACATTTGATTACCCTGTTGAAGCCTTTTCGAACTATCTATATTGTTTTAGGGCGTTTTTTATGCCTCAATAGCACATTGTTTATGGCAAAGAATGTAATAACGGTTTTGAAGTGGAGAGGTTTCTGATTTTTTCAAATTCTCTCATGTTTTCTTGTTAAAATGAATGAGCATATCAGTTCAGGTGCAAGTCTGGAGCTGTCAGTTATTGTTATGACTAGGAGTAAAATAAAGCATTATTACCACTACTACTAGTCCTATGGCAAGAAACCATTCAATAGCACATTGTTTATGGCAAAGATTGGGGAAAGAAGAATACTATAAATATTAATACTTTTCTGTTGCTAAATTTTGATGTTAAGATTCAAGAAGCTTTTGCAATGCTTCACTATATTTGTTTGGTTCATGTAATGAAAAACACGCATGGCTGACTCTACTGCAGATGCACGTGCATATTAAACGGCATTTGATGAAAGACATGCCTGAAACAGAGGATGCTGTTTCACAATGGTGCAAAGATTTGTTTGTCGCCAAGGTGCATACTATGCTTTCTTTTAGTGTTCTGTTAATGTGGTATCACAATTATGCAAATATGAAATGTTTATTATGGAGAGACTATTCTTGACGCCTAAATATACAGCTAATTTACCCGGTTGTGTGTGCAGTAGTACTTTTTAGTTTTCTTGTGCTTATCTGGGTGTTTGCTTTTGGCCTACCAGGATGCATCATTGGATAAACATATTGCTGAGGACACCTTCAGTGATCAAGAATTGCAGGATACTGGTCGGCCAATAAAGTCTCTTTTGGTGAGATATTTGTTCTAACAAAACAGCTGATGCATGACTCCTTTTTAACCTGGGTGGTTTTTGTTTTGCTGTTCTGGTGTTGCCAGGGTTATTTGTAATTAACTCATTCATGCTTGAACAGGTTGTTACCTCTTGGGCATGTCTGCTTATATTTGGGGCTCTGAAGTTCCTCCAATGGTCTTCACTTCTATACTCGTGGAAGGGCATTGCACTTTTGGCATTCGGTTTGGCCTTTGTTACTTTCCTTATGCACATCTTGATCCGGTTCTCGCAATCAGAGCGCTCCACCCCTTCCAAGATCGCTCCAGTGAAGCCCAAGAATATGGAAGAGCATCTGGCAGACAAACAGCACTAACTCACTGGATGAACTTATCATACTCGTAGGTGTGTCTTACCCTTTGGTCTGTTTCCATTTTAATCCTCTTAAGTAGTGTGTCTTTGTTTTTGTTTTGTTGTGTTTTTTTTTTTTTTTAATTTTTTTGTATAACATGGTATGTATGAATACCAATTCATTATTCGACTAGTCAATTATGGTAATTCTGTGGACTCTCTAAGATGATTGTGTCACTCAGTTTTGACCTGCGACAATGTTTTTTCCTTTTTGTCTTTTTCCTGCTTGCTAAGCCCCATTTAGACAGACAGGTTTAATAACAGACCAGTATTGCGATATAATGTGTGCGCGTGTGGGAGGATAAAAAAGAGAGAAGTAGAAGGATGTTGTCTCCGTTAAGCACCCTCAGTCTACTGTTTATTATTGTTATTATTTTTAGAACAGCTACGCAGATGAAATTGGCAAATTGAGTCCTTATGTTATATTTCAGGCGGTTTAACCCATAATGGTTATGGCATGCACACTGCATCGTCACGTCATTTCAATGCCCCTTGCATCCCTGTTGGACGTTACGGACGTCTTCCTTTTTCTATGTTTTGTTTATTATTTCTTATTAATATTTTAGCTAAATTTCACCAAATGTATTTTAAATAATTCACTGGAGAATTTTAGAGTTTTATAATATCTAAAAGATTAACTGAACAGGGTGCAAATTGAAAGAAATTGATGATTTTGATTTTGATCACTTGAGGTGCAATAATTTCATCTTGTGGCATCATGGAGGTGGCTTCAAAAAGAAATTTAATCACATAGCATGCTACTCAGATAGGCGTTCATGTGATATCAGTCGACAGTCGTTTAATGAAAAAGTCCTTTGAAGAACTGGAAAATGATGAAACGAAAGAACGAGAAATAAATGTGCTGCAAACGTTATTAAGAAGTAAAATTCTGGTATATTATCCACAATAATAACATAAGGCTACAGTGGACATGTCACAGTGGTGCCACTTGTACCCATTTCAAATTGAGATTCTCTCAAATTATCTTATTCCAAGTGGATGGATCGCATTTGGAGAGAGATACACGCAACCCCCATCAAATTAAATGCTGTGTGAACCTCGAAAGCCATGTATCTCTCCGAATCTAACCATTCACGAGCACACTGATCTTTTCATACAAGGTATACATGTTGATAATGGATGAAAATGTCATTGCCACATGCTCATGCGCACGATAATGTACAGTGAATTTACGAGGGTGAGGGTTCAGCTCCATCATGTAGGGCACAGCAAACAGTTGCTTTGTGATGTCCCTGATACACCCTGATATCTTCGCCACTTGACATGGACCAAAGTCTTGCTGTCGTATCCGAGGAAGCTACATGGATGAAGGATGGAGGTGCCAAAGTTAATTTTGATTATAATAAGGATATTGAGTAGGAGGAGCTCCTTGTTGCTTGATTCTAGAAAATGTATTTAATAGAGTTGTGTGCTAAATTAAATAGTTAGAATGAGAATTTTGTCTTAACCATGCCTGTAAAAAAATATTTAATAGCAATAGCCTAAACCCTACTAAAACCAATCAGCCTTGGAAAACAAAGGGAGTCTACAAGGCCCAAGAACTCAAAACTAAGAGTTGCTAATACGAGTACCTGTTATAAGATAGGCACCATCTACGGAGAACACACAGTCCCAGACCCATCTTTGATGTCCTGGTAAGCACATGGGTAGCAAAATCATATCACCATGTTGGCTCAATAGCATCTATTGGGTCAATTTTTGACATGTAAGCAACACAGTAAGTATAACAGAAAGTTGAGATTTCATGAATACCTGTTAGAGTTTTCTCTAACGTGAAGCCATCAACATTCCATATCCTGACAGTATGGTCAGAAGATGCAGTTGCCAGATATCTAGAAAATGCAATGCCAGGGGAAATTAGCAACATCTCATACGAGCAAGAATGCTAGGTATAAACAAAGGCAATTTGAAAAAGTGGACTCATTTGCTGCCAAAAGAATAGAGAAAATGAAGATATGGATACAAGGAATTGCCTCTGTGGTTCACAGAACTCAGGTGAAAGTAGGCACTTAAGTATATATCCCTTGTGTGCTTGCAGCTTATGAAGTGGCTCAAAGTTTGTCATAGTCTGCAAGAATATACATTCCACATGGCATAAGTCAAACATGATATCAGAGTAACATAGACAATCAACTCCATCAACTCAAATGTGCTCTCTCATAAAATTCTCAAGTGCTTCAATATGCTACCTGGGTCCCTCGCAATAAGCGCCAAACATAACATGTCCCATGATTATTTGCTGCAACGACCAAGCTCCCATCCCACATGACAGTGAGAGACCGTACAGCAGTATCTACCTCTGGCACCTATACAAACACCACAGAATGGAGATAATTTTAAGCACACCTCTTCTAAGCCACACACACACAGAGGATGGCAATGACATGCTAACAGCCTAAGCTTCAAAGAGAGACATTATTTTTTTAGGATTTTTTTTTTTTAATGGGTTTTTGGTTACCCTCGTTGATTTGTGCAAACAAAATCCCTTTTGATTAGAGGACCATCTTACATATTCAATTGCATGGTACAAGAATATCTGTGAAGACCTAAGAATTGATTTCAGATGCTTCATCACAAAATCATGCTATAAATACAATCATTAAGGTTTTATGACATGACGAGCTGAATCAGTTGTCCTCAATTCCAAGGCCTTAGAGCTTTCCCATAACACAAAATTAGGTGTCCTGTGCTTTCGGGGCAGTTTTCAGTTAGAGGTCTCACAAGTCATATCTTTTCTGTTACTCTCATCAATAATAAAATATCTAACTTATTAAGAAATGAGTTTCCTATGGTAAAAAATAACAGTCTGATATCTGTCACAAACAGAAAAAGTTCCAACAGAAAAAATATGGCATATTGAATTTGCAATTCTTATCCCAGAAAAAAGGTGAGATGCACTGAAAAAAAACAACAAAGCATACCAATTCGCAGCTGCATGAATTTGCTGTTAAATCCCACACACGAATATTCCCATTTTGGTCTCCTGATATAAGTTCAGTCTGCAAGGTGAAATAAGTACAATTATATTAACAAGTTAGACAAACAACCAAAAGCACTACCATGAAGCATGGTAAACATAGTTAACTTGGTAAACACCAAAGACTCAACCATCTAATTATTTTGCAATCATATTGTGTAATAATTTAATGATCCAAGCATTATGTATTATTGCAGTAGTCAAAACAAAAGCCATAAACCCTTCCTATGCTTATACTTCCAAACTTTTTTTCGTATATTTATTTAGATTCCGCGTGGACATGCCGAACAAAATCACTGGTGAAAGTCACAATTTTTTTTCATAAATCTATATTCAACGTGGACATACCAACAAAAGCACTGGTGAATGAAATCTGATCTCTTCCTTTTTGGAGAAGTGACAAGTAGGGAAGGACAATTGACTTGTCTACCAAACAACCCCATAAAAGAGCAAAATGCCAAGGGAACTTGCAAAATAAGATACTTTAAGATCCCATATCCTTGCCACAAGATAACAAGGAAAGAGAAAAGCTAAGAGATTTAAACGAGTGCATATGCACAACTTATTATGAAAATTCATGCTTTTGTTACGTTTCCCTCTCTTCTGAGCAGTATGAACTAACAGCATTCCTATCTGAAGCAAATTTCAATGGCTGTAACTGAAGCTATTATATTTGACCAGTCAACCTGGTTTGGGTGGAGCACAACAGTGTTGACAGCTGCTCGGCTTTCATATTCCCTTTGACAACCTGGAGCCCTGCACTTGATCTAAAGAGTAAGTCTAAGTAATATAAAAAGGGCACACCAAAATAATAATAATAATAATAAACATAGACCAGCAACACGTTTGTTGGGGAAGGTTTACTTTACCTCAAATCCCAAATCTTTACTGTGCCATCCTCAGAACCTGAATACATCCAATTTCCATCGCATTGAAACCCCACTGCCATCACATTATTAGTATGTGAATCATAGCTCATCACCTGTCATGAGTCACAGATAATAACCCACATCAGCCTATATAAGAACATATGAAAGTCTAGAAAACATAGTAATTAAAAAAAAAAAAAAAACAGATGAAACTGTTCTTTTTTTCCCCTTATGATAAATAAAAAACCAGATTAGCCATGGGACACACATACTGGTTGAGGGCTGCTAGAGTTGACATCAAACAATCGAATGTGAGGATTACCAGCTGCAGCCAGGTAGCGTTTGTCTGGGGTTATCTCAAGCCGATTGACATGCTGTGTGTATCACACACAGTGAATCAGATCCATCACAAAAATTTAGAATCATCAGAAAATCTAATAAAAGACTGAAGGCTGACAAATAGTGTGGATGGAAACAAAGAAGATATTCAAGTTTATACTTTTTTATTCTTAGGAATTATGACCTAAAACGTGAACAGAAATAATGATTCATTCTGAGTTTAATGTTTGTATATATTTCATAAAGCCGATCACTTCACTGTGTATGCCGTAGATTTACATAAGAAAAATGATCTCCAAGCTCAAGTAAGGTCATTTAAACAAAATATACGACCAAATCATGCGCAAAGAGCATTAAAGGAACAAAGAAACCGACGATTTAGGAACAAACCGAATCCGGGTATTGGATGGTACGGTAGCAACGGCCGCTTTTGGCCTCCCAAAACCGAATTGTGTGATCATAGCTCGCCGTTGCAAGTATCACAGACGGTTGGGTCATATCAATCTAATCAATATTAACACACTTATTAACTAATCATTAAATTAACCCGAAAAGATCAACAGATAATACAAAGGCATGAAAAAGTTAAAAAAAAAAAAAAAACTAAAAACCCGGTTTAATAATAGAGAAAGAAAAAAGGAAGATGCTTTATGGGAAAGAAGGTAAAAATTAACCTCTTGATGCAGTCAAACTTGTGGAATTAGGGTTTTAAGGGGTTTTGGCGAGCTGCACAGAGAGAGAGAGAGAGAGAGAGAAGCATTCTGGTTAGCGTTTAGATCTCTGGGAAGGACAGGGGTCCTCCTGTCTTTGTTGCCAATTCCCTTATGAGTTGGGATTTTGGGCTGTTTCAATAGGAGAAACTGGACAACCTTAATGGGCTGTCTCACAGCCCAATAGTGTGCCCATAGTAATCTTCTGTTTCTTTACGAATGATAAGAGAAAAAATTATAATGCTAGTGTATCCATGGTTAAGAAAGTAAATATTAGTGTATTAATATATATTTTTTATTTTTTAAAAATATTTAAATGTTACAAAAATATGAAAAAAAAATTAAAAAGTGACATTTAGTTTTTAGGACATGACACCCAGCGATCATAGGCAGTAGAGTAGCACGACTCCAAAAAAAAAAAAACCTTTCAGTCCCATAAACCATATAAATAATTGGATCGGTAGCAAATCTTTTATATAGAAATAATAGGAATTAGTATTTTTTTTTTAAAACTGAATTTATTCTAAACTGTTTTCCTACTTTTAATGAACAAATGGACAAACTTCTAAAGATAAAAACTATGGAAGGTAAAAAGAATAGTTCCAAGTAGGAAAAAAAAAACCCTTTTATATTAATTTTTTGGGCTATTGATACTGTTTTCCCCTTTTTTTTCTTTTGGTGTTCTTCCCGGATTGAAGGTAGTTTCTTTTTAAAAGTGAATTCTTAGGGAGATTCGAAATGGTACAAAATTTTCAATTATGTAAGCAAAAAGCTATTGAAAGTGGGAAAAAAAGTTAAAAACCAAAAAAAAAAACTGTTGAAAGTGACAACGTACTTACCTCCATAAAGGCGAATAAACTACAAACTAATGAATGAAAATGACCATAACTTTGGACTTTCTCAATTGTCCTTTGTTTGATAATTTGCGGGAATTTCAAGGTTGGTATTTGGGATATAATCCCAACTAATTTCAATATGCACAAGTCTTTAACAAGAAATTTTTGTGGAGCATCTCTCAAGTAATAATTCAAATGAGAATTCTTCCAATTCGGTGGTCCCCAAGTATGAATAGGAAATCTCAAATCTAGAATGTCCCGACTCATGTCGATCAAGACCATTAATACACGACCACTTCTTAAGATTAATGTAGTATTTGGTAAATGAAATAGTCTTATACTACTTTATTACTATTCATTATTATTCACAAATAATTTATTATTTTTTTACTAATATTTACATATCAATCTCAAACGTAGCCTAAGTACTCTTTCAAATTAGGAGAGCTAAATGGAGTACTCGTTACTCATTAGGAGTTGGGACGTGGCCGCCTGGTGGGGGCCGGGTCCTCATGTAGACTGTGTGCCAAGTGTGGTAAGCCAGCAGACTTGCACATGCATCGGATTGCGTATGGAATATATATAACATGGGATTAACTTTAGCTGCTTAATTCCACATTCATGCACATGACAGATCCCTTTTCTGTTTGTTTGAATATTTGGGGAGTTTAAGATTCAACCCCATATATACCAAGTAATTAAATAATTATTAAATGAGTATTGGGAGATCATAATTCAAATGTTAAGTGATGATTCTATTAATATTGGGGAGTCTCAATATTTCAAATATTTGATTTAAATTTTAATATATAATCTCTAATAATTGATCTGTTGAACTTAATGGTTGTTTGAAAAGTTTTGTCGTGTAAAACCTTTGATAACATAATTAGAAGAGCTAGCATACTCAACAAGTGTCTTGATCAACATGCAGTCGAAATGTCAAATCCAAGTTGGAGCTTGGTTTCCTTGGGCTGGTAATTAAGGTAGCAAGCCATGTGTTTTAGACCTTAATTTGATGTTGATCACCTCTTCTGTCGTCTCTGAATCTGACTACGCAAGCATGCCGCATGCATCGTTTTCGAGCAGGGATTGGCCCTTCAATTAGTAGCTAAAGAATGCTGGTCCGACTTCAGCTAGCTAGCTACCTCTCATCATTGATTGTTGTTTATATATAATAATGTCATGCGCGCTCATGAGCATGCCCGACCGATAGAAGTACAGCATTGAAAGACTTTGTTTTGCTCATGTGTACGTATATATGTCATGAGCATGCCCGATAGATCAGGCCCCAATTTGAGGAGATAAATGAGACCATTATTGATGCATGTATGCATTCTACATGCATGGCAGTATGTTTTGTTTTTGTTTTGTTTTAGATGAAATATAAAAATAAAAATAAAAACTTTATGTATAATCACTTTTATATATTCTTTACGCACTCCATTAATGTGATTGATTACATCACTTGTTTTAATATAAAATAATTATTTTGACCAATGATTAAATCATTTAAGTGCCTAAGAAATATGTAAAAGTAATTGTATGTAGTATAACTAGAAAAAAAAATCCCTTTCATTTTAAACATGTACATCTTTTTTAAAAACACCAGATTTGTCCAAACTCAAAACAATCTTCATCCCCCAAAAAATTAAATCTCGAAAAATTCTCATCCAAACTGCATGAATTTATATTAGAAAACATATTGCTGGTTTTTTTTTTTTTTTTTTAGAGTTCTTAAAAATTGATCAAGAGAATTTTCATTACCAAGCATGCCCAACGTCCTCGGTGCTCTTATTTGATTAATCTTCCCGACTCACATGATCTTTTATGATCACATCGCCTGAGATTATATATATATATATATATATATATATATAAATATATATTCAGTTATCACTTTGTTGTCATGAGATTAATTGCAGGTAGCAATCTTCCCCAAAAATAGATATATATTGTAGTGCGTGCGCATTTTTACAAAATACATATAATGTCATGGCTACCAATTCAAGTACTTCCTATTGAAGTTTTTGACGACAAGATATATCAAGAGAAGCTGCCTCAAGGGAACAAAAATTAAAATCACCAGCTGCAGGCAGCCAAGTGAAAGCCGACAGATCAATATAAGATATATTATAATACCCAAAGAACAACAACAACAAACAACAAACAATATAATTTTGAGGTGATTTTTTATGGGGATTAATTATAAGTGCATGCAGCTAGCGCAGATCAGATGTTTGGAAATGTAGTGTTTGTAACTTTATATATATAAATACACATGATCTTGCAAGTCACAATGCAAATTAACATGATGACATACAGTGCTCCTGCTGTCTTGGAAACTGGATAAAATTAATCAAGCATGTACATATGGATCATCAGCATGGGATATAATACCTCTGATCAACACAACGTACGGCTCCATTTTAGCAGATGCTAGAAATTGTTCCCTTTTCGGCTTTTCCCATACATACATATATATATATATATGTATGTATGTATAAATCGGCTGTAGTTTTTTCTTTATAGAATCCAATAATATTGCATTAAATTAAAACACGAGTCTGAGATGAGGAATTTTCCTTGAATTTTAAAGCAAAGTAGGGGCTTTTGAGCTTTGGAGAGGGAAAGGGAGAGGATGAGAGAGGAAGGGGTAATCTTTTAAGCAAAAGAGAAAGGAAGGGGGGGTGTCATGTTATTTTGTCTGTTCCAAGATACAACCCGGCCTTCTTCTTTTTTTTAGCTTTTGTCGTGTAATGGCAACTAAAAAGCACATAAAGGAGATCGTTAATTTGATCAGCTTCGTAATTAGTGTAAGCATTTGATAGTATTATTGAAATGCATATAATTAATATGGCCTTTTTCTTGTGGGTGGGGGTACTTACTGTGGTAGATCATGTAACATACAATTATTTCAATAGAATTCATGAATACCAGTTAAACCAAAAAAACAAAAAAAACGTCCTCGGGAATCAAAAAGTTATTCGCTTGTACATGAAATGATTAGTTGCCTGCAGCCAAGATTATAAAAAAAGAGTTGGGTCATGTATAATTATTTTTGGGTAATTTTTAATGCGATAAAGATTGATTAAAATAATTATTTTGTATTAGAAAAAAATAACACAATTATTTATATTAATAGAGTGAGTAAAGAGTATACAAAAGTAATTAGACAAAAATTTTTTGTAAATAGGTTTTTTTTAAAAAAAATAACTGTTTTCCTTATTTCTGTCCAGAATGAGATTTATATATATATATATATATATATATATGTTGATTCCTAATATTCTACTGCTCAATCTAGAGTTAGGTAGGGTTTGGATAGTGAGATGATATGTTTTTAGTTAAAAATTGAATAAAATATTATTAAAATATTATTTTTTATATTATTATTATTTTGAGATTTGAAAAAAGTTGAATTGTTTATTGTATTTTATGTAGAAATTTATGAAAACTGTAATGATGAAATGAGATGAGATAAGTTGAAGTAGTTTTGGTATTCAAACTTAGCCTTATTCTATTTTTAGCTTATTTGTAAATTATATATTCATGTTATTTAAATGATAAAATAATTTAAATTATAAGATTCAATTTTTAAAATTTATTTTTTAAATTAAATTATAAAGTATAAACATTTTAAATAATATACTGTTCAAAACACAGACTCGAGAATAAAATAATGTTTTACATAAAATACTCGTGACACAGTAATACTTCCGTCATATATGTTTGTACGTACGTGCTAATATTTTGCAGCCAAACTGCCAAAAGCTTATAACCACAGTTTGGAATCTTTGGATTGCTTCAAAGACGTACCGGCCTGAGGGCAGGAATCGAAGGTGGAATCATGCACCAAGATGTTTTTTCAGAAATATTATAAGATAGAAAGGCAAAACTTTCAGCTATTGTATGTTGATTAATTAACGAACTTAACATACTAATTAACGATGAAACCGGAACAATCATACTAACTAAGTTTGGTAATTGGTATCTTATTCCAAAAGAGAGGGAAACAAAAAGAAGAAGAAGGAGAAGAAGATAAGCCACCATATATAATTCTGGATGGCAAGAAAATTATTTTCCTAATATCCATGATTGCCATTTCTTTAAAGGAAAAGCTAGCGAAAGTGATTGGTCGTGAAGACTCTTGATGATCTGTGATTTTAGAAAAATATATACGCATTAATCAAATTTCAAGTGAAGTAGATATATAAATTGGTAAAGCCTAGATTTAAGGTAGACCATGCCTTCATGGCCACAAATTTAGACAATATACCAACTATGCAACAAAAATGGACCCTTCGCTTTCCCTTTTATAAGGATGCATGTCCTTTCCCTCATTGTCAGAAGTCCGGCCGTCTCTCAAACCCTAAAACCTAGTGACAAAAAAAGGGGCCCCATAAGAGCGAAGTGATGAGAATCCGTGCTGGTCAGCCAGCTTTGTAGCAAGACCTAGCCGGTACTCCTCATCTCTGATATCATCTATATATGTGCTTTGGTTAAAAAGAAAAAAGAAAAAAAAAAAACTCACTCTCTGTCATTTGCTATTCTTTCATTATTACCCATTGGATTTCCTCGCACACAGCCAAGAAAACTTTCGATCAGCCACGTGAAATATGGAGCATTTCATATCCTCCATCGATCTCATTGATTTTTGTAAACAAGCCAATATTAATTATAAAGATGGTAAGTACATCTTATAGTCATCCGGATCAAGGACAAACGTTACAGAAGAGAAAGAAAAAATGCACTGAACCAGCCGACTAGCTAGAGATCAACATGAAATGCGAGGCAACAAGTAAAGCAAAAATCCCTGGTGGCTACCTAGCTAGTGACATTCGGTCGTTTCGATGTATATGCTGCATGCATGCAAGCCTCTCATCGGGGGACGAGGTACGCGTACGAGTTTTAGCAGAAAGAATTGCTCCGACCCATTTTTCTTGTTCATATTTTTACGCGTTGAGAACTCGATCGTTAAAATATATAATCGGGGTACGTAGTCAATTGATTAATATTTGGCAAAGAGTAGGGGGATGTGGCGAACTGGGATTTACTCCCAACTTTGGCAACTAAAGTTTAGTTTAGTGCATGATGCCGAGGGTGTATAGCTAGGTTTGATAGATAGAAAAAATAAAATAAAAATAAATAAAAAACAACCAAAACAGCAGCTGTTCTTTATGGTACTAAACCCTATCCAATACATCTGAGACATCAATTGAATTCCATTTCACTATTTGTAAAGTCATATTATTCGGACAGAGAAAACAGTGATCTGGATTTTGATAAAGAGCGTATATCTATATAGAATTGCTCGCAATTAGAAAGCTAGACAGTAACATTGGTAGCAGGGACAAGCCAGCCTTATAGCTTTCCATGAGGGGCCAAATATTTTAGATTGAAATAATAAATAGTTTAATTATTAGAAATTTTTAAAAACACCACTAACAAAATGATAATAAACAAAAAAAAAAGTGATTAAAGAGTAAGAAATAAGAATAAAATTCAAAAATTAAAGAAAATAGATCACATTTCACAAAAATCATAACAGCAAAAACTTCTAATGTTTTAATTAATAAGTGTATACATAAAGTTTAAGTAAACATAAAAATTAAGATTATGATTTAAAATTTTTACAAAATAAAAATAATTTATTTATGATCTTCTTCTATATATGTTTTAAAAAAAATTCTATAAACTAGACTATCATCCCATTTTTATCTCACTGTATAAGATATGAAATATTGATTACTATTAGATGATAATTTAATAGATGATTTTTTACCATTTAATAGTGATTAATGTGTCATATCTTATATATATATATATATATATAGTGAGATAAAAGTGTGGCATATATATAGTTAGCATTACTCATATTTTAAATTTGTTTAAAAGTAAATATTATTTTTCTAATAAATGTCTCTAAGAATTGCAAAATATTATATGAAATAAAATTAAATGAGGACTAATATACCTAAAATATTAAAGTTACTTAAAATATTAAATTAATTTGTTGAGCCTTGGGGGACAGGACCCCCCTGGATCGCACCCTGCATGCACCCCCCCGCTCTGGCTTCGTCGCTGATTGGTGGGGACTACTGGGACATCTCTTGAGCTCGCAGCTGTTTGCCAGGCGGACCAATGCGCGCGTACACCAATGGAGATGTTGGGTTTCGTTGAAACTACATCCCGATAGCCTCTTGTTCCTGCATAGGTCATACTGTGCAGGTTTTTGAATACGTAATAATGAATATGTAATAATAACTATATATGTGACAGAGAAAGAGTGGCGGAGATGTATACTTGGAGATGATAGAGGGGCCGGGCCGCCGAGGTCATGATCCCCGGGCCGCCGAGGTCATGATCCCCGTCCCCCCAAAGCTGTTTGAAAAAAACACATTTTTAATATTAACGTACCTGTGTTTACACATATATATAAAAATATAAATATATATATATATGGCTCTGATACCAAAAAGTATTGAAACGTGAATAGAATGAAAGGAGAAAGAAAGAATTTAAACGTGGATAGAGAATGTGGCCACAAAGCCGTCCAATGCATGAATGCAAATTAAAAATAGGATTTAAAAGTGATTACAGAAAATAGCCAGGCGGTGGAACCGACTTTATGAATGAATACAGAAGATAATAATGAAAATAAATATTGAGCTTTAATAAACAAATCACAAGTTGAAATACAAATTACAAGTTCAAATAATTATAACAGGTGAAGAGATAAGGGATGAGAGAAGAAGAGAAGGAAAAAAGAGAAGAAGACTCAATGAATGATACCTAGAGTCAAGAAATAGGTAAGCTGAATTCTAATTTGAATTCTGCCCAGTTCTAAAGACAGACTTTCCTTTTATAGAGTAAGAAAGCACTGTGTATAATAATTAAAACAGTACAGTGAAAGTAGTAGTACGTGAGTGAATAGTATATCCATTCACGTGAAAGTAAAGTGCTTGTCGTTTCCTTTTTCAACGTGAATTGCGGGAAGTCTTCTGTCAGCCTGTAAAGTATTGGATTCTTCAGCAGGGATCAATTATCATAAGATAACCTTGGGGTTCCTTCTAAATCATGTCCGAAGTAATTGCTATATGAATCAGCAACTGAAGCTCCTGAAGATGCTTCTAATTTATCAGATTCATCAGATTATCTTCCTTTACATATTGTTGAAGCAAGTAAATTAAATCATTATTCTTAAGTTCTTTAAGAACATTCTTTTCTTTAGATTTAGAGGATTTATTAGATTTTTAGAAAATGAATGAGGTGCTTTCTCTTTTGTTGAAGCAACAGAGGCCTGGATCAATTGATATCCAGGTGTTGGTTGTTATATATATATATATATATATATAAGATTTCATGCATACCTTAAATTTGTACACATCCCTAAGAATGTGTTTTTGGAAAAAGAAAAAGAAAAAGAAAGGTAATACCTTTACGTATTTGATGAGAAGAATGGCCGTAGAGCTAGCTTTTATATAAATATAATTATATAAATATATATGTTCATTTTGGCAACACTAAAGACAGAACCCAACTGGGACATTTGGACGCTTTTGCTATATATAGTGCGCGCTGTTACTAATGATCTTTGTCTACTTCACTTTGCTTTGTTGTTCCTGATTAAACACACTTGGGGTGGACAAGGTGAAGGTGCATGCGTAGGCCATACGGTGCTGGTACAGTGGTACTGCATGCTTTACCTGCCGCGCGCGCTTTGAGCTCTAGGGTAAAGTAATGGCCGTGAATCGATCGCGGCAACTGAGGAATTAACAGAAGTACGACTGTATATAGACCAGATCATCTATATCAAGGAAGCATGGCATGGTTTGTCATTTCCATACTCGACCTTTATCATCATGAAGTAGTGTTTTTTGCTAACAAGTCAATAACGTGTCAAGCTATTATATCATGTACATGAGCATTGCTGGTGAAAACAAACATGAAACGTCGTACAAAACAAATAGAGAACCTATATATATATATTGTACACATTGAAATAAAGTAGGTAGGGAACTGTTCAGAAATACTATAGAGTTGGACCATATCATGTAAATTATGAATCATGTTATATATATTAGCGCGCGGCCGCCTAGCTCATGATCATTCTAAACTAGTACATTTATTCTCTGGTAAATTAATTACTTTAGTTATTCCTCCTTTAATATTTTATTTGCGTCCTCGTTCGTTGATTTCTTTAATTTTTCTGAGGATACAATATATTTTATTTTTCTCCTTTATCATGTGTCTTTTTTTAATTATTTTAATCAAAATTTTCAGTCTTTTCTCAGCTTACTGTTGTAGTTCCTGCAATCTTTTAGATTTTAATCGGGACTATATATCGTTTTGTATGAACCAAAATAAATTCATGTAGTTAATTCTCGATCTCTGTTTTGTATTATATACATACATACATATATATATATATCCACTCTTTTAAAATATATATAGGAAAATCAATTTAAGTTCTTTGCACACGAACAAAAAATCTACCAACTAATATACATTACTGTCTCAAATACATGATATATATAAACGTACCGTACGTGGAGTTTGGTTGAAATTACCTTGTTTAGTTTCACATTTTAGATGTGATGAGAAGAGATGTCTCGTTGAAAATTAAATAAAATATTATTATAATATTATAACTTTTTAATATTAGTTTTGTTTTGAAATTCGAAAAAATTGAATTATTTATTATATTTTATGTGTGAATTTAAAAAAAACTATAATGATTATATAAGATGAGATAATTTAAATTTTTTAAAACCAAACCAGCCCGATTTGAAAACCGACAAATAATGACGGTACTCTATATATATATATATATTATGATCAAGACAGCTAATTAGAAACTAACTAGACTACAGCTGTGTTTGGTTAGCCAACCCAACTCAATTCAACTCAACTCATTTAATCATTTCCAACTTTCAACACAAAATATAATAAATAATTCAATTTTTTCAAATCTCAATTCAACTTTTTTAAATCTTAAAATAATAATAATATTAAAAATAATATTTTAAACTTTCATCTCAACTCAATCCACTATCCAAAACCGCACATGTCCTTTATTATTCCATCATGCTGATTTTGTATTTTTTATAAATAACTATTAAAGTTTTTTTTTTAATAATGGTACTTATTCCAATTATTATTATACAATATTCCACATTGGTGTATCGATCTATATAGTTTGTATCCTAATTTCCTATGAAATTATATGATTATTTATCTGATCAAGTGATCTGGACACGTGCGGTCGAATACTGAAGAGACGAATTAATAATTAGTGTTATATACATATATATATATATATAGTTTTCGATCGAAAAACGAAAAGAAATTAAAGAAATTAAGGAAGATCGAAATCATGATGAGTTGATTTACGTGTTAATAACTAGCGACCAAATAAACCACAAAACGGCCGGTAACGGTATTTTCCTAGATTCTACTCATATATGGCATTAAAAATAAATAAATTTAATAGATTCTCTTCTAACCCTAAGGGTCTAATGATCATAATTTTATTTATTTGTTTTTATTATATTCTGCTCGATCGGGTGATTCTAAATTGTCTTCCACTCGCCTTTACTTTAATTATTTATTTAATTCTCTGTTGAGTACTGTATATCACTTCCCCACCCTCCATCGTCCACTCCCTAGTTCGGTCATCTTGTACTTCTCTCTCTCTCTCTCTCGAAAAGAAAGGTAGCACAGTGAAACTATTCCCGATCCCCTTACAGCCTTTCCACCATGGCTGACCCCTACTCAAATTTCTACACAGGTCTGTTCAAATTCAACCCTCTCCACCATTACCCACCTTCAAACCCTCCTCTACATGACCCTCCCTACGCTCACAACTTCTTCATCAACCAAAACGGCAACTTTTTCCACTACCAAAACCCACCCACTTCCCCTCCTCTTAAAGAAGCTCTCCCTCTTTTGAGCTTAAGCCCTTCAAAACAAGAACAAGAACAGGAACAGGAACAGGAACGATCATTAGATAGATACTATTGCACTGCCATGGATCATGTGGATAAGATCAGCAAAAATAAAGAAGAAGAAGATGACGACGACGATGAGACTGTGACTGTTGCACTACACATAGGGTTGCCAAGCCCTAGTGCTGCTGAGATGGCTTCTATGCTCTCTGCTTCTTCCTCGGATATCACCGATAAAGATCAGGGAGATGGTGATGATTCTGGGCACCATATGAACAGGCTCAACAAGGGGCAGTATTGGATCCCCACCCCTTCTCAGATTCTCATTGGTCCAACACAGTTCTCATGTCCTGTTTGCTGCAAGACCTTCAACAGATACAACAACATGCAGGTTTGTTTCTTGACATGATATCATGCCCCCCCCCCCCCCCCCCCCCAAAAAAATAAAAATAAAAACAAAAACAAAAAGGTCTCCTTTTTAATTTCTTCCTCCCTCTACTCCCTCGGACTTCTTCCTTCGCTTCATTTTCAAAACATTTTGAGGAAAAGAAAAAGAAAATTGAATAGACATTCCTTTTCTGATTCTATGACTTTCAATAGAAAATTGAATAGACATTCCTTTCTGTATAAATGACTTTCTTGCCTGATCTGAATCTTCAACTGTTATCGTGTGCTTGGATTTAAAGAGGCAAAGGGAGTTTGATTCTATGGGTATTTTTCAAATATTTCTCTTGGATTTACCATCTTCCAGTTATTTTTATTTTAATTTACGTTTTTGCATGGGTTTGGGTTTTGGGGTTTGAACAAATCTTTTCTGATCTAAACTGAGACTGGGATCAGTATTCATGATCAGTTCCTTCCCTTTATGTGATTGAACAATACATGATGTTCCTCAAGCTTTTAGTACTACTTTCAAGTCAGCGTTACACGCTGCGCCTGCAGGTCTGTAGAACTGAAATCTTGCAGTTCTTTAACCAGAGGCCCAGATGATGATCTTATTCCATGAACAAATTAAGGTCTCTCTCTTTCTCTTCTCTCTCTTTGTGAACCTTCGCTCCGCAACAAATGGTTCATGGACTGTTGGACATGACAACCTCATTCATAGGACATTGCTTCTCTATATATCTTCTAAATCCCATGAACCAGTCTTTAAGTCTTTCTAAATGCTTGTTTCACCTGTTTTGTTTTTAATTGGAGATGTTGTAAAGAGAAAGAAACTAGCAACCCGCACAATTTGGATACAACGTACAGCTAAGAGAATCTTTTGTTCCATACTTCAGTCTGGCCTGAAGCAAATCCATTTTCCTTAATTTAGGGTTGCATAAGCTAGAAATTTTAAATTAAGGTTTATTATGAAGAAGTAAGAAGCTTCTTTCAAATGCCTATTTCACAATCGCAGTACCGTATGATCTGCAAGTTCCAACGAGACCCCCAAATTTAAAGCAGAAAAGGCAAATTTCACCCTTCATAATCCTTAACTAACTACTTACATGACTCTCAAGACGCACCTATTTCACAAGAATGCAAATGTGTAGATTGAATATTACATATTTAAGAAGTTTTGCTCTCATGATCATTAGGTCATTTTGCATAGCATTTTCTTGATTGTTTGGAGATGCGATAGCATGTACATTGGCTATTTATATTTATTATTAAACTTAATTGCTTGTTTATCTCTTGGTATGACCAAATTTTTCAGATGCATATGTGGGGTCATGGTTCTCAGTATAGAAAAGGGCCCGAATCTCTGAGGGGCACCCAACCAACGGGGATGCTTAGGCTTCCTTGTTATTGTTGTGCACCAGGGTGCAGGAACAACATTGATCACCCGAGAGCAAAGCCTCTTAAGGATTTCAGAACTCTCCAGACGCATTACAAGAGGAAGCATGGAAACAAGCCTTTCATGTGCAGAAAATGTGGCAAGGCTTTCGCCGTGAGGGGGGATTGGAGAACCCATGAAAAGAACTGTGGAAAGCTTTGGTATTGCATCTGTGGATCCGATTTCAAGCACAAAAGATCTCTTAAAGACCATATAAAGGCTTTTGGAAGCGGCCATGCGGCATATGGCATGGATGGCTTCGACGAGGAAGATGAACCTGCATCCGAAGTAGAGCAAGATAACGAGTCAATGCAGTGATATTATATAAATGTGCATCAATACTAGCAAATGATCTAAAGCCTTTGAGGTCATTTGCGTTAGTACTATATATATAGCCATGGCTTTCTACTGAGAACTATAGTGTAAGCTTCAGTCTACTTGGAGAGCCAAATTTAGATTATTTTTTTCCTGTTTCTTTTCTGTTCGTTCCTAATATTTCCTACTGCAATGTAGGATCCAAAGCAAATCCTAGACCAAGCCTTGCAAGGCCATTTTCCTTTCAACTCTTGTTAATTGATGACTACATCTCTTTCTGAGCTAATTCCTGTCATAGATCCTGCTGAAAAAGATTAAAACTTTACTTAGAAATTAAAGTCGTTTTGGATGAGTTAGGATCAAAACCAAAAGAGTTCCCATGGGAAAGCATATTGTTCTTTGTCCCTTCTTTCCATTCCCTGAGAAAGGCATCAATGTCCTTGAGCATTCCCTCTCGTAATTGAGATTAGACCTTTTTCCCCCTCGAAACTAGCAACCGGGATGTATAGGGATTCATTGAGAACATTATTCAGATATATAAAATGACAATTAAAATATCTTTGTATTATTCTATTAAGCAACTAACCTTGATCACTTTCGATCGAGCTCATGATATTCTCACACAAATACCAATTACGCATTTAATTACGTGCGCGCGCGTGAATATATAAACATATAAGTTCCTATGACATACACGTGACGTAATAAATAGATCGATGCATGTCGGTCTGTATGAATGAACTAGTAATGATTCATCCTGTTTGCCGCCAAAAATTAAAGAGTTTGCATATGGGTTTTCAACGAAAAGGTAGCAGGAAGGATACCTTATTCGAAATAGTAAGACTACCTCTTCTAACTTTTAGCGATGATGATACATCCGAGAATAATGTTTGTGGCGGCATAATTTTAGGATTTCTTTGGCCTCAATAATTCATTTTCTTTTTAGGATTCTCGTGTGTGTCTTCTTCATATATCAATTCACAGATCTCACAAATGGTAGTGAAGGTTGTAAATGAAGCAAACTTCTCAATAGACAGACACTTGACCTGCAGCTTGAAAAAGGTGATAACAAGGCTGAGGTGTGAATGCAAGTACTATAGTTGAGATAGTGATCTTTTCATCCTGATCAACGTAAATGAACAGCTTTGTATCGATTGCAGAATGCCAGATCAAAGCCTGGCTGCGGCTTGTAACCGTAACTATTCAGGATTTATGATCATTAATTTCGATCGCTGAAGTATTAGGATCCGGATTCCGGAGTTAAGATCAACTACCAATATCCGGGGTTTTTTTTTTTTTTAATAATTCTTTTCATGTTCCGAATGGATTGGACTAGAGTTTTTATTGAAGACTCGATCCTAGGATTCCTAACCCTATTTACTCTTTATCTTCGATTTTGATTTCGACGCATAGGCTTAACATTAAAAATAAATAAATAAACAAGGATCAGCTTTTTACTGGGAGTGGATACGATACCGCCCTTTAGTGCTTTGTTCAGTGGAGATCTCTGTGTTTGTCGATGGATGGAACATATACCATTTGGCATTCACTATTGTAGCTAGCTAGGGAAAATTCAAAGCAAATGATTGATTGGAAACGGGATAATTTTGAAGATCTAGTGAGTGAGAGAGAGAAGGGTACTTCATATCATTTAACAGACAGTATAAGAAGAACAATAGGAGCAAAAACAAAAATAAATACAGTAGTATTGGGTACGCAAAACGTTTGTCAGGTTTGGAGGATTGAAAATGGATCCCTTTGGCAGCATTCTTTTGAGAGAATAGAGAGAGGGAGAGGAAGAGGGAGTGTGGAAAAATGGTCAGCGAGATCGAAAGCTGAAAACTGCAACAGTGCTTGCTGAGAAGACAAGTTGCCTTGGTTGGGCTAATTCGAAACAATTACTGGTGTCTGGCCAACAGTACCATACATGACCTCCTCTGATGTATATACTGTAGACTGACATGACTTCTCAATAATATTTTGACCCTTCTCTCAAAACAGTTTTGGAATACAGCCTGCAATCTTTGTTCATAAACATATACGGCATGTTTTCAATTAAGAATAAGAACAATATATAGTGAACAATATATTACTTCAGCAATTCAGCTTCTGATCTTTAACATTGACAAAAAGTACGGTTTTTTCTTTGTTTAAATCCAAGACCAATAACCTTAAGTTAATATACTGACCACACCGTCAAGTTCCATTATATAATAAAAAATAAAAATACAACGTTGTGGCTAGGGAACTGAAAGCTGCCTCAACAAACGTAGTATTGCAACAAATTACAATATTTCATTTTTTATATAATAAATTGCTTTCCTTAGCCTAATAAAGGAGGAGCCCACAAAAAGATGCGATTTTCGATGCAGTTCAACTGAGGGAATGAAATGATGTCATGGCTGTCGAGCACAGGTACTGCACTAACCTCTCTTTAATTTACAGCATTCGATAGCTCAACTCAATTTCCATTCTTCCATTTCAGATCCTCAAATCATTTAAAAAAAAAAAGAAAACTGTAGCGAGAGAGTTCGATGGATTAATATACAAGAAATTCAACTCGGTGGTGGCACATGATGATCGACTGATAATGATGATTGAATTTCCATTTTCCATAAAAAATGAGGAAAAATGGCCACCTAGTGGTAATAGAAAAGATGAGTTTTTTTTTTTTTTTAATTTTTCGGTGGGTTTCTTAAAAAAAAAAAAACCAAAGCTAGCTGAATTTGTCATACATATATATAAATTTATAATATATAGTGACTACCAAGTGGGCTTTGCACTTACAATAATTACTTCGTTTACTGCTATGAAACATTGCCAAATGGTACAAAATAAACTGCTAGAACTGAAGAATTTAATGTATTGACTATTGACCATTAATATCTCAACTCTTTGG
The DNA here is from genome assembly GCA_011037825.1 of Carya cathayensis. Taxonomy (NCBI): domain Eukaryota; kingdom Viridiplantae; phylum Streptophyta; class Magnoliopsida; order Fagales; family Juglandaceae; genus Carya; species Carya cathayensis. The sequence continues at coordinate 802,962 of QGSO01000255.1, read as the reverse complement.
TGGGAAAACCGTACCCAACGATCTTGAGTACATCCCAATTAAAAAAAAAAAAAACCAATCTTGAGTACATCCATGACCCTCTCCATCCATTATACATCCATCTCCATCTACATCACTAGATCTCTTCGATCCCATGCGTGCATGCCCATATACATCATGCATACGATCTTAGTTTTTGCCACTCAACAGTTTTACTGTACATCACTTGCTAGCTCGCTAGTCTGTCCGAAAGGCCGAGTACTGAAACCAACGTTAAAACCGCCAAAATTGCCATACAGTGTAATTGACAATGGTCGGAAAAAATATACACCCATATATACATACACATATTTATCTATATATACGGGCATCTATGTGTACGTGTACACTGTGCATGCACAGAACATTTTCGAATTAAAAAAAAAAAAGTGCAAAAGCGGATCTTGGACGATTTCTTGGATGAAATGAACAGAGGAGATGTACTGATCTTATTTTGCGGATAAAATGGTGCTTGACTGAATCTTTGTTTGCACCATTGCGATCGAAGTTTTCTTGAAGTTAGTGATTCGATCGATAGCTGATCATGAAGTATCTCGATCCTCATGAAATATATATATATCTATCTTAACAGAAGTAATGTGATATATCAGTGGCATAGGATATAAAAAATGCATGGTAGGATGGCACATGATCTCTTCTAAAAGAACAGTACTGGCCGGCTTTGTAATTTCCAGGAAATTTTTGTCATGCATGCATGGCCGTTTACATCATATAATTAATATATGAACCATGCAGCTGTAAGGAGGTTAATTTTAGGAACTTTTGATTCTCAAAGTATATGAGACAACTTGCTCCAAGGAGGCCCCAATCAGCAAAAGAAAAAGGCAAAAAGCAAAAAAAATAATCTTGAGTACCCCCATATTGCATGATTATGATTATATATATGTGACGTATGACTAAGCGATCGAGCTACTTTCATCCATTTTCTAGATCAGTTAAAAATGATGATCTGTTGCTTTGATTTTGCTCGCTGGCCGGAGGGGTGCCAGCTTCTTTGTTTGGGGAATAGAGAGATAAAAAACGTCGGCGTCGTAGATCATCAGAAGCAAACAAGAATATAGAATTTATCGAAGAGTAAAGATATGTACCTATAATTCTAATTTTATGAGCCTTTTACAATTTTATTTTTACCAGCTCCTATCCTATATTTTAATTAAAGACCATAAAGATTAACCATAAAGCCAAAAGGAAATTAAAGTCGCGGACATGAAGGCCGGCACTCATTAGAAGCTAACCCACACGAACAACGACCTTTTAGAAGTACTTTGAAGCTGGTATATATTATGATGAGGATCCCATGCATGCAATTTTCAACTTGGTCATGTACAAAATATGTACATGGCGGCCTGCGTGCGTCCATGAGTAGTATCATTATCAATGGATCATATATAATATTAGAGCTAGCATATATATATATATATGTATATATAGCTCGATCGGAGCAATGCTTGGGTGGGTCAAGGTCATGATCATGTCAAATATGGCTTGTAGGACTCAGTCTCGATAATAATTCCCATGGTCATCATATCTTTTCCAAAAATCAGATCAAGGTGGGCTAAAGACGAAACTTTTTCCTTTTAAGAGACCACTTTCATCGGCTAGCTTCCTCGAAGGATCCTAGCTATCAGTGGAATTAATTATACTGTAATAAAAAGCAGAAAAGGAAAGGTAAAAAAAAAAAAAGCTCAAGGTTTAACTTATTGCTGTATATAGCTGATCGATCTTAAATGCACTACGTAAGTGTATATATATATATATGCATCATATTATATATAAATCCAAACACAAAAACGTCATTTTTTCAGTAAATGGTCGAGAAGAAATTAAAGAATATTGTCCAAGTTAAATATAAAATCCCAGAGTTTTAAAAGTACTCATATTATATAAAGCATCACATTAATTTCCTAGCTAGTTCTTTCACACATTATATGGTACGTATACGTACAGATCTGACCACCACTTTTCTTCTTAGAGTGGCGCGTTATTCACACATGCCACCACATATAGTGACAGTTATAAGCCGGTGTATTGACGCACGGTGCCCTCTAATTGCTACGTTTTTATGTTACTTTTTTTCCTAACCAATAATCACGATAAAGTAATTGTAGAAAACTCCTACAACCAGTCCAAATAAACAAACTGCAGTACACACTGTCTCACTGCTACTTTTAGTCGCAATTTAATAGTCGGGTTACCAGACTATTTTAAAATTACTTCAAACGGCTTCCTCTTAGATTTTTTGACTCCATGTCCCTTTTTTTTTATTTTTACTAGTGTTGCGTTTATTTGCTTTGGGATGATTATTGGGAGTTTCCATTTCATTGAATCTTGTATATCATGTAACCCTTAGTTCAGTTCTATGAAACTAATTGCTTAGGGAAAAAAAATAGCATGTAAGTACAGTACAATGAATGCAACACATTCTCGCACATGCTCATATATAATACAGAGAGCCCTAGCTCTAAAGTACGTTTGTTTAACACAGTATTTCTTACCAAAGCAAGGAGCTTAATTAATTTATTTGAAGATCAATGGAGTAGCTATTACAAATGAATGCATGCATTAACTTCTTGCTTACTCTGATCTCATGAACTCCTTAAATTCTGGGACGACTAGATCAAAATTAGTATGCGCACCGATTGGTGTGGTCGATCGACCGATCCAGACAATTGGAATATAGAGTCAAAGATCACCGGCCAAGGGCTAGCAGCCTTAGCTGAAATCATGCTGACAATTGAAGACCCTACACCCACCAGATTCCATACGTGGAAAGAGCACACACACGTACGTACGTGCCTAGCTAGCTATAGTCTATAGATATGCCTCGTTATAGAAGTACTGGAACGTGTAGGGTAGACGATAAGAAGAACGCCAGGGGCTTGACTATTTGTCCTCTTTTGCCAGATGTTGCTTCGGTCTATAGAGTCAGTTTGTCTTTTTAAGCTTATCAATAGTGTATTTTTATATATATTTTAAAATATTTTTAAAGATTAAAAAAAAAAACACACCACTTTATTATCAAACACCTCTTTAACTATTAAAAAAATAAAATAATAAAATAAAATATCGAAATGGTACTAACTTTAACGAGTAAATTCAACCTCGTCAGATGATCTAAATAATTGATCTGATCACTCACCCTTATTGACTTAATTAATATTACTCATAAATATGTATAAATCACTATAAGAGAAGTGAATTTTAGTGATTAAAATTTAGTGATCAAAATGATTATTTCTGACAATTTTCGTCGGAAATAATCCTTTTAATCATCAAATTTTGGTCATAAAAGGTCACTTCTCTTATAGTTAATTATTTATATCTGCAAATAGAAATGGAAACTGAAGGTTAATGGCCATTCTATATCTTAAATCCTTTCCATATCAATAGAAAAATTGAATCTTTAGAGCATAAAATACTTATTAATTATATATAAGACTCTTGAATTTACTACAAGAAAAATAGGCTTTTATAACTAATTAATAACAACGAAAAGATTATTAATAATTAAAATTAATTACTAATAGTGTTTTTATTACTATTAATTGATCCAAAAATCCATTTTTTTTATAGTGATTTTTCAAATGTCGTGGCATTATTCTCCTCGTGTTGGTCAAATCCTACAATTATGCTTAATTAATGTTGCATGCATGACATGACTTTGCGCGTAGATCGAGCAGCATCACCACCTCGATCCATGTTTCCGAATCTCTTATAGTTGCCAATATTGTTCTGATCATGCAACCCTTTAAGATAAAAAAATACTCGGCTCTTGTAATCGATATTCTTACTTTCGTCACGTTAAGATCATAATGAGGAGCGGCCGATGCTACGTACGTACCCACCTTCTACAAATATAACATGGACTTCCAGCTTGCAAATTTGTCTTGATCTCTGCTGATTAGGTCAATCAAGGATAGTAGTGTTCAATTTTCTCGTGATATCCCCTTCCATCGACAGCCAATACTGTTTCGTTGATCTTTTAGGGTGATTTTTTTCCCTGACTCGGTACGATTTTTAATGTGAATTTAAAGGTTCAACCAATTTCTGATCAAGTTGGCTGTATCTAATTAACGAGCAGTACTTCCAGCTCGTCGATCCCAATAAATTAAAGCATAGCCCCATCAATTGGATCGTTACCCTAGCTTTCTGCCTTTCTGGGTCAATGTTTAATTAGAGAGCTACCTGCATGCATGCACCTTTTCATGGGAGGAAATCTAAATTCTTCATGATACTAAAAGACATACATGTTACTCCTATACAAAACCGTTAACATTCATGCCAAGAACTTGGGGCCAAACACTCATTTTTGTTCCCCCTTAATGTTTTTTCGATTTTAGCCAGTGGATGGAACGTACGTACACTTTTTTCGTTTTGTTTTGTTTTGTTTTTGTCTATCTTAATCGTTTTTCTTTTCTTTTTCTTCACATATATTCATAGAAAGGCTTCGATCTATCAATGTCTTTGAGGAATCCAATCAAAACGTATGGAGAAAAGATGGTTAAACATGAGACAGCTTTTCTCCAGCAAACGTCTTCCACAAAATTTGTGTTTCTTGCATGATGACATCTTTGGATTTGTAATATCAACCCCATTTTTTTGGCTGACATTCTCAATGCGAAATCATGTGCAGTAAATAGTGGTCACTCAGACATGGACCCTTCTTTCAATGAACCCAACACACACAAAAAAGCCTAGCTTTGATCTGTTTGTGAGAGATTAGGGCAGGTGGTTGACAGCCTCTGTCCCCGCTACGGTCCAACTCTCATCCCTATATATTCAACTTTTATTTTATTTTATTCTTATATTTTTGGTAGGGAGTGGGGGTGGGATAGATTCTTCATTTTTAAAGTACTGAAAACCTAATTTATTTTCGTGGATGCTAATGCAACGTGACCAAATTTAGTTTTTTATTTCCAATATTCGAATAATGTTACTCATCGTTCTCTTATCATTTCATGACGTGATATTAGATAATTAGAAACTATTTATTATGTTTTACTTATAAATCTATTACTTAATACTATATCATGAAATGCTGAGTAAATGATAAAAAAAGATATAATAAATAAATTTTTTATTTTCATTTTTATCTGTTTCTTTCTACTCCAAACAATTTTTAGAATTAAAAAAATAATAATTGAGTTTTTGGACGGTTTCTATACTTTATTGGCCCAGATCACGTCTAGATGGGACGGGCCGAACCCCGAATGTACAAGCGATATCGGCTAATTTTAGTTGGGTCAGCCCACTTTTATTGGAAGTTAGAATCCCCTAAAATTTTATTCTTTTTTTTTTAGAAAATCTAGCACTCTTTTTTTTTTTTTTTTTGGCCTTAAAAGTGATTTTTTTTATAACCCTTAAAAGTGAAATTTTAAAACTCCCAAAGGCAGAAATGATATTTTATAAGCATATTTTTCTTTAATTACGTGAGATAAATATGTCAGAGTAAAAGTATTAGTCGATCGTTAATTCTTTTTCTTTCAACACTTTAAAAGCATTTTTCTCAATTAAAAAAAAAGGTTTGTTGTTTTTTTAAAAAAAAAATACAAATTTAATAAATTATTGAAAAAAAAGATATAGTCACTACAAGGAATAATGATATAAACACAATATATTTTTATAACATATTTGACAATAATATTGTAAAATGAGAATATTTTTATAAAATAATATTATTTTTATGAATAACGTTATATATAATTATGAATTATGTAAATATCGTATAGTTATTTTAAAAAAGAGTGAATCTATTATTAAAAAATTAATTCTTTTTATATAAGTTTTGCATTTATTTTTTATTTTTTAGAGTGATTTCACGATTGTTGTACACTCATTATTATAACTGTCATTTCTTTTTTTATATAAAAATATTTTTATTTAAAATATAATTATATGAAATATTGTAAAAAATATTATGTATAATGTTGTAAAATAAATTGTATGACCACTTTTAGCTAGCCGTCAAATATGACGATGCATAGTAACCTTTGTACTCCTATATATATCGCTGTAACTTTTAATGAAATTCATAAGTTTCATAACACGTTATCAGCACGAAATGCTCTCTCCCAGTTCTAAAACCTCTCTCTAATCTTTCTCTCTCTCGCTCTCTCTGCCAAACCCAAGAAACCATGGAGATCCAGCCATGTCTCTTCTCTCCGATCTCACTAATCTCCACCTCACGAACACCACATATGCTACTTTAGATGGATGCTCAAACTGATAAACGTCGAAGGGTGCGTGAAGGGAACGGATCTCCACCATACGTTACCACAGCTCAGATCCAGAATTATTGGCGCAACCGGAGTTCATGTCTGAAGCTACGGATCGCAGATCTGACCAGTCCTTCACCGAAAATCACAGATCTGAGATCAGTCCTCATGGGCGCAGCTACAACAGGTAACCACCATACCGTGGACGTGAGGAGTTGCCATATGCTAATGGAAATGGTTTGAGGGACCGACGCCGAAGCAGGAGCTGAGTATGGGAACTATGGTCCACGTCAATTTCTACCGGAACACCTGCAAGCCGTCGACATACTCTCAGATCTTCAAAAGTGCGTGCCCGCACGCTTATAGCTGTCTATGCAGAATATGATATCATGATCTGGTCTGCAACCGGTATCAAGTGGGTTGAATTAAAGATCGTGAAGGTATGTATTTAATTCGGTCAGTTCATTTCCTAGTGGATAACAGAACATGGAGCATGGCAGTGAAAATTAAACCAAGTACTGGAGTAACTAAATGGGATCCGAGGGACGTGTAGCTCCATCGGCACTTGCAGCGGAGAGAGGGACGACGAAGACAAAAGACGAAGCCATGGAGATCGCTTCTCTCGCTTTGTCCCAGCTCCTACAGGCTATGGCCCACTGCCACCGACTTGGTGTGGCCCACAGCGACATCAAGCCCCTCAAACTCGCAGATCTCGGATCGGCTGAGATATTCAATCAGTTGCTTGAGTGGCACTTAGAGCAGCAAGTGGCTTCTCCCTCTTGACGACGACACGCAACTACAGGATCTTAGAATTCTATCATGGAGATGCGGCCCCACCTACACCCACAAGAACGCGTGCTGTGCAGTCAAATCCCACCCTCATGTTTTGCTAACAACTCTGCAAAGCGGGCCAGCTTCAAGTCCAACGAGATGTAAAATGGAGGATGATGACGCATGGGATGACATTTTAGTCAAACTTTGCTACAAAAGGATCCAATTTGTGTCTGAGGAGACGTGAATTAATCAAATTCTTTGAATTTCATTTTTGTGAGCTGACAGCAAGTTTTGTTTTTTTTGTAGGCCCATGCATGCAAGTTGGTGATCGCGTTTGGCAATCTTTGGTAAGACTCTCTTATATTATAAGTGGTATTTATTTCAACTTGGTGAATATATGAAAATTCACATGGGCAGCACGATATGTAAAGTGAGTATTAAAATTATATTTATTATTATTACTTGATTAAATTCTATGTTTATTTACATAGTTTACATACAAGTTTTATTTATTTTTATATACTTATTATGAATTATTGATGATAAGATCTATCTTAGAATAGAAATTAAGCATCCCTGAAGGATCGCTTTAAATCAATAATTTTATTGAGTATCTCATGATAAAGGATCTATTGATTCTGTGAGATAATTTAAATGAGCAATATGTGTACCAAAAGGCTCATTATTATTTATGCACCTGAAGTTGCATAATTGAAAGTGTGTTGAGAAAAACCACTAAAGAATATATATTTAGATGAACGTCTCGAATGTGCTCCTGAAGTAGCAATATCGAGTATGCTCCTGAAGTAGCAATATCAAGTGTAAAAGTTCATAATAATGAGATTTATATCTGGTCTTCTAGTGGCTAAGCAACATAATGAGATTTTGCTAAGAAATCATGAGCCACGTCCTACTAATTCCACATCATTCCCTGAAGTGAATGAAATTGGATTTATATCATTCCCAGAAGAGAATGAAGAATTGTTTTCAAAGAAACCAAGAAATTGGACGTGGTGATGAATATATTTATAGTATTTCAATGATTTCGAGCCAGAAGCTCGTATTAAAAATATTATCAACTTTCTCTTTGAGATGATATTATGTTGATGAATCAAAAGTGATATGATTCAAAATATTTGTATCTTTTCATGATTATCTTGATCATCCAAAATCAATTACGATACGTCGAATGATTTTTATATGGACGTCCATAAAAGAACCAGAAGATTCTTTTACTATAAAGTCTTACCACCAGAAGTGGAAAGAAAAAATTTGCCAGAAGCAAATAAGATGAAATAATTCGACGTTATCATGATTATCATAGGTGAACTGGAAGTTCAGATGATAATTTATTTATGGATGAAATAAGATAAAAGGTCTCATATTCTAGCTGCTAAAATCCTAGTGAGGATTGAAGTCCCTGCAGGGCAATTAAGAAATTTAGCAGTCTAATGAACATAAGACATGTATGAAAGCATGTGAGACCTATTGATACAAATGATAAAGCATCTCGGAAAGAGAAAAGCATAAAGAAAAGAAATTGGTGCTCCTGAAGAGGCCATACCCACAAAACAAGCAATAAAGTCCATCTAAAATTCTCTCATAATGAATACTCCTGAAGAGTACCTCCTGAAGAGGTTTTCATGAAATGTCTTCCCTTGAAGAGGGACAGGTACCTGAAAATAACGAGATCTCGATATTACATTTCATGAGTAAATGAGAAATTATAGAGAGAAATAAAACCGTTGTCGACAACGTATTTTCATATAAGATGGCACTTGATATTACCAGAAGTAATAAAGAAAGTGAGCTCAGAATCGTCGAAGAATACCGACGTAAAATATTGGCCAAAATAGAAATAAACAATTCCTGCAGAATTGTTATCACTAGTAAAATGTGATGCATATGGACTTGAAGTCCAAACACCTATGAGGTGATGCTTGTTGAATATCAGTGGGTATTTGTATAAATGAAATGAAAATGTGATATATAAATCACGAATATATTTCCTGCAGAAATAATATTAATATGTTTCTGAAGTTAAAGAGATCATATTGAGATTTGTATTAACTTGATAGTTACCAAGAATTTGGGTATGCATGAAGCATATAGTCCTGAAGTACATATTCTATCAAGTCTTAAAATCCTTATATGATCTAATGCAAGCTAAACGTATGTGGAACATACTATTTTCATATATTTTCAGTATTTATATTATCTTTTATTGCAGTTTATATAGATAATTTAAATGTCATTGAGGCTCCAGAAGAGCTCATGAAAACTGCAGAAAGCAGGAATTGATTATGAGGCTCCAGAAGAGCTCATAAAAACTATAGAAATCAGGGATTGATTATGAGGCTCCAGAAGAGCTCATAAAAACTGCAGAAATCAGGGATTGATTATGAGGAAAAATAATCTCCTGTTATGGATGCAATCATATTCAGATTTTTGACTAATTTGGTAGTTACAAAAAGATTGGATATGCAGTTAATGGATATGGTCACTGCATATTTTTATGGGTCATTAGACCAAGGCATATATATGAAAATCCCTGAAGGATATAGAATGCCTGAAACTTCTAATCTGAATACATCCAGAAATATATATGAAAATCCCTGAAGGATATAAAATGCTTGAAGCTTGTTATCTGAGTACATCCAGAAAACAATCCGGACGCATGTGGTATAAACGCATTAGCGAATATTTATTGAAAGAAGGATTTGAAAAATAATCCAATATACCCATGTGTTTTTATTAAGAGATTCCGGATTTGTTATTATTGCGGTTGATGATTTAAATCTTCTTGAAACTCCTGAAGAGATCAGAAGAACTGCACATATTTGAAATATAAAACCCTTTCGGTTTCAAGGGGGAGATAAATGTGCATTATTATATGAGAAATAAAATAGAGCACATAGAATATCTACCAGAAGATAGAACACAAATATGAATATTTGTGAAATTTTATTATCTTGAAGCAAAAATTACAGAAATTTGAGGCATTTCGCCTCATTCTTTAAACGCTCTTGTTCTTCAAGAATCTGCATGGCATCCTTATCTAAAGGAGTAGGCAATCTAAAAGAAGACTTAAGCAGAGATTTTAATTTCCTATTCTCTTACTTTATTGCTTCTATCTTCACGTTAGACTCCTGAAGAAGTCGCTGAAGGATAGAAATTTTCTCATGGAGTTTGTCCAAATCATAAGGTTTGGATTGTAGTCGCTGAGAAAATGCATAAATAGTTGAAGAGTAATGGGCACCGAGATTTACAAGCTCATAGATAGCTTCAACATCTGACTTATTAGTCAGATTAGCACCTGTGGTAGAAGCAGGAACAGCTGATGAGCTAGGTGCATAATACCTTATATATTGGCCATGAGAAGATTGCTGAGCCATTGCAGAAAAAGAATGCAGAAAGAGATTGCAGAATAAAATTGCAGAAAGAGATTGCAGAGTAAAAATGCAGTATGATTACAGAAAAGTGAAGAAGATGAGATGCGAATGAAGATGAGCTGAATATCTCTTTTATAGAGAAAAACTAAGCACCTCTATTGCTTCACGGCATCCCTCGTGAAGCATCTCTCTACAAGAGACGAGGCGTAGCATCATAGCCCTGCGGCGCCTGATAGCAGATGTAGCATTATAGCCTTTCGGCGCCTGACAGGTACATAAGAACTGTAAAATCCCGCGATGCTTGTCTGGCCTAAAAAGATGGCCACCGTTTTTGAATATAGAGGTTTGCGGCTTAATTTTGATAACTCCTCTAGTAATTATGTTATTTACAAGAACTCCAGAAGAGTACAACTCCAGAAGAGCACAACTCCAGAAGAGTAGTGAATTCAATGATCTTGGATCAATATGGTGAATTTCACTATAAAGTCCTGAGTACTCCAATGGTTGCTCGATAATTTGATGAGCAGAAAAATCCATTTCGTCCTGAAGACGATGGAGAAATTCTTGGTCCTGAAGTACCTTATCTCCAGTTCAATTGAAGCCCTGAATATGTGATTATTTGGATCAAGTCCACAATTAGATGGATATACAGATGCGAGTTATCTATCAGATCCACACAAGAAGATCATTGCAATTCATGAGAAGAAAGTTGAAATTGATGTCAAGAAGATACGGTCAAGAAATAATCTGGTAGATTTATTCACTAAAGCATTACCAACTGCAACATTGGAATGCGGAGAATTGAAGACATATTATCATGTACTTTTCAGGGGAGTAAAGTCTTGAAGACTTGTGCTGATTGTACTCTTTTTCCTTCGCTAAGGTTTTATCCCACTGGGTTTTCCTTTGCAAGGTTTTAATGAGGCAATCTTAAAGCACTTGGCGATATACAGAATATTGTACTCTTTTTCCTTCGTCATTGGTTTTTTTCCCACTGGGTTTTTCCATGACAAGGTTTTAACGAGGCATATTCTTTATATGTGGTCATCCAAAGGGGGAGTGTTGTAAAATAAATTGTATGACACTTTTAGCTAGCCGTCAAATATGACGATGCATAATAACCTTTGTACTTCTATATATATCACTATAAACTTTAATGAAATTCATAAGTTTCCTAACATATAAATCATTTTTCTTTTTGAAATTTTCCTCTCAAGGGATCAGAGAGCCACAATTTTATTTTATTTTTTTTGGCGTTGAGACGTGAGGAAGATTCATGTGGACCCACCAGAATCCAAAAACCAGATAAAAGGGCCGCCATTCTCGGTATCTTACTTTTCTCGAAGCTAAGAACTGAAACCGAAAAATGGAGCCGGCTCTGTGCCGCAGCTTGAATCTCAAACCAACCCATTGCTCACCAATCTCAACCGAACTGACGAAACCCATTTCACGATCATCCCATTCTCATAGGCTTTCGTGCTTAAACCGCCTTAGAAGCGAGAACTGGAGCGCGTTGATAATGCCCTGTGCTTCGTACAAACCAAAGTCTGAGGCACAACATCTTGGTACCCAACTCATCGGACCGCTCGTAAAAGGGCTTTTCGGGTTTGCCGCCGCAGCCACTACTTTAGTCTCGGTCTGCTGCGACTCCCCGGCTCTCGCCCAGCCAATTTCCATTGCTTTTCCGGTCTCACAAGCTCAAGAGGTGATTTTTATTTCCTTTTTTATTTGTTATTTTGGTTCTCTTAATCTATATTAGGATTTGAATCGTGCGTGATTAGCGCAGTGTTGAGTAAATAAGGTTTATTTGTAGGTGAATTCAGTTCAAAGAACACTTGTGGAGGCTTGGGGTTTGATTCGAGAAACATTTATAGACACATCATTTAATCATCAAGGTAGCTGGGGTGTTTTATTCTCGATCAGTACAATGGATTTTCTTTTCTTGGTAATTGTGGTTCTTTTTGCCTTTTGGTTTTGGTGTTGAGGCAAGTGAATGGACTAAGGAGCTAAAATCATGTAATAGAAATTATGATGTTTTGTAGATTGGGATTCAAAGTTACAAGAAACAATGGTGGAACTATTTCCCCTGAGATCAGCCGATGCGGCGTATACGAAAATAAGTGGAATGCTTTCTACTCTTGGAGATCCGTTTACTCGGATTATCAGTCCAGAGATCCTTTTGATATATTGTAATTCAGATCTACCCGGATGTTTTAATCTAGAAGATACTATGTCAGATAATAATTATTTTGATCAATCCTAGAATGGCTTTTGCTGGCAGGAATATCAAAGTTTCAGAATTGGAAGTGATGGGAATTTGCAGGGAGTCGGCCTTCTCATAAATGCTGAGCCAAACACACACACAAGTGACCATTTTTTGGAAAAAAGGGATTGATTTACTGGCTGTTAGATATAGAGAAATTCCTGCTCTACAAATGACTTCTGCGTCCATTTTTTTATCAATCTGTAAGTTAACCAATGAGAACAAAGGTGCTGTGTTAAGACTTCTCGTGAGACAAAAATCGATGTTACTTTCAGCGTGTATACTCAATAGTTGTTGTAATTTATTTCCATGTGTATGTATTCCTAGAGAAAAACATTTTTAATTGGATAGGTATGAGAGGGGCTTTGAAAATCAATGTGTTCTGAGATTATGGATTTATCCTTAAATTTGAATTAAGAGGGAAAAAGAAGGAAAAGAGGACTTTAGATGTTTTTCTGATACCATTTACTCATCATATGTTCCCGCACCAAAATTATTTCCTTTGTGTTGGCATTGCAGGTTGTTTTGGCTTCAGTAGATGGTAGCCCAGCTGCTCGTGCTGGCATTCATGAAGGAGATGAGTTGATTGAGATTAATGGTACTGTCCCATCTGAGATTTGATTTCTTATTCTGAATATTGAGTCTTTAAATATTCATTATGCTATGCTATCACAGTTACTTCCAAGTCCTACTCGAACTTTGCTCAAGGGAAAAAGCTCTTTCTAGGTTTATAAAATTAGCATTCCATCATTCTTTACATGCCAAAATTTATTTTCTAATATCACTTCAAATTCTCTTTTATTTCAGAAAATAGAAGGGTCCTTGGCCCTTGTCCATCAGTTGTTTTTCAGATGACTTTTCTTCTGCATATTTGAATTTTTCTTAGCCTAATATCCGTTCAACTTATGTCATATTGACTTTAAACTACCTTTGTAACTTAAGGAGAGAGGCTTGATGGCCTTGATATTGAAGCAGCAGCACAGAAGCTTAGAGGGCATGTTGGAACAGCTGTTGCAGTTAAAGTCCACAGTGTAATATAATCATCCTCTCCTTTTGTAAACGGTGTATGTTGAGTACGACCATTTCAAAGAAGTCTTGAGCCCTTATTTTTTTACCTTTACACAATACCATTTAAAAAAAAAAACAATATTCAACTTTATAGTTTTTTTCCACAATAACACAAGATCAGGCATTCTTATGTGGAGAACTAGTTGTTTTATTTTCAGTATGAAGAGCATAACATTATGCAGATTGTTTCAAAATTGTGGTTCTTAGTGTCATAGTAGACAGATTCACAATTCCCCTATGAGGATATGGAGCATCCTCCAAGGGCTGAACAAAATTTTTCCATCTACTCTTCACTTCAACTTCATAGTTATATGTCTGTTACTGAGTGCCTTTCATATGAATATTTTGCAAGGGATGATTCACCTCGTGTTGAGAGAATGAAGACTGTTAAACTTCCTGAACCAATTCATTTCGGTAGTGCTTGTGGACAAGCTTTTAACACTAAAACTCCAGATGCTGAATATTTCCAACAATTGAATTCCTATTTTATCAAAACAAGAAAAGGACGTCAACATTATTCATTTTGGTGGTGCTTGTGGACTGATATGAATACTTTCCAAGTATAGAATGATTGTTCTTGTTGTGGGGTGTTTTGTGCTGTAATCTAATCTTCTTAACAACAGCAAATGTGTCAGCCAAGTGTTTTGATACGACTACATGATCAAGACCCTTAACCGCATCATAATTAATGCATGTCCATGCATTCCAATCATTTTGTTAAAATGATTTTAAAATCTGGGATTTTTTAACTTACAGGGAACCAAAATCTGGGACGTCCCAAAACTACTGATCATTTTGTCAAAATGAGTTCTTGATTTTATTTCCCTTTCTACAATGATCTTTTTTTTCAATACAACTCTTTCTACAGTGATCTTATTAACCCTTAATTAGGATGATTATTTATTAAGGACTAGTCAAGCTTACATTTGAGTTTCATGAAATCATTATAAAGGCATTTATCGGATGACCACATCCAATGGTTAATAATAGCAAACACTTGAGACAGAAAAAGAAACTCTATAGCAATAAAAAAAAAGGTAGCCAATCTCAAGAATATTTCATATAGATGGTCTGTGACAGGGCATGTGATTATCCATGAGATATTCCATTTGAGAGATTTGACATGCCAATGAAGGAAAATATGTGGCCGATTTTAAAGCATCCTAGCAAGCACTTCTAAAGCTAATGTGCAGTTGATTTTATTTTAAACAGGGTCATTTTTAATGCATTCACCTGATTTCTTGCTATCTTTTTTTAAGTAATGTTGTTTTCTTCTTCTCCAGGTAATGCATATCGCTGCTTCAATGGAAATAAATTCAAGATTACTGCTAATTTTGAGACACAGAGATGGCATTCAAGATTAATATTGTTTATCTGAGTGACAACTGAATTCTGTAGAGTAATATCAAGTCTGTAGGATAGGAAAGCCAAGTATATAGCAATACATTGAAAGATTGCATAGAAATCAGTTTCTACTCTATGGGAAGCAACGAGATAGAGGCTGGGATCGTGTATAAGAGTCAGATTCTGCTGATGTGATGAGTCACTCAAATTCCAACATGTATCGTGATCAATGGCCAAGTTGGCAAGAGGGTGAGGGGCAGGGAGGTTATGGTCTCTAGGTCTTTAAAATCCCAATATACTTATTTTTTTCATCTCTTAAATATGCTCGTGATGGATTTTTACATATAGCGAAAGCAATTAAACGCAGGAAGCCTTTTTCAAACTCAAATACAAAAATCAGACACCAAATTGCAAAATAATGATAATGAAAGAAAAATTATGCAAGAGTAAACTGAGAAAAATAACAAAGAAAAATTATGGTTCTTAGCTGGTCTCATACAAGAACAAAGAACAAAGGCATCTACCAAGAACAACTTCACAGATCTAACAAATATCGATTTCACCTATAAACCTAGCATAAGCTTCTGAAAGACAATCTTTGGGGGCATAGTTTTTAGAAAAGAACAAATCTTTGAACCAAAAGTTAACGAAAAGAGATTTTGGACAATACCTTGATATAAAGAAAAGGTCGTCTGCAGCGACAAAGCTTTCATCTGCAGTTCAGAGAGAACACGGAGGAAGACGGGCGGCACGGTGTGGTGGAGCACACACGAAGGGTGCTGGCCCGCGCTTGGGGGCGGGAGGGCTGGAGAAATTTTCGGAATGGGGGCCGGAGAAATTTTCAAATTAGACCAAAACACACCTTCAGGCAGAATAAAAAATTATATTAAAAAATTTCCACGTCACGTGTGCGGTGTGGGCGCTACAGTGGCTGATCCGTAGCATTCCTCTTATTTTTTTGGCGTTGAGACGTGAGGAAGATTCATGTGGACCCACCAGAATCCAAAAACCAGATAAAAGGGCCGCCATTCTCGGTATCTTACTTTTCTCGAAGCTAAGAACTGAAACCGAAAAATGGAGCCGGCTCTGTGCCGCAGCTTGAATCTCAAACCAACCCATTGCTCACCAATCTCAACCGAACTGACGAAACCCATTTCACGATCATCCCATTCTCATAGGCTTTCGTGCTTAAACCGCCTTAGAAGCGAGAACTGGAGCGCGTTGATAATGCCCTGTGCTTCGTACAAACCAAAGTCTGAGGCACAACATCTTGGTACCCAACTCATCGGACCGCTCGTAAAAGGGCTTTTCGGGTTTGCCGCCGCAGCCACTACTTTAGTCTCGGTCTGCTGCGACTCCCCGGCTCTCGCCCAGCCAATTTCCATTGCTTTTCCGGTCTCACAAGCTCAAGAGGTGATTTTTATTTCCTTTTTTATTTGTTATTTTGGTTCTCTTAATCTATATTAGGATTTGAATCGTGCGTGATTAGCGCAGTGTTGAGTAAATAAGGTTTATTTGTAGGTGAATTCAGTTCAAAGAACACTTGTGGAGGCTTGGGGTTTGATTCGAGAAACATTTATAGACACATCATTTAATCATCAAGGTAGCTGGGGTGTTTTATTCTCGATCAGTACAATGGATTTTCTTTTCTTGGTAATTGTGGTTCTTTTTGCCTTTTGGTTTTGGTGTTGAGGCAAGTGAATGGACTAAGGAGCTAAAATCATGTAATAGAAATTATGATGTTTTGTAGATTGGGATTCAAAGTTACAAGAAACAATGGTGGAACTATTTCCCCTGAGATCAGCCGATGCGGCGTATACGAAAATAAGTGGAATGCTTTCTACTCTTGGAGATCCGTTTACTCGGATTATCAGTCCAGAGATCCTTTTGATATATTGTAATTCAGATCTACCCGGATGTTTTAATCTAGAAGATACTATGTCAGATAATAATTATTTTGATCAATCCTAGAATGGCTTTTGCTGGCAGGAATATCAAAGTTTCAGAATTGGAAGTGATGGGAATTTGCAGGGAGTCGGCCTTCTCATAAATGCTGAGCCAAACACACACACAAGTGACCATTTTTTGGAAAAAAGGGATTGATTTACTGGCTGTTAGATATAGAGAAATTCCTGCTCTACAAATGACTTCTGCGTCCATTTTTTTATCAATCTGTAAGTTAACCAATGAGAACAAAGGTGCTGTGTTAAGACTTCTCGTGAGACAAAAATCGATGTTACTTTCAGCGTGTATACTCAATAGTTGTTGTAATTTATTTCCATGTGTATGTATTCCTAGAGAAAAACATTTTTAATTGGATAGGTATGAGAGGGGCTTTGAAAATCAATGTGTTCTGAGATTATGGATTTATCCTTAAATTTGAATTAAGAGGGAAAAAGAAGGAAAAGAGGACTTTAGATGTTTTTCTGATACCATTTACTCATCATATGTTCCCGCACCAAAATTATTTCCTTTGTGTTGGCATTGCAGGTTGTTTTGGCTTCAGTAGATGGTAGCCCAGCTGCTCGTGCTGGCATTCATGAAGGAGATGAGTTGATTGAGATTAATGGTACTGTCCCATCTGAGATTTGATTTCTTATTCTGAATATTGAGTCTTTAAATATTCATTATGCTATGCTATCACAGTTACTTCCAAGTCCTACTCGAACTTTGCTCAAGGGAAAAAGCTCTTTCTAGGTTTATAAAATTAGCATTCCATCATTCTTTACATGCCAAAATTTATTTTCTAATATCACTTCAAATTCTCTTTTATTTCAGAAAATAGAAGGGTCCTTGGCCCTTGTCCATCAGTTGTTTTTCAGATGACTTTTCTTCTGCATATTTGAATTTTTCTTAGCCTAATATCCGTTCAACTTATGTCATATTGACTTTAAACTACCTTTGTAACTTAAGGAGAGAGGCTTGATGGCCTTGATATTGAAGCAGCAGCACAGAAGCTTAGAGGGCATGTTGGAACAGCTGTTGCAGTTAAAGTCCACAGTGTAATATAATCATCCTCTCCTTTTGTAAACGGTGTATGTTGAGTACGACCATTTCAAAGAAGTCTTGAGCCCTTATTTTTTTACCTTTACACAATACCATTTAAAAAAAAAAACAATATTCAACTTTATAGTTTTTTTCCACAATAACACAAGATCAGGCATTCTTATGTGGAGAACTAGTTGTTTTATTTTCAGTATGAAGAGCATAACATTATGCAGATTGTTTCAAAATTGTGGTTCTTAGTGTCATAGTAGACAGATTCACAATTCCCCTATGAGGATATGGAGCATCCTCCAAGGGCTGAACAAAATTTTTCCATCTACTCTTCACTTCAACTTCATAGTTATATGTCTGTTACTGAGTGCCTTTCATATGAATATTTTGCAAGGGATGATTCACCTCGTGTTGAGAGAATGAAGACTGTTAAACTTCCTGAACCAATTCATTTCGGTAGTGCTTGTGGACAAGCTTTTAACACTAAAACTCCAGATGCTGAATATTTCCAACAATTGAATTCCTATTTTATCAAAACAAGAAAAGGACGTCAACATTATTCATTTTGGTGGTGCTTGTGGACTGATATGAATACTTTCCAAGTATAGAATGATTGTTCTTGTTGTGGGGTGTTTTGTGCTGTAATCTAATCTTCTTAACAACAGCAAATGTGTCAACAACTAATTTAGTGTTCTATTTTCCAGAGAAAAGATTTGGCGAGTGATTCTAGTGTCAAAGAGGTAATGAAGCATTTGTTATATGGCATTGTGTTGACGTGATATATTATGAAACACAATTGGTTTCTTTCTGACAGAATAGAATAAAGCCTGAACTTACAGTTTCATGCAAAAGCATGCATCTGCTCTGGCTTGTTAAGTTCTAACAATAAACTGTGTTCTTTGATGAACTGATTGGGAAACTTACCTCATCTGCTTGAAGGTCAAACTAGGGAGTACATTAAGCTCTCTCCCATATCAAGCACCATCATCCCTCACAGAACTGGAGATGGCCGTCTGACAAAAATTGGTTATGCGAAGCTCTCAGCTTTCTCTCAGGTACTATCTCCAGATCCGACAAAGATGCTGCTTCTTATGGTACATACCTTGAAAAATTATGATCAGTTGAGAAATCAGTATCTGTTTCATGACAGACTGCTGCGGCTAATATGAAAAATGCACTTCATGAAATGGAAAGTCAGAATGTACAGGCATATATACTTGATCTGCAGAACAATCCGGTAAATTTCGTTATCTTTTTAGATAGAAAATCTTAGAAACTTAATTTTCTGACCTCGATTTTCTTTCCATAACAGTCTCCTCTCTTATTTTATTTCATATTACAGGGGGGCCCGTTAAAAGCAGGACTTGATATTGCCCAAATATGGCTTGATGGGATGAGACTCTTGTGAACACAATTGATCGGGATGGAAACATGTCACCCATCAACATGGTCAATGGGCATGCTATAACTCACGATCCACTTGTTGTGCTTGTGAGTATCTAACTTTATATGTGGAAGCTTCCTATCAGAAGGAAGTTATGTTAATCATTCTTAATTTCTTTACACTCGAGTTATTTGTGTGTAAGAAGTTGCAGTGTATAAAAATCACTTTCTTATTTTTGCAGTAGAATTTGTGCACCATATCAACAGATTACGTACAGATGAATTTCGGATTAACACATATCAACTGTTTAATTAAGGGGGAAAAAAAGAACGTGGAAGACTCCCAAATTTTGTGTTCGTCCAATTAATATTGCTATAAAGTCTAGTTTAAGCTAGATGCAGTTTAGGCTCCAAGTTTGATTAATTTAAACATGTACAATACACATTTTTTACAACATTTTCTTTCATTTTGCCTAATAAAGATCAGAACTGGATTGAAGTTGGGTACTTTTCAACCCAATAAGTACTTGGCCAACTGACATGCTACATAAAACCCAATTGACTGCATGCTTTAGGTGTGAGCTCTCTCTGCTTTTTAACTATCTTTTTTGTATCTTTTGTTCCATCGTGTATCATATCATTTTGAGCTGATTTTTTTTCTTTCGTTATGAAAAATTTCCAGATGATTCTGATTGATCCTTAGCCATAGGATTTGAAAATGATACCTGTTGGCTCTGAATATTTAAAACATGAAGGTCTTAATGCATTTAATCAGTCTTTTATACAGCACCTAGTCCTCAGTTATTTTGGTTGCCAAATGTATCACCGCCTGAAACAGGTCAATGAGGGGAGTGCAAGCGCAAGTGAGATTTTGGCAGGAGCGCTACGCAACAATGGCAGGGCTATACTTGTAGGGCACAAAAGCTTTGGGAAAGGTAAAATTCAGGTAATAACATTTCCCAAAGATTTAATACATTCAAGCGATGTAATGATCTTGAAATGATAATGCTCAATTAAAAGGTGCTGTCAGACACTCTTGTATTTGAATGAAGAACAGCACAGGTAGTTTCCCATTATATGACCACTGTGTACCGTGAATTCATTCAACTCTGTGGTTCAACTTTGAAGTCTTTGTTCTGGTTTATATCTCTGGCATTTTCCCAAGTCACTCCTGTTGTTTTCAGTTTCTACTTCCAACCTTGCCAACCACCTTTGTCAAAGCTTAAACCGTAGCCCCCCCCATAATTGTTTACTTGCATAGATTCTGACTCGGGCATCTACAGAGTGTCACAGAGCTCCATGACGGTTCAGCCCTCTTTGTAACAGTCGCGAGGTACCTATCCCCCGCACTTCATGACATAGATCAGGTTGGCATAACACCCGATGTGCAGTGCACGACAGAGATGCTAAATTCTCCCAAGGATTCGTTTTTAAGGGATAAGAGCTCCGTTGTGAACCTGGAAGCGGATTCCAGTATCATGGTGGCAGAGCACGAACTGGACATTCAACAGTTCAAAGGGACTGCCTCTTGAAAGATGGCTTGCGCTGTCATATTGCTTTGAGGATTAGAAATTTTCTGTACAGATGCCATGGAAGAACACACAAGGCACAATGTCTGTTGTGCGTGTGCTTGTATGTTGTAATTTTGCAAGTTACAACTCAGTGGATACGTACAGGTTATCAAAATAAACAAAAAAAAAGTTATTCTGCTGCTCGATGTTTAGGTTTTTTTTATTATTATTTTGAAGGATACTAAGTAAATCTGTTATGGAATATACAATATAATGTAGTCACTCAAAGTCCCCAAAAACTAATAGTTGACACAACGTCACCATGGAAGTATATCATTGGTGAACAAGGTGTCATGCTTCATCAAAATCGACCTTAGTTTAGGTCATATAGATCTTTCCATGAAAGAAGAACCACCGATAAAACAAAGCATCCTCTTTTTGTCTACCATATTTCTCATACAGAGAGAGAGAGAGAGAGAGAGAGAGAGAGAGAGAGTCCACAGTACGCATTAGATTCATAATTTACGCATAAAGAATTTTATTCTTTCATCTTTTCATGTCAATAAAGATAAGAAAAAAATAACAATCCCTCGCAAAACCATGGAAATCAAGCCAATCTCTCTAGCAGAATCATCTCGGGTATAATGTTCACTGCTTCAAAAGGGCGAGAAGAGAGAACACAACGGAGAATCCCATTACAACAACAGAAACCGATGCAGAACACCCGGCACCGGTGTCCATCGATGGCGCGGGCGACGGCGACGTATTGCTACCCTGCGCCGATTCCTTAGCAACAGCCATCGAAAAGATGACAACCGCGAACACAAGCGCCAAGGCTGTGGAGTTTCTAACTTGTGCCATGCTCAAGGACGAAGAAAGGTTTCTTCAAATAAACTCGAAAGTTGCAAGCTGAAATGCGGGTTTGGAAGTAGGGGCTGGACATGATATCTATATATAAGAATGTCGATGCGGCGCATGGGATCCAGGTTGTCGCCATGGTTAGCAGGACAGCTTAGAGTTTTGGTAGGGGTGGCCATGGGAGCTGGTGAAAACTGTTCCGTGGCCATGTTCGGCGCGGAATATGAGACGGATGCGTTGCATGACGTGGGTTGGCATTTGGGTGTAAAGTCGGTTGGCACATTTGCTGCTGTGCCAAGGTGTGGGTGGGAACAATAGTCCATACCTACCGAACAGAGCTCCATGCGGGCCTGTGGCAGAGCACATGGTTTTGAGTTCAAGGAGAGACGTTGGAGATGGACGAGGTCGAGTTTGAGTTTAAGGACTTTGTTTTTGCCCTTGTGTATATACGGCTTGTTTGGGAAGTTAGACAATGTCATCTTATCTGAAAGTTTTTTATAATTTTATTCTCAAAAATTATTTAAATACAAACACTTTTCGATTTAAAATCATATAATCTTTCATCTAATCATCAGCTAGTTATTACACTTGTCTCAAACCTTTAAAAAAAAGTTTTTTTTTTTTAATTTCAAAACAAAAATTATATTCTAACAATATTTTAATTGTATAATATTTTTATTCAAATTATTCTCTCTCATTTTTCAAAACCCAATAAAACATTAAATATCTTAATTTAAACTATTTCATTATTATTCACATAATTCTTATCTAATCTCATTATCCAAATGAACCCTAGGATTGAATATTTGGGGTAATTGTATCTTTAATTGGTTTGTTTTAGGACTTGTTTGGATACTTGGAATATCTCATAATTTTGTGAATAATAATAAAATAGTATAAGTTAAGATATTTTATTGGATTTTGATTAAAAGTTAAATAAAGATATTATAAAATATAAAAAATTTAATTATTATTTTTTAATATTATTTTTGTTTTGAAGTTTGTAAAAATTGTATTATTTTTTGTATTTAAATAATAAGTAGGTAATGGTTAGATTAAAAAACTTTTTTAAAAAAAGTCATATATGTTTAAAAATAAAATTATCAAAAGTTTTGAGAATTCTGTTTCCTCGTCTCTACTCTTTTATGTCCAAGCCCTTGGTGTTGTGAGGACCAAGGAGGTCTTCAAACAAATGAAAAACGAAGAAAAACAAAACTCATAGACATGAGTTCCATTGCACATTTAACTCATTTACAGGAAAAAACAAAAATATAAATGGTTTATGACTTCAGCAGAAACAAGTTTAAGAAACAGCCCACATTATTGCCAGACAAAGTGGAGCTGTTTTTTTTTTTGTAGTCAATCGATAATTTGCCACTCTTCTAATTTTCCTTTGGCTCAAATGATAATATTTCGCTGGCTCCTGTTGTAGTCAATCATGAGCAGCGAAGGGATATATATGATGACGAGGACGAATATCAATGCTCTGGAAATATATATGGATAATACCCGAAGGAACTCTAAATGAAGAAATATACTCACACCGCTGTAGGAATCTTTGGAAACATTGAATGGGACCATTTTAGTCCTCATGCGTCCGTGGATATCATGGTGTGGACCAAAAATGGTATATTCTATCAGAATCCCATGCGAATTAAGTGGACCTCAATGATGTTAATTCATTGAATCATGCCAAGCCTGATTTTCAATTCATGCTGCTGTCGAGGAAGTCGGAGAACTAATGATGTTCATAGTTACTAAAGATGCTGAGGAGACAAGATTGTTGGCTACAAGTTGATACATTTACAGTTTGCAACAACACCATATGATGTCTCTTTGCATGGATGAACGGTCGAATTAATGGCAATTAAGTTAGTAGCAGAAGTGTAAGTTTCAGTTTTTGATGTAATGGTCGAAATAATTGACATAAAATTAGGAGTGGATGTGTAACATTCGATTGTGATGTAACCATAAGTGATGTTGAAGATTCACTTTGCACATGGCTGTCCAGAAGATTTGTCATAGTAACGATGGATAGTACAACTAATCTTCTAGACGAAAAAATCAAACTACAGTCTAATATATTTAGGCAAAAATGCTTCCAAACGAACAAAAGAATATGATACAATAAACAGTCCAATGCATTTGCATGCAATGCAGATCTGTAGTCAGTGACAAGTACTGCTGACCGGTTTATGTTACCAGTGTCGGAAACTTTTTGTTCGTTCTCATCAAAGACAATAGTAAGTTGACAATCTGTGCTATATGTTATTCCAAGCCTCTATCTTCAATCAACACAACAATGCGAATGATTTACACATTATTTTAACACGTTCACTCAAATATTCTTATGGTGATTAATAAGTTCTGCCAATCACCTCTAAAAATCAGTTTCCTCCATTAAGTTTTTGGGCAGACATGAGGCTCTTTGTCAACCAAATTGCTGTTTCTCTCGATGAGACAGTTTCTTCTCCAAATGGTCTTAGCACACCAGCAAGCTCATCAAGTTTGTCCTGCTTAAGTAGCTGAGCACATAACTCAAGCAGAGACTCCAGGGCATCAGCTCTTTGCTGGCTTGGATTATCCCACTCACTTTTGATTTCATCACCACCAATTGCAGTGAGTGTACTGACTAAAGAGATATCACTAGGTGCCTGTTTATGTACATGAGCATCATCTCTCTCGGTCTGCATGGAACAACTTAGGTTATCTGTTTTTGCTCTTACTTTATCTTTACATGGAAATTTGCCATTATTTTCAGAGAATGTGCAGTCCATGTTATAGCCTTCTGTGCATGCATCATCACTTTCCATCCTTAGTATAGTTCTGGATTCTAGATCAGGTTTATGTTCAACAATCTCCCCGGCCGAAGATGAACTTTCATCATCAAGGGACCCAACTCTATCAGTGCATCCTGCATTGGACATTGTCAATTTTCCACAATCCCCTGCTTTATCAGACTTGCCCTCTACTTCAGCTTTGTTATCGGGAAATTCATTCCCTGGTTCACCAAGCTTGCTCTCTGCTTCAGCTTCTTCTTGAACTTGGTTGCAAAGTTTCCCTGGTCTAGCACAATTGGCCTCTGCATCAGATTCTTTATGGATTTGGTTGTAAAATGTTTCGTCTTTTGTGGTCACAGTCTTGATATCAACCTCTTGCAATTGGTTAAAATGTTCACTGGTTTGTTCCATTTCCTCATTCTGACAATTCAGTGTTCTCTCCAATTTAATATCATTGTTGGGTTTTCCCTTTTCAGGTGTATTTCCAACATCTGCTTCACCATCTCCATTGCACACAGGTGCTTCAGAACCAGTTGACTCATCTGTTGAAATATTGGCGGATATTTCAACTGTATAGCTAGTAGGATCTACCTTCTTGGTCTCAAGGTTGTCTTCTGCACTAGCTGTCAGTGTTGGCTCATCACTTATGGGCAATTTACTTGGCTGCATATCAGTATTACTCTCAGATGGATGAATACCTTCAAGCCGGTTTGGTGCTCCATCTTCTTTTTCTATGTTGTCTTTGCCACTGCTAGGTCTGTTAGATAATGATTTTCTTGTTCCCTTCTCCTTGGAACTGTCTATGGGCTTGATTGGTAGAAAAACTGAAGATGTATTACGGCAACGGAGGAGATATGGTTGTAAATGCGGATGCCTCAAAAGTTCTGCTGCCTACAATTGTAGAGATGCACCGGTAAAAATGGATCACAGTATTCAAATAGAACCAGAAATGAGGGTAGGTTGACCTGAACTCACCGTTGGTCTGTGTTCTGGGTTCTTCCGCAGCATACTCTTGATAATTTGTTTCCTGTAAGATGTAAGCCTTTTGTTTAAACTGAAATGTGCAAATTGAAAGCAATGTTCATGAGATACCACTAGGCGGTCACTTACAGTGTGGAGGAATACACAATTGGGAGTGGAGAAATGGAGGATCTGTTTATTTTATTGATGAGTCCTGCCATGTCCTGTTAAATTGAGTGCTTAATGGATCTGTTTCACTTATGAAATGTTCATCGAGTACAAAGGAAAAATTTAAGGTTGATAATTTATTTCAGTACATGTGGCTGAAGCTTAAACTTACAGGAGCTCTAAATGCTGGTTGATGAGCAGCAATTTCAAACATACAGCAGCCTGAAAAATAACCAAGCTGTTATTCCTAGGCTTCTAGTCAAGATCATGGCCACAGCTTTATTAAATTAGAACAATGCTTCCACTATTCTTACCAAGCGACCATATATCAGATTTGTAACCATATGGAATGTCTGTAAGGAGCTCAGGACACATGTAGTTGGGAGTTCCAACGACCTATATAAAATCACAAAGCCACGTAGCATAATCATGTCATAGTTGATGTTCTAGAGATGACAAACATCAGTGAAACTTAGGCAGGGCGTTGTGCTACAGTATAGGGCCTTAAGACAGTTTAGAATTTTAGGCATCACAAACATCCAGGAAACTAGGGCAGAGCAGTGTGCAGCAGTAATAGGGTTTTACGATAGTATTGTAGGTTGCTACATTGAGTAGAAGTGAAAAATCAACACACGAAATATATATACAAGTTCATACCGAGGATGTAAGGTCTTCTGTATTGAGTAGTTTTGCAAGTCCAAAGTCACCTGTACAGTCCATGGAAGATATACATTGATTTAGAAGACATGAATATATGGAAGCCAAACCTGATGCGGGAAATAAAAGTCTGCTCCATTAATAATCATTATGCCTTCGTACCAAGCCGGATGTCATTCTCCTTTGTAAGGAATATGTTGGAACACTGGAATTCAATAAAGTGTCTTTTAGCATACAAAATTAGGATCTTTTGATTTTCAAATATGGATACCATATAATACCTTCAGATCTCTGTGAAGTACACGATTGGAGTGGAGGTAGTCCACAGCTAGCAACAACTGGGTCAACCATTTGCAGAGCTTCTAAAAAATGGAACAGATAAACAATAAGGTGTAGGGGCAGATTGCCTAGCCACAAAGAACTTAAAAGATCATGAAATCTTGCTGATTACCTCCTCCGGGAAAAATTTCCCTCTAGCTTTTTTTATAATTTCAGCCCTGCTCCAGAGGGGAAAAACATTAATCATTCACAGGTAGGATTCTGACTGTTTTTCTATTTTTAACATATTATTTATTTACTAAAACATATTCTGATACAACACCCAAAACCTGTGTAAAATGCTAAAACACAAATGAATGTTACTTACATGTCTCCTCCTTCACAATAGCCAGTTACAATACATATGCAGTCTCCCTACAACCAAAAAACTCACGATCATGAATGAACCAAGCCTGAAATAATCACAATAACGACAGACTTCTACAAAATTGTAGGCCTATCATGTCAGCTTGAAGTTATCTGATATTTTGGAATAAAACATTCACCTTGTCTACCCAAGCATCTTTGTACTCCACAACATATGGGTTATTTAGTTTCGCAATTAAGTTCATCTGCAACAGAAATGGAGGAACTGTCTTTCATGAGAGGCAAGTTATTTTAATGAGAATTTCAGTTGATAAAGACTGCTTGGCACCATGCATGGGAGTTTGAGTATAGATACTTCTTGTATAATTGACGGACAAAGAACATACAAATATAGAGGTTTCCTATGATCAACTCCAAAAATAGAGGAAAGACATATTAAGCCGCATTGCCCAGAGGACCAATGAAATGAAAAGTATAAAACCCATGTGGGGTAGACTAGTAAGCACATTACAACCCAATCCTTTCATCGGCTATCAGAAAATTTTAGTGTAAATGTTGTGTATATTGACCTCCTGATGTGCAGTACGTTTGAACTTCTCCGTTTGTTTAGCCAAGCGAATCTTCTTCAACACATACCTAGACAAAGCAAATAATTAAGAAGATGGAAGTTAAAAACCCAAACTAACCCTTCTTTTTGTTCTGACTGGAAATCTTGAATTCTTAATTTTTTCCCCTCATGGGAGGAAGTTAACTCCCTGGATATGAACTATGATACCATCATATTCAGTCATTAACTACATAGTTAGAAAGGAATTTTTAGCAATTGACGATCCTGTAGATAAGAACCACGGAATTGAAGAACTGTTGCGTTGAGAAAGAAACGAAGTTGATCAGAAAATTGTTCTTACTTCCTTTTCTCGATCTTATGGAGAACCAGAAACGCAGCGCCAAATGCTCCTCTTCCTATCTGCTCTATCACTTCGTAGTCCTCCAACGTTGACTTTGTATCACCATTGTCGGTCTCCATGTGGAGCTTCAGAAGCTGAAAGTTAAGTAGTTCAGTAAGGCCAACTTCAAAGACAGATCCAACTAGTTATATCTACTAAATTTGTAGCCATTTCAGGCATCAAAGATACATAATTGAAATAAATATAGAAGTTGAATTACCCCCAAAATAAACCCAGAAAAGAGATCGAAGGCAGATATGTGTTTGTACCTTGGTTACACAGAAAAAAATCCTCTGAGCTTCTTGAGACTATTGAAGTTCCAGAAACTGCAAGGAATCCTATAGTTAAGAGACATAAAAATCAGTAAAGCTACACTCCATAATGATGATATAACACCACCTTGTCAGAGAAGAGAGAGGAGGAAGGGAAAACGCAATTAAAGTCATCTACCACTAATATGATAATTAAAAAGTTGATCACTTACCAAAAAAGTTGGGATGGATGTGGAAAGACGAGCTTAATTAATGCAACATTTCAACTTATAAATAATACACGACTGAAAATATTTGATTACCTACCGCAAATTAAAAGGTAAGAAGAGAGAATGAGAGCATGAAAGCCAAACGTTAAAGTGACAGATACGGAAAACCTACAAAAAAAGCAAAGGTTTTGCTTGCATTTACAGATTCATGGGATCAGAGAGCGCACCCACACTACTAGGGAATGTTTTCCCCCCGAGCATGCAGGTGTGTTGTCACCGTCCTTGTAACTCGAAAATCTCACTCGACTTTGGACTTGGCTTACAGATAGGGTCCTCCACAACGTTTCACACTGTCCATCTGTGCTACCCAGCAACGGGTATTCGTGGGTCAAATTTTATTTATTTATTTTTCAAAAAAATGAAAAGTTGAGTCAAAAGGTTTTAGGTATTTTAGGAGATGCATCTTTGGGTGTAAACCTGGTGGGCCAAAACCAATCCCCAATGAAATCAGGTGGGCAATAGTACCAATAAGGGAATCAATTCCAAGTAGGCGGCCAAATCCTCAGCTAAAGCTTGCTGAACAATATCTTCTTCCTCTGTGGGGTTGGGTACAATTAACAGCTGTTCTGTACCTTAAATTAAGGAATTTAGGAGATTATAATTTATAAATGGGGGAAAAAAATGCCATCTTCGCTTTCATGGTAGACCACAAAGTGAAGGGTATAACGTCGTCAGTACAGTATGTGACTGTGACGGTTTTGGTGAAGACGTGGAAAATGTGTTGTATGCTATTATATTCCTGCTGCAAATGGCCGACGCTTGCTCTTTTCTTCTCTATGGGGTTTCTTTAGCTAGATGTCATGCTATTATTGCTAAAAGACAACAACAACAAAAAAATCTTGCTTGATATTTATACAGTCTGCCCCGATGCGAAAAGCCATACCAAGGTACCAAAGAATCCTCGTCGTATCATTTTTCACCAAGCTTGCCGTTGCATCTAACAAAAATCTGCATGTAAATCATTTTTTTAAACCCTAAAGTAAACCGTAGCTGTAGGAAAGGGACGGACTAAATTGATGGTTTAAAGAAGAGAATATTCAGAAATGTTGTTATTCATCTAATTTTTGTTATATTCAGTCTTATTTGTCACATTTGAAGCAATTATCCATTTAAATAGTTAAAATATAAAATTATTATATCAACAAGTATAATTAAAGAGTAATAATTACATTATTTTAAAATTCATACTAGAATATCCACTTCACAGACCCACCAGAAAATCTTAAAATATAAATATTAATAATAAAGGTCAGTAGTTTTTTTTTTTTTTTCGTCAGCCCATAATATATATATATAATAAAAAAATTAAAAAAAAAGGAGTTTTGTTTTCTTTTTTAAAATAAATAAAGGAACGCACTTTCCCTAGCACCGAGGCATGGGTGAGGTCCGGACTTTGGAATGAGGCATATTTGCCTACAGCTGGAGGCCAAACCACTCACGAACCTATTACCCGTCGGCACTCGGTTTGGACTTGGAACGAGGAGCCCCAATCAAAAGAAACCCAGCAAAGAAAACGGTGCCCTTTAGATTATCGAGGTTGAAGGAATTTTCTACTGATCCCGACAAAATTAAGGACAAAAGACGAACTGCAAGACGCAAGAAAAAAGATAAAAAAAGAAGTTACAAGCCATTGGCAACACCAAGATTTGTTCCACGTTTTCGCCGTATTAGACGGAAATACTTGGACGGGAGTAGCGTGGTAGTTCGGGCTACCAGCCTTGAAATGATGACCTGTAACTACCATTTTCAGAGTCATACAATTATCATTATCAATCATTCATCACACCCCGCAATAACTTAGAAGGCCTCCACATTATTTCTCTCACCAATAAAGACATCACACCAATATGGGACAGTTGGACATCTATCCACCAAGTAAAAAACCAGACATCCTTAATTCACTACGTATCCTTAATTACTAGATTCCTTTTTTTCCCATTTGGAAACCAAACTCAAGCCCCAAGGATAATGGGTGAAGTCATGTCAGATAGAGGATGGCTCATACCCACACAGTTCTCAGCATCATTTAAATCGTTAAGACAATTGCAGGGTATCTGTCAGCAAAATAAAAATTTGTACACAATCAGTTCACAGTACACAATTCGAGTGAGGTAGTTACTTCCGCCTTGAACTCTTGGAGGTCCTACGGCTTTCAAGTCTTTTCTGCACAGCCTCGAACTCTTCTTCCGTGGGTTCTGAAACAGCATTACTACTCCCACCATATTTAGACACCAGAGATGAGAACATGGAATCAAAACGGTCTTTCCTCTCACTTCCGCGACGAGATATTAGGGCGTATAAGTCTGCCCCTGACTCTTTATTTGATCTGTAAAAAACGGTTTGAGCACATCAAACTTCTTATGTCATCCAAGTTCTGGTCGAAGTCTTTTGAGAAAAATGGCAAAATATTCCAGCAGTATAATACTTACTTCTCCCTCCTCAAAGGACTGGTAGGTGGTTTCATCTTAGACACTTGCTTCCCCCATTTCTGATAGGCTTTGGTAGCTTTCAGTTCTCCTACACATGCCAGAAGTTAGCCTCACTGAAAATGATCAAACATGCCTAAAAGTATAAAGGTAAACTGCATTTGATCTTGATACTGATCAATAATTCATGGGCAATATTGGCCAAAGTAATGCTAGATACAGTTTTAAGATATAAAAATTTCACATATTCCTTCTGAAAAAAAGTGGAGTCTGCAGTTAAAAAAAAAAATCATGTAAATTCCAAATTTATTCACTTCAAAGAGAGTGCACGAAACTTACATGCCGTATAAATGCAAATATCATTTATCTATTGGCCAACCTACTATTGTATAGTAGATGTGTAGATAATAATCAACTATAAAGCATGAATCATTAATTTTCAACTTGCAAAGCAGGACTGAGCTCAGATCCCAAATTCCGACCTCCTGCAAAGTGTAGAACAGACAATTTCCTAACAAACCCTACCGAGAGAGAGAGAGAGAGAGAGAGAAATACTAACTAGAAATTATTTTCTTTTTTACTTTTTTTTGTTTTTTGATAGGGAAGTAACTAGAAATTCTTACCTGCAGCTATAGCCTCATCAAGAATGTCCTTATAACGGTGTGAATCAAGCTTAGGATCTGAACAAAGCATTGAACAGAAGAGTCTGTAGAGGAAAGAACTTTAGACACCAAACTGGCAAGTCTTCATTAAAGATGCTAAAACATTGATCTTGTACCTGTTCATGTTACCCTTGCATTCCTCATACAGATTAATTAAATCTTTCTTCTCTGAGTCAGATCCCCTATAGTTTGCTTCAAACTCTTCAATATCTGCCTCAGTGACCTGCAGTTACGCATCTAATGGCTTAAAATACTATCAAATTAATGAAAGCCATCTGACAACACTAAAGATATTAGCCAGATAACATTGATGTAACCTTTTTGTACATTGTTCTGAAAAACTCATGCAGATTCTGAACAACTTCCCCAGCAAGGTCCTGACCATCAAAAAGAACAAATGAGACACGCCGATGAAAAAGGAACTTGGGATTGACTTGAAAGCTAAAACCATTCATTTTGTTTTACAAAGCAAATCAAATGTAAGGTTTAAAGCTCATGGAAATCAGGATAAGAGTTTTTGTGTTTCATTAACTTAATCTTAAGGAATGTCATTATTTACACAATTCTGTCATTTTCCAACAGTCTTGTGTCCACAGTTTGTTGCAATGAACAACAATCTTTAATGAACTATAAAGTAGTAATTTATGACTTCCAAAATCTGAAGCTAGTAGAATAGTCATATCCCATGGGCATTCAAGAGCCCTTGATTAGATTAACTTAAACTAAAATTAAACATTTAGATAGTCACTCACGGCATCATCAACACATCCAGTCTGATCATAGAGTGTTCTTTTCTCCTCATCCCCAAGAATTGATATCACTTTTTGCAACTGCTGAAACTTCTCTTTAGCCTCCTATAAGAAGTAAAATAAGAGGTTAGAAATACAGAATCCTTCAAGTTGAAAAAACTTGTTACCTGGTAAAATCCCCTGTTACCTCATCACCAGGATTTTTATCAGGATGGAGTCTCAATGCCAACTTATAGTACGCTTTCTTAATCTCCTGCTGAGATGCTGTCTTCTCCACACCAAGAACCTACAAACACCAGGTCATAATTTGATATAACTTGCTCCACTTCAAACTGATATAAATTTAAAACAACAAAGAACAAGACCAAGGAAGTGGGGAACAATAAATCTAACACAGCTACAGAGAACTCAAAACAATGAGGCCATCCATGAGCCGAACTGCACCAGGCATGCGAAAATCAGAATGTTCGGAGCAATCAGGGGCGGACCTACATGTATCTAAGGGGGGGGGGGCCATGGAACAATATAAACATCACCAAAAACATTTACAGGAAGCGCAATAGAGCAACACCCAGAAAACCTAAATTCCCATCTATGGCAAAACAACTCGGAAAATACCTTTCTTAAGCAAATATATTTTTGCAATTGAGTAGAATTTCGGGGTACCTCGTAAAGGCTCTTGTCGTGAGTTGACGGCCGATTGAGATTTTCTTGGTGAGTTTGTCCATCTTCTAGGACTTCTTCTTCTTCTTCCTTGAAAACCCTAGATTTCTTCCTCTTCGCCATCGAAGACTACAGAAATACGTAAGTAGGAACTTATGTGTGCGTGGAAATGACAAGCGAGGCTAGGAGAGGGTTTGGCATTTGAAGGTCTGATTTCGTGTGTGGTATTTTCGTGTCTTGGCCAGCCCCAATTTGTTCCCGCTACTTCCCCGCCTTGCTTTAACCCTCTTCCCGCCGTGACCATCTCTTTTGGGTTTTCGAGAAATACGAGATTATTTGGCCTGCTCGAGATAAAAAGAATTGGTTGGGAATAAAAAACAAAAATTAAATAAAATATTATTATTATTTAAAAAAATTAAATTATTTATTATAATTTATATAAAAATTTAAAAAAATTATAATAATAGAATAAGATGAATTAAAATGGTGTGAGATCATCTCTCAATCTAAATACGCTCGCGTCGTTTATTTTCATAAATGAAATGAGTTGACATTAAAGTCAAAAGTTAAATAAAATATTATTAAAATATATTATTTTTATATTAAGATTTGAAAAAATTAAATTACTTATTTTATTTTGTATATAAATTTTAAAAAGTTATCATGATTAAATAATATATGAGATATTTTGTGAAAGTGAACAAGTTTTGTCATATTGTAAAAATATTTTTATTATAAAATAAATCTAACACATTAAATAATATTACGTGCATGTTTGGGATTGCGGTGGGAAATATAACTTATAATTTAAGTAATAAATTCTACTATTAAAAATTTATTTAATACATGTTTGGGATTACGATGTGAAATATAACTTATAACTTTAGGGTTTATAACTTATAACTTAAATAACAAGCTTTACTATTAAAAAGTCATTTATTGTTTGGTAACTATGTCTCTAAAGTACTTTTAAAGTTAGTTATATTAATTTTTTTTAAATATAAAGTTATCTACAGGAACTTTTCGATAAAAGCTTCAATTTGGTGCTTTTTAAAAAAAATAGATTTTCAGCTTTTTTAGGTGATTAAAATACTTTTTATAAATTTACCAAACATATCATTTTTTCTTTAAAATAGCTTTTAAACAATTAAAAGCACTTTTTAAGCTTTCAAACTCAATCAGAAACAGGCTCTTACTATTTGGTAACCATATGTTTAAAGTACTTTCAAACATGTTATGTTTGTTTGGAAACAAATTAAAAAAATACTTTATGAGGTAAAAATAACGATTATTTGAATTTTTAAAAATTATGATCATATTTTTGAAAGTTTGAAAGTTGTAATATCTTAAAGTTGTATAGATATTTTCGTTCATTTACAGTTTTTTTAAAATTCGATTACGTTCCGCATTATTCGGAAAAGCACGTTTGAGAAAAAGTATCAAAATGATGTTTTTCCTCAAACGTAATTTTTAGCTTATTTGAGATTAAAAGTGCTTTAATATATAACACACAAACGACCTAATTTTTTCATTAAAGAGTTGTTATGAATATTTAAGTACTCTTTAAGACTGCTAACATAACCCCGAACATGCTCACATTAATTTATAAAATTAATTTTATATAATTCCTTACCGAGTAACCTGTGGCTATGTATGCCTAACAAATCTTAAACCCTTGAAATATTATTTAAATTTTTGTTCTATTAATTTCACTAATATTTATTATTATTATTAACGACTACTAAAATTAACATTTTTATTATATAAGCATGTATCATTAAGAACGACAAAATTTGATGACTTATTTAAAAAAACGACAAAATCTGAGATAATGATGAGCATTGTTCATCTTAAATATTGTATTTTTGTTTCAAAATTGTTAGAAATCAAATTCAAATTATATTGTATGACCACATTTAGTCGTCATAATAGCTATCATAATTGACCGTCCTTAGCCGTCATTTATGACGGCCCGTATTCGTCATAATTGAAACTTAAAAATTGTGTGGAATGTTGTAGAATTGTGTGGAATGTTGTAGAGTTGTATGGAATGTTGTAGAGTTGTGTGGAATACTCAAGAATGTTATAAAACCTCCTTTGTACTCCTTATCCTTTGATTGATGACAAGTGTCACAATCCTAACCATTCTTTGCACCAAGAGGTCCCTATAAATAGAGGGAGTCCTCATTTGTGTAAGACACCAAGAAATAAGAGAAAACAAAATTCTCTAAACATTTCTCTCATATTCAAGATATCTCCCTCTTTGTCTTTCGCTCTCTTGTTTTTCATAAGTTTCATAACACGTTATCAGCACGAAGGTTCTGACGATCTTGAAGCTAGTAGGCTTATACTTCAAGTAAGTTTTTCAATATATTATTTGTAGTTCCCAAAATGAATATGAAATGTTATATTACTTGATGAAACTCTATGTTTATTCTCATGATTTTGTGAATGTATTTCTTAATATAAACATGCTTATGTTCCTGATTTATATATGTAGAAAATGTCAAATCTTACAAAATTGGAATTCGTTACTCTTGACATTTCTGGAAAAAATTATTTATCTTAGATCCTTGATGCTGAGATCCATCTAGATGCGATGAACCTGGGAGATACAATTAAAGAAGGAAATCAAGGGTCCCGACAGGACCGTGCTAAGGCAATGATTTTCCTTAGGCACCATCTTCATGAAGAATTAAAAACTGAGTATCTCACGGTGAAAGATCCGAGGATATATCAAAGGTGATAGAACCAAACACATTTCACCTAAATTCTTTTATACTCATGAACTTCAGGAGAAAGGTGAAATTAATGTCAAGCAGATACGTCAAGTGATAATCTGGCAGATTTATTCACTAAAGCATTACCAACTGCAACATTTAAGAACTTGTGCAGAATATTGGAATGCGAAGACTTGAAGACCTATTATCATGCACTTTTCAGGGGGAGTAAATGTCTTGAAGACTTGTGCTGATTGTACTCTTTTTCCTTCGCTAAGGTTTTATCCCACTGGGTTTTCCTTTGCAAGGTTTTAATGAGGCAATCTTAAAGCACTTGGCGATATACAGAATATTGTACTCTTTTTCCTTCGTCATTGGTTTTTTCCCACTGGGTTTTTCCTTGACAAGGTTTTAACGAGGCATATTCTTTATATGTGGTCATCCAAAGGGGGAGTGTTAGAAACCAAATTCAAATTTATTGTATGACCACATTTAGTCGTCATAATAGCATCATAATTGACCGTCCTTAGCCGTCATTTATGACGGCCCGTAGTCGTCATAATTGAAACTTAAAAATTGTGTGGAATGTTAGATTGTGTGGAATGTTGTAGAGTTGTGTGGAATGTTGTAGAGTTGTATGGAATGTTGTAGAGTTGTGTGGAATACTCAAGAATGTTATAAACCTCCTTTGTACTCTTTACCCTTGGATTGATGACAAGTGTCACAATCCTAACCATTCTTTGCACCAAGAGGTCCCTATAAATAGAGGGAGTCCTCATTTGTGTAAGACACCAAGAAATAAGAGAAAACAAAGTTCTCTAAACATTTCTCTCATATTCAAGATCTCTCCCTCTTTGTCTTTCGCTCTCTTGTTTTTCATAAGTTTCATAACAAAAATTACGTTATTATTTTGAGTGTCACTATTTATTAGTTATTAGTTTTTTTAAAAGTGAATTCACAACATTTTAATGGGATGTTAGTTAGATATAGAAGTTGTTTGGATAATAAGTTGAAATGAAAGTTAAAAGTTTAATAAAATATTGTCAAAAATTTTTTTAATATTATTATTTTGATTTTTGAGATTTAAAAAAGTTAAATTGTTTATTATATTTTGTGTATGAATTTTGGAAAAGTTACAATAATGAAATAAGATGAAACACTTTTTATATTCATACTGAACCTTATTGATTTTCTCTACTTTTGACACACGGATATTATTTATAATAAAAAAATACTTAAGCAAATTTTTGGATATAAAGAGAGATAAAATTCCCAAAATTCCTCGTAATTCCTTTCAAAATGTTATAAATATAAAATATTTTTCAATTTCAAAATTTTTTATTTAATCATTACATAATTATTATCCAAACACAAAAATCAATTTTTTTTTTTATAAATTTCAAAATAAAACAAAAAAATTAATATAATTTTTCAAATTTCAAAACACAAATAATATTAAAAATATAGAAAAACTTGAGGCTGTAAAACAAATTTTCACACTGACGAATAAAAAACAACCAAGTTGGGAGAGTAAAAAGAAAGCAGATGCAGCCACGTGTGAAGAAATGCTCTCCCTCTCCTTCGTTCTCTCCCTCCCATCTTCACTCTGCCCATGTGTTTGATCCCAAGAAGCCCCAAAAAACCTGCTCAACATTTTAACTAAATTCTACTTTTCAAAAAACAAAAAACCGACAAAGTTCTGTGATATTTTTATATATTTTGCAATTGCATCCAAACTTGTTTGGAAAGTTCAACTTCAATTTACATGAAATATATAGAGTTAATTCATAAAAGATTACTATTCATCTCCATTACCATTTGCCATATCACATAGAGAGAGAAAGAGATTTGTCGCTTGACAAAAATTTAGCTATATTAATTTATAGATTGCATGTTCACAAAACTATAATAAGTGGGTATATTAATAAAAATAAAAGAATTATTTCAATCCATATGCGCGCGCGCGCGCGCACACACACATATATATATATACTAGTAGAAGCAAAACGTCCAAGGGACGTTTTCTGCAATTGCTCCAAATAGAACAGCGTCTTCTGCAATTGCTCCAAATAAAACAGCTGTCAATCGTCCTCTATTATCATCTATCTCAACATAGACTCGACAACTGGAACAAATAAAAGTAGAATTGTCAATTTTAATGATTTATTCATATGAGGAAATTGTTATATCAGAAGTTATAAATCAAAATATGAAGGAAACATATATACCGTGGTTGTGCGATTCTGGAGTTCTTGTAAATAACACAGTTAGTGAAGAATTCATCAATATTAAACCGCTAACCTTATTTTTCAACAAAAACGGTGGCCAGTTTTTTAGATCAGACAAGCACCGCAAGTTTTTTCAGGTTTTCTGTAGCTGTCAGGCGCCGCAGAGCTATGATGCTACATCTTCTTGTCTCTTGTAATCTCTCGTGAAGCAATAGAGGTGCTTAGTCATAATTTTTTCTATAAAAGAGATATTCAGCTCATCTTCATTCGCATCCCATCTTCTTTACTTTTCTGTAATTAGTCTGCATTCTTACTCTGCAATCTCTCTCTGCATTCTTACTCTACAATGGCCCAGCAATCTTCTCGTAACCAATACGTGAGGTATTCTACACCATTTTCACCAGTTGTTTCTGCTTCTGCTGTAGGTTCTATAGTACAATACAATAATGATCTGGCTAATAAGTCAGATGTTGAAGCTATCTACGAGCTTGTAAATCTCGGTACCCATTACTCTTCAGCTATTTATGCATTTTCTCAGCGACTACAATCCAAACCTTATGATTTGGACAAACTCAATGAGAAAATTTCTATCCTTCAGCGACTTCTTCAGGAGTCTCAGATGAAGATAGAAGCAATAAAGTAAGAGAATAGGAAATTAAAATCCTTGCTTAATTCTTCTTTTAGATTGCCTACTCCTTTAGACAGAGATGCGACGCAAATTTTAGAGGAGCAAGATCGTTTGAAGAATGAGGCGAAGAGCCTCAAATTTCTGTAATTTTGTTTCGAGATAATAAAATAATATCTCACAAATATTTATATTGTGTATCTATCTTCTGGTAGATATTCTGTGTGCTCTATTTTATATTTGGTAGCTAAAATCATATTCTGCGCAGATGAGGGTTGCATTCACTTCTACGTTTAAAGTGAAAACTAATAGATCTAAAGGAATAGATATAGATCTGTCAATACACAACAAAAATACATGTTCAACACCCAAAAAAA
This sequence comes from Carya cathayensis, assembly GCA_011037825.1. NCBI lineage: Eukaryota > Viridiplantae > Streptophyta > Magnoliopsida > Fagales > Juglandaceae > Carya > Carya cathayensis. The sequence goes on along the minus strand of QGSO01000255.1, from coordinate 763,970 downwards.
TCAATTTTTTTTTCTCTTTCAAAAAATCAACTCGGAGATGAAAATAAAAGAAAGATGACTTAGAAAATAGAAAAATAAAAATAGAAGGAAGCAGTTTTGATGGTTTTGCTTTGCCTTTTGTGATTTAGAGGGTGCAAAAGTGGTTTTGTTGTTCTGGTGAATACCTTGAATTGCAGCAAAACTCGTACAGCTTTCCTCCGCTTAGCAAAGGTCACCTGCGTGTTGATCTTGTTCTCGATCCTCAACATGAACAAAAGAAAAGAAGAGAGAGAAAAAGTTTACTTTCGGAGAGAAGAGGAAAGAGAAAGTGAAGATGAAAGTCTGAAAGAAAAAAAACTTGAATCAAAAAGAAAAAAAAACATATGAACACAGATAGAAAAAAAATTTGTTCTGTGGATCTGAAAAATAGAAATCAAACGAAAGGAAAAAAAAACTTGAATAAATTTTTTACAAACAGATCTGAAATAAACGCAAGAAAATCAACCAAAAACAGATCTCTTCATATCTTTGTAGATGTGTTTAGACCTGTTTGTAGGGGAAGAAGCTGTGAAGAGATGGTGGGCGGAAGTGGTGCGACGGCGCCGGAAACGGCGGAAAAAGGCCAAATCGGAGTTGAGCTCGTGGTGTTCGGCAACGGATCGGGCTAAAATTAGGTGATTAGGTCGGCAAGAGGTAGGGGAAGAAGCTGTGAAGAGATGGTGGGCGGAGGTGGTGCGACGGCGCCGGAAATGGCTCAAAACCGTGCGGCTTAGATGGGCTGTAGGTGGCTAACGGTGGCTCGGATGGAGGTGAAACTTGGTGGGGATGTTCACGGTGAGAGGGGAAGAAAACTGGGTGGGTGGTGTACGACACCTCCACCGGACGGGGGTGCAATGGCCGGCCAAGAATAGGGGCGACGGAAGGAGAAAAGAGAAGGGGAGAGCAGGGGAGAGAGAGAAAAGAAGAAAGAAGAACGGGAGAGAAAAGAAAAACGCACGGGAAGAGAAAAGAAAGAAAGAAGAAGAAATAATTATCTTTACTGTGCATGTCGAATTTTTTATTATCGTTACTGTGCAGGAATCGAATTATTATATTACTGTGCATAATTACTGTGTAGTCACGGAAATTTTCGACGATTTATAGAATTTTTTATTATATTTACTGTGCATTTTGAATTTTTTATTATTATCTTTACTGTGCAGGAATCGAATTATTATATTACTGTGTATTGTTACTGTGTAGTCACGGAAATTTTCGACGATTTATAAAATTTTTATTATATTTACTGTGCATTTTGAATTTTTTATTATTATCTTTACTGTGCAGGAATCGAATTATTATATTACTGTGCATCGTTACTGTGTAGTCACGAAAATTTTCGACGATTTATAGAATTTTTTATTATATTTACTGTGCATTTTGAATTTTTTATTATTATCTTTACTGTGCAAGAATCATTTTTTATTATATTTACTGTGCATTTTGAATTTTTTATTATTATCTTTACTGTGCAGGAATCAAATTATTATATTACTGTGCATGGTTACTGTGTAGTCACGAAATTTTCGACGATTTATATAATTTTTTATTATATTTACTATGTACATTAACGAAATAAAAACGGAATGTTACTGTGCAAAATTTACTGTTTATATTATACACGGAAACGAAACGACAAATATTACTGTGCTTTACTGTAGTTAGCGCATATGCGCTTATTATAATAGATAGATATAATACAATCAATCTAAATAATAAAATTATGCTCTAAACAGCGATACTGTGCGAAGCCATCAAAACAGCATTGTTCATCAAGTGGAGGTGAAAACNCCTTATTTTGTGGAATGATTTAAGGGAGAGATATGAGCACCAGAAAACTGTAATCCTCCCAAAAGCTCGTCATGATTGGATGCACCTGAGGTTGCAAGATTTCAAGAGTGTTAGTGAGTATAACTCTGCACTCTTTAAAATTAGCTCAGTATTGAAATTATGTGGTGAAAAAGTCACTGATGATGACTTGTTAGAGAAGACATATACTACTTTTCATGCCTCGAATGTGCTCCTGCAGCAGCAGTATCGAGAGCGAAAGTTCAAAAAATATTCTGAACTTATATCTTGTCTTCTAGTAGCTGAGCAAAATAATGAGCTTTTGTTAAGAAATCATCAGTCACGTCCTACTGGTTCTATACCATTCCCTGAAGTGAATGTTACTAGATTTACACCATTTCCAGAAGCAAATGGTGCATCTTTTCAAAGAAACCGAGGGCGTGGACGTGGTAGAAAAAATTACAGAAGTGGAGGTCCTAGAAGAGACCACACTAAAAGGGATAATAGTAGATATACACCGTACCACCAGAAGTGGTTCAACTCAGAGAAGGGTAAAGGTCCTCAAAATAAATCTTTAAAGAAAGATGAAGATGGATGCCATAGATGTGGTATGACTGGACATTGGGCTCGTACCTGTCGTACAGCTAAGCACTTGGTTGACCTATACCAAACTTCTATAAAAGAAAAAACAAAAAAGTTTGAAACAAATTTTGCTGAACCATCAAATACTTTAGCTTCTATAAAAGAGAAGATACTACAAGCCTTGATGTTTCTGATTTTTTTGAAAATTCTAGTGGTAGAATTGATCATTTGATTGGTGATGGAAGTGTTCCTTTTTAATTAATGTATTTTCTTTATCTTATTGTATTTATATTTTGCAATGTTTTGTAGTAATGAAAGTTTTATATATTTTGTAGAATCATGAGTCTTACTGATGAACTTTTTATCTCTGAGATGAATAATAGAGATGTATGTCTGGCTGACAGTGCTACAACTCACACAATTCTTAAGGATAAAAAATATTTTCAAAATCTAACATTGAGTAAAGCCTACGTTCATACCATATCTGGTTCATCGAATCTAATTGAAGGCTCCGGAAGAGCTTATATTGTGTTGCCAATGGCACCAAATTTTGTATTGATGATGCTCTATTTTCTTCACGATCCAGAAGAAATTTATTGAGTTTCAAAGATATACGTCGTAATGGTTGTCATATTGAAACCACCAACGAAGACAATAAAGAGCATCTTCTCATTACTAAAATAATTTCGAGCCAGAAGCTCGTATTAGAAAAACTGCATGCTCTCTCATCTGGGTTGTATTATACAGAAATGAGAACGATTGAATCACATGTGGTAATGCACCAGAAGTGCATTGACCCCAAAGTATTTATGACTTGGCATGATCGCCTTGGACATCCGGGATCAATAATGATGAGACGAATAATTGATAATTCGTATGGGCATCCCCTAAAGAATCAGAAGGTTATATTACCTAATGAATATCCATGCTCTGCATGTTCTCAGGGTAAATTGATTATCAAACCATCTATCTCAAAGGTTGTTTTTGAATCTCGTCATTTTTACAAATGATTCATGGGGATATATGTGGGCCTATTCAACCATCAAGTAGACCGTTCAGATACTTTATGATTTTAATTGATGCATCAAGTCGATGGTCACATGTTTGTCTTCTTTCCACTAGAAATATTGCATTTGCTAAACTTCTTGCCCAAATAATTAAACTTAGAGCACAATTTCCTGATTATCCAATTAAAACTATTCGATTGGATAATGCAGGTGAATTTACATCTCAAGCTTTTGATAACTATTGCATGTCAATAGGAATAGAAGTTGAACATCCAGTTGCCCACACACACACTCAAAATGGTTTAGCTGAATCATTAATTAAAAGGCTTCAGCTAATCGCTAGACCTTTGCTTTTGAAATCAAAACTTCCTATTTCTGCCTGGGGACATGCTATACTTCATGCAGCATCATTGATTCGTGTTAGGCCATCAGCATATCACAAATATTCTCCATTACAACTTGCATTTGGTCAACAACCAAATATTACTCATCTTCGTATTTTTGGATGTGCGGTATATGTTCCAATTGCACCTCCACAACGTACAAAGATGGGTCCTCAACGTAGACTTGGAATATATGTTGGGTTTGATTCTCCATCTATTATTAGATACCTTGAGCCTCTTACAGGGGATATGTTTAAGGCACGTTTTGAGGATTGTCATTTTGACGAATCCATTTTTCCAACATTGGGTAATGAGAAGTCGGTGCCTGAAGCACGACAGGAAATTACTTGGGAAAATAAAGCTCTTTCCCAATTTGATCCTCGTACAAATGAATGTCAACTAGAGGTTCAAAAGATTATTCATTTGCAAAGTGTTGCAAATCAATTACCGGATGTATTTACTGACACTAAAGGTGTGGTAAAATCATATATTCCTGCTGTTAATGTTCCAGCAAGGATTGCAGTCCCTGAATGACAAATTGCCAAAACAGCAACAGATGAGTCCAAGATACGCCTGAAGCGTGGACGGCCTATTGGTGCAAAGGATAAAATTCCTCGGAAGAGAAAAATACAAAATGAATTTGGTACTCCTGAAGAGTCCATACCCACAACACAGGCCATAAGAGTAATTGATACTCCTGAAGAGAATAAATCTCCTGAAAAAGAACCTCCTGAAGAGGTATTTAATGAAATGTCTTCCCTTGAAGAGGGACAGGTACCTGAAAATAACGAGATCTCGATACATTTCATGAATACTGGAGAAATTCTGGATAGAAATAAAACTGTTGTCGACAACATATTTTCATATAAAATGGCCATTGACATTACCAGAAGTAATGAAGAAATTGAGCCAAGAACTGTCGAAGAATGTCGACGTAGAAATGACTGGCCAAAATGGAAATCAGCTATTGAAGCTGAATTAAACTCGCTAGCAAAGCGAGAGGTCTTTGGACCAATTACACAAACACCAAATGGTGTAACGCCTGTTGGATATAAATGGGTATTTATACGTAAGCGTAATGAGAACAATGAAATTGTGCGATATAAAGCACGACTTGTTGCACAAGGTTTCCTGCAAAAACCAGGGATTGATTATGAGGAAACATACTCTCCTGTTATGGATGCAATCACATTCAGATTTTTGATTAGTTTGGTAGTTACAAAAGGATTAGATATGCAGTTAATGGATGTGGTTACTGCATACTTATATGGATCATTGGATCATGACATATATATGAAAATCCCTGAAGGATATAGAATGCCTGAAGCTTCTAATTTGAGTACATCCAGAAGTATGTACTCTATTAAACTTCAAAGATCCTTATATGGATTAAAACAATCCGGACGCATGTGGTATAAACGCCTTAGCGAATATTTATTGAAAGAAGGATTTGAGAATAATCCAATATGCCCATGTGTTTTTATTAAGAAATCAGACTCTGGATTTGTTATTATTGCGGTTTATGTTGATGATCTAAATCTTGTTGGAACTCCTGAAGAGATCAGAAGAACCGCTACATATTTAAAGAATGAATTTGAAATGAAAGACCTTGGCAAAACAAAATTTTGTCTCGGCTTGCAGCTCGAGCATTTACAAAATGGAATTCTCATTCATCAGTCAAATTATACAGAGAAAGTCTTGAAACACTTTTACATGGACAATGCTCATCCTCTGAGTACTCCAATGGTTGTTCGATCACTTGATGTGCAGAAAGATCCATTTCGTCCTTGTGAAGATGATGAAGAAATTCTTGGTCCTGAAGTACCTTAATTGTTCATCAAGTGGAGGTGAAAACAAAACCCTTGACAAAATCTAAAGCCTCTGCTCACCAATTGTTTTAGCAAAATAGTGTCTTGTCAATAAACTGCTTCCATGGTCGTTACTAGTCCAAACCCTCTTCTTCCTACATCCTCTAGGGTAAACTCCACCATCATCCACATGGCTGTCACCACTTTTTAAATGGAGAAAATCCAAGTTGGAGACCCAAAAACCCCTACAGTTTATAGCAAGATGAATTTATCTACCTCATACTCACCCTCAAGAAAATACCCTCCCAATCTGGCACAGGAAGGAATAGTGAATTTTTTTTTTAAGCTTATTCGAAGCGCAGAGGTGGAAGGGAGAGGAAGAGAAAGAAGGAGAGAGAAAGAGAGATTGCCTTAGCTTCGGCATGGATACGATTATGGGGGAGGGAGATAGGGAAGGAGAGGGAGAACATTTCTTCCATACATGCGGCTGCATCTTCTTTCTTTTTACTTTCCTCACGTGACTATTTTTTATTGGTGGATGTAAAAATTCATTTCATATCCATCCGGCCTCAAGCTTTTCTCTTAAAAATATATTCATTTCATTACTATTCAAATAAAATATCACATAGTTATAAAATCCAATAACATATCTTAAATCAAACAATTTCATTATTATTCACGTAATTTTAAAATAGTCAAACTCCAAATGTCCAAACCAAACATAAAGTTACAAAAATTGCAACAACATGTTTTTATCAGAAAATACAAACTATTATCTATACAAGTATTTTATCTAAAGTATTTAAATTCTATATAAACATTATAATACTGAAAAAAAAAATCTAAACAAAACAGGTTGATTCTATACAAAGATGGCAGATCAGATTTATCAAGGAAGAATACAATATAAATATGCTTTGGGAATTGAGAAATTGATTAATTATATCCGGCTGATCCCAAGTTTACAATATTGAGTATAACTATAACATAAATTATATTTAAGGGTTAGCATGTGTACATTGAAATAAATAATTAATAAATACTTATCTGCAATAACTATTATATTTAAACGTTAGCATGTATACATTGAAATAAATTATAATATTACAATAATTTTTGTAACACAAAGAAATTCATTAAAAACATTACAATAGTGATGTATATTTTTATTTTTTATTTTTATTTTTAATGGTTAAATAAGTAACTATTAGTAAAGTGATGTATATTTTTTTAAAATATTTGAAAGAAAAATAAATAAACATCTACAATTCACAATAGTGATAAATCGTATATATATTTTCCAAACAAAGTGGTTATACAAGATTTTAAGTAGTCTATTAAAAAAGAGAAGTGATATTTATAGCTGTAAAGTGTATAAGTATCGTGTATTCTTTTTACAAAAAGTAAGTAAATATGAGACTTACAAGAAAAAATAAATTTTTTAGTAGTGGTGGACCCTATTTTTTTCAAAACGATTGTCGAGTACTTGCATACTTTAGTATTGTATGTAGAATTACTCAATGAAAAATATAGTTTTAAAGTCTTTAACTACGTAGAAATGATATTTGCAATCGTAAAGTGCACAAACATAACACAATTTATTTGAAAAAAAGTGAGTAAATATAGTATTAATATGAAAATTAATTAATTTTTTAAAAATAAGTTTTACTTTTTTTAAAATAATTACATGACGTTTGTGTACTTTACTATTGAAAATAACGTTACTCTTATACACATAAGCCGAGGTGTCAAGCCCATCCCTTTGGATCAGCCCAGCCAAGCCAAGCCCAGCCCAGCCCAGTTTAAACACATGAAGCATTACGTAGGAAATTGGTAAAACAGTAAATAAAAGGTTGTCGGAAGGGCAATGAATCCCGCGCCACTGACTCAGCGGAGAGCGTCTGTTAGTTGGCAGAGAAAAGGAGACTTTTTTTTTTTTTTTAAGGAGAGGTTTTTTAAATTGAATAGGCAAACAGAGAAAGACAGCCTTGTTAACGCTTTTACTCTGTCTCTCCCTCTCTCTCTCTTCTGGTCTTCATTTTTCCGATTTTCGTTCAATTATCTGATCGATCCAGGGTAAGATTTTTCTCGCTCTCTTTCTCTCTCTGTTTTTTTTTTTCAAATTAATGTCCTCTCTGGTTGGTTTTTGAAATTTATGGCCGATTGGGATTATATAGTTTATTTTCAGTTTTAAATAAAAAAGAAAAACATTTCTTGTAGTAATCATCTGGTTAGATTTTATGCACCGAGATCGGCGAAACCAAACAGACGAGGCGTTTTTTTTATATGTTTATCTTTTTTACGGTTTCCTTTCCCGTCTGTGCGAACGTCTGTTATATTAACAGACATATTTGGTGGTATATTTTGTTTTTGTTTTTTTTTAAATTTATGAAGGTGACTAGTTTTACTTGTTAAGGAAGGTGATTCTTTCTGAGTTTGGGCTAATTGGGTTTGGTAAAAAAATGTTTTAGCAATTTATAAAAACAATTTTTATGTGATGGGTAAATGTTTGGGAGAAGAGTTAGGGTTTTTGCTGTTTATTTAGTAATATTTTTAATTTGGTTGGCGTTTGTCGAAATCGTTATATTAAGGAAATTTTGATGTTTCGGTATGTTGAAACGGGTAAAATTCTATGCTGATTGTTTCGTACAGGGCTGGCTTTATTAGAGTATCGTTCAAGAAAGCTCATGATTTTGCTAGACTTGGTTTGATTTATATGAGAGCTGACGATGTTCATCCATGTAGAGTCTGCGTGAAATGTTTTGTGGGGATGCTAGAGAGATGACCCCCCTGAAAAAAAGGAAAAAAACTGGTGTATTTTTTGCATTTTCTTGCTGTTTGAAGTGACTTTGAACTCCTGCCAACTCTCACTCATTTGGAAAGTTAATGTTTCTCCACTATTCACTGCTTTTATTTGTTCCGTATGCAGCCCTGACACATATCTCATAGTACAAGTTGTAAGGAAATTTATAAGATTTTTGCAAGTTGTATCCCTTTTTTTGGCTTCCCTGATTGGTGACTACCTTTTCCACGTACCTGGACTGGCCCATTTGTTTGCTTGTACTCATGTATGCATGGCCTTGTGGGTCTCTGAAGTATATACTTCTCTTCCTGGGTAATATGGATTACCATATGGTGGGATAATGGTTCTCTCATTCTTGCATCTGATTTGCATTTGTGGATTTCAAGTTAACTTTTCTTGCAGGAAACTAGAGAAGAAGATGGATTCTCATGATGAGACAGGATGCCAAGCTCCTGAACGCCCCATTCTTTGCATTAATAACTGTGGTTTCTTTGGAAGGGCTGCGACAATGAATATGTGTTCCAAATGCTACAAGGACGTGTTCCTGAAGCAGGAGCAAGCCAACCTTGTGGCATCATCAATAGGAAGCATAGTGAATGGCAGCTCTAGCAGTAATGGAAAGGAGCCTATCATTATGGATGCGGTGAATGCACAATCTGGACCAGTGGAGAGACAGATCCTTTCAATAGAAACGTCGGCTGATTCATCCTCAAGCAACTCCCTTCAGATGCCTATTAAAGAGGGCCCAAGTAGATGCGTGACATGTCGAAAGCGTGTTGGTTTAACCGGCTTTAATTGCAAGTGTGGAAACCTGTTTTGTGCAATTCATCGCTATTCTGATAAGCATGACTGTCCCTTTGATTATAGGACAAATGCTCGGGATGCTATTGCAAAAGCCAACCCTGTTGTGAAGGCCGAAAAGCTTGACAAAATTTAGGATCACTAGTTTGAAGTGAAGATTTATGTCCTGAAGTGATGCTTCTTTCTCTATCTACGTGTCTCTATATAAGTTGGCTGCTTGTCTTGTACGCGTCCTCCACGGAGAAAAATGATTCCAGTCATGATAGTGAGGACATCTGTAGAAGTCTTACTCCTTGTTTAATGGTGAGGGCACCATTCTTGGCTCCGGTGTGAAAGTCTTTATTTGTGCTGGTTTGATAGACATATTTGGGGTTAACCTGTAATGTGAAATCTCGGTTGGCTGCGTTTCTTTCCAGAAGTACTTGAAAAATTGGTATTATCTTTTTCATGCATGTATGCAATGTTATGGCCATTTCTTTCAATAACCCTACAGGTATCTCTTCTTGGGTTCAAAACCATGTCTTTGAATCTTGGATAATTTTCATTGTGTTTATAGTTACTTAGGGGCTTAGTTGTGTCCCAGGTTTTTCAAACTACCTTGGGCAACGAGTGTCGATTTTTTTCCCATCAGAAATTATATTATCTGTTACATAGAATATCTCGAGGAGCCATGTTGGTTTAGTTGTGACTCTGTAAAACATGGTGATTGATAAGGCTCAGTTGAAAGTTGTTTGTCAGCAACTAATGGATTCTGTTTTATTCATAACGAAACCAAGGAGGCTAGTAAAATATTTGTATGGTTGTGTTTAGACTCAGAAAAATCCATGGTTGTAGGTGTGAATATTGGTAATTCTAAACCTTGAGGGATAGTTCAATTGGTCAGGTCTTGGATTTACTCTCCAATAATCATCAGTTCGAGTCTCTTCAGGGCCATTGAAGGTTAGCCTGGCCGTTAACTTCAAGGCTCAGTGGGATTAGTCGAGATGCGTGTAAGGTGGGCTGGACATCTACAGATATTGAAAAAAAAGAATATTGGTAATTCTAGGATAAAGGAAGCTTTGAAACTTTTCTAATGAAAATAAGTCTTGGCACTTTGTTTTGGAGTTCCTCGGCTAGTAGGCCTAGAAAAGTTCTGGTTTTGGTTGGTGCAATGTTTTGGAAGAATTGGACGATTGATCATCTAAGGTAGTTCCTCAGCATTTCAGTGTTTTTATTTTTATTTTTATATGGAGTAATGTGTATTTTGTCATATTGGAGAATGAATCACAGCAGAAATCCAATAAATGAAAGGAAGTTGCGATCGCATGAAATTTGCCAATTCTGTTGCTGGCATTCATTTTTGTAATTCTGTTAATTGTTTGTCTTTCATTTGTTGAGTTGTATATAGAGGGCATTACTGTCTTTCCATAGATAGAGTTAGTTAGAATATTCTTTCATTGTTATACATATACACGCATTGTTTCATTGCTTAATGGTCATATAATACACAAGGAACTTTTCCTCTGCAAATTCTTCTTCCTATGTGTTTTTCCTTTCCAATTCCTTTTGTTACATGGTACCATAGCCCCTTCGATTGATGGAAAATCTAGACGACATTGCAAACAAATCTTCTCATGACAAATCTTTCTCAAATTGATGCCTCAAAATTCTCATACCCTTTCAACCCATTCTGAATTGAAAATGGCGATAATCCAGCTGTTGTCCTTGTTTTTGACATTCTAACAGTTGATAACTATGTTAGCTGGTCACTTACAATTAGTCGAGCTCTTTGTGCAAATAATAAACTTGAGTTCATCAATGGCACATTGCTTAAACCCACTGCTCCATCAGATCCCCTGTTCGAGGCTTGGGAGAGATGCAATGATTTAGTTGTCTTCTGGTTACAAAATTCCGTAAGTTCCTCTGTGAAATCCAGCTTGGCATTAGTTGATGATTCTCGAACCTTGTGGTTGGAACTTCAAGATCGTTTTACTCAACAAAACGGTCCTTTATTTTTCTAACTCAAATGTGATTTAGCTCATTTATCCCAAAATCAAGATTCTGTTAGCATCTATTTTGGTAATCTTAAAGGACTATGGGATGAACTTGCTGTGTATGACCCTATTCCTGATTGTGAATGTGGCAAACTAAAAATCCTCCATTACCGATATGATCGTGATTGTGTCATCCAATTCCTCATGGGTTTATCAGATTCTTACTCTTAACACTAGAGACCAGGTTATGCTTCTTGACCCATTACACTCTCTTAACCGTGTTTTCTCTATGGTTTAGCAACAAGAATGTCAACATCAAATGATTTCCAGTCCTAAACCCTCTAACTCCATGGCTATGATGGTCAAACCCTTCTATAATTCATCCAAAACCTTTGCCAAGTTCAGTAACCAGAAAACCAATTGTCCTTATTGTTCTCATTGTAAAATTTCAGGCCATTCTCTTGATACTTGTTTTAAAGCAAGTAATGTTGATCCACCACAGTGCACACTTTGCCACATGACTAGTCACAGCATTGAGAAATGCTATAAACTCCATAGTTATCTTCTTGGCCATAAGCTCCATGGTAAAACCAAAAACATTGCAGCAGTTGTCACTCATCCTGGAGCACATCCAGATGGTGAACATGATTATGATTCCACTGAATCTGTGGCTCTTACCAAGAGTCAGTATTAGCAACTGATTGGCCTTTTGCATTTGAAGGACACCAGCTCAGCCATGGCCTCACTAATCGTAGCTTAGCCCTCTCCTTCACCCTCAAATAACTAAGTCAGCTCTTCACAAGTTTCTGGTATGGCCACTTGCTTTTCTACTCACACACAGCACTCTTCACAGCCACACACCTCTTCTTGGATAATTGACACATGTGCAACAGATCACATGATTTGTTGTACCTCCCTTTTGACATCCATAATAACCATTGTTTGTTATCAAGTCAAATTACCTAATAGAGAAGCTGTCCTTGTTACCCACATCGGTGTAGTAAGACTCTTTCACCGTTTAGTTCTCAATCATGTCCTGTGTATACCTTCATTTCATTTTAACTTATTATCTGCCAAGAAACTTGCCCAAGACAATTTCTATTGCTTAATATTTCTATCCAACTCTTGTTTTCTCCATGACTTAGCATCTTTGACAACGATTGGGATGAGTGAAGTTAGAGGTGGTCTTTATCATCTTCTAAGGTCATGAGTGTCACTTTCATCTCTAGTTACTGCTTTGCTCAATTTCCTTCAACCAGACCCTTCCACCTATGCCTCTGCCACTCACACAGATTCCATTTCTAATTTATGGCATTATAGGCTTGGCCATACTTTCTTTTCAAGATTAGCTTTAATGATTGATCCCATTGTAAGAAACAATTTGAAATTCCATAATCATGTACCTTGTTCAGTTTGTCTTTTAGCAAAACAATATTGTTTACCTTTTTCACCATCATAGCATTCCTCTTCATATGCTTTTGATATTATCCATTGCGATATATGGGGTTCAAACTCTACTGTTGCAAGTGATGGATCTCGATATTTTCTTACCATCCTTAATGATTATTCTCGGACAACTTGGGTTTATATGCTTAAAAATAAATCAGACACTAGATCTTGCATTGTCTCATTTTGCAACTTAATTGAAACTCAATTCAAATCTAAAGTATAGATCCTTACGAGTGACAATGGCTTCGAGTTCCAAATGAGAGATTTCTTTTCAAATAAAGGAATTATACAACAAAATAGTTGTGTGGAGACTCCCCAACAAAATGGAAGAGTGGAAAGAAAACACCAACACATCATGAATGTAGCTCGAGCATTGAAATTCCAGTCACACATCCCCCTCAAATTCTGGACTGATTGTATTCTCACAGCAGTCTATCTCATTAACGGAACCCCCACCCCTCTTTTACAAAATAAAACCCCTTATAAGACCCTACTCAATGCTCTACCAAAGTACAACCATTTAAAAGTTTTCGGATGCCATGCTCATGCTTCTACATTATCTCATGCTAGGAAAAAGTTTGATCCTCAAAGCAAAGCATGTGTCTTCTTAGGCTATATCCTTTTGGTGTCAAAGCGTACAAGTTACTTGACCTACAAACTGAGCAAGTGTTTTTGTCACGAGATGTCCAATTCCATGAATCCATATTCCCATTCCGTCCCATTCATTCTTCTCCCTCTCCTACCTTCCTATTTTCTCCACCTCCTATTCTTTCAAACCTGCCCCATTCTATACCAGCTTCTAATTCATCACCTCCACCACGACTTATCACCACCATTCAAGACAGCTCTCAATCCCCTTTCCTTGATTCACCTTCATCTCCCACTATTTCCCCATCACCACCACCATCTTCTATTCCTAATCCATCACCCCTCCCTACCTTTTCTCCAATTCTTCCTCACATGTCAACTAGAACTTGAAGTGCCCCTTGGTACCTGCAAGATTTTCATTGCCAAAGGACTACACTAACTGCACCCATTCCAGAGTTGAACAAGTAGCTACTGTCCTCTTTAGGTAAGCCTTTTTCACTGCACAACACTATTTCATATCATGTTTTCTCACCACCATATCAAGCCTTTTCAACTACCATATCCTCACATATTGAACCCAGGACTTACAAACAAGCCCTTAGGGACCCGGGATGGTGCAAAGCAGTGGATATTGAGCCAACTGCCTTGGAGGCAAACAACACTTGGCAATTCACTAACTTACCCCCTGGAAAAGTTTCTATTGATTGCAAGTACATCTATAAGATCAAATACAATTTAGATGGGAGTGTTGAGAGGTTGAAGGCACGGTTAGTAGCTAAAAGCTACATTCAACTTGAAGGGGTGGACTATCAAGAGATATTCTCTCTTGTTGCAAAATTGGTCACTGTGAGATGTCTTCTTGCAATTGTATCGGTTAAAGGCTGACATTTACATCAATTTGATATAAATAATGCATTCTTACATGGGGATCTACATGAAGACATTTATATGAACAAACCCCCTGGTTACACCAAAGGCTCTCCCAACGAAGTTTGCAAGTTACTTAAGAGTTTATATGGCCTCAAGCAAGTATCGAGGCAATGGTATTCTAAACTCTCCATTGTTTTGATTGACTCAGGTTTTTCCCAATCAAAGGCCGATTATAGTCTTTTTACCCGAGAAGCACATGGCATCTTTGTTGCCATCATTTGTATGTTGATGACATACTGGTGGCAAGCAATGACCTCAACTCTGTCCATGCCTTGAAATCCTTTTTACACAACAAGTTTAAGATTAAGGACCTAGGCAAACTACGGTACTTTCTTGGCATTGAAATTTCCCAATCCTCCAAAGGAATTTATCTCTGTCAATGTAAGCATACACTGGATATTTTAGCATACTCATGCAATCTTGGTAGCAACACAGCTAAGGTCCCCATGGAACAAAATCTCAAATTGACTCAATCTATTGGTATTCCACTTTCTGATCCAAGTGTTTACAAATGCATGATTGGTCGACTTTTATATTTTACTATATCTCAACTTGACATCAGTTTTAGTGTTCAAACTCTAAGTCAATCCATGGCCACCCCAACTGATGCTCATCTCCTAGCAGCATAGAAAGTGCTTCGTTACCTCAAAGTTGCTCTTGGTCAGGGCATTTTCCTTCCTAGTTCCTCATCATTTCAACTTAAGGCCTACTGCGACTCTAACCGGCTTCCTGCCCAGATACCAAAAGATTCATAAGTGGCTATTACGTGTTTCTTGGCTCTTACTTAATCTCTTGGAAGTCCAAGAAGCAGGCAGTTGTTTCCCAATCCTCAGCAGAAGCGGAATATCGTTCAATGGCGACTACCTATTCATAATTAATGTGGCTCAGATTCATCTTGTCTGCTTTTCAAGTTCAACATCCACAAGCTGCTTTGCTACACTGTAATAACCAAGCCGCCATACATATTGCCTCAAATCCCATATTCCATTAACGTACTAAACATATTGAGCTTGACTGCCATTTAATTAGAGACAAAATTCAAGATGGCAGTGTCTGCACTCGTTATGTTCCCAACTCTGCTTAGGTTGCCAATACCATGACAAAAGCTTTGTCATCTAAAGTCCTCCACCTTCACTTATCCAAGATGGGGGTTGTAAATCTTTATGCTCCATCTTGCGCGGGGTATTGGAGAATGAATCACAGCAGCACACCAATAAAGGAAAGGAAGTTGCAATCACATGAAATTTGCCAATTTTGTTGCTGGCATTCTCTTTTGTAATTCTGTTAATTTTTTGTCTTTCATTTGTTGAGTTGTATATTAAGAGCATTATTGTCTTTCCATAGATAGAGTGAGTTAGAATATTCTTTCATTATTGTACATATACACGAGCCGTTTCATTGCTTAATGGTCATATAATACACAAGGAACTTTTCCTCTGCAAATTCTTCTTCCTCTGTGTTTTCCCTTTCCAATTCCTTTTATTACATATTATGCCTTTTTTATCTTAGAGTTGTGCTTGCGAAACAACGTAATTATCAAGTATCACAATGGGTTGCTACCTCTGATTATCTCCTTATTGAATAATGCATATCCAATTATTGTTCCCGTATGAATTCAAGGCATGCTTTTTCCAGAGACTGCAAGATTGGTTCCAAGTCTTCTTATTAGCTTTATCGCAAGAAAAAGATATATACAAGCCCAAATGTACAAGTCTCACCTAAGTCATTTATAAAAAATTGTTTTCCACTATGGAAAAGTGTGAAAAACTCTCTTTTTCTTGATGAGGCTCACATTTTTATAAAATGTTTGTACATTTTGGACTTGTACCTAGTATTACGCAAAATAGAATTAACAAGAAGAAAATTGAAGCCTTTCTTCTTCTTCTTTTTAACAATGCCAAAATAGAAAGATCGTAATCTTAAATCTAAGAACTTAAATTTTTGAGTCTGAATAATTTTTGAGAATGAACAATCGTAATAGCAAGTGATTTCCTATGAAACAACTACATTATGAAGGGATTATAATACATACGTGAAACAAAGTGGATGAGTTAATATTGGTCTGGCCCAAATTAAGGCCCAAGGCCCATCATCCATAAAAGGATAACTATTCAAATGAGTCATATGATCTAACACGGGCCCTAGTTGCCCTAATTATTAAAGGGGGTTTACCCTCAGCTTATAAATATGGATGACGTGGTGATTAGATAACTCTAATATATCAGGAATAAGCTTTCTAATGGCGAAACATTGTGTAAAGTTAATCAGTTTATGGTATTCATCCAATGTTCTCCACGCCTATATATAGAGGCAACATGTAACTTTCAAATCATCTAATTGAGCATTCTTGAGTTATTATCCCTAAATTATTGTTGACTTAGGCATTGGAGGTGTTATAGGCACACCGTGCCACCTACATAACGATTTGCACGACTGGTGGTGGGACACTTCCTTTACACAAAGCATATATGAAGATGTAATGCCAGCACTGTGGTGTTGCAAGTTACCAACCCTTTTGTGGTATCATTGGTATTTGAACGTGAAAATTATGTACCATATCAGGTTTATTATGTGGCCAAATATGGAATATCTGTTTAAGAAATGGTATTTTGCAGTTGTAGAACGAGTAAATGTCACACACTCTTTTTAAAAAATGAGTAAATATAAGAACTACATCAAACAGTTAAGGAAAATATTTGGTCCGATGATATGTCCTGGCAGTGGGTCCTAATACTTTTATTTTTATTTTTATTTTTACTTTATGATTAAGGAATTGTTTTTTAATGATGTTGTGGTTTTTTAAAAAAATATTAAAGGATATAAAAAAATATATGAAACAAATCAAAAAGAGAAAAGGCCAAATGGTCTTGTTGGAACAAATTCTTGTAGAATTTGTCAGTGATTGTAGCACCGTCTAAAAATTAATTGTTTAATAGTGAATCTACTTTTTTTCAAAATAAATACGCTACATTTGTACAACCCATTATAGTATTTAGAACCAGACCTTCGATCCAATCTTTTTTTTTTTATCCCTACTTTTGGTTTTTCCTGTAGCTTATGTATGCACGACAAATCTTAAAACTTGAAATATTATTTTTCATTTTTTATTCTATTAATTTTCGTTAGAAAAATGATATTTGCAGTCATTAACTATGCAAGTACTGTGCAATTATTTTTAAAAACGAATAAATATAGAATCTACATAAGAAATAAAATAATAATAATAATTTATTAATAATAGATCTCGCTATTTTTTTAAAAGATTACACGACGCTTATGTACTTTATATCAAGCGTTAGCCAAGCACATATCATTAATAACAACAAATTTTGAGATAATGATGAGCATTGTTCATCTTAAATATTGTCACTACCATTTTATTATTTTGAGTGTTACTGTTTATTAGAGATTAAGTTTTTTAAAGCAAAGTTATCCAAATCATTATATAATTATTATCTAAACATAAAAATCAATATAATTTTTACAAATTTTAAAATAAAATATAAAAATTAATATAACCTTTTCAAACTTCAAAACAAAAATAATATTAAAAATATATTCAAACAACTTTTTAATATTCTAATATTTGTATTCAAATTTTTTCTCTATTTTTTCTAAAACCAAATAAAATATCTTAACTCAAACCATTTCATTACTATTCACATAATTCTTAGATACTAAAACTCGAACTCGAAGTGTCCAAACCAGCCATAAAGTTACAAAAATTGCAAAATCATGTTTTTATGAGAAAATATAAACTAAAACTATCATCTATACAAATATTTAATGTAAACTAATTTAAAATCTATACAAACATTATAATACTGAAAAAAAATCTAAACAAACAGGTTACTTGATTCTATACAAAGATGGCATGTCAGATTTATCAGGAAGAATACACTATAAATATGCTTTAGGAATTGAGAAATTGATGAATGAGTTTTGCTACATACAAGTAAAGTCGCGTACTAATCTATGTACCAATACTGATTATTTCATATTCAAAATTTAAATTAGTACTGTTTTTAATCAAATCTATTTTTTGACCAATCACATTAGATTGGTACACATATTAATGCGTAGTTGTGCTTTCAACTAGATTTTCCCTTGATGAATTATATCCAGCTGATCCCAAGTTTACAATATTGAATATAACTATAACATAAATTATATTTAAGGGTTAGCATGTGTACATTGAAATAGATTATTAATAAATATTTATCTGCAATAACTATTATATTTAAGCGTTAGCATGTATACATGGAAATAAATTATAATATTACAATAATTGTTCTAGCACAAAGAAATTCATTAAAAACATTACAATTAGCTCGTGAGTAAGATAAGTTTTATTTTGTACGTCAATACTGTTTTTATTTTTTAATGATTAAATAAGTAATTATTAGTGAAGTGGTGTTTTTTTAAAAAAAAAAATATTTAAAAAATGTTTGAAAAAAAAAACTACAATGTGATAAATAGTATTGATATTTTCCAAACAAAATGGTTATACAAGGTTTAAAGTAGTTTTGGTTGCGTTTGGGTACTGAGAGTTTGGTACTCTCAACACTTTTTATTATTATTTATTACTTTATTATTACTTTTTACCTATTTTTACTATTATTTATTACTTTTCACATACTTTTTATTACTATTTATTACTTTTCACATACTTTTTACTACTATTCACAATTCTTCTCAATACCCAAACCCACCCGGTTGTGATTGAGTAGTGAGGTAATTTTAGATGATTTGTGAATTGTAGAAAAATTTTAATAAAAAAAATAGTGATAAAATAATGAATAATAGTAGAGTGATTTGAGAATACTCCACTATCCGAACAAAGCTTTAAAGTAATCTATTAAAAAATCATCGTTTGTTTTCACAGATGAGATGGGATGAATTGAGATAAAAGTTGAAAGTTGAATAAAATATTGTTAAAATATATTTTTTGACATTATTTTTGTTTTGAGATTTGAAAAAGTTTAATTATTCATTTTATTTTACATGAAAATTTTAAAAAATTATAATGATTAGATGAGATAAGATAAGAGTATTTGTAAAAACAAACCAGATAATACCTGGTTTGGATACAAAAACTTAAACTATCTTATTTCATATAATCATTATAATATTTTTAAATTCTTATATAAAATATAATAAATAAATCAACTATTTTAAATTTTAAAATAAAATAATATTATTAGGGCTGTGCATTTCATCCGTCAAACCGCTGGGCCCGTTAAAAACTATCCGATCCGACCTGCCTTTTTACGGTTTGCATCTAATCGGGTTGTTAACCCGTTACAAGCAACGGTTTGTATTTTAACCATCAACCCGTTCGAGTATAAAAACACAATTCTCAAACCCTAGCCGCCTCGTCTCCAATAATCGACAGTCCTCCCAACCCCATGGTCATGACTTCAATCACTTGCTGAGGCCACGGTGAATCGTTCGTCCCGGGCATACCCAGCGGCGGCGGTGGCCAAGGTGGACCCTGAACTCTGGAGCACAAGACGGCTTCATCAGCTTCGGAGAAGTTGAAGCAAGCTATTAGCAGTGATGGTGCTAATGGCAGTGGAAGTAACTGAAGGTTAGGACCAAATCTTTCTAAACTGAGAAGGACGAGTTGGGACAACATGGTGAAGGATTTCTGGATTTGTGGATTTGTGAAGGTGTTGTTGTTGTCAAGGATTTCTGGATTTGTGTTTTGCTTGATCTCCATTTCAGTTATGGCGGCTGACAAAAATCAATCTTATTATTTCATTTTTTTTTTCTATGTTTCTTGAAGGAAATTCAATGTTGTTGTATATGGTTTAGTTTGAGTCAGATTGCTTAATTACTGTCTCCTTAAATGTTTTAAATATGCATTTGTATTGCGTTTTTTTTTTTTTTGGTATTCTGGGAATATCAAACCCTAGCTTCAATCCCGTGTAGTATGAGGGCCAGATTTGGTTTGGTATCTTTCTTTTTTGGGGGCTTCTTTCTGGGAAATGTAGTGCACATTTTGGATCAAGTTTTTATTTTCATTTGGTTTCAAAGAAAATGTTAAAGGGTGACTCTGCAGCTTTGCCGATGAAGAAGAAAGAGGGCGGATCAGTCGGGTCATGCGGATTCGACCCGAGTTTGTTTTGACGGGCCGGATCGGATCGGGTCAGGTTGGCGACTTTAATGGATATTGTCAGGTTGGGTGCGGATCCGGCATTTTGAGCTAGGGTTGCAGGCTTAAATATTATAATAATATTTTATTTAATTTTTAATAAAATATTTTATCTCCTTTTATTTGGAATGCGTATCCAAAGGACAAGTTTTAAAGTTTAAACACGTAAGCCGAGGTGTCAAGCCCAGCCCTTTGGATCAGTTAAAACACATGAAGCGTTAAGTAGGAAATTGGTAAAACAGTAAATAAAAGGTCGTCGGAAGCGCCATGAATGGCGCGCCACCGACTCAGCGGAAGCGTCTGTTTGTTATCAGACAAGGCCTGGTAAGATTTTTCTCGCTCTCTCTCTATTTTTTTTTTTCAAATTAATGTCCTCTCTCGTTGGTTTTTTATTTACTTATAAAAAAAAAAAATGATATGAGAGCTGACGATGTTCATCCATGTAGAGTCTGCGTGAAATGTTTTGGGGGGATGCTAGAGAGATGGCCCCCCTGAAAAAAAAAAGGAACAAAACTAGTGTTTCTGCTTTTTTTGCATTTTCTTGCTGTTTGAACTCCTGCCAACTCTCACTCTTATTTGGAAAGTCGATGTTTCTCCACTATTCACTGCTTTTATTTGTTCCGTATGCAGCCCTGACGCATATGTCATAGACTAACCATTCGAAAGCAGTGAAGCTTAACAATCAAATAAGATCTCAGAGCCAGTTCCTCACTCCCAAATGATCCTCAGTCTACAACATTATCTCCCGCAACTCTCACGGCTACTTGTACGCCATGTGTCGTCCCAACATCAAAACCTCTCTGCAAAACTCGTTCTCTATCACGATCCTTCAGCGCAACTATCTTACATGGAACTATCCCAGAAATTCTATGAAGCCATGAAAGCCTGTACTTACCTTAAATCCACACCCATTGCCCAAAAGCTTCATGCTCAGCTCATCTCCACTGGTCTAGACTCCTCCATTTTCCTCCAGAACCATCTCTTGCACCTGTACTCCAATTGCAATTTGATCAATGACGCTTGCCGGATTTTTAACAGTATCGAGAATCATAATGTTTTTAGTTGGAATACGATGATTACTGGTCTGGTGGAGTCGGGTCGGATGAGTGAAGCGGAGAAGCTGTTTGGGGAAATGCCTGAAAGAGACTCTGTTTCTTGGACTGCGATGATGTCGGGCTATTTCCATAATAAACAACCGGAGAATACTGTAAATATGTTTTCTTTGATGGTACGAAATGGAAACTATGCTGATGACCCATTTTCCTCTACCTGTGCAATGAAGGCTTGCGGTAATCTTGGCTACACAAAGTTGGCTCTTCAATTGCACGGTCATGTGGAGAAGTTTGATTTTGAAAGCGATGCATATATGGCTATTCAGAATTCAATAATGGATATGTATATCAAGTCTGGAAAAGTGAACTATGCTGAGAGAGTGTTTTTAAGGATCCCGAACCCGAGCTTGTTTTGTTGGAACAGTATGATCTATGGTTACTCTAAACTGTACGGGGTTGGTAGTGCTCTTGGTTTGTTTGACCAGATGCCTGAACGTGACTGTGTGTCTTGGAATACTATGATTTCCATCTTCTCTCAACATGGCTCTGGGGTTCAGAGCCTCAGCATGTTTGTTGAGATGTGGAATCAAGGTATTAGACCAAATTCCATGACGTATGCCAGTGTACTTAGTGCGTGCACAAGTATCTATGATCTGGAATGGGGGAGCCATTTGCATGCTCGGGTTATCCGCATGGAACCGACTCTCGATGCTTTTGTAGGTAGTGGTTTGGTTGATATGTATGCAAAATGTGAATGCTTGGAGATTGCAAAGAGGGTATTTGATGGCTTAACAGAACAGAATGCGGTTTCTTGGACTTCTTTAATCAGTGGATTTGCACAGTTTGGGCTTGAAGAAGAAGCTTTGCTACTCTTTAATCAAATGAGAGAGGCTTCTGTTGTGTTGGATGAATTTACTTTTGCAACAATTCTTGGCGTTTGTTCAGCTCAGAAGGATGCTTCAATTGGGGAACAGCTACATGGATGTACAATCAAGAGTGGAATGGATTCCTCCATTGCTGTAGGGAATGCTGTTGTTACAATGTATGCTATGTGTGGAAATGCTCAGAAAGCAAACCGTGTATTTGAATTGATGCCAGCTAAAGACATAATATCATGGACAGCGATGATCACAGTATTCTCTCAGATGGGAAATATTGAAAAAGCTCGAAATTATTTTGACAAAATGCCAGAGCGGAATATTGTTACATGGAATACAATGTTAGGCACATATACTCAACATGGCTTTTGGGAAGAAGGTCTCAAATTGTATACTGTGATGAGAAGGCAAGGTGTTAAGCCTGATTGGATCACTTTTGCAACTTCAATTAGTGCTTGTGCTGATTTAGCAACACTAAAACTTGGGATCCAAATCGTCACTCAAGCCAAAAAATCAGGCTTTTGTTCTAATGTTTCAGTTGCAAATAGTGTTGTTACCATGTATTCAAGATGTGGACGAATTGAAGAAGCACACAAAATTTTTGATTTCATACACGGGAAAGATTTGATTTCTTGGAATGCTATAATGGCCGGATATGCTCAAAATGGTCAAGGTAGGAAAGTAATAGAGATTTTTGAGAATATGTTGAAAATGAAATGTTCACCTGATCATATAAGCTACGTATCTGTTCTATCAGGTTGTAGCCATTCAGGGCTTGTAATAGAAGGAAAGCATTACTTTTATTCCATGACTGAAGATTTTGGCATCTCTCCGACGTCTGAGCATTTTGCTTGTATGGTGGATCTGCTTGGTCGGGCTGGACTACTAGAGGAGGCCAAGAATTTGATTGATGGAATGCCTTTTAAACCCAATGTTGCTATTTGGGGGGCTCTGCTCAGTGCTTGTCGTACACATCAAGACTCAAAATTGGCAGAATATGCAGTGAACAACTTACTTGAGTTAAATGCGGACGACTCTGGAAGTTACATCCTTCTAGCAAACACATATACAGATTGTGGGCAATTAGACGGACTTGCAGATGTGAGAAAACTGATGAGAGAGAAAGGAATCCGAAAGAATCCTGGTTGTAGCTGGATAGAGGTTGAAAATAGGGTACATGTGTTCACTGTTGATGACACTAATCACCCACAAATCAAGGACATTTACAGAATGTTGGAGGCGATCATGAAGAAGATAGAAGATATTGGAAGCTACACTAATGCAATTACTTCTCTTCGTTCTCAGGGTTATCACAGTGAAAAGCTTGCTGGGCCTTTGGTTTGATTAGCTTTCCTGCTTGGATGCCTATCCATTTAATGAAGAATCTTTGGTGTGCAATGATTGCCACTTGGTAATAAAACTGATTTCTCTTGTTACCTCAAGGGAGCTTATAGTGCGCAATGCATACCGATTTCATCATTTCAAGTATGGATTTTGCTCTTGTGGAGATTACTGGTGATCTGAAGGTATAGAAATTTATTAGTCATAGATAGTGACTTATTTTCCTAAACCTGTCCTGTATGTACTCATGTTGCGAATAGAAAAGGAAGTATCCTAACTCTGGGATTAATCGGGACTTTGTTCTTGGACACCCGGTGCCAATAAAAAAAAAAAAAAAAAAAAAGGAAATATCCTTAACTGATACATGGGAGCACTCAAGTAAAAGATTTGGCTTACCGTTCAGGTGGCTGATCTGAAGGCCGTTGTATCAATTGGAACTTGATACAACTCATAACTTATTGAGAAATAAAAAAAGCTGTATTACAATAGTAACAAAATGATTGTTTCTATGGAACATTTAATTTGAAATAAAAGGGTTCTACTGATTGTTAAGCCAAAAACTGGTTACTGCTAAATTAGTTCTACTTTACAAAATTAACTTTTGTCTGGCATCTGATAGTAGAAGATGATTCCATGATTCATTACTTTGTCGAGTAGGAAATACTTGAAGCTCTGAGTCGTCATTCATGTTGTGCGATTGGTTATCAGGTTTTCTGCAGATTCATCTAATAGTAAATAGGAACAATTTGACATTTGAGCACCACAATGTTTAAATTCAATTGTTTTGCTTCGCTAAACTCAAATTGTCGGAGTTGATAGACTTTTTCAGAGTGCTGAATTGGCATCCACCATTAGGCATTGGGATTTTGATTCAGGCTGACAAACTGATAATCTCTTGTTGTAGTTTTATGCACATTTGAGGTGCTGATAAAAATATGGATTTGGCATTGCTCTGTTTTGAAAGGGTCGTCTTGTAATGCGCATGCAAAGCTCTCAGTTTGGTTTACCGCAACCAGTTCCCATGTCTTCCTTGTGTTGCATATTTTTCTTATCTTTGGTAAGTGCTGGTTATAGAACTGGTGAAGTTCATTCACTTATTTATCCATGACAATTTAGTTATATATATACACATATATTTATCCATGAAAATGTATAGGTCTATATTTATATGTAATATTTGTAATTATGCTTGAGTGTGCACAAGCATCGGGAGTCGGTTCCATGCGGATAACCCGAGCATGCAAATGGCTCCCCCATTCCAGATCATAGATACTTGTGCACGCACTAAGTACACTGGCATACGTCATGAAATTTTGTCTAATACTTTGATTCCACATCTCAACAAACATACTGAGGCTTTGAACCCCAGAGCCATGTTGAGAGCAGATCAAAATCATTGTGTTCCAAGACACACAGTCACGTTCAAGCATCTGGTCAAACAAAGCAAGAGCACTTCCAACCCTGTACTGTTTAGAGTAACTATAGATCATACTGTTCCAACAAAACAAGCTCGGGTTTGGGATCCTTAAAAGCACACTTTCAGCATAGTTCACTTTTCCAGACTTGATATACATATCCATTAGAGTTCTGCTGTACAACTACCCCTGTTCACTCAACCTCCGCACTCCAGCCTACGTGGTTTTTTATTTTATTTTATTTATTTATTTTTAAGTGAAAACACCCCCCCCGGCGCCAAACCAAGCGTTCTTCTTCACTTCTTCCTTCCCCCGCGTTCTCTCCTCCACTCCCCCAGCTCGTGTCCTTTCGCTGGCCTCACCCTCTGGCTGCCCCCGTGTGGTTCCATCACTTCGGATTAGTGTGGCTCCATCCATCCGGCACCGTGTAACAAAAGTTCTCCTCTGATTTCTGTATGGCTTCTCCAGCTTCACCATTTCTGCACGGCTTCAGTCCTCTGCTGGTGTTGTAGCTACCAAGACCCACCGTCTGTCGTCTTACAAGGGTAGGAAATTATAGAAAAGGGTTCTTATTTTTCTCTTTTCGTTTCATCTCTCCATTTCTAGCATTATTCATATTGTGTGTTTTAGCATTTATGGATCTGCGATTTGATGTTTATTTGATTTGTGTTTTGTGGGGTTTTGGGTTGTTGATGTTGTATGTATGCCACTGATTTTTTGGTTGTTGATAACATTTGAAATGAGCAAGATTTATTGGCTGGGACTGGTTGGAAGGTGAAAACACAGAGTGAGATTTGATGCTGAATGTTTTATTCTCAATGATTGATGCCAATGCCCAATGCTCGGAGTGATAGAGCAACATTCTTTGAACTTTTCTTGACTTATTGACAGCACATGATAGCTTGGACTAGGATTCAAATAGGGTGTTGAATCACTGTTTGTCTGAAAAGGATTAGATGATGGGAAAACTCAGGACCACTGGAGTATGCCCTTTTACCTGTGATATAATGCAAATACAGAGAACCCAACTGGATTTTAGGCATAAAACTCAGAGCAAATAAAAAAATACAAAGCAAATCACAACAGCTGTGCGAGATGTTTAAAGCATAAAACCCAGCTGCAATGGCCAGCCCCCAAAACCAACTCAGCAAACCACAGATATATAAACCACATATGCATAAAACTATTTAATGTTATTCAAAATTGCAGGGATCTTTCAGCCAATTAGTCACCCAGGCCAATTGAATTGGGTACCATATTTTTCTCATTTTTTTTTTTTTGTTTTCTCTTTCTCTAGCCTCCCAAATGTTCTCAACAAAAGAATATGCAAACAAACAAAACTAGAGGAGTACAGAGTTATATACAATTATAAGATCTGCAAAGGAACATGTTCTACTTGCTAAGGTCAGCTATATTGGCCAAAGGAACATTATTTCACCAGCAAAATTAGTTAACTTTATCCATTTTAAAATTGATTTATGAAAAAAAAGGTCTGAATGTGATTAATAAGAAATATAGGCCATGTAGACAGTTTTTATAAGGCCTATAATCTGTAGCATGACTGCACTGCTGCTCATTGTAAAAGCTTTGTTATAATATGTATATAATCATTTTTGTTTTAATATCTATAAACACATGGTAATGTAATAGACTCAGCTGGACAACCCCATTTGGAATACAGAATTCGGAAGTAATATTCCAAGACATTGATTTAAATAATATATTACCGTCAATAAATTAATTTTTTAGTGCAAGACACAGGTAGCAGGTTTTGTTCGAGTACTCGTGTAAATATTGGATTGCATGCATATTACTTTCTAACACACGTTCATTGTTTTTTTATCAATTTAGACTTGCAAAAAAATATTTGACAATCACGATATGGTAACCTCCTGGAATCACAAGTTGGTGGTAGTGTTGACGAGGTTGTCCCAATTCAGTGTTGTACTCTAACACAACCAACGCCACCTGGCAATAATGAGGTGTGAGGTTATTTTTCACCTTTATAAATCTTCCTGGAATCTTCAAGTCTTGATGTCTTTGTTTTAATTTTCCAATTTTGCATATATGCAGGAAATGCCGTGCATGCCTGGGACTTGGTGCAAATCAATGGCTGAGTTTGAGCAACAATTGGTTTAGATGAATTGGTGTAACAAATGGGATATGGAAATTATTTTTGTAAATGGGGTATGGAATCCGAAAATGGGTATAGTTTTTATCCCTGGGTAAATGTGTGATTGTAAAATGGTTGTATGGGGTATGGAAATTATTTTTGTGTGACTTACTAGAGCCGGATGGTTGGTCTTATACATTACGAAATTATGGTTGACTTGTAAATGTGTAATATGTAAATGATCAGATTATGGAGCCCTGAAGGGTGTAAATGTATAATATGTAAATTATGGAGCCCTGAAGGGTGTTAATTTTTTTTCCACTAAAGATCAGATTATGGTTGTGGTTGTAGTTAATGTTTTTTTAAGTTGAGGAATTGATGCTTGTTATGTTGCTGGTTTTGAGAAATTGATGGTGGTTATGTTGCTAGTGATTTTTTTTTTACAGGTTATAGTTATGAGAAATTTCTGGTGATTATGTTGCTAGTGATTTTTTTTTACAGGTTATGGTTATGAGAAATTGATGGTGGTTATGTTGCTACCGATTTTACATGTTATGGTTATGAGAAATTGATGGTGGTTATGTTGCTGGTGTAAATGGTGGTTATTAGATGTAAATGAGCTTTTGTCAAGAGCTGCCATAATAAACTCTGACCCTGCCTTTAAGGAAGATGTGCAAAGAGCGATTGGGCGTAGTAGATGTATAGGATGGTTTAAATTGCCAAAAAGATCACCATAATAATGCCTGAAATACTGAGTGCTTGGATGTGTTTAAAAACTTGGCTTTATGGTTTGTTAAGCATAATATCTATACTCAGAATTATTCTTAACCTTGATAATTCCTTTGTAGTAGTCCATCTATGAGCTTATGAGCAAATATCAGCAGTATCCTAGAGGTCATTGATGTGAGAAATATCTTTTTCTTTTTCCACTGTTTGGTAGTTCTTGTTTAAGCTTGCAGATGCATCTTAATGGGTATGGCACTATAGACGATTTTGAATGGGCATAGAAGAAATTAAACATGGGCAAGAAAATAGAAAGTAACGGCTGTAATCCAAATGAAAATATTAAAAGTAAAGCTCATGTTACATAATCATGTACAAAAAATTACAACTACCATACTCAAAATGCCATTACATTTTTGGACTTCAGAAACCAAGAGCTGCTTGTATATTGATCACACAGATTAGATTACATTAAGTTCGACAAAGATAGATTAGATTACATTTAAGACTATCCCCATACATTCTATAGTTCGATCTAACCAAAAACTATTACAAGAGATACGATCCAGTACAAACATAACAATATACGCGCACTCCTATTCTCTATGATCCGCTTTTGAAGTTTGTCTTCTTGCTTGTAAAGCTCATTCTCTCTCTCTCTCTCTCTCTCTCTCTCTCTCTCTCTATTAGTTTATTTTTCTTTTTTCTTTTTTAACTTCATATTCATGTAGCAATAAATCGTCCTCCCTCTTCTGAATTGCATTTTCTCTTGACAGAATTTGTCCCTCTACCAATTGCAATATATATGCCCATATGAAGAATTATATCTTCCTTCTCCTTGCATAAAATTCAAGAATTTTTTAAGTTTCAAATATAACAACTTTGTACATGCATTCAAAAGCAAGGGAACAAAACTAAAGAGTGAAAGTAAGAAGAAAACTAAAGCAATATGCAATTAGACTACTTTAATTTAGTGGAACATGGATTTGATATGTAAAAAAATGAATAAATGTAATGATTTTATTCTATAATCCTCAATTACTTACATTAGACATGGACATGAAGATGAATTATTTCTAAACAAAATAATAACATGAGAAAATAAAGAGATGTATGTTTTTCATTTTTACTAAGTGTATATACAGCACTGTCACATTGGCATGCAGTGTTAGGTGGTATTTTCATTAGGGCTTAAAGCCCATAATACCGTCCCAGACCCATTACTTTGCTAGGCCCCATGAGCCGTGGGAATGCTAGCTCGAGCCCGGAAAGGCCCCCCTCCCCGGATAGCCCAGGGCAAGTCCTAGACCAATGTGAGTCGGGCGGGCTCCAAACTCGCGCGAGTTGAAAGTAATCATCAATATTGAGATGGGACGTTGCAGAGGGATGTGAAAAACCGTAATCGGCAAAGAGGGGAAGAGACGGCACCAGGAAACTCTGCCAAATACACATGCCACATTAAATGACTGACACCAAGAAAACTACATCGCATTAAATGCAACATGATGGAGGAGACTCCGGGGAGAGGCATCCTTCTATCCCAGAACACAAGGCATGACCCACCTAACCTAAAAGATCAAGTATAAAGTCCGCCCAAGATTGCAAGGTAAGGAAGACGAACTCAAGTTTGTTGTGAATTATATTCTACTATTATCTTCTTCTTAAAAGCACTTTGATCTCCATTTAATATGAGGTTCCCTAATCCGGACCGGCTGAGCGATCCGGCTCAAGGATGTACGAAACACGACGTTAATATGCAATATTAATTATCCTTGTTTTGTGGACAAGAGGACACATTTATTAGTAATAACCACCATATTCATGGTTTAGCTGAAAGTTGTAGAACTTTTGACAACAAATAGGGATAAGAACTGTCTCAAGAGGATCTCATGTAGCCAGAGCAAATAGAAATGCATAGCAAGAAAGGCAGAGTGCAAACAATCCAAATGATTAGTTTGTTTTTTCCCTGAGATTGGACAATCAAGTACATATTTTAACAGCCAAGTAAATATTTTTGCAATAGTGGAATTATTGAAATAATTATCATTTACTTGATGAGCAGTAACTAAAAAGAAAATTGTGTCAAATATGCAAATGAGCTCAACTCTAGACTAGCATATGATGAGATCATTAGAGAATTGTTTTAAACGGCCAAGAAGAGGCATAATTTACTAAAATACCAATTAAAACACGCATAGGATTTAGCTATAATTAAAAAAAATATATGGCATAAAATATTTGTCTGTGTGTATTGTTGAACTTTTGAATATAGGAAAAGGAACCCATTTCATAGTCCTCGAAAGGAGGGCAACATGAGCCAAGGTGCAGGCATGTATAAGGTCTAGTCTAGGTCAAAATAATTTGCTAATGGATTGCATCATGATTCAGTCTATGGGTGGTTATATCTAGCACCCCAACAGATGCTGCAAATAGGAAAAGTCATGATTATAAAATATATTGTGATGAAGATTGCGCCTATATGCTTAAACTGTTTGTTTATATTACGTCAATAAAATAGTCATTGGGATATTTATATTATTCTTTTACCACAAGGTTGCATTCAATTTCTGGCGCATTTTGGCAAATTGCTAACTGTTTAATTGACAATTATTTTACATTCAACGCTTAACATAGTTCATAATAGAGAGCTTTTACAAAAACAAAATGTAATTTACAAGGGAGGTAACCTAATTTCTAAAGGGTTTTTGATTTGGAGTAAAAAAAGTACTAGGGTTTTCAGTCAGCTTTTGCTTTTGTGCATTGTAGACCATAGAAATTATACATGGCCCTTAACATTGGAATTCAGAGCTTCCCAAAAATTGAGGAAAGGGACACTAATACAAACTTGCAGTTAGAGTAACTTTGTGGACTTTCTTGAATTTAATGTCAAATAAACATATGCGATTGAGAAGTGAGTCCCATTACAGTGTGGCTCTAAAAAAAAAAAAAGGTAGAAACTTTGTGAGAGAGACACATAATTGGAAGGCAAAGATTTAAAACGAATTGAAAAAAAAAACGTACATTTGAGGATGATTTCTTCTACTAAAGGGGGTGTGGGAGATGGGTCTTCAAAGGTTCTGTTGAATCGGTCCAACGGTTTGGGATTGAAAGGGGTGAGAGAGAGAGAAAGGGTGAGAAATAAGAGAAGGGGTGAGACTTTTGCTTATAGTGAGAGGTTCAAGAGGGAGAAGAGGGAGAGTTGAGAGGTCTGAGGGTGAAGAGGGAGAATGGAGATACTGCGTTGAGTGAGATGTCTGAGGGAGAAGAGGGAAAATAAGGGAGCTTGGGAGGGATGAATAATAAACTGTGATGTGGCGACGAACCGGGGAACCGGGTTCACCACGTCAGGTGTGTGGCGTGCGGTTAGGGAACCGAAGGTTGGGTAGATTAATCGTATCCATTATTGAATTTTGAATAGCCATATATGCATCGCTTCCAAAATCAAACTTCTCCACAAGACCCTGCAATTGAAGAGCCAACTTTGTGTAGCCAAGATTACAGCAAGCCTTCATTACACAGGTAGAGAAAAATGGGTCATCAACATAGTTTCCATTTCGTACCATCAAAGAAGTATATGGTGGGTCTCTGAAGTATATAGTTCTCTTCCTGGGTAATATGGATTACTATATGGTGGGATAATGGTTCTCTCATTCTTGCATCTGATTTGTAGTTGTGGATTTCAAGTTAACTTTTCTTGCAGGGAACTAGAGAGGAAGATGGATTCTCATGATGAGACAGGAAGCCAAGCTCCAAAACGCCCCATTCTTTGCATTAATAACTATGGTTTCTTTGGAAGGGTTGCGACAATGAATATGTGTTCCAAATGCTACAAGGACGTGTTCCTGAAGTAGGAGCAAGCCAACCTTGCGGCATCATCAATAGGAAGCATGGTGAATGATAGCTTTAGCAGTAATGAAAAGGAGCCTGTCATTATGGATGTGGTGAATGTACAATTTGGACTAGTGAAGAGACAGATCCTTTCAATAGAAACGTTGACTGGTTCATCCTAAATTAACTTTGTGTAGGCAAGATTACCGCAAGTCTTACTCCTTGTTTAATGGTGAGAGCACCATTCTTGGCTCCGGTGTGAAAGTCTTTATTTATGCTGGTTTGATAGACATATTTGGGGTTAACCTGTACTGCGAAATTTCAGTTGGCTGAGTTTCTTTCCATGAGTACTTGAAAAATTGGTATAATCTTTTTCATGCATGTATGCAATGTTATGGGCATTTTTTCTTTCAATATTCCCTGCAGGTATAATGCTCTTCTTGGGTTCAAAACTATGTCTTTAAATCTTGGATAATTTTCATTGTGTTTATATTTACTTAGGGGCTTAGTTGTGTCTTGGGTTTATCAAACTACCTTGGGCAACAAGTGTCGAATTTTTTCCCATCATAAATTATATTATCTAGGGGTGCAACCCAACTAACCCGGTTCGTGTTTGGGTCCGAACCGACCCGAACCGGCATCTAGGTGGCTCAAATCCATATGACCCCGATTTGACCTGAATTTGGAATCGTGTATGCAGATCTACCTTCAAGGACACCCTCTCCCAGAGGAACTTCCTCAGGATTTTCTTCGTTATTGAGAATGGACCCATATTTGCCTTAAAATCTAATCGAGTCATCGTGAATGATTCCCCATGCCTACCATCTCGCAAAAGAACCCAACAACCATATAAACCCTAACCCTTAAACCTATGAGAGAGTGGTGGACAAAAGAAGCATAAAAATTGAACCAACTCGTTGTTTGGCTGCTAAGAAACTGTAGGAAAGAAAGATTGTGGGCATGCACATCTCTTGAGATAAGACAATGTGGTACCTGAGTCTCCAACTAGGTAAGAACTGAGCCACCCAGTTGGCCACCAATTATTTATACCAGAACTTTATTTTATTAGATCCATGTGATGCTGTAGCAGTTGATGAATTTTTGAAGAGAAATAGGGCTGGTAAAGGCTAGAATGGTACTCATAGAGGTAGCTTAGCTCGCAGGAGCTTCCAATCTCCTACAAGACATTCTTGAGGAACATCGCAAAAATCATCTCTTAGAAAAACCAGGATGCTAGAACCTAGCGTCAATCAATTTCCTAGGCCTAATAACAACTTTCTGAGAAACTGTAGGAAAGAAAAATTGTGGGCATGCACATCTGTTGAGATAAGACAATGTGGTACCCGAGTCTCCAACTAGGTAAGAACTGAGCCACCCAGTTGGCCACCAATGATTTATACCAGAACTTTATTTTATTAGATCCATGTGATGCTGTAGCAGTTGATGAATTTTTAAAGAGAAATAGGGCTGGTAAAGGCCAGAATGGTACTCATAGAGGTAGCTTAGCTCGCAAGAGCTTCCAATCTCCTACAAGACATTCTTGAGGAACAACGCAAAACTCATCTCTTAGAAAAACCAGGATGCTAGAGCCTAGTGTCAATCAATTTCCTAGGCCTAACAATAGCTTTAATGTAATAATAATAATGTTAGGGCATGTGAGAATTTAAATGAAAACAATTGGGGACAGGTTCTTCTTTCTTCTATTGGATTTCTTCAAGGCTGAGGAAGAAGCATTGGGATTTGGTGCAGAAGGAGATCGCGAAACAACTTTTGAGGAAAGTGAATGAAGCTTTAAGAATCAAGAGGCTTTTAAAACGTGTAACGGTTTTAGTGGGTTCGACCCGCACGTTATTTCAACCCGTTTTTTAAGTTGGGTTGGGTCGGGTCTCACGGATAGGCCAGGTCATGGCCTTTTCTGCACAGGCCTAATATTATCTGTTATGCAAAATATCTCGAAGAGCCATGTTGGTTTAGTTGTGACTCTGTAAAATGATGGTGATTGATAAGGCTAAGTTGAAAGTTGTTTGTCTACAACTTATGGATCTTGTTTTATTCATAACGAAACCAAAAAGGCTAGTAAAACATTTGTATGGTTGTGTTTAGACTCAGAAAAATCCATGGTTGTAATTGTGAACATTGGTAACTCTAGGATTAAGGAATCCTTGAAACTTTTCTAATGAAAATAAATCTTGGCACTTGGTTTTGGAGTTCTTCGGCTAGTGGGCCTAGAAAAATTCTGGTTTTGGGTGGTGCAATGTTTCGGAAGAATCAGACAATTGATCATATAAGGTAGTTCCTCAGCATTACAGTGCTTTATTTATTTATTTATTTTATATAGATTAATGTGTATTTTATCCTGCCTTTTTTACCTCAGAGTTGTGCTTGTGAAACAACGTAATTCTCAGGTATCACAATGGGTGGCTACCTCTGATGATCTCCTTATTGAATAATGCGTATCCAATTACTGTTCCGGTGTGAATTCAAGGCATGTTTTTTCTAGAGACTCTGCAGGATTGGTTCCAAGTCTTCTTATTAACTTGATCAAAGAGAGAGATATATACAAGCCCAAATGTATAAGTCTAGCCTATGTCCTTTATAAAAAATTGTATTCCACTATGGAAAAGTGTGAAAAACTCACTATTTCTTGATGAGGCTCACATTTTTATAAAATGCTTGTATATTTGGGACTATTTTTTTTTCTAAGCAAGCAAATTTCATTAAAATAAAAGATGATACATGTTAGAGAGGGTGTAGTTTCCCAACAAAATACTCCAAAACAACAACCACAATGCAAAAGTGGTGAGAAAAAAAGAAAAAAAAAAGGTTTTGAGATCAATTTTTTGGTCTCTACCCAAGCCCTACGAAGAGGGAACCGTCTTAAAAGATGTTTTGAAGGTAAGTCATCGCTGGAGGCGGTGCAAGTGGATGTACTGTAGTTAAAAGTCTTGAGGTATTTGTTAGTGAGGTCCTTAGTCTCTTTCACAAGATTACTGGTTAGGGAAAGTAATAATCTGGATAGATTGGTATCAAAAGGGCATATATGCAGTGACAAAACAGTCAACCTATGCCTTTGGAGTGGCGTGTGAGGTCCATGCACCAATCAAAAAGAGGTGGGGGTTAGGCCGATCTGAAGGATCGGAGGGTGGGGAGTCTGTTGGTGCAGTGCGTGTAGCCGGTTGAGCTAATAGAGCACATCGGCAAGTGAAGACCACTGCAGAAACAAGGCTCACGTGAGGGCCACGCACTGATATTTTGGGCGCGGTTCTGCGTCGTCCTAGAAGATCGATGGGAGGGAAACACCGTGATAGGGCACGTGTCGACTATTCATGGCCGGAGTGGTGCAGATTTGAGAAAATCCGAACCAGTAGAAAAACACTACCATAGAAGTATATTCGCAAAAAGATAGCGGAAATGAAAAGGAAATTGAGAGGAAGGTGAAGCCGAGGCTCACACCTTCCTTTCCGGTGACGACACTAAGAATGA
Organism: Carya cathayensis; assembly: GCA_011037825.1. NCBI lineage: Eukaryota > Viridiplantae > Streptophyta > Magnoliopsida > Fagales > Juglandaceae > Carya > Carya cathayensis. The sequence continues at coordinate 728,850 of QGSO01000255.1, read as the reverse complement.
AATCTTTTCTTTCTAGAGAGAGGGTAGAGCTTCTCTGTCTAAAAAGAGACGAACATACATTTGAAACTTGTACTTAGTATTACTCAAAAAAGAATTAATGAGAAGAAAATTGAAGCCTCTCTTCTTCTTCTTTTTTTGATAATGCAGAAATCATAAGATCGTAATCTTAACTCTAAGAATTTAAAACTTTTGATTGCATTCCCCAATCATGAGGCTAAATAATTTTTGAGAATGAACAATTGTAATAGCAAGTGATTTCCTGTGAAATAACTACGTTGTGAGGGGATTACAATATATACGTGAAACAAAGTGGAGAAGTTAATATTGGTCTGGCCCAAATTAGGAATCACGACCCATCATCCGTAAATGATAACTATTCAAATGAGTCATGTGAGCTAACATGGGCCCTAGCTACCCTAATTATTAGGGGGGATAACCCTCAGCTTATTAATATGGATGGCGTGGTGATTAGATAACTTCAACATATCAGGGTAAGCCTTCTAATGGCTAAACATTGTGTAAAGTTAATAAGTTTATGTTATTTATCTAATGTTTTCCATGCCTATTTATAGTGGTAACATGTAACTTTCGAATAATCTAATTGAGCATTCTTGATTTATTATCCCTCACTTATTGCTGACTTAGGCATCAGAGGTGTCACAAGTACACCGTGCCACCTACATAATGATTTGCACAACTGGTGGTGGGACACGTCCTTTATACAAAACATATATGAAGATGTAATGCTAGCACTGTGGTGTTGCAAGTTGGCAACCTTTTTTATGGTATCATTGGTACTTGAACGTGGAAATTATGTACCATATTAGGTTTATTATGTGGTCGAATCTGGGATATCGGTTTAAGAAATGGTATTTTGCAATTGGAGAGTGAGCAATTTTCACACACTTTTTTTTTTTTTTTAAGTAAGTAAATATAATAACTACATGAAAAAATAAAGGAAAATGTTTGGTCCAATGATATGTCCCGACAGCGGGTCCTAATACTTTTTTATTTTATTTTTTATTTTTACTTTATGATTAAGAAATTATTTTTTTAATGATGTTGTGAATTTTTTAAAAATATTTAAGGATATAAAAAAATATATGAAAAAAAAGGCCAAATGGCGCTGTCTAAAAAATTCTTAAGAATTTGTTAATGACTACAGCGCTGTCTAAAAATTAAATTTTTAACACTAGATCTACTTTTTAAAAATAAATGCACTACATTTGTAGTACCTATCACAATATCTAGAACCAGACCTTCAATTCGATTTGTTTTTTTTTTTTTTTTGATCTCTACTTTTGGTTTTTCCTGTAGCTTATGTATGTGAGACAAATCTTAAAACTTGAAATATTATTTTTCATTTTTTATTCTATTAATTTCATTTAAGAAAAATGATATTTACAGTTTTTGACTGTGTAAGTATTGCGTAATTCTTTTAAAAAAAATTAATTTATTAATAATAAATCTCATTATTTTTTTTTTAAAATATTGCACGATACTTGTATACTTTATATTGAGCATTAGCCAAGCACATATCATTAATAATAACAAATTTTGATATAATGATGAGCATTGTTCTTCTTAAATATTGCATTTTTGTTTCACTATCATTTTATTATTTTGAGTGTATTTATTAGAGATTAAGTTTTTTAAAGTAAAGTTATCCAAATCATTACATAATCATTATTCAAAAATAAAAATCAATACAATTTTTACAAAATTCAAAACAAAATATAAAAATTAATACCATTTTTTCAAACTTCACAACAAAAACAATATTTAAAATATATTCAAACAACTTTTTAATATTCTAATATTTTTATTCAAATTTTTTTAAAACCAAATAAAATACCTTAATTCAAACTATTTCATTATTATTTACATAATTCTAATATACTAAAACTCCAAGTGTCCAAACCAACCATAAAGTTACTCTCTCATTTTATCTTATTTGAATTGTATAACAAGCTAATCATAAATCTCTAAACACGAGTCGAGGTGTCAAGCCCAGCCCTTTGGATCAGCCCAGCCAAGCCCAGCCCAGTTTAAACCCATGAAGAGTTAAGTAGGAAAATGGTAACACGGTAAATAACAGGTTGTCGGAAGGGCAATGAATCGCGCGCCACCGACTCAGCGGAGAGGGTCCGTTTGTTGGCAGAGAAGAGTTTTTTTAAAGCAAATTCAAACAGAGAAAGACAGCCCAGGTAAAGTTTTTACTCTCTTTCTCCTCTGGTCTTCATTTTTCCCATTTTTGTTCAATTATCCGATCGATCCGGGGTAAGATTTTTCTCGCTCTCTCTCTATTTTTTGTTCCAAATTAATGTCCTCTCTCGTTGATTTTTGAAATTTATGCCCGAGTGGGATTCTATATTTTATTTTCAGTTTTAAATAAAAAAGAAAGACATTTATTGTAGAAATCATCTGGCTCGATTTTTGCACCGAGATCGGAGAAACCAAACAGACGAGGCGTTTCTTGATATGTTTCTTTATCCTTTTTAGGCTTTCCTTTCCCGTGTGTGCGAACGTTTGTTATATTCGACAGAAATATATGGTGGTATATTTTGCTGATTAATTTATTTATTAAGGTGACTAATTTTACTTGTTAAGCAAGGTGATTCTTTTTGAGTTTGGGCTAATTGGGTTTGATAATCGCAGTTTTTAAAAACAATTTTTATGTGATGGGTAAATGTTTGGGGGAAAATAAAGTTAGGGTTTTTGCTGTTTATTTAGTAATATTTTTAATTTGTTTGGCGTTTCTCGAAATCGTTATATCAAGGAAATTTTGATGTTTCGGTATGTTGAACCGGGTAAAATTCTATGCTGATTGTTTCATACAGGGCTGGCTGTATTAGAGTATTGTTCAAGAAAGCTTATGATTTTGCTAGACTTGGTTTGATTTATATGAGAGCTGAGATGTTCATCCATGTGGAGTCTGCGTGAAATGTTTTGTGGGGATGCTAGAGAGATGACCCCCCTGAAAAAAAAAAAAAGGAACAAAACTGATGTTTCTGCTTTTTTTGCATTTTCTTGCTGTTTGAACTCCTGCCAACTCTCACTCTTATTTGGAGTCATTGTTTCTCCACTATTCACTGCTTTTATTTGTTCCGTATGCAGCCCACATATGTCATAGTTCAAGTTGTAAGGAAATTGATAAGATTTGTGGAATTGAATAAGATTTGTGCAAGTTGTACCCGTTTTGTTGGCTTCCCTGATTACCTTTTCTCCTTACCTGGACTTGTCCATTTGTTTGCTTGTACTTATGTATGCATGGCCTTGTGGGTCTCTGAAGTATATACTTCTCTTCCTGGGTAATATGGATTACTATATGGTGGGATAATGGTTCTCTCATTCTTGCATTTGATTTGCAGTTGTGGATTTCAAGGTAATTTTTCTCGCAGGAAACTAGAGAGGAAGATGGATTCTCATGATGAGACAGGATGCCAAGCTCCTGAACGCCCCATTCTTTGTATTAATAACTGTGGTTTCTTTGGAAGGGCTGCGACAATGAATATGTGTTCCAAATGCTACAAGGACGTGTTCCTGAAGCAGGAGCAAGCCAATCTTGCGGCATCATCAATAGGAAGCATAGTGAATGGCAGCTCTAGCAGTAATGAAAAGGAGCCTGTCATTATGGATGCGGTGAATGTACAATCTGGACCAGTGGAGAGACAGATCCTTTCAATAGAAATGTCGACTGATTCATCCTCAAGCAACTCCCTTCAGATGCCTATGAAAGAGGGCCCAAGTAGATGCGTGACTTGTCGAAAGCGTGTTGGTTTAACCGGCTTTAATTGCAAGTGTGGAAACCTGTTTTGTGCAATTCATCGCTATTCTGATAAGCATGACTGTCCCTTTGATTATAGGTCAAATGCCCGGGATGCTATTGCAAAAGCCAACCCTGTCGTGAAGGCAGAAAAGCTTGATAAAATTTAGGACCAATAGTTTGAAGTGAAGATTTATGTCCTGAAGTTCGATGCTTCTTTCTCTATATCTACGTGTCTCTATATAAGTTGGCTGCTTGTCTTGTACGCGTCCTCAACGGAGAAAAATGGTTCAAGTCATGATAGTGAGGACATCTGTAGAAGTCTTACTCCTTGTTTATTGGTGAGGGCAGCATTCTTGGCTCCGGTGTGAAGGTCTTTATTTGTGCTGGTTTGATAGACATATTTGGGGTTAACCTGTATTGTGAAATCTCGGTTGGCTGCGTTTCTTTCCAGAAGTACTTGAAAAACTGGTATTCTCTGTTTCATGCTTGTATGCAATGTTATGGGCATTTCTTTCAATATTCCCTACAGATATAATGCTCTTCTGGGGTTTAAAACCATGTCTTTGAATCTTGGATAATCTTCTGTTTATATTTTTACTTAGGGGCTTAGTTGCGTCTCTGGTTTATCAAACTACCTTGGGCAACAAGTGTCGATTATTTTTCCCATCAGAAATTATATTATCCGTTACATAGAATATCTCGAGGAGCCATGTCGGTTTAGTTGTGACTCTGTAAAATGATGGTGATTGATAAGGCTCAGTTGAAAGTTGTTTGTCTGCAACTTATTGATCCTGTTTTATTCATAACGAAACCAAGAAGGCTTGTAAAACATTTGTACGGTTGTGTTTAGACACAGAAAAATTCATTGTTGTAGGTGTGAATATTGGTAATTTTGGGATTAAGGAAGCCTTGAAACTTTTCTAATTAAAATAAATCTTGGCACTTTGGTATGGAGTTCCTCGGCTAGTGGGCCTAGAAAAATTCTGGTTTTGGAAGGTGCAATGTTTCGGAAGAATCAGACGATTGATCATCTAAGGTAGTTCTTCAGCATTTCAGTGTTTTTTTTTTATTTTTTTGAAATATAATTTATGGATTAATGTGTGTTTTATTATGCCTTCTGATCTTTGTGCTTGTGAAACAACGTAATTATCAGGTATCACAATGAGCTGCTACCTCGGATGATCTCCTTGTTGAATAATGTATATCCAATTACCATTCCGGTGTGAATTCCAGGCATCCCATCTTATGCAGGATTGGTTCCGAGTCTTCTTATTACTTATTAGCTTTACGATAAATGGATTATGGAATTTTATGCTTCTTTTGTAGATCTATTATTTCACCTTGCTTCATTGGACAAATATAAATAAATAAAATTGAGATCAGCTCCTAGATTTGAACGGTGGAATCGTATGACATCGGGAGACGGGAATTTAGCCTCCGTTTGTACAGTGAAAAATATTTTATCTTATTATTATAATTTTTTTAAAATTTAAAATAATAATATTATTAAAAATAATATTTTAATAATATTTTATTTAATTTTAAATTTCCATTTCAAATCATTTTATCTAAATTTACTTTTCAAAAGGTAATGAATATTTTATTTTATCGTTATAATTTTTTTAAATTTTTTTATACATAATGTAATAAATAATTTAATATTTTTAAAATTTTAAAATAATAATAATATTTTTATAAATTTACCTATCTCAGTTATCAAATCTTAAGACGGATAAATGTGCAGAAGCTCTTAAAGGAAGGAAGGATGGAGTTGACAATGATAGTCAAAGGAATAGTGCTCTAGACGCCTCGAACTCCGAAGGCATAGTGCTATAGGGACGCCTCGAGCCCAACGAAGACAGGCATTGGGCTTGTCTGGAGCCGGATATATCTCTCCGTGTTGCTCTATTTTCAGTTGTTTTTCGACCTTCGGGTGATGCATCATGGCCTCAAAAGAAAGAATCAACGAGAAGAAAATCGAAGTCTCTGTTTTTGAGGAATGCATAAATCGCAAGATCGTAATGTTAAATCCAAGAACTTACAACTTTTGAGTGCGTTCCCTATCATGTGTCTAAATAATTTTTAAGAATGAACAATCGTACTAGCAGGTGATTTCCTGTAAAAGAACAACGTCATGATGGGATTACAGTACATACACCAAACAAAGCATATATAAAGATGTAATGCCAGCACTTTAGTGTTGCAAGTTACCAATCTTTTATGGTATCATTGGTATTTGAACAGAAATTCTGTACCATAATAGGTTTATTACGTGGCCGAATCAAGATATTTGTTAAGAAAAATGATATTTAGAGAAGTAGAATATATAAATTTCATATATTCATTTTTTAAGAAGTAAATAAATGTGTAAATGTTACGCACTTATTTTTTAAAAGAAAAATAAATATGGATTCATATAAAATAAAAATTAATTTTTTAATAATAATCATACTTATTCTCGAATTAATTATACCACATTTACCCAACTCATAAATATATCATTCTCTGATCTGCCAGCGAGCTAGTTAGTTTCGAGATTTTTGTGCCGGCTGTATATGAGCTTTTCCAAGATTTTTTTATCGACTGGCATTAACACGACAAAATGCTTTGAACCCAGCGGCTTGTATGCAGTCGAGGAGTGTGGAATGACCTGTTCATGTAGACAAAAGTAAGTTGACTTCCATTAAAGAATGAAGAAAAGGGGAGATTGTTTGATGCTTGTTGTTTCTTTGTTTTAATTTGTTCGTGAGTGGTTGTGCAATTGCTTTTTTTAATACAGTAGGTCGTCGCGGGAAAAAAGGACAGCAATATACCCTCCGGCCTCCAGAAGGCTCCCGGATAAAGGAGCTTAGCTACTAATGATAACTGTAGAACTGTTCTACGTGATAATATAAACTGGAAATAAATAGGTTACATTGTCTCTGTGGCATCAATCAGCTTGTACGTACCTCCTGTTGCAGCGTAGTTTAACCAGGACTGGTGTGGGTAATTCCAATCAGTCTGAGCAAATTTTGGTTGTTTTTTGCTTTAAAATTTAAGAGTCAAATCCTGAACAGTTTCTTGTGCCCAGCTCAAAATAAAAGAAAAAAAAGTTGGAGGGCATAAAGGATCATCGAGGGGGGAACATAAACGTGGCAAGCAACATGAAGAAATGAACAGAGATGTCCCCACTCTCCACCGTCTGCTGAAAGCAATGTTGGTAATAGACTATGGAGTGTATGTATTATTAAATTCATATAGCTTTTCTTTAATGCAATAAGTGAAATTTGACAGTAGGCTACTCTCACTCACCCCCACCGACTCCTGTCTGGTTTCTGCATCAAAGACAAAAAGGGGCACTCTCCAAATCCTTTTGTTGGGACTTGGGGACTTGTTTTCTGGGGAATATTGCAGCAACAAACAGCACAGACATCCAAGGTCCAAATCCAGATATATATGGGTGCCTTTGGATGCTTGATCCCTCTCTCTTCGTTTTCGAAAGTTGACCCTTTTATAACATAGAACATAGATATACTTTCAACTTTTGAGGGAAAAAAAATACCTTTTGGAAAGGAACAAGTTGGGATGCATTTAAAAAATAAAGAACATCAGTGTATAAACTACCATTATTCATGGCTTATTAGTGTAGATTTACGTGCCAAAAGTTGTCTCAAGTGCTGAACAAATTTTCAACCGATTGACATTCTTATGGAATAACTCGCGATCAAGGTATGGTACCATGAATTATGATAATTCCTATGGATGAAAAGGGTTGACGAGTCAGTGAAGGACTTGATTATTATGATTAAATATATAAATATACAGACAATTATTGAACCTAACAGCTTGTGTCCGTGACTGCTCTTGATTATGCATTATTGTCCTTTTCTTTATGATATCGATGGTGGGATGAAGATGATAATTAATATGCCATGAATTATGGGGTTTCCTTCTGCCTTCTATCATGCCATATTGACCATGTTAGTAGCTAATTATTGTTGTATAACATGGCTTTCCTAATTACCAGGCACGTTGCTACTCTTTTTTTTTTTTTTTTTTTTTCCTTTAACGTAAATTTCCTCGTTCACTTCTTAACAGAGAGTAGTGTCTTGAAGCTGACATGACAGCAAAAATTTCCGTAGATTTTGCCAGAGAGACTGCAATAATAGGTGTCCTTGCACCGGACGCTCTCACTGAAAAAGGTCAAATACAGGGAGGAGTTGAAAAAAAAAGTCAACTTGGAGAGAAAGCTACACGTGTAAATGTAGTACTGGTGAATCGGTGTCGGTGGCAGTGGACGACAGCTGGTTAGCCTAACTCACCGACCGTCGATCTCTTTTCGATCTTTCCTGATACAAATATATGTATTAAAATGTGTAAATTTAAAATTATTCATTTAAAAATGCTGTGTGTTTATAATTCAGCATATTTAAGAACAGAGCTGCCTAGATCTCTGACTACCTCTGTCTCTTCTTTTGTTTAATCAACCCACTTTTCAATTTTTCATATTGATTCCTCCTGTATTGACATTGTTATTTCTAGTTAATTAATAATTATAATACAGATGTTGACATTAACATATCCATGTCGTTGAAAAGAGTGGACTCTTTGTCTATTCTTCATCGTTGTTCTCAGCAGCATCTCTTTGTCTGCACTCTTTCACGTAACATTCACGAGAAAGTCCTTTTTCTTGTTCCTCTCTTCTTTTCGAAGTCTCAATCGTGACTTCTCTTTTTCACATAATATTCTTTTTATAGACAGAGGTAAATATTTTTCAAACCAGTGGGTTGAATCATGACGGCCACTGCAGGTTCACTCGAGCAGGACAGCTCATGGAGGGGATTAATTGTTGGAGATTTCTGTTGTTTAAGATATAGTTTTATTGTTTGATTTTGTAACAATGACAATAAATCGTTACATTATTTGTAATGGTTTGAGGTTTCCAGCTCTACAATTTACTTATAGCTCTACAATTTACTACAGAATGAACAATGGTTTCTAATGTAAAAAAAAAAAAAAAAAAGGTTTCTGGTAGGGCTGGTGGAAGGTCCAATCCTGTCTAACAATTTCTTAGGATTCCTTTTTCAACTTACAACAATAATGACAAAGTTGAAACGAAAACATGAGGGTAAAGTGAAAGGAAAAACACAGAAAAATAGAGTGGTAAGTATTGTAGCCAATGTTAATCCTGAGAAACGCCATTGATGCTTTTCTTTCTGCTTTTATGGCGGCGGGGGGCCCAATGCACCATTTCACACACTACCAAGTGATTTTTTGGGATCTGAAGCTAGGAAAGTAGATGAAGAAGAGTAATATCGTTTACTTCAGTTAATATACTGATTAAATAAAAAAGATCCAAAGATGCCCATATCAAATAGTGTTCTCTGAGTTTGACTTAAGCCTGGCTTATGCTACCAATATTAATGCTAGTCATTAGTTTTTACCTTTTATTTACGTTTAAAATGTCAACATTTTCTGCAGTACTTGTTTGGATAATAGAACCTCCAACAAATTAATATTTTCGAAATTTGCAACAATAAATTGATAATTAATATGCAATTGTAAAATATAAATTTTTTTAATGACTATCTTACTCTCAGAAGTTGTTTTGACTATTTTTCTTTTTGTTCTCTCTCTCCCGGGGGAAGGAACCGTGGGAGCAGGCGAGGAAAAAGTTTTCTATTGGGTTGAAGAATTTTTATGTAAAAGGTTCGACCTTTATCAGAAATCCTCAAAAGTTAATGATGACGTTTTGTAACTTTGCAAAGATACTCTTGGCCCCATCGATATCCTGTAATCTATTCCTCTGAGTCCCACTCTCTCACTTCACAGATATATAGGAAAGATTGAAAAGAAACCCCCCAAGCTCTCTCAGCCACCTCCAATGGCCACAACATGCAAATACCCGTTTCTTCTCTCTCTAATGTGCACATTCTTCGTTCTTAACTCAGCTTCATCTGAGGCAGATATCCTTTTAACCTTCAAGGCCTCCATTGTAGACTCAAAGAATTATCTCTCTTCCTGGTCTAACGCCTCAACCACCCATTATTGTAACTGGACTGGAATCACCTGCACTCCCCCACCGTCACTCTCCGTTACTTCTCTCAACCTTCAAAATCTAAACCTTTCCGGTGAAATCTCATCTTCAATCTGTGAGCTTCCCCATCTCTCTCACCTCAATCTTGCTGAAAATCTTTTTCACAAGCCCATTCCTCTTCATCTCTCTCAGTGTAGTACTTTGGAAACTCTGAATCTCAGTAACAATCTCATTTCTGGTCCAATCCCAGTTCAGATTTCTCAGTTTGGTTCTTTGAAAGTGCTTGATTTCAGCAGAAACCATCTTGAGGGAAAGATCCCTGAAACCATAGGCTTACTGCAGAATCTTGAAGCTCTCAACTTGGGAAACAACTTACTTTCAGGTAGTGTACCTGCTGTATTTGGGAACTTATCTGAGCTTGTTGTTCTTGATTTGTCTCACAATGAATACTTGATGAGTGAGCTTCCCAGTGACATTGGGAAGGTTGAGAAGCTGGAGCAGCTTCTTTTGCAAAGCTCTGGTTTTCATGGTGAAATCCCCGACTCTTTTGTGGGTTTGCGAAGTTTGACCATTTTGGACCTTTCCCAAAACAATCTGAGTGGTGAGGTTCCTCAGACACTAGGATCTTCTCTCAAGAACCTGGTGTCTCTTGATGTTTCCCAGAATATGCTTTTGGGGCCATTCCCCAATGGCGTTTGCAATGGAAAAGGCCTTATAAACTTGAGTCTCCATACAAATTTCTTCAGCGGTTCAATACCCAACTCCATTAGTGAATGTATAAACCTTGAGAGGTTTCAGGTTCAGAACAATATGTTATCTGGTGATTTCCCTAATGGTTTATGGTCATTGACCAAAATTAAGCTTATCAGAGCTGAAAATAATAGATTTTCTGGAGAAATACCCGATTCAATATCAATGGCTGCTCAATTGGAGCAAGTTCAGCTGGATAACAACAATTTCACTGGTAGAATTCCTCAGGGTCTTGGGTTGGTTAAGAGCTTATACAGGTTTTCTGCATCTCTTAATGGTTTATATGGTGAACTTCCTCCAAACTTTTGTGATTCACCTGTTATGAGTATAATAAATCTCTCTCACAATTCTCTTTCGGGCCAAATTCCAGAGTTGAAGAAGTGTAGGAAGCTCGTCTCGTTGTCCTTATCAGACAACAGTCTTACCGGAGTAATTCTACCATCCCTTGCTGATTTACCGGTGCTAACTTACCTTGATCTTTCTGATAACAATCTCACCGGTCCCATCCCCCAAGAGCTTCAGAACTTGAAGCTTGCACTCTTCAATGTATCCTTCAATCAACTATCCGGTAGAGTTCCATACTCTTTGATTTCAGGTCTCCCGGCTTCATTTCTGGAAGGAAATCCTGGACTTTGTGGCCCAGGATTGCCCAACGCTTGTTCTGATGACCAGCCAAGACATAAAACTGTTGGTCTTACAACATTAACATGTGCTCTGATATCTGTAGCTTTTGGTCTTGGGACTTTGATTGTAGTTGCTGGGTTCTTCGTCTATCATAGATATTCCAAGCAAAAATCTCAAATGGGAAGTCGGCGCTTGGTAGTCTTCTATCCTCTTAGAGTCACCGAGCATGAATTGGTCATGGGAATAAATGAAAAAACTGCGGTAGGAAGTGGTGGAGCTTTTGGTAGAGTTTACATTTTAGGTTTACCAAGTGGTGAACTTGTTGCCATAAAGAAACTTGTTAATTATGGGAGCCAGTCATTTAAAAGTTTGAAGGCTGAGATTAAGACATTAGCCAAGATCAGGCATAAGAACATCGTTAAGATTCTTGGGTTTTGCCATTCTGATGATTCAATCTTTCTAATTTATGAATTCTTACAGAAGGGGAGTTTAGGGGATTTGATTCACAGACCAGGTTTTCAGCTGCAGTGGCAAGTGAGATTGAGAATTGCCATCCGGGTTGCTCAGGGATTAGCATACCTTCAGAAGGATTATGTCCCACGCTTACTTCACAGAAGTGTCAAGTCAAATAACATTTTGTTGGATGCAGATTTTGAACCAAAACTCACAGACTTCGCACTCAACAGAATTGTGGGAGAAGCTGCATTTCAGTCAACCATGGCCTTGGAGTCTGCATTATCCTGCTACAATGCTCCAGGTGAGGGATCTGACTTGAAAACGTGCCTCAACTATGCAGCTTGTGTCCTATACCCACAGAGTAACCCTGTCTTAGGTCACACCACATAAGTGGTATTTGAATGCCTGAATTCTGTATACTGCTTAAATTACCCCCATAAAAATTTATACTGCTTGCATTTTCCTTTTTGATTACATGATAAGTCACCTCTAAAACATACCCTATCTCTTCTGTATCATATGATTCGAGTCTTGATGATCTTGTTGGGTTTGTATTGCAGAATATGGGTACAGTAAGAAGGCAACGGAGCAGATGGATGTTTACAGCTTTGGTGTCGTATTGTTAGAGCTAGTGAGCGGCCGACATGCCGAGCAAGCGGAACCAGCAGAGTCTCTTGATATTGTGAAATGGGTGCGAAGGAAAGTTAACATTACCAATGGAGCATACCAAGTTCTTGACCCCAAAATATCAGATTCTGCACAACAAGAGATGCTTGGGGCTCTAGATATAGCTCTCCGTTGCACATCTATGATGCCAGAGAAACGGCCATCCATGTTTGAAGTTGTGAGAGCACTCCAGTCCCTAGACTCAAGGACCTCCCTTCCAAGTAGAGAGTTTTCTACTTCTGAAGAGGATTTTTCCAGTCTGAACATTGAACCAAGGAATTAACCACCACCCCCCTTTTTCCTTATTTTTTTAAGTCTTAATGTAAAGCCAACTTGTTTTTCCTCCTTTTGACTTCTGATTGAGAAAAGCATATGCTTGGGCATGGTAGTTTCTGGTCTGCACCAGGATTTGTTTTGGAATTCTGTTTGATAGAAATACAAGATTTTTACAATGTGCTTAATAATAAATGGTCATGAGTGCCAGTTTTAAGGAACTTGATCCAGTTGTCCTGGCAACAATCTGTTATCTGAACCGGGATTTCTAGAACCAAAGTAACAATATGTTTTGGTTCAGGAGACAGACAATTGGGTTCTTTGGGACGGATTGTCTTGAATTGGTTGGGCCGCGTACATGACTTTCTGATACTTGTATGGAAATGGAAGTAGATTGTGTTTTGAGAAGAAATCCCGATTCAAATTGCATGCCGCGAGGTCAGAGACTGATGCTCGTGATTTTCTTTATGGATACATCTCAAGATTTAATTATCAGAAGTCAGAGATCTGCACCTTTCCGACTTGAATGTGTGAGAGATTTGATTTGTATTTACAAAACTTGCAATGGGTGTGTGGCGTTTTTGGATTTTGGTTTTGTCGATTGGATCCAATAATGTAATACTGGCATGGTGGTTTCTATACCACCTCTCTCACTCGGTGGATACGAAAATAGGGTTATCCAGGATTCCTAAAGATAAACTGTTTTCGTGAAGTACTTCGGCCCGCAGGTATCCTAGAAAACCGTACATTCGTTGCTCAAGCCTCGCAAACTCCCAAAAGAACATCCTCACTTCTATTTACTAAAATCAAACCAATAAAGCTTATATTTTTTGTAAAGAAAGATTATGTTTTACGTATCATCAATTACTATTCAGTTTACAGTATGAAATCTTAGCAAATATCAGGGGTTGACACTCAACAGAGGGGGGGAGATTGACTGTGATGGTGATGAACAAGAACTCCACTGATGGCTGCGGTGGTGGATTTTCCAATTGAGGGACGAATTATGGAGGTAAACACCGCACCGCGAAGCTTATATGATGGAGATTTTCATCCATCACAAGCCATGGCCATGGTAATGAAGAGAGATTGAATGTTGCAAGCAGTAGTTGGATCTCTCTCTCTCTCTCTCTCTCTCTCTCTCTATATATATATATATATATATTCAAATGGAATGGAATCAATCATGAAACTGTATATGGTAATTGAACAGTCTAATATACAAGTAGCTGAAGCCTGATGGCTTGGGCTTTGGCCACATACAAGACAACGGAAAAGAGACATGAAACCGTGAAAAAAATGAGGGAAAACAGGCAACAAATTTAAATATACAAGTCCCTCTTTTGACATTCACACGGACCAAACCTCGCGAAGGAGTTCATACCTTGCATTTATGCTAGCATAATCGGTATGTTCCTGTTTACCATTTCCATTTGCCGTGATCGTTGGTGAAGAAGGCAGTTTTTCAATGATGGATGTAAGAGGAGAATCCAGTTCCTCTAGTTCTTCATCACTCGTATACCCCTTCCTCTGTACCGCAGACGCTCTCCTTGCCAATGGAGATCTCTCTCCAGCCTCTGCAACTTTCTCTGCCACCTCAGCGGAGGAAGGAGGGTTGTAAATAAGAGGGGCAGCTGTATAAGGGAAGCTTCTAGCAGAATCTCCCGACAATCTCCACTGCACAATGCTCTAATCAAAGGAAATAGCCATACATCAAAGACTGTTACCAGCAATAATCTCAGAGGAAAAAACTGATCAGGCCTCTATAGGCACCTAATCCTTTTTATGTAAATTGCAAACATCTGGTATGGGATCTATTTATAATGTTCCAAACCTATCTACCATAAATGCACCACTCTGCAAGTACTGGAGCTTGAGATACCAAAACGAGATTTTTAAGACAGCTCCGAGGGTTTCTATGAAAGTAAATTATACCTCAGCATTCAGCGCCTCCAATACAGCTCCTGGGACGGGATCAGGACAGAATTCATCTGGGGTAAAGTTGCAGAGTATCCGTTTGACCAATGGAAGACTGATTGATGGGCATACCTAGAAAATACGAGACCAAAAGGTTCAATCAAGTTAGAGATATGAAACTCAACATAGATGAGAAACTAAAGCCTATTCAACCTTAATGTACTGATACAGACCTCCTCTCTAACGGGTCGGTCCATAAGCATGTCCTTTGGAAGCATCAGGAGATCACTCAACTCGTTAAGAAGAAGAAAAGATTTAGGTTCACCAGCTCCACCCTGCATGTCATCATCCTCACTGCCATGCTGATATTCCTTCAAAGAATCATCACTATCCATGCCAAACATATTAGCAAGCCATCTAGACCAGTTGCCAATCTGCATGAAGGGTAGCCTCATGTTAACTCATGGAATAACAATTCCTTAAAACCTATAGACTCAGGATGTTCTAATACACTGATAGGTCACATTGATAAGGAAACATTGCACTCCAAACATTTCTCTCTCTCTCTCTCTCCCTCTCTCAGTTTTTTTTCAATACAAAAGTAGACAGATTTTGCTGGAGCTGAAAAATCAGATCTAAAAAATAAAATTCAGGTTGATTTCAGTAGAAATTACTCTCTGGACTCGAAATATTATAAGTCAAAGTGAACTAATTGGTGATGTCCTCTCTCCAACAAACTGAAAAATCATTCACATTTGAGAGGGCCAGATCTCAATAGATGAGGCAGTCAACTTTTTAAGGCAATGGTTAGATAAACTATGCAAACCACATAACAGTAAACTGAAACATAATACATACAGAATTTTTGAGTTGGGCACCAGATCCAAAACTCAAATCTCCAGCTAGAATAGGCAGAACCTTGGAATCAACAATGGGATCTGATATAGGATCAGTTGGAATCTCATGGGCAGACTCACGCAGAATTGCATTGAACATTGCAAAATCTAGTCTGGCAACACATCGTTCCATAACCTAATCAAAGGAATCACACCTAATTAATCCGTCAAAGTAAATAGAACTTAAGGAAGCTTATAGAAGACAGAGTTTGCTAAGAGATCAAGGAAGATGAGAAAATTGGGTAGCCTGAACTTCTAATTCAGTGCATGTGACAAAGAAATTGAAGTTACGGAAAAAGGACAAACAGTTGCTAAAAACTTCATACCATTCTTGCCAATACTGGCAAGCAACCACATTCATGCCCCCCTGCTCGAACAGGGCATAGCCGTTGAAATGCATCCTGAAAAGCATTTTTCCAGAGGTTGACAGAAAAGCTGCCTTGCTGCTGGTCACCCAAGGCTGGTCCCAACAACCTTCCAATGTTTTTATTGGATGACATATTCTCAGATGAGGAGAGCATGTTCGGAGTTAAAGCCTGAAAACTCAAAATGTGGTAAGCATAAAGGAGGAGAGCAGGTTAAAGTCATTCATAACAATTATAGTCAGTTAGAATTACCTAATGGCTATACAAAAGCTTAATAGCAGAATTTTATTTTAAATTAAAAAGAAAAAATTGCTTCGGTTGGATGATCACCATGTTTTTGTTATAGTATCTAGATTACTTCGTACTAACTAATTATTCGGCTTTTACCTGCCACCAAACTGACTCAACTATCCGAGAGAAAATCCAGGATTCAACTTTTTCTAATGCTGCCGTGAAGGTTCCTGTCTCCTGCCAATCCTCAACAAGCTGCATAAAACCGTTAGCCTGTTTACTACCAAAGCCACCCTTCCATTTCAATGTTGTAGACTTCCCTTCACTGCTCTTGCTACTCCCATTTGACTCAGAAAGTCCTGCCACTGGACTGAACTGACGGGAACGCCCAAATGCTTGTGAGATTATCTCTCTCAGCACAACAGTGTTTGTCAACCAGAAGGTTAACCTTTGAACATAAAAGGATAGAAAATTTGTTAGCTTTACGCTCTACAAAATTTCACAAGACAGTTCAAAGAACTCTACCTATATGTACCTTGGGACATCATTACCGCAGGACTTGGCAATTAAAACAAGCCCCGATATTGTATTTTTAGCAACTGTGGCTCGCTTGTCTAGACTCCAATGTTTGCAAGCATGAATGTAGAGTCTAGAAAGGCGCCTAGCAGGTGTGTGCACCTTATGTGCTGAGCTCCCATGCTCAGGAACCACAGAATAGAGAGAAATTTCAAGAGCAGCAACTTCTCTCAGCTCCTCTTCAAGTCTTTCAATTCTCATTTCCATTTCTTCAATCTTTTGCTCCAAAGCTGTCTCATCCTCATGTTCATCACTTTCTTCAGCATTAACTATGTCGTCATCGGTTCCAATACTCTGAGCACTATTTGAGGCCCCATCCAAGACCTCAGCTTCTTTTACCTCTTCAACAGGCTTATCATCAACTCCTGCAGAAGATTCTGATAAAGTTTCAGAAGCAAATTTCATTTTCTCGGAATCCATCTCAGAAGAACTTTGGGCAACAACTTTAGCAGGCCCCCTAATTGCAGTGGTGGATTTCTTAGTAGTGTTATGTACTACTTTCGATTGGGGTTGGTTTGATTGGGGCTCAGATCTCTCTTTTGATCTGCCAGGACCACTTTCTGTGGGACTCCTTTTAAGGCCAGAAGCTCTATCTACATTCTCACAATCAGTAGTCAGCAAATTCCCTTGAGACGATATTGAATCTTTTACTGACTCTGAATATGACACTTCTTCCTTCCCCTTGTTAGGATCTTTCTCCAAATCAATAGAAGGATTATCTACAACTTCATCCTTGCTTTCTTTAGGGATCATTGCATTGGTTCTCAAATCTCGAGGTGCCTCCTCAAACCTGTTGAGTTCATCCACATAATGTATAACCACATTTTCATAGACTTCAGAGGGCTCTGTGCCTGTGTTCGAATCAATTACTAAAGTACTTGAGTCTGGTTTAGAAAATGATGCTTTAGAACGGGATTCTTTTGCTTTCAAAGTTTTACTGACATTTTCTTGATGAAGTTTATTGTCTCTCCTTCCAGAGCGCTTTGCCTGGTTGTTATTTGAAATTTTCTTCTTGCCAGTCTCTTTCATACTTGGTTTTACCTTCTTAGATTGCAATCAAATGAAGAACCTAAGAAAAAGAAGAAAAGATTAAAAGTCAACAACCCGAGGACAGCTCCTTGAGAAAATAGCCAGTTCTAGATGCACAATCGCACTGACTTTTGTTGGAATGTGTTCCTCCTCATCTAAAGTGCCAGAAACTTCTCATGGCACTCTGACTCATTCTTCAGTAAGGCTGCAACAAGGCACCAGTTTGGGTCGTTAGAAGAACATGCCAGACAATGAACAAAATGAAATACCATTGTGCTGGGTATTGCCCATATAATTTTCTCAACTAAACGCAAACATGAGCCCGCTGGTAAGAATAATAAGGATTTAAAGTAATCACTCAACTTGTCAGCAAACAATCAAACGGGTAACAACAAAGGCACCCGAGAGATGCAGGAAGCAGAAAAGAATATAAAGAGACAAAAGGACAGGAGACAAGTATTTAAACCGTTCAGTATGCTACAGCAGAACAACTCATGCAAAGTTAGTTGCTAACTAGAAAGTTTATGTATTCACGAGGATAAAGGTGTAAGAAAGCATCTAGTGTACTCCTCTAGACCAAACCCCAGAACAGAATAGAAGCACAAAGGTTATTCTTGATTATCAACCAATGGAGAATACCATCTCAACATTGAAGTAAAGGTTGACCCAATGGGATATTAGCTTGAATTACAGACCGCCTGAAAGGGTCACACACACTAAAATGTTGTGAAAATTGCAAAAATATCAGGACCTCAAACCAGAAAGTCGAGTCGAGCACTAAGGTGTTAAACTTGATTCATTTAATACGTAGCCTAAGACCAGGATTAATTTAATGTTCAAGATTGGTTCCAATTTCTCAGAGCACCTCTAAAGACCCATAAAAATTGGAAAGGGAAAAGAAACACCATTGGAAGAGCTGAGCTAAAAGATAAACATGGCACTAGTTGCTTCATTCAACCCGACGACAAGCAAAAATGGATCGGAATCAAACGGTCACGCAGAAGGATTGAAGCGACGGCGTTTCAACTATTCGATTTGGTTTGTATCATAACCACAAACAAGGGGAGAACTTGAACCACTCAAGTGACCTGACCAGCGGTCCGGCACTCACAGACTCCCTGCACGGGGGAAGGGTCGTCATTGCCACGTAAAACGAAACCTACCGTCCGATGGACGAGATTCATAAGTGGCACGATGAGAACCGTACAGGACCGACGAGACGAGTCACCGGAAAGGAACTGTAACGAGGCTTCGATACTAAGGCTTAGCAATCAAAGAAGCAACATAGAATTCCATTTCATGACCTCCATTTCATGAAATCTGCACTTTTAAAACCACATAGAATTCCATGTTCTAATTGGATGAATCACGACACCAAGCACAGCGACAAAACTATAATTACTAGTTGACAAGCCACATCCAAAGTTCGAAAACAAACAGTGAGAACGCCAAAATCCAAGAATTACAACTTACAATTCAGCAAGTTTCAAATTTTACAATCAGAACAAAGAGAGTGAGAGAGATAAACATGAAGTTCAGCCAAAACAGAAACTAACAACACGGCCTCGCCGACCCCGACACAAAGACACGGAAGCGAAGAAACCGAAATTACACAAAAAAGAGACAGTATGTAGCTAGGTATCTACCAAAGCTTCCTTTGGACCACATATTTTTCTCTGTTTTTTTTTTAAGAACAAAGCAATAATGCGTTTCCCCTGCTGTCAATTTCCGCGGCAGCATTCAACTGACCAACGGAGAAAACCCATGACGAAAACAATAATGACAGTAATACTCAAATAGCTGTAAATTACAAAGAAAAACTGCCAAACGAACAAGAGAGAGAGCAAAAGTGAAAATTGAAACTCACCACAATTTTTTGGCCCTCGCTTCGATAATGCCGGGTATCAGACTTTTTAATCTTCGGGATTTATTATGTGAGCAGTAGAAGCTCCTCTCTCTCTGTCTCTCTCTCTCTCTCCCCCTTAATAGTGTCTCTGTAAGAAGGCTGTACTTTCTGAGAACATTTGGCAGTGCGGGGTTGAGTGCGGGAAGGTGGACATTTAAAACGGCAAGAGTTGTTGCTGTGATTCGTGGAGGCTTCGTGGACTTTGATGTACTACGGACTGGCTGAACCGTTGAGGCGACCGGGAGGCGTTGTCGGTGCGGAGGAAATCCACCGGGTTTTACCGGTTACTCCAAGCGTTATGTGCACATTTTTTTGGTATACCTAAACTGCCATCATTGTCTCGGTTGAATTACCAACATCGTCGTTGTCTCTGATTCTTCTCTTTCTTCTCGTTTTTTTTTTTTCTTTTCTTGGCTGTCTTTAATATTTTCAATTTAATTGATGTCTTTATAATTGGAGAAGAACGATAAAAATAAATTAAAAAAAAAAGTTTACAAATCAACCAATTTTTATGTAATACATTAATCTAATTTATAGTAAAATATTAGAACACATATGATCTTCGAACATATCCAATGTTTCCTTCCATTAATACTTGAACATCTTTTTTCTCTGCCCAACCAAACTATATTAAAAAAGAATTCTTATAAACAGTAAATTATTTTGAAACCCTTGGAGAGGGGATGGGTTTAGGTCGGCCCAAGTCAACTGGGTTTGTAATTGATGGGATGGGATCATCTTGCTCAAGGGTCCCAAGGAAGTTGCAGTTGCAGTGTTTATCTTCTTACTGTGAAGGACAACGCTCCTATCTGCTTTGTACATTCCAATCATTATAATTTTGGGTATCCCTTAAAATATTTATTCTTCTTCTTTCTTTTCTTTCTGCAGCATTTGGGAAGACAACATGCATGCGTTTGCATCCTCTGAACAGACATTAAGGACCTAGCCATGATCATAAACTCATAATTAATACTGTTATGAATAGTTTAAAGAGAGTGTCAGGCCTCTCTTTAGCGAACCCTTTTCTTTCCGCTAACATATACACTTTGAACGGTTGCATTCAGGCTGTTGGCAAGAACAGGGACGACTACATTAAAAACTACAACATGCATTATATGCTAAAACGAGTATTTCGGCATAATTTTACTTTTTAACATGTAAGAACAAATGTTTTTTTTCGTTTTTGCCCCTAAGAAATGGTTGGCTGGCCTGGGGTCAATCTTGAGCAAGTACACAAGCCAAGTATCCAAACAAGATGAGATCTGTGCAGGAAAAATATATGTAGATAATAGAACAGTACTAGCTCTTAGATCTGGATCCGCCATAAGCAACTTGTTAAGTTTCCAGCTGGTTAAGGCCTGGCCAGGATTAATATACGAAGAGACGTACGATTGGATGGAGCAGACCAAAAATCTAAAGATTATTTGATTCAACGTCTATCCCCACGATCTGGGTCCATTTATTTTATGTCTCTTTGGTTTTTTAAGATTTTCTTCTCGAGTCATTTTCAGATTTTGTTCCTGCCTTGTCTTCATTCAATTAATAACTTTATGGCCCCCAACTGATCAGAATTAATCCTCAAAGAGTCAAAAGCACATAGTATTTACAGGCATGCAGGCGACAATCTGCACGACTTGCTCATGTAATCGCTTTAATACTGGCAGGTAGCTTGTCCAATCGTTACAACGCGTTAGATCAGCCACATATACATATGTATATATACATCACAAATATATATATATATATATATATTTTATAATTTGTGTTTTTTATTTTTTTAAAATACATAAAAGTTCTGAAAAAAGAAAAAAGAAATTAACAAACAGGATAAGCAATCAAGCACCGTCATGCAAATTATATGTATGCGTTCAAGCCACACCGACAAAAGTGTTAACCGAAGTCAGAAATCCATTTCTGTGACCATTTTTTTCGTCAGCCTTTGCTGCGGGACAGAAGAAGCTGGTGGGAGTCTCTCAACTTTTTAGAGAGGAACCGACAATGTATACTCAGCTTCAAACTATATAAAATCTCGACCTTTTTTTATCTTTAGGAATTTAGATGCAAATAGTTTATAGAAAAAAGCTGTAAAAAATTATTTCCCAACTTTGGGATGGAAACATCGATATTACAAAAAGTTTTCGTTTAATAGGATCCAGTTGGTAAGTGGGGCCCCGGCGAATGTGGACGCCTGGTAGGCAAACATCAGTGTGGGTCCGACGTTAGTGGGCTAGATACTGATGTCCGGATCCTAAAAATTATATTAATATATAAAGTCTTAGAGATTTTAAATTTATAAATAGATATAATTGTATATAATATATTAAATTTATCTTATAATAAAAATTATTATATTATATAAAATTATATTAATTTATAAATTTATTTTTATAAAATCTCAGCCTTTCATTTTGGAGCATCAAAGGGAAGGCAAACTTTTGATTGGATCATTTTTGTCTTCTACTAATTAGCATGCGATTCTGTATAGAAAGAGACATTAGGTTTCATCAGAATTACGTGTAATACTGTGCTTTTCTCGTGTTTCAGAAATGCCTTTTCCTGAGCCTATGAAGATGAATGTGAGTGACATCTGCCATACCAGTTTACCAATAATTGATGGGTTTTCAAGAACGATAATAAAAATAAATTAAAGAAAATAATAAATTTTTGACGCTTTAACCTTTACTATAGCTTGAGCTCTTTACCATGCATTCAGATTTAAAAAAAGAGCATTGAGAATAATCAGATATTGTTTCTGGAAAGCTAATAAATTTATGCAATTGGAGAAACGATCTTTCTCTTTGAACGTTTGTTTATTCTAGATTAGTGCAGTTTCGTCCAACCATTCATGATTTTCTGTGATTTTCTTTCATTCATTCCTTCAAGATATGAGTCAACCATTATTGAACAGTTGTATCCTAGTTATGATTGCTTGCAGATTAGATTCATACTTGAACTGTCATATCCTATTTATAATTGCATGCAGATCAGATTCATAACAGTTTTGGAGCTTTCCTAAACATTTCTTTGTTTGCTTTTTCTGGTGCCCTATGCAAAGAACATAATGATTAACTTAGTTGATAGATATTCTTTCAAAGCAAACACAAAGCCAACCGAGATGTGGAGCTTGGAGCTTGGAGCTACTGAAGGCTCTGGTTTTAACTTTAAAAGGGCTACTGCTCCGGACAGACCCATCCCAGCATTTGGGCCAGTTATTGCAGTAGATATTGGGATTTTACATCAAACTTTCATTTGCTTGTTCTTGGACTATAAAAAGATCGAATGTACCAAAAGCTTAAATTCCTTTTTTCTTTTATCTTTTTAGTTTGCAGTTTGATGCCTCATACCAAGGAAAAGGGCACCAAAAACTGTTAACATCTTCAATCCAACACCCAAAAAAAAAGCACTCTCTTTTGGACTCTGCGTAATCATAACTAGAAGTGTAAACGTGACTATCATTGCCTAAGAGCATCCCCATCCGGTTCCCCAAACCACCATATTCCCTATAATTTGAGGTTTATTTTAGGGTTTTGATCAAAATACCCCCCACATCCGAATCCCTATTTTAGAGAAAATGTTTAGGGAATAAACAGTAAGTCCCCATATTTGGGGACTCACTATTCATTCCCTAAATCATTTTTATCAATATTTTATTCTAATATATAAAATAAATAATTTTTCAATTATCTACACTTTCTTTCATACTCATATTTATTATAGTTTTAAATAATAATTTTAAAAATAATTTAATTAATTACGAAAATATAAAAAAAATTAATTTTAAAAATATTATCATATTCACAAAAAAATAATTTAAATTTTTGTTTAAAATATTCACTAGAGTAATAGTTCAAAAAATAAGAAAAAATATTGAGTAGTTAAATTTGTAAATAGAAGTGAAAGAAAAAGTAATAAAAAAAGAATAGAAAAATATTATTTAATAGAATAGAGATAGGGATGGGGAATGAGATGTAGGAGGTTTTTGAAAGATGAACAAAATTTAGGGAAAATTTTGAGGAAATGTGATTTTGAGTTAAATTATAGAGATGGAGAATCAAAACCGGATGGGAATGCTCTAAGCATTCATCGAATATTGGGCTTCCTGGCGACCATTCAATTAAGAAACAATTTGAAGAGAAGAAAAGCATAACATGTTGTGTGATTGTAAAGCAAAAATTCGGTTGGTTCACCTTTATGCATACACGATACACCTTTACTAAATTATTAAGAATTCATTCTGGTGATCTCCATAGATCTTACAGCTAAAAGTGTAAATCTGTACAGAAGCTGAGCTTTCTTATTAATGTGATGGACCTAACTTTATAAACCGATAGATTCGACCTGTTCTGAATTACTGGTTTTTGTTCGTCTCCTAATGGTAATTATTTTTATTTTTCTGTGGGTCCCGTATTTACTATTTTTATTTCAAAGAAATCGCGGACACTTAGTATTCCATAACTGCAAATATCATTTCATCTTTGACAAAGCATCCTATCTGAGAGATAGGATGGAAAAAACAAAAAAGGAAAACAAAGATAGACAAAGCATCATAATGCAATCTTTCAGAATAAAAATAACAAGCCAAGTCATAATAGCAGCAAAACAATTAACCTGGAGAGAATGCTGAAGATGGCAACAAGGATAAAATAATACCCGTTAACCAGAAATTCCTTCATCACAATGAACCAATCTAGAGCAGGACTCCAAGCTACTATGATGACTAAAAAGTTCAAAAATGGGTACCGTAGCATAAAATACGATTTTGAAATTATAGAAGCGAAAATGATACTATGCCCCTGAATTTGCCATCTCATGTATTTTATTTTATTTTTTAATTTTTTTTACTTAATAGTTAAAGAAGTGACTATTAGTGTATTGATTTTTTAAAAATGTTCGAAATAAAAAGGAAAAGAAAAACACAATTTGCCCTAGGGGGCACACCGAGTGGGCAATCCTGGATAGCATAGTAGTACTACCCTTATAGAAGACAATCAAAAGTGACCAAGGATATAAAGTGCCAAATACTGCATTGGGGTAATAGATATGTCTAGGAGAATACAATACTGATAAAAAAAAAACAAAGTATAGGTGCATCCCTTGTAGTGTCCAACCTTTTAGGCGCCTAGCAATAACACCCAATTGTATAATTGTGATTTTGAAGAAAGCATAAATTCCCTTCATTATAGAAAATCAAGGTTTACCCCAAGCAATGAATGCAGGCACGGGTGGCCCTTCCTTTCAAATTTAATCCACTAGCAATTGGTTTTATTTTTATCCTTTAATTGTTTGATTGATAACGACCAGCAATAGAAGATTCAGATAGAAAGATGGACAATAGCATTCCAGGCTTCTTCAAAGAAGATGAGAAAACTTCAATGCAAACTATGGAAGTAAACAAAGGAAATGCATCCTTAAAACAATTATAAGAGACGTGACAAGGATGTTTCCAATACCCAAGCCTTAATCAGGAACATATTAAATGATGAGGAGCCAATGAAGACAAGTGGTAGCCCGTATAATTTATTTTCGAGTCAAGTTCCTTGTAGTTTCCAGACTTTACTGAAAATGGGCTGTATTTATAACCAGACATCTGTCTCTTGAACAAACTGAGACTTTCATTTGTAAAGTTGGAGTCCAATTCCCAATCTGTATGGATTTTTCTTAGTCAAAGTATTACGACTCTTTCTTTTTAATCCAAAATCTAGTGATAATTAAACTTCTGTATAGCCATGCAAGATCTTCAATCAAGGACAGAATATATGTACGAGAACTTTTCAGAACGGATTGTATGATGCAATTTAAACTCGAGGTGTAATGCCAATATACTCCAGGAGTGATTACTAGCTTCTTCTATTTTTTTGCACTTATGTAAGCTTTTAACTAGATCCGAAAATAAACCAATTTCTATCCTTAACCACTATCTGCTAAGCCCCACCTTTTCCTCATTTCAACCCATCGAAACATAACCTGCAAAGGGGCATAAACAGCCTCCAAAAAACTGTTCATGGGCACCGTTCAAAGCCATAGAACAGCCCCCCCCCCCCCCCCCCTAACAATTTACTACCCTTTAGTGACCAATAAATCAGCCTCTGCATTTTTTTTTTTTAATGTTAAATCAACGTTGATATCAAAGCCACTAGCCAAATTTGAAACACGTGTATGTGCTCTGGAGAATCGTTTAGAATGAGATTGACAGACAGCCAATGGAAGACGCTTTTTGAATTCCGGAAAAACTTGATGGAAACTACAAATTGATTGTGATCTAAGCCGAACCTGTCAAACCAAGGGTGGTGTGATGCCCAGTGTGCAACGAGAAACTTATAGAGGCAAGAATAAGGGAGAGAACAATGAAACTCAAGAATAGTGGGCAAACCTCAAATGCAAAAATTTGAGGCCCCTAAAGTCATTAATTACCCCCAAGATCCCATGTTTGATTGGACTAGGCGTCTATAGAAGATGTGCAACATGAACCACAAAATACCACTAAGGATATCACAAAAAGAAGAAAAAGATGGAAGTTCCCAACCATGAAGAAAGTTAAATTTTTATGGTATCTTCTCATTTTGTTTATTCTATTATGAAATACTAAAGATTGTGTGATATGATTGATAATGAACAGAGAGGTTCAAAGATGAAACTTGTAGGCTAGGCAAAAGCGAAGTGGACTGGTGTTGAGGGAGACATAAGGAGCTTAGAGCCGAAGATAATTACCCCTATATCCTTAAAATACTATCTTCTAACTCTTATACTATCTTCTAACTCTTATCCTTTCTCTTTCCCCTTCCAACCCATCAAAAACGAGCCTGCAAAAAGAGACAACCAACCACAAAAACACCGCTTGGGGCGCTGTTCACAGCACCAGAACAGCTTCTGAATTTGGCTTCTTTTATAGAGATGTCAACCCTAAATCCTATAACGTTTGTTGCATCTTTCCAAACACTAAACCCTAACAATTTTACAGTAGCCACCAATGAATTAGCCCTAGCAAGCATCAAAGATTCTATTTACCGCTGCCCTAAGTCAATTACGACACTACAAAAAAGTCCATGGCTCTCACTCTGCGGGTGTCATATCTACTCTGCCACCGTCACAAATCCAAATTACAATCATGTTACAGAGATCATACACTGGGACTGAAAATGATGCATTTTTTAAGGAAAGCCAATATAAAATTTCCAATTTAAAAAAGCATCATATCAAAACTCAACCATGTCAAGCTCAAAGAAACAATTCAACGAAAAAAATCCAAAAGAGCTAAAATTAAAGGGAATTCCTCGTAATCATTATTGAAAACGTTTATAGGGAAAAAGAGAGTTTATAACCTATTTTTGAGACATGATTTCAGTCAAAATATCCAAAATAACCAGTAAAAACGTATTAACAAAGCTTCGGAAGAAGCCGAATTAAACAGTATAATTCGAAACAACATTTATTCAACTACATACCCTCATATAAACACCCGCAGAAAGAACACCGCGCATCAAAGCCAGATCATCATCATCATCATTATCATCGAACACAGGGAAAGGGGAGGGGAAAAAAAGCAAGGGTGGATCTGAAATCACCAGAGATCCGAGATTTAGTCGGACTCTGACGAACCGGAAGCAGATGCCTCCATCTGGAGGCGCTCGAGGGCCTTCTGGTGTGCCCAGGTCTCGATGGTAAGATCGGGTTTGGCGTTGAGGCCAACGCCGAGGATCACGATAGTTAGGAAGCTGGTGATGTAGCAGGGGAGCTCCCAGTCCTCCCAGTTGCGGGAATGCCCCGGGGGTGGTGGTGGCCGGTTGAAGAGGTATCCCTTGGGCCGCTCCTCGTGGCCCGGGCTGCTCCACCTGCTCTGCCCCGTGGTCGCGGCCCCACCTCTGGTGCGCAGAGAGCCAAGGAGGCGATGGCGTAGCATGCTGGAGGCGCCGGCGATGGTCGTAGGGGAAGGCATGATGTGGTATCAGCTATGCCAAATTTGTGCGTGCGGCTTAGCTTTTGGTCGTAGACCGACCCTCAGACTA
Source organism: Carya cathayensis (assembly GCA_011037825.1). Taxonomy (NCBI): domain Eukaryota; kingdom Viridiplantae; phylum Streptophyta; class Magnoliopsida; order Fagales; family Juglandaceae; genus Carya; species Carya cathayensis. The sequence continues at coordinate 701,373 of QGSO01000255.1, read as the reverse complement.
GAGTGCGAGTGTGGTGGAGTTGAGTGGAGGAGAAAGCAAAGGGGGTTGATGTGGGCCACCATTAGATGGTTTCTTGGTTGATCTGAGCCCAGCCCATTGATCTTTAAGAGGACTTCACCTTGTGCTATATATAATATGTACCTCATCCTTGGGCTCAGCCCAACTCCTGCAACATACTCTCTCTCTCTCTCTCGTAATCAATGAGGAAAATAGGTGAAGAATCTTCTTTTCTTTTCTTTTCTTTTTTTTAATTGAGAAACGGACCAACTCTAAAACCAATGGCATATTGGTAGTTTAATATAAATAATTGTAGATAATTTTAGAATACATATATACGATACTCCCGTCTTATTTCAGGATAACATGTTTTAAAAATACTTATGTATAATGATATGTCATCATGTGATAAGATGTGATGTGAGAAGTGAGAACCACACCATCCATAGTCTTGAAATACCAAATAATAGGGTTAATCTTTTGCCACGATACCATCAGGGTGCCTTCAACCTCTTCAACGTTAACCATCTATTGGGCAACATTGACCAGACTCAACCTTTCCGTAAGCCATCTCGTGTAAGATTTCCAGCCACTTCTCTTCCATCCCTCCATGGCTACAACCTGATAGAACCGCCAAAATAGTCTAGTCATACCATCAGGTTTGACTTTATTCTCTAATCTCGTCCAACCACCTCATTTCCGATCCGCATGCTTGCCAAATGCAACTAGCATTGCGTCCCCATGAGGTTAAACCGAAGGACATGGTTTGAACACTAAATAGGTTTTTCCTGCATATCGAAGCATAAAACCCCACAAATATGTATATGATATAACATTGTTCATTGCCATGCTGACAAACATAGTACAACAGCCAACATCCTTCATTATTTTCAAATAAGGATGCGCACCCAAATTTTCGTGGAAAAATAACCCATCCATCTCCATTTTATTTCCATGGATAGAATACACTACGCATATGCCCCTCCTTCACTCTCTACCTCTCTTACTGTGTACAGTCCTGAATGAAAATTGATCAAAGAAATGTTATTTACAGTCGAAGGCCTGAAATCAAGAGGATTATTCCAGCGCTTTGAATGTTCATCAGACCATCTCATGTAAACATTTTCGACCTCCAAACCTTCAATGTGTTCCATGATGATCCCAGCAGTTGAGTGATGAACAAGTCCCCGGCATCCTGGTCTGTAATCCACCCATCCATCTGCATAGTTTGTCCATCTTCTGTAAGAGAGGTTCACATTTTTTAATCTCAAGTTTCTCAGAAGCCCACGTTTAGAACCCGACAAGAAGACACCATTTTCAGAATTTGCAGTGATGTTAATGAAAGCCAGATTAGAGATTGAACCCTCCATTGACTTTGGGTGTCTTGGACAGGTTGTCACATATATAGGCTCCGCTCTTCCCCACCATGATGGATCATAGTATCTTGTGCTTATATTTATGTTCGAGAACGTAATGTCACTTGCATTTCCAGCACAAGGTGAATGCTTAGTAATCCAACAACATCGAAAAAACTGTAAAAACAGAAGTACTCAAAAGCATACAAGAAAAGCAAGACGATAAATTTACCTCCATCACGTATCTGAAATCCTAGCCCTCTATGAGAATCTACAATTGTGATATTGTCAAACACCAGACCCTTGAAATTGAACCAACTAGCACTACCCAGTTTGATTGCTGAAGATTTCGTTCGAATCCAACAGTCTTTCACTGTCAAGTTATAAAGTGGCCCAGTGTATGTCTTTGGACAGATAGCATCATCTCCTGTATCGATGTGGCACCTCGTAATGACTGTATTATTTGAATCCTCTATATCAATCCCGTCATTGTTAGGTGAAGTAAAGTTTCCATAAATCGAAACATCATGAATAGAAGTGCTTTCACATTGTACTATGTGCAAGCTGCAAATTATGCAATCTGTCCATCAGATCCATGGCAATATATGAGACTAATAGTGTAGTAAACCACAGCAATTGACCTGTGCATCATATATCTTAAATCCAGTTTAACCACACCAGCAATTTGCAAGTTTAAATGTATAGAACAGAAAGATGATGTCTCACAAGACGAAACCAAGTTCATCATTGTCAAAAGGTAAACAAACATCCTTGCAAATATATTTTTTGTGCGGTCAAAATGTATTTCCATTTATTACAAAGACGAAAGCAGTACACGAACAGCTCGACCAAATCCAGACTTCGCAATGTATTCATTGTATAGTCAATCCAACAATTTTGGACGAAGGAATTCATGGGCTGAGCTCTTTCTAGTAATCATTTCAACTAGACAGAAACAAGGAACTGCTCGTGAAGAAAAGTCACGAGCAATAACTAAAATGACAAGTTCAGAGTATACTCGAAGTGAAAGAAATGATATTGATTACACTATTTGGAGCTTTCTAATTTAATCCTGAATTTCAAAAGAATTATATTTCATCCCTAAAGTGTCTTTTTTTTTTTACTTATAAAAAAAAATGTCTTTTTAAAAAAAAAAAAAATTCAAGGCGAAAACACACCAAAAATAAAATTACTGGAGAGCCGAGGGTACGAATGCATCGTAATATTTATATCTAATCAATTTGTTCAAGAAAATTGGCAGACAATTTCGTTATTTTTCAGGTTACTTCGAGAATTTCAGTATCGAACCATAATCTACCTAGCAGGCTTGAGAACAGTTGTAAATTAGCAAAGAGGAATTGAAGGTTGGGTGAAATAAAGAGCAACACGCACCACCAATAAGCCGGCTCTCTGAGCGTGATGTTCCAAACCCTGATGTTGGTGCAGCCTATGAAGCCGACCAGCCTGGGCCTGCACTCGTCCCCGGTACAAGCCCCGGTCTGATTCCAGCTCACCATCACGTTCTTCCTCTGGTCGAACCTCTCCACGAACCCAGACCCCTGCCCGTCCACCACTCCGCCGCCGGTGATCCCCACCTCTATCGCGTTCTCCGCTACCACCACGTACCATCTCCGAGATTCCCTCGGGTAGTCCTCCATATTCGTGCCCCCAAGGAGTGTGGCTCCTTCTTGGATGTCCAGAACGACGCCGGATCTCAGGAAGATCGTTGCGGTCAGGTAGTTGCCCGGTGGGAAGGTGACGCGGCAGGGGGAGCATGTGCAGTTGTCGATGGCGGATTGAATCGCGGCCGTGTCGTAGTGACGTCCATCGCCGGTGGCGCCGAAGTCGGAGACGGAGAGGGTGATTGGGTGAGGTCGAATGGAGACTGGGAGCTCGATGGAGGATGGGGAGGCAGGGTGCGATTGGGCGAGGTGGAGTAACAGGTGCAGATGGAGCATCAAGACGAAGAGCAATGGGGTGTCCATTTGTGATTGGACTGTTTTTCGGATCAACCGTTCGAGTTAAAGAGCATTGTTACCGGAATAACCATATCTAAAAATAAAATAACGTTTTAACTGTTTAAAATAAAAATAACTTGCATGAATTAGTCAATTTCAAATTCTTTATCTTTAACTATACTATATAAAGCTATAATTAAATTTGTTAGTTACTGAAATCATTATTTAATTATTTTCTATAACTCTTCCTCTCTCTTCTGAATATTTGTAAAACATTTGATAGAATAAAATATGATTAGATTGGAAAATAGAGTATATATAATTGAAAAATATAATTTTTTAACTCATAATTTAATTAGAATATAATTACTAATTAATATATAATAAGTAGAATAGTAAAATATGATAAAATTAAAATTAAAAAAATTAAATATTTTTTAATTATTAATTACTCATTACTATAAAATGAATAAATAGATAATTCAACATGGAGATTTAATGTAAATAATTAAAATAAAATTTATCTTATATTATTTTATTATTATATAATAAAAAAATAACTATTCCAATATAAAGACTAACATAAATGAAATAATTTAAATTTAAACTCATTTTACATTAATTAAAAATATCTTTTACATATATATAATTCATTAACAATGCTCTAAAATTCTTAATATTTGATATACGCATAAATGTGAACAATTACAAAAACCCAACAATGTTGGCATGCGAAAGGCTCGTTATAATAGATAGACAAAGATACCATTGACAAGTGCAACAATAAAATTTCTCAAACTTTTCGATTGTTCTATTTCTAAGCTATTTTTGTTTAGAGCAAAATCGTCCATATTATTTAAATAGTAAGATTTAATTTGTAAAATTTAAATTTTAAAATTTATTTTTTAAATCTATTTATGTCACTTAAACAGTATATAATATAGAGTTTTTATAATAGCAGTTTTCAACTGATTAAAAAGTAATATTATAAGCCACACTTTTATCTCATTTTCATCTCAGTAGATAAAATGTGGTATTTTTAGATCATCATTCATTTCTTTTAAAGAAAACTCAAAATGTGATATAAAACGACACCTCATTATACTAAAATGAAATTAAAATAAGAGTGTGATCGGTGTAACTTTCTCTAATTAAAATATCTTCATGTTTTGTATAAAATTTAAGGATCCTGCTACGGTGCCGCCCCAAATATACCGCTGGCCGTATCGCCCAGTGTAAAATTTTTTTTTTTTTTTCATTTTTCATTTCACATTTTTTTAATCACTTTCTTAATCATTAAGTAAAAAATATATATATACCAATACACTTAAAATCACTTATTTAACCACTAAGTAAAAAAAAAGAACTTTTTTACCCAACGGTCAACCCGGGTGGTCAACCTCATGCGGCACCGAAGCATTTTCCAAAATTTAATGTGACCTTATCTGATATATCAGTCGACGTCGATGACCATGACTCATCTCTACCTTAATAATAATTATTATTTGAATATATGGTAGAAACGTACGGGACACCCAATTTTAATTTCAGAAGTCTTATAAATTGACTTCAAATGATTGATGTAAAATTGATATACCTTATCTACAAAGATTTTACTTGTTTAAGTCGTCTTTTAGAGAGATTGGGCATAATTTTTATTTTAACAAAACATAAATATGACAATCTTCTTGCATCCTGGTTTATGGGAGTAACGGAATTTTTATGAGTTGAGATGAATTAAGTTGAGATGAATTGAATTCTTCATGAATAATAGTGAATTGAGATGATGAAATGAATTTTATGAGATCTACCTAAAGTGAATTTATATGTATTTATGAGAAGTTAAAAATAGTTGTAAGTTCCGCATGAAAAGAAGTGTTAAGTTGAAAAAAATTGTAGGTCTCCAGTGTAAAGAAATCTTAAGTTGAGATGAGTTTAGTTATTTAAGAATTTGATATTTGAATATTAGACTCAACTTAAAATTAAACTGTTCAGTTCAAGTTTCAAACGAGTAGTAGTTACCTCGTATAAATCAGTCAATATTTATTTGAAAAAATAAAAACCATAAATCTTCGAAAAAACAAGCATATAAAGGAAGTTGGCCCCATTAGGCATTGGCAGTTCATACTGCTTACCCAATCTGGTATATGACAACTATTTGGTCTGCATTGATTCCAATTTGGCCAGTCAGTTTGCCCATCCACACTTTGAAGCATTCAAGTTCAGTAACTGTGTTATTGGCAGGAGAGTTTTCTCCAACTATTGACCCAAAAAAATGGGGGAAAATAAAGCTTTGAGTAATACTAAGAAAATGTTAAAGGAAAGAGATGCACTGCATATTATTCAAATAGCCTGTGCTTAGCACAAGGAGTGTCTTAAAAAAGAAATGTAGACAGACATCTTGACAGCATAAATGAAGAAAGAAGCCGACTTCCATAATAGTTAAGCAACAGTACGTTATATGGCTTCACAACAAGAATCAATCATTCATCTTAAGAACCAAGCCTTAGATTGAATGACCCTTGATGTTAGTATATATAGTAAGATCTAGATAATATAATATATCAGAATTACTACATCCTAAATTTGAACCTCTCGAGTGAATCCGGGTTTTTCCCAATTGACTCTTCTTGCAAATAGAAGACATGAAAACCCGCGTTGAATTTCGAGGTCTTTCCTCTATTTCTTGCTAACAGCTAATATTATGTCGTATATATACACCATTAGCTACTGGAAGAACTCCACCATGCCTTCACAGCTCCATCTTTAATTGGTTTGAGTGCAAAGATGCTGCAACACAGTATAAACTTCAAGTTAATATAGCTCTTTTGTAGGAATATATATATATATATATATGCTTCTAAGTGTGTCTCACAAAGTGGCCCCAAGTATTAATGCTAACGGATATTGATTGATTAACAAACAAATTTGGGTGTCCATGTTGTATAAATAACGCTCCACTTGATGTTTTGAGAATATGATAAGAAAAAAAATAATAAATAAAGAATCTAAAAGCCCAATACCTCTAACATCATCTGATTCATCTCTATGATGTGCTCTAAATTAAATAGGTCACGAGTAGCTGCTTTTTATTACATAGAACATGCTCTAAAATGTTGAATAATGGTCCAATAATCTGTATGATAGTTTTATGTTTTTCGTTAGAGTAATCTAAAATTTTTGTATCGCCATGATATCAAAACAAGATGGAATTATCCCCTTTCAATCTTTCACATGCAAATCGTTTCAATGAATGATTATCGAATCATTTTAATGACATCCGTTTGAGAGGGTATCATGCAGTAAAAACCCCCATTAAGCTAAACTCTAATCTACCTGAATTTGCTGAGTCGTAATTCAAAAGGGAGTTCTCCATCGTGATGAAAGTATGGTTGTCTTCTTCCCTTCCCCACAGTGGTCGGTGAAGTGCATCAAAATTCCATTGCTGTTGATGTTGCTGTCTGTTTCCATTGAAAGGAATTTCTGGCCACAAAAGGGGAGAAACCATGCTGGGGAAGTTACCGTCTACTAAAGATCCACTCTGGAGAGGAGAAATTATTAGTTGTATACAATGAGAATAAAGATACAAGTATGAAAAAAGATGACAACAATAAAGATGCAATGTAAAGTTAAAGGAAGTACTTGCTCCAAAAATTAGTGTAGTTTGTCGAGGTAACTGAATCACAATACTCTAAATTAACTGAGGAAAATTGCAGACTCTACAAGTTGACAACACAACAAGACAATAGGACTAAACGTATCCAATGCCAAAACTATGCCTTGGACTTGTACTGCTTAAGAGTCAAGACCATTTGGGGTTTAGACATTCCAATAGTGAAAGGGCAAGCTGTTACTATGAGTTCCTTAATCTTGTGGCCTGATCTGTTGAACTACATCAATGCAAGATTGGTTAAATTGAAGGAAGATGTGAATTACGAAGGATGAGATATAGAACAGGTGGTCCAAATCTTACTTACTGTCCCCATATATGTTAGTGGTAAACAGTCATTTAAGAGCTCACGTGGGTGTTTATATGGTGCAAAATTTGGATCAAAATATTTCTGTTTTTTCCCATTTCACCTACTACATAAAATGTGCAATCACTGCCACTGGTATTGGTAAGTAGATAGTCATTATCTTCATGATGCCCTAGAAGCTCTTGAGGAACATGGTTCCTGCTGAAACAAAGTGCGGCTAAATAAATCTGGATTTGTACGGCTAGGGTGCAATGGAAAACACCTCCCAGCAGAAAACTAAATTGTTAATCGAACTCACAAACAATATTTCAATTTTTTTTGTTTCTAGTAGAGAGATAAAGGATGATAAAGTATTATGCATGCTTACCTCTGGAGCAAATAAACTGTCAAGGTTGAAATCAACTCTTGGGTTGACTGTCGCAAGTCTCATTGATAAGAGCTGAAACCAAAGAATTATTCAATCAAAAGAAGATCAAGCCAATAGAGGATAGTTTAAACATTATTACTATATTGTTTGATCCGTCTTTCACCATCCTAATTAACTCTGTTGAAAAGAAACACACACACACTGCTAAAATTTAAACATTCTGTACTTCCAAGCCCCGGAAATCTCTGTGAAGATGACCAAAAGCACCACAAATTTAATCTTGTGAAGATTAATTAATTAGCTAGATTAATATTATCAGTTTCAAGACAAACGCTACCCTTTTTTTCTAGTCCATTATATCACGTTAGTTTCAGGGCAAGCAATGTCTTGAGGGGTTTATCCAGAGGTTGAGCTCCATGTCCTCTGCCATCTTCCACCATTCCATCAAAAGGTACTGAAGGGCCTATCTTTCTAGCCTTATTCGCAAAATTCTATTGAAAAAGTTTCTTTAAAGTTTAACATTCACATCATTGTCAAAAAACTATTACGTGTATGGGATCTGCAACTCTGACCTCAACTTGCTGTTGCAGTGATTGTACGTGGTTGATAATTTCGTCCAGAACCAATGCTGTGCTAGAAATCTGCATAGCAAATGTCTATTTCAGGTTATTAACTTTCAAAATGAAAAGACTATCTCTTTCAAAGAAATTTTCCAATTGCTTCAAACAAACTAGTAGGGCCTTTTGAACTCCCTTGACACACAGTGACGAAACATAGCATGTGGTTACCAGCCGCTTTTTGTTAGGATGAATTATGTCAGCTCATTACATACAATATGGGGCAATTGTTTTTTTTTTTTTTCTAAAAAACTTGAGCAATTATTAATTGCACTCGTTTTTGAAGCACCTATCGATCAAAAGAAACATAATAAAAAACATGTAGAACACGTATACAAAAGGCTTTTTCACGATTCTGACAAAGCCTTCTTATCAATCTCTAATAAAGAAATGCTGTAATAAAATTGAAGGAAAAACTTGTGTTACGCATGATGGTGACCCTACTTTGGTCTTTTCATTTAATGACACTTTCAAGTACACTCAGATCACGCATAGGGCCTTAAAGCACACCAGAGTTTTCAGGAAGGGAAATTGTTCTTTCGTCGCCCTTTCCTCGTCGTCCCATCAAGGGATAGATACCATGCACCTTACATGTGGGATCAAAATTTCCCTCATTTATGGGACCCATATATATCTAATTCAACATACCCACTTTATGTGTCTCCTAGCACTTCTAAGCAGCTTCCATCTGGCATATTCCATGGCCAAAATTCTCAAATCCTAGCCCATGAAAGCATTTTCGTCATTTTAAAATCCAGTCTTAACAATTTTAAACTTACCCAGCAGGGAAAAAAGGAAAAAGAAAGAGAGAGAATTTGAAAAAAAAATATATTCTTTTGAATCTTTGATCTAAATGTCAAAGTGCAAACTGTATCCCACAGAGCGGAAGAAATACAAATTTCCAAATAAAGACAGAATGTCAAAATTAACCTCAAAGTGGGCGCTGAATTAACCAAACCACAGGCCAAGGAATTGAAATTACGAGAGTGCCACCCAGACAGCACCCAGATCGGCACAAAAGCAATCGCTTTCGCGAAAAGGCGACAAGGGACAAAGACGTTATGAAAGCGCAAAATCCGATTAACATGATCGTACCTTTAAGGAGACAATTACAACAAACAATCACCGACTAATGATTAAGATTAAGACTAATTTAGCTAACCTTACTGCAACCGGGGACCAGCTCCTGCAACAACTTCATCCGAGCATTAATTTTCTCTCTCCTCGCCTGCGAATTTTTAATACAAATTAATAAAATCTTAAACTTGGGTGAATCCTATTGTGATGAAATTTTAAGAAAACAAAATAATAATTAAGCAGTAATTAGTGGTTATTTAAGAGAATACTCGCTCTGCTAAGCTATGGCTATCAGTAGCTTGACCGCGACGAGCTCTGACGTGAACGTAAGGAAGCTTCTCAGCGTCTTGGGAGATTTCGATCTTGCTCTTCTTCGTACACCCTTTGCCCTGAATTTTCCCCCCAAAGCCGAAAGTTGGTTCAAGTTCAGATACGGAAGTGGCGGAAATTACCGAAAAAGAATTCCCCAAAAAAAAAAACAAAAACAAGACCTTGGATTTTACCTTCTTCTCCCGTTCCTTCCTCTTCTCCGACCTCTGGTTCTTGATATTCACCGCCGGATCGGAAACCAAGAGCTGGGATGAGTTGGGGTTCGAATCGGTCTCTGCTGGCTCGCTCTTCACCTTCTCCAAGTTCGCGCTTGAATCCGACGGCACCGAGCTCGTCTCCGGCGGGTGCTCGCCGGAGGCGAAGACCGAGAACTTCGCCGCGCGTTCGATTAGGACTTTGTTTGAAGGAAAGGTGAGATTGCCGTTGAACGAGGGGAGGTACGATTTGTGGTCGTCGTTGATTCCGTGGATAGGGTCTCCGGATAGCGGCACCGGAACTACTTTGTCGGAGTGTGGCGAGTGGAGAAGTTCCATGGCCTGCGTCTCCGGGAGCTGGAGAAGCTCTGTGAAGGAGCTCCCATTTTCCGGCGGTACGGTTATGAGCCGGTGGATTTCCTCGCGGAATTGGAGTGATTCGAGTCCAGTTTCCTCGCGGTTGGGCCGGATGGAGATGGATCGGGCTATGGTTCCTAGATTTGGCTCCATTGTAAGCTCCAGTGTCTCCGAATTAGATTAAATCGGTTACTGATTGGACCAAACCCACCTCAATTTCGAAGAAAAACAATTACCCACTCGACTAATTCAATAAATTAGAACCCCAACTCACAATTCCTTGCTATATTCTAGTAAAAAATATATAGTGAAGCCCCAAATAAGCCCTTAGGCAGTATTGAGTGTCGGTTCGAAGGAAATAGTGTAAAGAGAGACGGTGGAGAGTTTAGAGAGACAATGGAGGGGATGGAGGTTAAAAGTTGCTTGAAATGTTAGTAACTCTGTATCCGAAAGAGTTACGAGGAAAGGTGCTTCAATGGCGGTCAATCTGTTTCTCTCTCTCTCCCACTGCTGCTCTGTGTTTTCTCTGCTTCCGTGTCTCTCAGAGATTATTTCTCGACCATTTGAAGCGTAGCGAAAGCAACGTCTCTTCGGCTGCTGCATTTATAGGCCTTGGTATGTACGGTTGTAGGTGTACAGTTCGTTAGGCTGAGAACTGAGATAGAAAAGGGAAAGCGATTCTCAAATTTACAAATATTGGAAAAATTCACATATCCTATCTTACGTTACATATTAACGTCTGATTTATAATTTTTTTCATTCTATTTAAATATATATTTATATATAAAAATTTATATTTAAATAAAAAAATAAAAATAACAAATCACATATTAAGACATGATGCAGAGATAATAAGTGATAATTTACTATATTAACGTATTTTTAATTTGCATGATTTTTGCACGTTGGAGACCTTTTATTTTATTTTTTTTTATTTTACTTCAAACGCATCAGATTAAAGAAAATTCAAATTAATTGCTATGTGAATTTATTATTATTAATATTTAGACATGGGTTATTTAAAAATTGTTAAATGAGAGCCGCTAAAGAAATAAAAGAAGAGTTTTGTTACATACAAACAAAGTTGCATACTAATCTACGTACTAATACTGATTCCTTCATACTTAAAATTTAAATTAACATTGTTTTCAATAAAATCTACTTTTTTACTAATTACATTAAATTGATATGCAGATTAGTGCACAATTATGCTTGCAACTAAATTTTTTCATAAAAGAATCTCACAAACTCATATGGCAAAGTACTAGCGTGCCACTTTGATGTTTTCTTCTTCTTCTTTTTCCATTATTCTCCCACGCCCCTCACCTCTTCCCTAAACCCTAGAGGACCCCATCAGTGCAGTTAAGCACCACTGCATCCAACCATCTTCCTATACTCCTCATCGAACATTATGCTTCTCTCTCTCCTTGTAAGATAATATGAGTGTCAAATCGTATTAACGGATTATATTCATATCGTGTCAAAGCATATATATTATATCGTATGGGTAAACTCAAACCCGACTCATTAAGTTTATCGTGTCAAAAAATGTAAACCCTAACACGATCTATTAACATAATAAGTCGTGCCGTGTCAACCCGTTTATATAAATGGATTGACCTAATTAAATTTAATATAAATAATAATCACAATCTCTATAAAAATAATAAAACTAATTACGAGTCCGAAATTACAATCAAAACAATAAAAATATTGAGATTAAAATTCTAAAAATGTTATTTTTAAGTATAAGGATATAATTTTAATTTTAACTTTATAACGTATTATAATGTGTCAAAATGGGTTAATTCGTTATTAACTCATTAAACAATCATGTTTTAACGGGCCAACCCGTTTTGACCCCAACCCGTTAAAACTAAAATCAAATCCGATATTATCATATCGTGTTGTTCATGTTAAATTAACGGGTCGTATCACATATTGTTACTCAGGTAGGGATATCGTTATTGTCACCCTTCCATAGTTGTCACCCCTCACTGGCAAGTACACCTCGCTCTGTAGGCATCTCTCTCTATCTCCATATCTTCGGGCTTGGAAATGGGTGACTTGTGAGGACGAGGAGCTAGGTGAAGTGAAGGAAAGGGAAAAAAAACACTATAAACACGTGGCACACTAACAGTATCTTAATTTATGGAATCATTTTTATTTTTCTTAAATAAAAGTAGAATATATTCATTTCATAACTTAATACAAATAAAGTAGCAGAATAATTATTCAATAAAATGAGGGTCTTTTTCTCTCAAAAAGTACAGAACATATGGAGGAATCCAGTTTAGATGCATGCTTCCAAATACTTGATTAGAAGCCGCCCATTGTGCCAATTGATATGCGCATCGATTTTGAGATCGATAAATTTTTTTTGCAATCCACTAGTCAAAGCCTTGTAGCATGTAATGAATGTCTCTAGTGGTTGTCTGCATAGTCCAATCTGTTGTAGCTTTCAGATTGTTGATCGCCAATATTGCTTGTGCTGAGTCTCTTTCGATGATATTTTTTTTTAGGTCTCTTTTTGCCCCTTCTGTTATTGCCATTAATACTGCTGATGTTTCTCCAACATTGGGATTTGGATTGTGGATGTTTTCTGCTTGTGCAAAGAGAGGAGTGCCCTTTTCATTCCTGCATATAGCTACTATGATGCTCTCATTTTGTCTGACAGCTACATCGAAAGAGAGTGAGAAGACTCCTATAGGTGGTGGATGCCAATGGGGTTCATGTTGAGATTCAATCTTGTTCCAGGCTGGTAGGTGTTCTTTGAATTTTTGTGTGACTGTTGTGACAAACCAGTGAATGGGAGGACATTGGGCACCACGGGTGATTTGGTTTCTAATAAACCATATGTTATCCATTGCAAGGATCGCACAAATTTGGAAAGAGTGGGAGTCTTCTTGTGGTATGCCTAGTTTCCTTGAGGGATTAAGGATAACTAAAATCCAGTTATAGATGAGAAGTTGAGCAAAAATTTCAATGTTTATTGGTCATCTTGATTGTCTCCATAGAATACAAGAGAAAGGGCAATTGAAGAAAATGTGGGACATGTTCTCTACCACTGTATTGCATAGGGACAAAGATCCTAATTTCCTTTATTGGAATGAATCTTTTGAGTCTTGATTTAGTGTAAATGATTTGATGCATTACTTTCCAGAGGAAGTGTTTCAGTTGATCCTGAATTTTGATTTTTCACACTTTTTTCCAGTCATCTTCAGGAAATTATGATTGATTGAGGTTTTGGGGGCAGGCGAGAGAAGCATAGGCTAATTTAAACGAGAAATTTCCAGATGAGTGATGGATCCATTTGATTTTGTCTTCAATGAAGGAATAATTTACTATGGCAAGATTAATTTTTTGAATGACATTTACTGAGTCATGTGTGAAAAGGGCCTGGAGTAAAAGAATGTTCAATCTTATTGGCTCTTCCAACGTTAATTCTGCCACCTTCATTTTAGGATCAATGTTGGTGATGTTTGGATTGGGGAGTGGTGTTAAAGATGGTATATCGAGAAATTTATGGAATAGTTACATGTTTCACTTCTTTTTTATATGAATTTTCAAATGAGTGAACTTGTGAAAATTAGTTTAACGTATTTTCTTTTAAGAAAAATATTTTCTACGTCATATATCTTGTTATTTCTAATTATACTAATTAGTGTGATGCATTTTAATTAATATTTAATTTAAATAATTTATATAAAACAATTAGAAGTTATGAAAAAGTGTTAGTGAGATGAGAGAAGGATAGACTGAATAATAGTATAGTCTATAATATTACTATAAGGAAATACACACCTAATTATCATAATTTGAGATGACTAGAAATATATACGAACAAAACAATTGAATATGGGGAGTCGCAGATTCAATTCCACGATCAATTATACAGTCTTCTCTCGTTTTCTCTCTGAGAGCACGAGGTGAAGTTTCAAGGTAAGCTGGTGGTTATCGTGTAGATTGATGTTTAAGTGAATGCAAGATGGAGGAGATCCAAGAGCGATGGAGCAAGTTTAGATTGTCAGAAAGTGAGGCCAGTGTGCTGGATCTGGATGAAGAAGTGGTGACCGTGTCACAGGAGAAGGGTGATAGAAGTCTGGTAGGGAAGGTGTTCTCAGATCGACTGGTGAGCAAGCAAGTGCTGGCTTCAACAATGGCCAAGGTGTGGTGGATAAGTAAACTGGCTGTTTTCCATGAGTGTGGATTAAACACTTTTATAGTGACATTTGCTACGACTGCTGATAAGCTAAAAGTGTTATCTGGGAAGCCGTGGTTTTTTTATAATGGTTTATTTGCTCTTAAGCTGTTTGATGGATTTAATCAGCCAAGCAAGATAAAATTTGACTGTGAAGAATTCTGGGTGCAGTTACATAATTTGCCTTTTGCATACATGAATCGTGTGCATGGGGAGAAGATTGGGAAGACAATTGGAAGAGTTTTAGAAGTGGACCTCCCGGATGATGGCATTGGCTGGGGAGAATTTATGAGAATCAAAATTGAACTGAAACTTCACCAAGCACTATCTAGAGGAAGAATGATTAGTGTGCAAGGTGCTAATGTGTGGATTCCTATTAAGTATGAAAAATTGCCAAAAGTATGCTTTATGTGCGGGTTCCTTGTTCATGAAGATAATGGATGCACGGCTAAAAGTGAGAATTTGTCTCAGCATGCTGGGAAGATGCAACAGTTTGGTCCGTGGCTTCGTGCAGCTCCTAATCATGTGAAAAGAAGTTTCTTTAATGGGAGGTATAGCAGTGGTGACGGTGAGCGGAGGAGGAAGGATCCGATGGAAGGTGGGGAGTTAGAATCAGGCTCGGGATACCAGGGTGGCGGAAAATCAGGACCTAACTTAGATTCAAATTTGAATATGGATGAGGCTGACAGTGTTGAGTTTGTTGAGTGTACTGATCAGAAGGGATCTTATCCGTTAGCAGTTATAAATGATAACGGGATGGGATATGCAAGTGGAAAAGTTGTTGAAGATAAGGGCAGTGATCAGGAACAATATATTGAGGAGAATTCTTTGGGCCAAGGCAAACAAGATTGTCTTTTGCAGAATAAGGAAATAAATAAGGAAGCTGAATTGGGCTTGGGCTTGGATCTGGGTCTTGGCTCAGACCAATTGGTTGAGGCCCAAACTGTGAGTATGGCTGGCGAGGAAAGCACTGGTCATTTGAATATGGCAATTGGGATCAATCAATCTGAAGCCTTTGCTGAGGCTAATTTGCCTGCTAATGATATAAGGCCTCAGAGGACTAGAATGGGGTGGAAAAAACGTGCCAGGGGTCAAGGTGCAGGCACCATAAACATGTCCAAAATGTGTCAAAGAAGAGGGAACTAGTGGATGAAGAGGATGTTGATGATGGGGAGGTAGAGAGCAAACGTTTAAAAATTAATGGGGCAGGGGTTTTGTGCAATAAAACCTCTAACTTGGCGGTGGCTGCGGAGCAGCGCCGCCAAGAGCAATGAAAATATTGAGTTGGAACTATCGGGGGCTTGGTAACCCCCGTACAGTTCATGACCTTCACTGCCTATTGAAGGAAAAGCGACCAGATTTGGTTTTCTTGATGGAAACCAAGTTAGTTTCACATAAATGGGAATTCCTTAAAAGAAAACTGAAGTTTGAGGGGTGTTTTGCTGTTAATCCTCTAGGAAGAAGTGGGGGGTTGGCTTTGCTATGGAAGCTAGAAACTGGGGTGTCTATTCAATCCTTTTCTAGATTTCATATTAATGCAATGATTAAAGATGTCCGTGTGGCAAATGAATGGCAGTTTACTGGGTTTCATGGGCATCCTGAAGCTAACAAGAGGCAAGGCTCATGGGATTTGTTGGTGTCTCTGAAACTTGCCAATCTCATACCTTAGTTTACTTGTGGAGATTTCAATGAAATTTTAGCACAAGATGAAAAAAGAGGGGGGAATGTGAGAAGTGAGGCTCAAATGAACAAATTCATACAGGCTTTAGAGTTGGGGGAATTGTTTGATGTGGGATGGTCTGAATCAAAATTTACTTGGTGCAACAGACATAAAGATGAAACTTTTACAGTTGAAAGACTGGATAGAAGATTAGCCAATAAAGGATGGTTGGACTATTTCAAAGCAATAAGGGTGGAAACTTTAGTTAGTAGAAGCTCGGATCATAGGCCTTTATGTTTCTCTTTTGGGCAGCAGTCTCCATACTCAAGGGGGGGCCAGCAGTTTTTCAAATATGAAGTGGCTTGGGGAAAAGATGAAGATTGCAGGAAGATTATAAGTGATGTATGGCTGCATGAGGACACAAATTATAACTCTATTAACAATGTACAACACAAACTCAAGATGTGTAGAGTGTCCCTCTCAAGATGGAGAAGATCTTCTACCTCAGATTTCGATAAGGAAATTAAAGAGAAGTCAGCAATTCTGAATCAGTTGCAAAATGTTGAAAACCTGAATAATGAAGATGAGATTGTGAAGCTACAGAAGGAAGTGGGGGTTTTACTTCAAAAGGAAGATCTTAAATGGAGGCAAAGAGCAAAAAAGCATTGGTACCAAGAGGGGGATAGAAACACAAGGTTCTTTCATGCTTGTGTTATGCAAAAGAGGCAGTAGAATTTTATTAAGCATATCAGAGATTCTGAAGGAGTCTTGAGAAGTGATGAGCCTGAAATTGCTCATGCTTTTAAAGAACACTTTCAGAATATCTATACATCTTCGAACCCAAGGGCAGAAGACATTGAGGCTTGTCTACAATGTATAGACAGCAGAGTGACAGGGGAGATGAATGTTGTTCTAGTGGCTCCTTTTCAGCAAGATGAGGTTTCTCAGGCCATTCATCAAATGGGGCCTTTCAAATCCCCTGGTCCAGATGGATTTGGAGCAGACTTTTATCAACACCATTGGGATGCTGTGGGTCTGAAAGTCAGTATGGCTGTGCTAGAGATGCTAAATGGGGAAGGTATGCCTAGTGACCTAAACCATACCAATGTTGTTTTGATTCCAAAAGTAGATGACCCAATGTCTGTTAATGATTTCAGACCTATTTCTTTATGTAATGTTCTGTATAAGGTGATAGCAAAAGTCTTAGTTAATAGGCTTAAGTATGTTTTACCTCATATAATTTCAAATTTGCAAAGTGCTTTTGTACCAGGCAGATCTATAATTGATAATGTGATGGTGGCCTATGAGGTTCTTCATACTATGAAAGCAAGACAGAAGGGTAAGGAAGGAAGCATGGCTTTAAAACTTGACATGTCTAAAGCCTATGATAGAATAGAGTGGGTTTTTCTAAAATCAATCATGGAGAGGCTGGGTTTTTGTGAGAAGTGGATCCAGTTGATATTGGCTTGTGTGGAATCAGTCTCATATTCTGTTGTTGTCAATGGAAAGGTGGGAGAGTGTTTCACTCCAACAAGAGGTTTAAGGCAAGAAGACCCATTGTCTCCTTACCTCTTTACCTTATGTGCAGAATGACTTAGTTCTTTACTGAGTCAAGCTGCATTTAATGAAAGAATTAAGGGTGTAGCTGCAGCAAGGGGAGGGACTCGTATTAATCATCTGCTCTTTGCTAATGATTGTGTGATTTTCAGTAAAGCTAGTAGAGAGGAGTGGCTGGCTATACATGATATTCTGAAGCTGTATGAGGCTTCATCAGGCCAAATGTTAAACAGACAGAAAACAGCTTTTCTGTTTAGCTCTAATACAAGAGAAGCTGTGAAGAGGGATATTTTGCAAGAAGCTGGTAAGGCTACTTGTGGGGATTATGGAAAATATTTGGGTCTACCTACTATGATTGGTAGATCAAAGTATGCAACTTTTAGAGGTATTAAAGAAAGGGTGTGGAGGAAAATTAGCAGCTGGAAAAACTCATTCCTGTCAAGTGCTGGTCGAGAGGTTCTTATTAAGGCTGTTCTACAGTCTATTCCAGCTTACACCATGAATGTGTTTAGATTCCCAAGGAAGCTAAGTAGAGAAATCAATTCTATGCTTGCAAGGTTCTGGTGGAATGGTAATAAAGAGGGCAGAGGCATCCATTGGAAAGAGTGGGCTATGATGGGTGAAAATAAGAGGGAGGGTGGGATGGGGTTTAGGGATATTGAACATTTTAATATGGCTATGCTTGCTAAGCAAGGGTGGATGTTACAAAAAAATGTTGATTCATTGGCAGCAAGGATTTTTAAGGAAAAGTATTATAGGAAATGTCAATTTATTGAGGCTAAGATGGGCTACAAACCTTCATATATGTGGAGGAGCTTATTGTCTGCACAAGGCCTGGTCAAAGAAGGTATTTTGTGGAGACTGGGTAATGGTAAAAGTATTTCTATTTGGATTGATAGATGGCTCCCCAATGCAGCAAGTTTTAAAGTTAGATCTCCAGTCAATCGGTTAGAGGCTGACTCCAAGGTGAGCTCTCTTATTTTTGAAGATATTAATGGCTGGAATGAGAAGCTGATTGGTGAAATATTCAGTAGACATGAAGCTGCTCAAATTTGTAGTCTACCATTGAGTTGGTATGGAGAGGAAGATAAAATCCTGTGGGGTTACACTAAGGATGGCAGGTTTTCTATGAGAAGTGCTTATCACCTGTGTAATGACATGAGAAGAGAGGGAGTAGGTGAGTGTTCTAACAGGACAGTGCAGAAAAAAGTTTGGGAAGGTATTTGGAGTCTAAATATTCCCAACTCTGCAAAACAGTTTATGTGGAAGGTTTTAAACAGTAGCTTGCCAACACAACATAATTTAGCTCAAAGGAGAATTATTGATGATGCTTCTTGTCCAATATGTTGTTTGACAGATGAAACTATTGGTCATGTGTTGTGGGCGTGTCCAGCTGCTTCTGATGTATGGGCAGAAGGAGAGAGTGGCCTTTAGAAGTGGATCTGTGAAGAGAGGGATTTTTTCAATGTCTGGACTGATATGCAGGACAGATTACAGAAAAACAAAGTGGAAGAGAAAGCCATGATCTTGCGAGGATTATGGACCAAGAGGAATAACTGGGTCTTTGAAGGCAAGTTTGAGAGTCCAAGCAAAGTTGTCATGGATGCATTAGCCAGGCTCAGGTCTTTTCAAGCAGCTCGAACTGATATGCAACAGCAAAGGGATCTCAATACTAAAAGGAGAAAGTATACTAAGTGGAAGCCACCTGATGAGGGAGTTTCTAAACTGAACTTCGATGCAGCTGTAGACAAGACTGAACACAGATTGGGGTTGGGCATAATAGCACGAGATCATTTGGGAGAGATTCTGTTTTCATACAGTACTTCAAAATTATTTAGTGGCACCTCTGATATGGCTGAAGCTACTGGTCTTTGCAAAGCTATGGATCTAGCAGTGGAACTTGATCTGAAAACTGTAGTGTATGAAGGAGATGCTGAAAGAGTTATTAAAGGGGTAACAGAGAAAAAGGAAGCATGTGCTTGGTTGGATCAGATGTTTACAGAAATGCGTGGCAGGCTACTGAATCGACCTAACTGGTGTGTGAAGTTCATACATAGAGAAGGCAATAGTGTGGCTCATGAACTGGCCAAGAGAGCTTTGAGAATTGAAGGTGAATGGTGCTGGATTGAAGAGGGACCTGAAGAGATTACAAGTTTTATCTTAAGAGAAAAACCAGTTTTGATGTAGAGTTTTGAGTGATCTTCGAGTGAATGTAATATGGTGCTATTTTGCACTGTTATGATGATTGAATGAAAGGTTTTTGATGACTATTTCAAAAAAAAATATGGGGAGTCGCATTTGGACAATTTTGTTTTGAAAAAGTACATTAATTTACGTTTAAAATACATAATTAAAAATAATAATAATAATAAATAAATAAACTTACGCTAGTCTTTAATTTGGATTCCGTCATATTTAGCTATATTGGTAAACGGATTCAGGAAGCATCTCATCTCATCTTATTATTACAACTGTCTTCAATTTTCACACAAAATATAATAAACAATTCAATTTTTTTAAATTTCAATTCAATTTTTTCAAATTTTAAAATAATAATAATATTAAAAAATAATATTTTAACAAAAATTTGTTTAATTTTTATTTTTAATCTAAAACTATCTCATCTCATTCTATCTCTAAATCCAAATCAGGCCTAAATCATCTTTTAAAAAACAAATTCAAATATTGATTGGCAAATTATCATGAATGATAACTTCCACGTAACAAATTAATTTACGCAAACTTTGAGACCATCTTACTTGTAAAAGCTTTTAAATAAAATAAAATTAACAAATAATATAATATCTTATGTTGAATGATAATGATGGTCAAAATATGAGATTTTATATTATTTTAGAATAAAAAATTATTATTTCAAATAAAATTTTGATTATATTATTAATAAAAATTTTATGTACAGTGATTTTTATATATTTCATATCACTCAAATATTGTGATTATTTATATTATTTTTTAATATAAAATAATTATTTTAATTAATTATACCAATAAAATGCATAAAAAAAAATTACGTGAAAGTGTATGTCTATAACAAAAGTCTATTATTAAGTAGTTATTTTAAAATATGAACTTCCTTGGAAGAGTTGCATACGATACCTTGATTAGGTAAATGGGAAATTTATTGCTGGAGCCCATTGAGAAATAAAGAGGTGGATGAGATTTGATACACACGCCATACACACGCTATATTCGTGTTGTACTTCTCTCAAAAAAAATATATATATATATTCGTGTTGTACTGTTAATTCGGCATGTGTTCGAACCCACCCACTCTCGAGTCGTTAATTACTGTTTCGGACCCTCCCAAAAGGGGCGGGGACCGGACACGTCACATGAACTAAAGACCCGACACCGTTGTTAGTCGCATATATTATATAATATAAAAGATGTCATGTCCCATCCCTTTCTTTGCATTTACACGGAGGATTGTGTAATTGATATTCGAAGAAGTGCCAACGTAGAGTGGGGCTAGAAACCCACAAACAAATTAACAATACTTCTTGAATAAAACATCGAAAATTATTGTTTAAAAATAATATTATATACAATCATTTTTATGTACTTTATTAATATGATTAATTTGATTAATTTTTTTTAATACACAATTAATCATATTAATCGAGTACACAAAAAAATACGTAAAAATAACTACACATTAAATTTTTGATAATTCGATGAGAAAGGCCCTTGCATCCATGTACTCTAATCTCTTGACACGTAATAGATCCCAATTCCATTGCAGTTTTATGTGATGTGTAACTAACCTTATGAAAATCAAAATTATAATTTTTTTTTTTTTTTAAAAGGATAAGACAAGGATAGCCAACAATTAGGACATTACCGAACTTTAGCTTTTTCCTATGCTTTAAATAATTATCTTCCATTTAAAGTAAAGTTGTAAAAAAAATGTCATGTCTTCTAATCAATCAAAATGGACAATTCCGGTCTGTTGAATCTGTTTTGTAAATTTTCTTGTAGGATTGGTAATAAGTTTTATGAATACAATTTAATATCCAAAAATTAAATAGAGAGAAAAATACTATAAGGTTAAACAGCTTGACAAATTAGACAATTAACATCGTATTTTCATTTATTGGCATCAGATATTCAACAAAAAGTCTGGACTAATTAACATGATGGCGATTGAGGATTTCTTACAAGCAAAGACATCATATCAAATAATATTTTTTCACACAAATCTTAAATTTATCAATTATTTATTTTAAATACAATGTGTGATGCTTAACCAATTACAAAAATTTATATATCACATTATTATTTTATTTTTATTTTTAAAAAATGTGTCATATTTATTATTATTAAATAACTATTTATCAGTAATAAATATATAATAAGATACAAATAAAATAAAATAAGAGGGTGAAGTATAACTTTATACCTAAAAAATATATAAATATCATATAAGATCTACCGAATCAGAACAGGTCACCTCGCTCTCCGTGTAGCCGCACCTAAACATGAGGATAGATTTAGTGGGAAATGATACAATTATCACTATTTTACTACCATTTTATTATTTGTAATGTATTTATATTTTTTAATTTTTTTAAAGTATTTTTTTAATATACTTAATCATTAAGAAAAAATTTAAAAAAATATACAATTTTATTAAGAATCACTTTTTTAATCATCAAGTAAAAGAAAATTTTTAAAAAAGTTTAAAAATTAAAAAAAGTGGTAAAGTAGTGGTAGAATAGTGGTAAGGCTATCATTATTGTTTAAGGGAGAAATCTTATAAAGTTGTATTGATTATTTTTTTATTTTTTTAAAAAATAATGTTATATGTCATGTTTATTATCTCATTTACATTTTATTATATATATAATATAGTGTATTTATCATCATTTAATAATAAAAAAATATATAATAAATAATTATTTAATAATAATAAATATAATACATCTTATTTAATAAAATAATAATATAATGTATACAATTTTTTTTTGTTAAATATATATTTTACATATTAATATGAGTGCATAAATTGATAAAAGAAATCTACTTATAAAAAGATTTTTTTGATCTCATTATCTCTCTCAAACACGTACAAACACGTACAGACATAGGGGCTACACCTAGGAGTCGAGTTGCTGTGCTTTTGCTGCATCAGTCGGAAAGGCCCCGCAACGGCAAGGTTCCCGTTGGTAAGAAAAGCTGTGCATTCAGTACTCGAGCTGTAAACCAACTAGCCGTCTCTCTCATTTACTGCTCCCTCTCTCCCTCTCTCGGCATGAGGTGCAGTAGCCATGGAAGAAGTAGCTCTGATCATGAGCTTCAAACTTTGAACGACGCTATATTTCTATTATTCATGACCCTATATATATACGTCGTTGGGTATAAACTTTTGACTGGTCTTCTAATATATAAGCAGGCTTACGGAAGCAAAAGCAGCTTTGGGAATTGGTACGAACAGATTGGATGACGAAGAAGATGAAGATGATTCAACGTGAAGTTGCATCTGATACTTCAAAACAGGAATAACATGGGGTTGTGCGTGCGTACTTGTAGTACTATGCATGCTGTAATATTATTATCAAACGAATGGAATCGTTCACTAATTCCCTAGAAACAAGGAGTCAACAAAACCAAATTAAGGACGACGATCCGTATCTGTGTAGATCATATATAGCTACAGAAGTACCATAAATATTGCTACCAGTGGCTTGCTGACTACGGACTGGAAACTGTAAATTAATTAATGCACGTCCGGGAAACACATTTCCAACCGAATCACACATGAAATGCAGTCTATAATATCTATTGAGTAATTATACACTCGATACTTTTCACAGTACATTATATAAAATGAAGATATTTTTATAAAATGTTGTTATTTTTATATGGTATTTTATAATAGAGTAATGCTACGTACAGTCCTTATTTAAGAAATGTAATACAGACATATGCAATTTTATGTTTAATTTTTTTAAAAATTACTAAAATATCATTCATAAAATGATATTTTTTCTTTTTTAATAAAGAGTCTGCACATGTAGTCCCCACTTGAAAATAGCAAATAGAATTTCTCTTTATAATAATACCCTTCATTTTAAAACATAATTGTGAAATATATTGTAAAAAGTATTGTGTGTTTATCATTATTCATATCTATATAAGAATCGTCTACATATTGAAATTTCACGAAACTTAACTTTATTTTACGATGTGATTCTTTATATTATTTTTACAATAAAAATAATTTATATGTATTTAGAGGCTTCGGGTGGACCCACATTGTCCTCAACACCCCCTATAAATGTAGAAAATGGCCCTCTAAAAAATTTATAATCCACATATTCTCTTTAAAATTTTTCTCAAGTTTCAATAAATTTAAAAATGTCTATCTCCAATTTGTTTCCTATAGTCCCATAATTATGTATAATTTCTATATATTATCAATTTTCAAATATGCGTGTTCACCAAAATGAAATTAAAACTAATTTTAAGATAAATAAAATAATAAACTTATTAATATGAATCCAAAAGTTTTTTATTTTTTTTGTAATAATATTAGGCTTCTTAATATAGAATTTAAAGTGAAAATATAAGAAAAATTATTTAAAGTTGATGATCTATATGAAAAATAGTCGAAATATTTTATCCTCTAGACTTTATTGAGCAAGAAAAAACTTATTTAAAGTCTCAATTAAAGCATTATATGTTTAATGTAACAAAAAAATCCTTAAATTTTACATGAAACTTAATCGACTAGCTTACATACTAAATGAAAGATGACATTTTAAAAGCTGATCACCTGATAGTTTATATGAAGAAAAAAAATTCAAGTATTTCATTACAAAAATAATGATTATTATTACATAGAACATTATTGTAAAAGATTTGAAACATATATTAAATTATATTTATCTTTTAATCTCTTTTTATTTTACAATCATGCGGTACAAAAGGAAAAAAAAATACATAGGAAAATAATTTAGTCACAGAAGTAAACCACAAACTGATATAGTTTGATGTGATACGTTAGATTATAGAATTACTTTTATTGTAAAGTAGATTTAACGGAACCTATAAAGTCATATCAGTTTGTGAATTTATTTTTATATAATCTCTTTGTGTTTATAACAGTTTTTAAAGAAATAATATAAAATCTAAAAGAGAATTGTTACATACAATTATTTTTATGTACTATTTGTATATTGTGACAAAACTTATCATTTATTTTATATTAGAAAAATGATGCAGTTAATTAAATAAATAAAATACGGAAAGAATACGGAAAAATAATTAGAAATGTTGAGAAATCAGAAGACTCCGGACGCATCCACCAAAACAAGTTAGCTAGCTAAGGTAGCTTTCTATATGGATATATATATATATATATAGATTTTGGGTGATGTATTAATTCTGTCATAAATTTTGCTTGGAATCTTCTTCTTATTATTTCAGAAAATAAAAAGAAAAGGTAAGTTTTTTTGGACACATTTGAAGCTGTAACTCCTAACAACTTCTGTGACTCTGTCCTTCGAACGGTGACGTAATTAAGGCAGTTAATATTGACTATCCTTTCCAGTTCATTATTCTTGAATATATTACTCTTCAGAGAAGTAAAATGTACTGACGATTGCTTTTAAAATTTGTTATGTTTATATACAGAGAAACCACCTATAATTGTGGCGGGAATTTAAAACCTCACGAGCATTGATTAAACCCACTCTGTTTTATAATTTTATAACGACATACGTCATATTTTATTATGACATAAAGCCAATAATATGTCATATATAACATTGACATATCAAGAGATGCGCTTTTATTTTAAAAGATTTTTTTAAAATATATATATATTTGCTGAATAGGTAGTATTTACATGAGTTTTGATATGTATAAGTAAAATTGCATACACAAATATTGATTCTTTAATATTTAAAATTTAAATTAACATTATTTTCAATAAAATATACTTTTTGATCAATTATATTAAATTTATGCATATATTAGTACTGCTTGAAACTAGATTTTTCCAGTTATGTATGTATGTATGTAATGTTTGGTAGTTAGGTGTGAGCAGATAAATGAAATGGTAGTAGTACTCTGCTACATATTTTTGGGAAAGTTTTTAAGTGTTAAACAAAATTGCCCTTCGGCTTTTGGTAGAAACCTATTTTAAGAGGGGACTATTTCGGTACTTTTGTGGTCCTGCATGCATTAATTTAAAAAAAAATCAATATATATACTTACTTTTAAAGGCTAGGCGTTTTTTTCTTTGTTTTTGGTATTTTTCTTTTCACATTTTTTAATAGTTTTAAATATTTATAAAAAATAAAAAAATACATCAATATACTTAAAAAATCATTTTCTTTGTTTTTGGTATTTTTCTTTTCACATTTTTTAATAGTTTTAAATATTTATAAAAAATAAAAAAATACATCAATATACTTAAAAATTCATTTTCTTAATTATTAAGTAAAAATCAAAAATAAAATTGACTAACGGTCAACTAGGGTGGTCAAGATGGGCGGCATATTAGAAGCTTTTCTCTATAAAATATTCAAGGCCGACATGTTTCTTGAATTAAATAATTGCTTTCCTATACTGAATAGTCTGCTGGTATTTTTTTCCCTTTCATCTTCGTTAAAATATATAAATAATATATATACATATATATATATATTTTGAATGAGTTCAATCGATCGGTCAAAATCTGAATGTGGGGTTGAGGCTAGGTTTCATTGTTCCAAGCTCAGGTTGTAATCAGTGGGCCATTACTAGAAGCCCTACTCGATGTTCAGCCCATTAAGCTCTTTAACTTTTACCCAAACGCCATAGAAACAACAGGCCGAGTCTTTGTCCAGACCGGCCCATCTAAGCTCATTGTGTTCGTAAGAACTTTTTTTTTTGTTTTTTTGAACTTATTCACACAATAATGACATTTTTTTTTTTTTTAAGGAAGTCACAGAATAAATCTGAGAGAAATTTTATCGTAGAAAGAGAATGTGCCTCAACACACACACACGCACATTGAATTTTATTTTATTTTTCTTATGTAAGAGTAAATTATGAGACTTAATAGATAGTTGTAGCTTTTTTTTATTTATTTTAAAAAAAAAATAGTCTAAAATGATGGAGCGGCAGCAGAGAAACAAGAAGTTGGCAAACTGATCGTGACTCTCTGTACTTGTGCCTTGGACAGAGAAGTGACTCGTGACAATCTTATGTCTGGTTTGTTTTTATATATAAGATAAGAATGAGTTGAAATGAAAGTTGAATAAAATATTATTAGAATTTATTTTTTTAATATTATTTTTATTTAAAATTTAAAAAAATTGAATTGTTTATTTTATTTTGTATAAGAATTTAAAAAAATTATAATGATGAGATAAAATGAGTTGAAAAGTATTTTAAGATAGAATGAGTAAAAGTATGGCCATTTTTTCTTTTATTTGACTTTATTTTTGTTTACCTTGACTTCCACCCGGGGAATGCAACCAAAGTCGGAAAATGCAAGCTATCTATAAAAAAAAATATTATTTAATTTTAGAAAAATTCTACTCATTACCTCACACCTAATCTACATAATTTTTTATTTTACTAAATGTGTGTGTAAGATGATGAGTAGAAAAAAATCAATTATTTAGAAAAAATAAAACAAAAAAATAAAATAAAAATAAGTGTGGTATGTAATGTGTGAGAATGATGAGTTGCAAAGCTCTTAATTTTATAGGGGATCTTATTTTTGTAAATTGTAAGGGATTGCATGCTCTAAGCATCCTTCTAGCATTACTCAATAAAAATAAAAAAAATATAATTATTCAATTGAAAAACAAATTTAAATACGATCATTAGTATCGTGCTACTCTACCGTCCAGTATGTATCACTGAGAGTAGCATTAGTGCAATTACACTTTTTGTTGTTTTCTTTTTCTTTTTAAACATAGTTAAATATTAAAAAAATACATAAATTACTAGTAGTAAATTTCTCAACTAGTGAAAAAAAATTAAAATACACGGAGGTCAAACCCAGATATAACGTAACATTTTCCTTTTTATTAATAAATAAAACTATGTGCGTGTCGCACACATTGTTATATACAGAATGACTGGAACACGACTATGGAAAAAAATATAAGCAAATATATAGCTAGAAATAAGATGGGAGAGAGCAGCAGTTTGGGATTGGCTGGGGCCATCAGTACTCCATTGCTAAGCCCCACAATACATACAAAATTTAAAATATCAGTTGGTGCAGTGTAACGCTCCTATAATTTACGTGATTATGATTTGCTTGATTGTGACCCTTTATTATTGCCCTTGGTAAAATGATTAAGGCCCACCCCCAACCCAACAACCCACCCCCCCAACCACATATGTCTTATCTCACAGCCAACTTCAGTGTCCAAGAGAATGTCTCATGAAATGTTTGGATGTAAGACTTCTTCTTTTTCTTTCCCCCGAAAGTTTTGATAAAATTTTGAAAGAAAAGTTCTATGGAGTTTTGTAAAATTAATGAGATCCATGAAAAATATGTTTGAGTGGAGAAAGTATTTTAGAATGATTTTTCTTGGAGTTTGAAGAATTGTGGTGGAGCCTATTGAAAATATGGAGGGAATAAAAATCACTGAGAAATATATATATTTTCATTTTTATGTAAAGATGTTTAGATTTTACTTGTTATCAGAATTCAGATAAGATGGTTCCATGATTGACATTGAAAATAATTTGAGAAACTTTTAAAAAATATTTTTATTCCCAAGTGCTATAAAACTACACTGCAATATCATACACTTCTCCTACTTTTATTTTATAGTCTTGTCCGAGCATTTGATGGCACAGAGGTACTTTGCTGCCCATTTTAAAGGAAATTAAAGGTTGCGTCGCAACTCTTAGATAAGAGGGAGAGAACAAAGGCTCAAAGGAGGAAGAGAGCTATAAAATGCCATATGTAACAATAAAAGCATTAATGAGAGTTCTTATACTAACGCTTGGAACCCTAAATTTATGGTTGCAAATGAGATAAAAACAAGGCAGAATGGAAGAATAATGTCAATACCGAAAGGCTGAAAAACAGAGCTAGCAATAATTTTCCAAATATATAAATACCCTTGGGATGAGTCTTATCAATCTGATAAGATGCCCACTTATTTTCATCCGCGTTGGCCATAAATTTCAATATATTTTTTTTAATAAAAAAATGCCTGGACACCATTTACTCCATGGGTGAGAAGGCCCTAATAAATGAAAAATATGAGAAAAGTTTATAAAGAAGGCAGAACAGGCCATTGTTGAGCATATAGAGAGAGGTGGAAATATATATATATATTTTGCATCAAGCTAATGAGTGAGGTCAACCGAGAGCCTACATAATACCAATTACCCAATATATTCATTTACATTTACTATAAATGAGTAATGGTTGATATAGTTACAAAGTATACAAGTTTTGCACACTTCCGTCGAAAAAATGTAAGATTTACTATTAAAAAATAATTTTTCACATGAAACTCAGATTTATTCACTTTTTTTAAAAAAGCACAAAATTTATATACTCTAAGATTGCAAATATCATTTCTCTTTTTAATTTTATATTGTCATCTTTTTCTTTTTTTTTATAAGTATTTTGTATTGTCATCTTTAGTGTGCAATTCAAGTGAGCTTTCATTCAAATGATTGATATGCAAAATCTACAACTTAACTATTAGTTGATGTGATTAGAGATGACAAATCGAAAATTAAAAAACAAGTGCACTAAAACAATCTATCAATTTCAGTTAAAAGTTGCTCTATGAAGATTTACTAATAGCAAGTTGAAATTAACATGAATATGATAACATCCTTGAGGCATATTAGACGTCTATGAGAAGAGACCAAGGAGCATGCTAAACACTGGTCTGCTGGATATGGCTCATTTTGTTTTTGATAAGCAGGATAGGATTATTAATCGAACCAGCTTGCACAAAGTTTATATTCAGAGTCCGCTAATATATTTAAAAAAAAAAACAAACAAACATTATTAGCGGACAGAGAATGTCTATTTCAGTGGGCCATCAACGGTGTGCAGTCCACGTGATTATGGCCCAGTAATAGGCCCATTTTCAGTAGGTCACTTCACGTGTCAGCGAGTCAGTGACCATTCTGCATCTGTGACGAAAACACACCCAAAGACACCTTAGGTACGACAAGTGTCAAATTTACCTGCTTTGCTGGTGAGGGCCCGCACAAGGTCACTGTCTTCAGCCCCAAGTTTTTTTGTGAGGGGGATGGGTACATCAAATAATAATAATAAAAAAACAATTGGAATTTGTCTCAAATCTCATCAATCATGAACAACAACGATGACACGATATTACCATGATTATAATTGAGCACATACCTTAAACCCGTTTGGGATCATCAGATTTCTGGCTCATCCGCTCTCATCTCATCAATAATTGATTTAAAAAATCATTTAAAAGTATTAAAATCAACGATAAAGAATAACATTCCCAAGTGCTTCTCAATAAATGAAAGTAACATTATAGAAAAGATCAACTTTTCATCTCTATTGTAAAGCAAAAGAATATAAAGAAAGAAAATTATCAAGTTAACTAATTTACTAAGAAAATAGACAAAACCTGTCTTTAACCATAGAAATGTTGCAATGGTGTTGATGACGTCCGATTTTATTCTTTTCTAATCGTTGATGTTGTGAGGCATAATTCTGAATGTCTACGGCAAGAAATGAACCAGACTAATAACTAATAAGGTGTGTGGAGGATAGATTATCCTATCTCGAATACCGAGAAAACTTCCTTTCGAAAATTACAAAGCTTTTCACATATGGCAAATATTAGCAATAGTAGGATGCGATTGCCCCCACCAATTTTGTCAATGGGGGCTAACCCCCATTTGTGTCGTTTTATTATTTATATCCATGAGCCAAGAGGATGGTTCTCATTTCTTCGGCCTAAATGATATCATCAATGAAGTAAAACTTTTGGAGATAGAACGAGGTTCAAGGGAAAAGAAACGGCACGTAGAACCTCTCATTAAGGGTAGGGTCCTTGAGACTTATCACTAAGAAGTAAATCCTAGATATACGATTCCACTGTAAGAATCATGTATGTATGTGATGATCCATATCACCATACAACATACTAACCTGAATCGACAGTTTGCTCAAATCTTTCCTTCCATCACTACCTACACACTATCCTGAAGAGATATTTAGAGCCATAGAAGAAGGTAATAAAATACGAGACGACGCATTCACATATATAATTTTAGTCAGGAGTCCTAAGGTAAAATTGAACGAATCACACAACTTAGAAGCCCACAGAGAACGTACTTTTTTCAGGAATCAATCTGGCAACCAGAATCAAACTGGCAACCAGAATCAAAAGAGTAATTATTCTAGAGATAAGTTACAAATATATAAAACTTGCGTAAGCATTTTGTAAAAAACCAAAAAGTCACATTATTTTGGTTCGTTTCCCCATACAACCCTTGACATGATATTAATTATCAGGGAAAAAGCTGGTATATCAGAACGGACAGATGTTGTCCAACTCAATAGGCCCACTTGAAAGAGACAATATCCGGAACGAGACCCATTTTCTGTAGCCCAAAGCAGGCCTTGATGACGTGGGTCCTACCCCCCAAAAGAAAAGAAGGTTATGGGGTCCAAAGGTGGCAAACAGGAAGACAACTGCACTGGAGCCCAGGGCCCGAAAACGACCCAACATCCAGCTAAATAGCACGGACCAATTTGCTATGGGTCAACACACAGCAAGTGGTTAAAAACTTCCAATCAAGAGGGGACCACTGAGAATCGAGGGGCCCATGGACTTTAAGCTGTTCCAAGTGGGACCTAATAATTTAGCATCTTTTGATTGGTACAAAGAAAGACAGGCTGCTGTCAAGCTGCCTACAGTATGTCGGGTCTGGCTAGCTGTCGGGGAGAGGACACTTGTGGATGGGTGAGATGAAGTGGGTCCACATTTGGCGCGTGTGCACAGGGATCATTTCGGAGTACTTCACATATACAGAAAGATTTGTTTACAAGCCCTTCTCAACTGGATTATGTGTACCATAAATTTAGAAACCCCTGCCCGGCCCAAACATTGACTATCTCGGACTAGATCAGGCTCGGCAAGTGGAAAATGCAAACATGGCTTAACTTTCAGATGAGCTAAGCCCTATCACCCTATTAAGCAAGCCGTCTTTCTAGATATGACTCCTTGTATGAAAGATGACTTCCAGAAAAAAGACATTTTTTTATTAACAACTTCCAGAACAAACATAAGCATACCATAAAAACAAATTAGCTAAATTTACCAGATGACGCATGGCACACAGCTATTCCGTCGACTCCACTTCCAACACCAAGTAAAAATCTTACTTCAAGAATATGATTAAAAGTCAGCCTACATGGTTTTTCCAACACTGCGTCAATGGGAGCACTTTGTAGTATATCATAATTAATATAGGGAAAGATTACAAAAACTCGGAAGAAGCGATTGATGATGTTCATCCAAATCAAAGAGTGCTAGCATATCTAAACCTATGAGCTAGAACTCTTTTCAAAAGAAACAAACTTACAATGAGCGGCTACCATACTGCTCAAGCAGTGGGCAATCAAAATAAATGCACAGCATCCTCCGCATCACTTAAAAAGTTGAAAACAGATAATGCAAGCCTGCAAATTAAAATTCATCGTCAGCATATCTGTGTGCATGTGAGTGCGAATCAGAAAGGCCAATAAGTCAAGTAGCAAACATCACCATTGCCTCACTAATTTACTAAGAAAGAACAAATAGAAAAAGTTAGGTCAAAACTCTTCATGTAAAATTTGAGAACAACCATGGAATCTCTTAAAAAGAAAAGAGACAGAATCATGGATATTTGAGGCGTCCAAAGTGATAAGACACCAGATCTATGCAAATTATTTCATAAATTAGAAAATACAAGTGATAAGGAAATTGGAAAAAAAAAAATCCACTATCCAAACTTCAAACGTTCAGAAAGTCGACATTCTTTGCCTCGCAACACGCGACCTTGTAATCCAGATGTTTGCTGTACAGAGCAAGACAAACTTAACGTACACTAGTTTTTTTTTTTTTTTTTCTCAAAAAAAAAAACAATAAAAGATGAGTTTCTGGATAGAAAAATTTTATACTAACTACACCAAAATAAGCATGATACTTTCCCAAGACATTGCTTTCCTGGACACTTGCCTGAAATCACATTCTCAAAGTTGAACATGTTTCGCCACAATGCAACAAAGCAAATGATTTGGCCTTTCACGTGAAAGATGGAGGAAAGTCTACATAAAAAGGACTTATATATACCATAATGTTATTGATTAGTACCCATGATTGAAGGGTTATTTTTACCATTTCTACACAAGCATTTAAAATTGTAGAAGATAAATGATTTGTACAAGCCCCAATAGAATGGTATTATCTCGGGCNCATACATAAATATTAATTTTTTAATATTTAAAATTTAAATTAACATTATTTTTAATGAAATATACTTTTTAATCAATTACATTAAATTTATGCATATATTAGTACGCTTGAAACTAGATTTTTCCAGTTATGTATGTATGTATGTAAGTTTGGTAGTTAGTTGTGAGCAGATAAATGAAATGGTAGAGTACTCTGCTACATATTTTTGGGAAAGTTTTTAAGTGTAAACAAAATTGCCCTTCGGCTTTTGGTAGAAACCTATTTTAAGAGGGGACTATTTCGGTACTTTTGTGGTCCTGCATGCATTAATTTAAAAAATATATATATATATATATATATATCCAAGAATTATGAGTCCACCCACTTTGCTTTGTTTGTTTTTTTTTTTTTTATATATTTGGAGAGGGTTTCGAATTACAAACCTTTATTTTGGAGGTTTGGGATAATGCCGATTAGGTCACATACATGCCTTTGGCAATTATGAGTTATCTTGTGTCAACATAATATTAACATAATGAGATGAAAATAAAATATAATTCTGGTATATAATATATGAGCGGTTTACTCTGTCGCCTGAGTAACACCACTACTTCTAAAGGCTAGACGTTTTTTTCTTTGTTTTTGGTATTTTTCTTTTTACTTTTTTAATAGTTTTAAATATTTATAAAAAATAAAAAAATACATCAATATACTTAAAAATTCATTTTCTTAATTATTAAGTAAAAATCAAAAATAAAATTGACTAACGGTCAACTAGGGTGGTCAAGATGGGCGGCATATTAGAAGCTTTTCTCTATAAAATATTCAAGGCCGACATGTTTCTTGAATTAAATAATTGCTTTCCTATACTGAATAGTCTGCTGGTATTTTTTTCCCTTTCATCTTCGTTAAAATATATAAATAATATA
Source organism: Carya cathayensis (assembly GCA_011037825.1). Taxonomy (NCBI): domain Eukaryota; kingdom Viridiplantae; phylum Streptophyta; class Magnoliopsida; order Fagales; family Juglandaceae; genus Carya; species Carya cathayensis. Next base: position 667,369 of record QGSO01000255.1, on the reverse strand, counting down.
TATACATATATATATATATTTTGAATGAGTTCAATCGATCGGTCAAAATCTGAATGTGGGGTTGAGGCTAGGTTTCATTGTTCCAAGCTCAGGTTGTAATCAGTGGGCCATTACTAGAAGCCCTACTCGATGTTCAGCCCATTAAGCTCTTTAACTTTTACCCAAACGCCATAGAAACAACAGGCCGAGTTCTTTGTCCAGACCGGCCCATCTAAGCTCATTGTGTTCGTAAGAACTTTTTTTTTTGTTTTTTTGAACTTATTCACACAATAATGACATTTTTTTTTTTTTTAAGGAAGTCACAGAATAAATCTGAGAGAAATTTTATCGTAGAAAGAGAATGTGCCTCAACACACACACACGCACATTGAATTTTATTTTATTTTTCTTGTGTAAGAGTAAATTATGAGACTTAATAGATAGTTGTAGCTTTATTTTATTTATTTTAAAAAAAAATAGTCTAAAATGATGGAGCGGCAGCAGAGAAACAAGAAGTTGGCAAACTGATCGTGACTCTCTGTACTTGTGCCTTGGACAGAGAAGTGACTCGTGACAATCTTATGTCTGGTTTGTTTTTATATATAAGATAAGAATGAGTTGAAATGAAAGTTGAATAAAATATTATTAGAATTTATTTTTTTAATATTATTTTTATTTAAAATTTAAAAAAATTAAATTATTTATTTTATTTTATATGAGAATTTAAAAAAATTATAATGATAAAATAAGATGAATTGAAAAGTATTTTAAGATCAAATGAGTAAAAGTATGGCCATTTTTTCTTTTATTTGACTTTATTTTTATTTCCCTTGACTTCCACCCAGGGAATGCAACCAAAGTCGGAAAATGCAAGCTATCTATAAAAAAGAAATCTTATTTAATTTTAGAAAAATTCTACTCATTATCCTCACACCATAATCTACATAATTTTTTTATTTTACTAAATGTGTGACGTAAGGATGATGAGTAAAAAAAAATCAACTAATTTAGAAAAAATAAAACAAAAAATAAAATAAAAATAAGTGTGGTATGTAATGTGTGAGAATGATGAGTTGCAAAGCTCTTAATTTTATAGGGGATCTTATTTTTGTAAATTGTAAGGGATTGCATGCTCTAAGCATCCTTCTAGCATTACTCAATAAAAATAAAAAAAATATAATTATTCAATTGAAAAACAAATTTAAATACGATCATTAGTATCGTGCTACTCTACCGTCCAGTATGTATCACTGAGAGTAGCATTAGTGCAATTACACTTTTTGTTGTTTTCTTTTTCTTTTTAAACATAGTTAAATATTAAAAAAATACATAAATTACTAGTAGTAAATTTCTCAACTAGTGAAAAAAAATTAAAATACACGGAGGTCAAACCCAGATATAACGTAACATTTTCCTTTTTATTAATAAATAAAACTATGTGCGTGTCGCACACATTGTTATATACAGAATGACTGGAACACGACTATGGAAAAAAATATAAGCAAATATATAGCTAGAAATAAGATGGGAGAGAGCAGCAGTTTGGGATTGGCTGGGGCCATCAGTACTCCATTGCTAAGCCCCACAATACATACAAAATTTAAAATATCAGTTGGTGCAGTGTAACGCTCCTATAATTTACGTGATTATGATTTGCTTGATTGTGACCCTTTATTATTGCCCTTGGTAAAATGATTAAGGCCCACCCCCACCCCAACAACCCACCCCCCCAACCACATATGTCTTATCTCACAGCCAACTTCAGTGTCCAAGAGAATGTCTCATGAAATGTTTGGATGTAAGACTTCTTCTTTTTCTTTCCCCCCGAAAGTTTTGATAAAATTTTGAAAGATAAGTTCTATGGAGTTTTGTAAAATTAATGAGATCCATGAAAAATATGTTTGAGTGGAGAAAGTATTTTAGAAAGATTTTTCTTGGAGTTTGAAGAATTGTGGTGGAGCCTATTGAAAATATGGAGGGAATAAAAATCACTGAGAAATATATATATTTTCATTTTTATGTAAAGATGTTTAGATTTTACTTGTTATCAGAATTCAGATAAGATGGTTCCATGATTGACATTGAAAATAATTTGAGAAACTTTTAAAAAATATTTTTATTCCCAAGTGCTATAAAACTACACTGCAATATCATACACTTCTCCTACTTTTATTTTATAGTCTTGTCCGAGCATTTGATGGCACAGAGGTACTTTGCTGCCCATTTTAAAGGAAATTAAAGGTTGCGTCGCAACTCTTAGATAAGAGGGAGAGAACAAAGGCTCAAAGGAGGAAGAGAGCTATAAAATGCCATATGTAACAATAAAAGCATTAATGAGAGTTCTTATACTAACGCTTGGAACCCTAAATTTATGGTTGCAAATGAGATAAAAACAAGGCAGAATGGAAGAATAATGTCAATACCGAAAGGCTGAAAAACAGAGCTAGCAATAATTTTCCAAATATATAAATACCCTTGGGATGAGTCTTATCAATCTGATAAGATGCCCACTCATTTTCATCCGCGTTGGCCATAAATTTCAATATATTTTTTTTAATAAAAAAATGCCTGGACACCATTTACTCCATGGGTGAGAAGGCCCTAATAAATGAAAAATATGAGAAAAGTTTATAAAGAAGGCAGAACAGGCCATTGTTGAGCATATAGAGAGAGGTGGAAATATATATATATATTTTGCATCAAGCTAATGAGTGAGGTCAACCGAGAGCCTACATAATACCAATTACCCAATATATTCATTTACATTTACTATAAATGAGTAATGGTTGATATAGTTACAAAGTATACAAGTTTTGCACACTTCCGTCGAAAAAATGTAAGATTTACTATTAAAAAATAATTTTTCACATGAAACTCAGATTTATTCACTTTTTTTAAAAAAGCACAAAATTTATATACTCTAAGATTGCAAATATCATTTCTCTTTTTAATTTTATATTTTCATCTTTTTCTTTTTTTTTATAAGTATTTTGTATTGTCATCTTTAGTGTGCAATTCAAGTGAGCTTTCATTCAAATGATTGATATGCAAAATCTACAACTTAACTATTAGTTGATGTGATTAGAGATGACAAATCGAAAATTAAAAAACAAGTGCACTAAAACAATCTATCAATTTCAGTTAAAAGTTGCTCTATGAAGATTTACTAATAGCAAGTTGAAATTAACATGAATATGATAACATCCTTGAGGCATATTAGACGTCTATGAGAAGAGACCAAGGAGCATGCTAAACACTGGTCTGCTGGATATGGCTCATTTTGTTTTTGATAAGCAGGATAGGATTATTAATCGAACCAGCTTGCACAAAGTTTATATTCAGAGTCCGCTAATATATTTAAAAAAAAAAACAAACAAACATTATTAGCGGACAGAGAATGTCTATTTCAGTGGGCCATCAACGGTGTGCAGTCCACGTGATTATGGCCCAGTAATAGGCCCATTTTCAGTAGGTCACTTCACGTGTCAGCGAGTCAGTGACCATTCTGCATCTGTGACGAAAACACACCCAAAGACACCTTAGGTACGACAAGTGTCAAATTTACCTGCTTTGCTGGTGAGGGCCCGCACAAGGTCACTGTCTTCAGCCCCAAGTTTTTTTGTGAGGGGGATGGGTACATCAAATAATAATAATAAAAAAACAATTGGAATTTGTCTCAAATCTCATCAATCATGAACAACAACGTTGACACGATATTACCATGATTATAATTGAGCACATACCTTAAACCCGTTTGGGATCATCAGATTTCTGGCTCATCCGCTCTCATCTCATCAATAATTGATTTAAAAAATCATTTAAAAGTATTAAAATCAACGATAAAGAATAACATTCCCAAGTGCTTCTCAATAAATGAAAGTAACATTATAGAAAAGATCAACTTTTCATCTCTATTGTAAAGCAAAAGAATATAAAGAAAGAAAATTATCAAGTTAACTAATTTACTAAGAAAATAGACAAAACCTGTCTTTAACCATAGAAATGTTGCAATGGTGTTGATGACGTCCGATTTTATTCTTTTCTAATCGTTGATGTTGTGAGGCATAATTCTGAATGTCTACGGCAAGAAATGAACCAGACTAATAACTAATAAGGTGTGTGGAGGATAGATTATCCTATCTCGAATACCGAGAAAACTTCCTTTCGAAAATTACAAAGCTTTTCACATATGGCAAATATTAGCAATAGTAGGATGCGATTGCCCCCACCAATTTTGTCAATGGGGGCTAACCCCCATTTGTGTCGTTTTATTATTTATATCCATGAGCCAAGAGGATGGTTCTCATTTCTTCGGCCTAAATGATATCATCAATGAAGTAAAACTTTTGGAGATAGAACGAGGTTCAAGGGAAAAGAAACGGCACGTAGAACCTCTCATTAAGGGTAGGGTCCTTGAGACTTATCACTAAGAAGTAAATCCTAGATATACGATTCCACTGTAAGAATCATGTATGTATGTGATGATCCATATCACCATACAACATACTAACCTGAATCGACAGTTTGCTCAAATCTTTCCTTCCATCACTACCTACACACTATCCTGAAGAGATATTTAGAGCCATAGAAGAAGGTAATAAAATACGAGACGACGCATTCACATATATAATTTTAGTCAGGAGTCCTAAGGTAAAATTGAACGAATCACACAACTTAGAAGCCCACAGAGAACGTACTTTTTTCAGGAATCAATCTGGCAACCAGAATCAAACTGGCAACCAGAATCAAAAGAGTAATTATTCTAGAGATAAGTTACAAATATATAAAACTTGCGTAAGCATTTTGTAAAAAACCAAAAAGTCACATTATTTTGGTTCGTTTCCCCATACAACCCTTGACATGATATTAATTATCAGGGAAAAAGCTGGTATATCAGAAGGACAGATGTTGTCCAACTCAATAGGCCCACTTGAAAGAGACAATATCCGGAACGAGACCCATTTTCTGTAGCCCAAAGCAGGCCTTGATGACGTGGGTCCTACCCCCCAAAAGAAAAGAAGGTTATGGGGTCCAAAGGTGGCAAACAGGAAGACAACTGCACTGGAGCCCAGGGCCCGAAAACGACCCAACATCCAGCTAAATAGCACGGACCAATTTGCTATGGGTCAACACACAGCAAGTGGTTAAAAACTTCCAATCAAGAGGGGACCACTGAGAATCGAGGGGCCCATGGACTTTAAGCTGTTCCAAGTGGGACCTAATAATTTAGCATCTTTTGATTGTTACAAAGAAAGACAGGCTGCTGTCAAGCTGCCTACAGTTTGTCGGGTCTGGCTAGCTGTCGGGGAGAGGACACTTGTGGATGGGTGAGATGAAGTGGGTCCACATTTGGCGCGTGTGCACAGGGATCATTTCGGAGTACTTCACATATACAGAAAGATTTGTTTACAAGCCCTTCTCAACTGGATTATGTGTACCATAAATTTAGAAACCCCTGCCCGGCCCAAACATTGACTATCTCGGACTAGATCAGGCTCGGCAAGTGGAAAATGCAAACATGGCTTAACTTTCAGATGAGCTAAGCCCTATCACCCTATTAAGCAAGCCGTCTTTCTAGATATGACTCCTTGTATGAAAGATGACTCCCAGAAAAAAGACATTTTTTTATTAACAACTTCCAGAACAAACATAAGCATACCATAAAAACAAATTAGCTAAATTTACCAGATGACGCATGGCACACAGCTATTCCGTCGACTCCACTTCCAACACCAAGTAAAAATCTTACTTCAAGAATATGATTAAAAGTCAGCCTACATGGTTTTTCCAACACTGCGTCAATGGGAGCACTTTGTAGTATATCATAATTAATATAGGGAAAGATTACAAAAACTCGGAAGAAGCGATTGATGATGTTCATCCAAATCAAAGAGTGCTAGCATATCTAAACCTATGAGCTAGAACTCTTTTCAAAAGAAACAAACTTACAATGAGCGGCTACCATACTGCTCAAGCAGTGGGCAATCAAAATAAATGCACAGCATCCTCCGCATCACTTAAAAAGTTGAAAACAGATAATGCAAGCCTGCAAATTAAAATTCATCGTCAGCATATCTGTGTGCATGTGAGTGCGAATCAGAAAGGCCAATAAGTCAAGTAGCAAACATCACCATTGCCTCACTAATTTACTAAGAAAGAACAAATAGAAAAAGTTAGGTCAAAACTCTTCATGTAAAATTTGAGAACAACCATGGAATCTCTTAAAAAGAAAAGAGACAGAATCATGGATATTTGAGGGTCCAAAGTGATAAGACACCAGATCTATGCAAATTATTTCATAAATTAGAAAATACAAGTGATAAGGAAATTGGAAAAAAAAAAATCCACTATCCAAACTTCAAACGTTCAGAAAGTCGACATTCTTTGCCTCGCAACACGCGACCTTGTAATCCAGATGTTTGCTGTACAGAGCAAGACAAACTTAACGTACACTAAGTTAAGTTTTTTTTTTTTTTTTTTCTCAAAAAAAAAAACAATAAAAGATGAGTTTCTGGGATAGAAAAATTTTATACTAACTACACCAAAATAAGCATGATACTTTCCCAAGACATTGCTTTCCTGGACACTTGCCTGAAATCACATTCTCAAAGTTGAACATGTTTCGCCACAATGCAACAAAGCAATTGATTTGGCCTTTCACGTGAAAGATGGAGGAAAGTCTACATAAAAAAGACTTATATATACCATAATTTTATTGATTAGTACCCATGATTGAAGGATTATTTTTACCATTTCTACACAAGCATTTAAAATTGTAGAAGATAAATGATTTGTACAAGCCCCAATAGAATGGTATTATCTCAGGCACCAAAACTTCTAACTCCAAACAGTAGGAAAACCTCAAGTAGGCAAAAATATAGACACAGGTAAAGTAAGAATTAACGGACGCTCTGGTTCAAAAGACAAACATATAAATTTATAATGCACCAAAAAAAAAAAAACCTGAATGTGATTATGGCAAATACTGCCAAGTAGAAACCAAGCTTGATCATCCGAAACTTCTTCTCAGCACTAAGAAATCTGAATGCTTCAGTGACATCAAAAAGATGCTGCCGTTTCAAAAATCTGAATCATTGCACCAGACAGGTCATGATAAGAAATAATGTTTCCAGTTTAACAAAAAATATATAGGGAATGCCCAAAGTAAAACATTTAGTCCAAAACAACACTCTTATAGTGGTTCCAGACAATCACTGAATGTTTTCAATTTTTTTATAGAACAATTTTTAACGGTAAGCTACACCGGTACCTAGCAGATCTCAAATCCATGATCATACCTTCAAGAACAGTGGAGAAGAAACATTTTGAGCTAAAACAAATGGGCCCCCACTTTTCCATCGTTATTTGCCTAATTAACTTCTTGGGGAAAATCAGAGCCATTGTTCTATGCCATATTTTTTTATAAATGTATTTTTTGTTAAACAAATGAGATGAGATGAGATGAAAGTTAAAAGTTGAATAAAATATTATTAGAATATTATTTTTTAATATTATTTTTGTTTTGAGATTTCAAAAAGTTGAATTGTTTATTGTATTTTGTGTGGGAGTTTAGGAAAGTTGTAATGATTAGATGAGATGAGTTGAGATTGTTTATGAAAACAAACCACCCCTTGGTGTTTAAACACCTGATCAAATTCAAAACAAGATTTTTCATTCATCAAAAACATTTTTATACAAGTGGACATTTTTCTTATGGCATCATTAGTTCCCACTCCCCATGGTCAACAGCATCAGTTAAACAAACTGTCCTGTATATTGTCACTATCTATGATTAATAGTGTTCAATAGAGTATACTGCTTCCCAGCTTTCTGATGATTTCTATGAAATAGTTTCCTCACATGCATGCGCATGTGCATATACAGTTATCATGCCAACCTAAAAAATTTTAGTACAAAATAGAGAATTGGACTGCTACGTCCACCAAGAAATTAAGAATCCTCACCAAACATGTAAATCTTTTCTTTTCTTTTTTTCAAACATTTTTTAAACCTCTTAAACATTTAAAAAAAATCACAAAAGCATTAAAAAAACACTTCCTTAACTATTAAGTAAAAAAAAAATGACAATTAGTACCCACTCTTCCACGGGTATTCTCGCTAGGAGTAGGCTTTTCCAATAGAGTAATATGATTACTCTCATACAATTCACTGCAGACTTTAGTTCGTTATGGTAGTTGTCACACTGCTAATTATTTAAACACAACTCAACATGTACGAAGTCATGGATTTAATAATCTCAAAAGCTGAAAAATGTCACTGGCAAATCATATGAGTGAACAGAACGACAAAAAATATCCAGATGGGAATATCATCAATTTCTGCAATTTCGTCATATGCCAAATTTTGATGAGCAAAGGATAGAATGATGAAATAAAAGAGAAGGGAAGGAGATTCTAAGTCTACTTTTACAGATTTAATTTTTGAATTAAATCTGATTGATTTACCTTTGGTGGGAGGAGAATATACTTGGACAAATGGTAGGTCATATTCGAGGCTGGATAGGTTTCTGGTTTCGCCTTCATGGGAGGCTCATTTTTCTGGTTTGAGTCAGAAATTATTGCCGAGATTCTGTTCTGATCATTATATCTTGTTGGATTGTGGTGGAATTGAGGGTGGGAGAAGGTATCTTAAATTTGAATACACGTGGCTGAAGAATGAGGGATTTGTGGACGTGTTGAGAAGTTGATGGAATTCTTAAAGTTTTTCAGGCACTCCTTTGTTCTGGCTTGAAAATTGAAATCTCTTAAGAAAGATATAAAGAGATGGAATAAAGAGAAGTTTGGGAATTTGGACAGCAAGAGGAAGCTTCTTTTGGAAGAGTTGATAGGTTTGGATGAGAAGGAGGTGCAAGGGGTTATTTCAGGGGAGGACAGGAGTAGAAAAATGGGGGTGGTTTCTGAACTGGAAAATATAGCATTAATGGAGGAAATTTCATGGCAGCAAAAATCTAGGGTGCTGTGGTTGAAGGAGACAGGTGTACTAAATTCTTTCATCAAATGGCGAACTCTCATAGAAGAAATAATGTGATTGAGGTTCTTCAAGATGGGGACAGACTTATTACGGATCAAGAAGATATTAAGACTCACATGGTGAATTTTTATGAGCAGTTGTTTTCAGCAGATTTTTCTTGGAGACCAAAACTGGACAGACTTTGTTTCAATTCTATAGATCAGGTCGAAGCTGTTTGGCTGGAGAGAGAGTTTGAAGAAAAAGTACTTAATGTGATTAAGGGTATGGATAGGGATAAGGCTCTGGTTCTGGATAGGTTCTCTTTGGCGTTTCATCAAGCATGCTGGGACATTGTTAGAGAAGATATAATGAAGGTGTTTGCTGAATTTCATTCATACATGAGGTTCAAGAAGAGTTTTAATGCAACTTTCATTGCACTTATTCCGAAAAGGTAGGGGGTGTGGAGATGAGAGATTTTCGTCCTATTAGTTTGGTGAATGGAGTGTATAAATCATTTCTAAGGTGCTGGCCAACCGTTTGAGCAGGGTGATGGAGAGAATTGTTTTAAAATCGCAAAATGCCTTTGTGAGGGGAAGACAGATTTTAGATTCTGTTTTAATTTCTAATGAATGCTTGGAGAGTAGAATTAAAATGGAGAAAACTTGTTATTTTAATCAATTGGACATGGAAAAGGCTTATGAGTTATGACCGTGTGTGCTAGGAATTCCTTATTTATTTGCTGAGGAGATATGGTTTTGGAGATAATGGTGTTCGTGGATAAAGCATTGTGTGTCAACTTCAAGATTTTCAATTTTGGTGAATGGAAAACCGGTTGGATTCTTTAGTAGCTTGCGTGGTTTGAGGCAAGGTGATCCCATCTCTCCCTTTCTTTTTGTAATGATCACGGATGCCTTGAGTAGAATGATTGAGAAGGCGGTGGATGGTAATTTTCTGTCCAGCTTTGTGGTGGGTGATGAGGTCCGGAGCAGTTTAAAAGTTTAATAGTTTGCTGATCATTGATTTTTTTGCTGATGATACACTGATTTTTAGTGAGCCCAATTCTGAAAATCTTCGTGCTGTAAGAGCACTTTTGCTGTGTTTTAAAGCTGTATTGGGGTTAAGAGTTAATTTATCAAAATCTGAAGTCGTTTCTGTGGGTTCTGTTCAGAATATTTCAGACTTGGCAAATATTCTGGGATGCAGAATTTCTTCACTCCCTATGAGGTACCTTGGGCTTCCTTTGGGGGCTTCTTATAAATCTATTAATATTTTTTTTTTTTTGGGATAAGTAATAAATCTATTAATATTTGGGAAGGGGTGATTGAGAAAATTGAAAGGAGGTTAGCTGGTTGGAAAATGATCTACTTGTCTAAAGGGGGAAGATTAACTCTAATAAAAAGTACTTTTGTCTAATCTTCCCACCTATTTTTTTTCTCTTTTTCCATTGCCGGCAAGGGTAGAAAGAAGAATTAAGAGTTTATTTCGGAATTTTTTATGGGATGGTAAAGGAGAAGAAAAAAAGCTCCATTTGGTTATTTGGAAGAAGGTTAGTCAACCGATTGATTGTGGTGGGTTGGGGATAAAAAAAAAACTTGAGATTGTTTAATATAGCATTACTTGGGAAATGGCTTTGGAGATACCACTCGAAAAGAAATGCCTTGTGGAAAAAGGTTAATGATGTAAAATATGGTAGTTTGTGGGGAGGTTGGTGCTCAAAAGATACTAATTGTCCAAGGTAATATCTTCCAGCCCCAACTGCCCGCAAACCTCAGGAAAACCCAACTCAACACCCTCCGAAAAAATGGATACTTCTAAACCATTCCCCTCGTCAACCTCCATCTCAGGCTCCCACGGCATTAACTAGATTTCCTGCAACCTGTCCACTGAGGTTATCGGCACTGTCTAGCTGCTCTGCATCATCTCGACTGAAGGAATCAGGCCTGACTGACTTCCCTGAAACAGCCCAGCCCCCTCGCACCCCTGGACAGAATCTTACACCTGCGTCAGAGATACACCCATGGCGCCAGAGAGTGCACCGACGTGCTCGCCGACGGTCTCTGCCTCGATCGCCGTAGACCGTAGCCCCGTCGGAGCCCTTCCCGTCGGTATCGGGTTGGGATATGTCTCCGCAACGAACTCGGTCTGCCCCGAATCACTTTCGGGGCTCTTCCTAGAATCGGGTAACGGGCCGGTCTGGGTATTTAACAGGAACTGGGCTGCGTTGAGGGGCCCCGGCCCAACGTTGAGTGATGAAGACCCCGTTAGTGCTGCTTCCTCAACATCCCGTAGGCTGGCCTTCTTTGAGGGCCCAGAAACATTATTTTCCTGGGCATTAATCTCGGTGTTTAAATGCCCGCCCCTCGGGCCTTTTACTGCTACTGGATGGGCTTGTACAGGCCCACCCAAGCTTGGCCCACTCGAAACAAACGGCGCCGAGCCCCCCTGATTCCCTTTAACCACCTCCCATCTAACTGTTTCCTTTCTCAGCCCCACAAACTTTCGCAACTCCTCCAAATCCTTCTGTAATTTCCTCACTTGTCCTTGCAACTCTAGCATTCGTCTGCTACTCTCCCACGCCATCTGACCTCCTCGAGACTTGTCCCCTTCTGCACTTCGCATGCCCTATTGAGTCCGGCCCTCTGCCTCCTCATCTCCTCCAGGTCTCCTCGGCGTGTGATTCTCTGTCTTCGTCCTCAGTACCTCTGAAAAAGTACGGTGGGTATTTCTCGGCCCCCTTCCCTCTTTATTCCCCCAGATTCCACCGGTGGACCCGAGCATTGCAGCTTTGGAGTGGGCTATCTTGCCGGACATCTCCTTTAATCTTCTCCAACCCCAGCCATCGTGTCCTTCGGGAAAACAGAGCAAGTTTCTTCTTCCTTCCTGATCATATTCCGCTACCGATAGGAACCTTCCACGCCTGTTCTCACAATGTTGGCCGACGAAGCTTCGATATCCCTCCCTAACCACAGAGTATACCTCCTGCTTACCCCCTCTCAGGCAATCTTCCAAAACCTTCCCGAGCCATAGTAGTGTATTACGGCCCACCACCATCTTATTATTCACCTTCCAGCCCTGCTCTGAAATGCGAAAACTAACTCCCTCCTTCGCGATCGAAACTAACTTTGACTCGATCACTAACTCTCTATACCAAGTCATTATAACAAAACGGTAAGAAAAAACAGACACCAAAGAAGAAAAGAGACCAAAGGAAAAACAAAGAGAGGAAGAAAAGAATCAGCTCCGGCAAGGTGCGCCGGAGTGAAAGATATGCGCATGCATGGACTTTTCTCTCAGCTCTCTCTCTCACTTACATTACTCAACTAGGACTTCAAAGCAAATAGCCGAATTTTCTGTTCCACAAAAATTCATACCAGGTGCTTCATGACCAGAAGTATTGCAAGTATTATGGATCCCATTACAAAAGGAGGCCATTTAGAGAAGATATAATGAAGGTGTTTGCTGAATTTCATTCATACATGAGGTTCAAGAAGAGTTTTAATGCAACTTTCATTGCACTTATTCCGAAAAGGTAGGGGGTGTGGAGATGAGAGATTTTCGTCTTATTAGTTTGGTGAATGGAGTGTATAAATCATTTCTAAGGTGCTGGCCAACCGTTTGAGCAGGGTGATGGAGAGAATTGTTTTAAAATCGCAAAATGCCTTTGTGAGGGGAAGACAGATTTTAGATTCTGTTTTAATTTCTAATGAATGCTTGGAGAGTAGAATTAAAATGGAGGCGCCATTTCAGATTTATCTAGATTAACCTTCAAACTGGAGACAGCCTCAAAACAGAATAGTAAGGCCTTCAACACTCGCATATGTTCTTGCTCAGCCTCGCATACAATCAGAGTGTCATCTGCAAACAATAAATGGGAGATGACTGTATACCCCCTGTCGGGATTGCCAATCGAGAAACCAGCTAGAAAACCGTTATCAACCATAACCGAGAGCATCCTGCTTAAAGCCTCCATAACTAAAACAAATAGCAATGGGGATAACGGTTCCCCTTGTCTCAGTCCACGTGAGCTCTTAAAATAACCCACTGAAATTCTATTCACTAAAACCGAGAACTTGGCCGAAGATATACACCAACGGATCCACTTCCTCCATCTATCCCCGAAGCCGCATCTCCTAAGCATATGGAGTAGGAAATCCCAGTTAACATGATCATAAGCTTTTTCCATGTCGAGTTTACACAAGATCCCTGTGTCCCCAGCTTTTAATCTGCTATCCAGGCATTCATTAGCTATTAACACCGCATCTAGAATTTGTCTGCCCTTGACAAAAGCATTTTGGGGTTTTGTAACAATCTTCCCCAATACCTCACTCAACCTGTTCGCAAGGACTTTAGCAATGATCTTGTATACCCCATTTACCAAGCTAATATGCCTGAAATCCTTAATCTCCGTGGCTCCAGTCTTCTTTGGAGTCAAAGCAAGGAAAGTGTTATTAAAGCTTTTTTGAAATTTTCCAACCCTGAAAAGTTCCTGGAAAACCTGCATGATGTCCTCCTTTAACACTTCCCAACAATCCTGAAAAAAACCCATAGAAAATCCATCTGGCCCAGGCGCCTTATCCTTAGCCATTTTCCTGACTACACCATGTACCTCTAATTCATCAAACTCCCTTTCCAATCGCTCTACGTCCCCCGAATCGATGGAATCAAAGATCATCCCGTTCATTGGCGGCCTCCGTTCCTCCTGCTCGGTAAGTAAGTTCTCATAGAAATCAATGATATGATTGTGAATTACCTGAGCATTTCTTGTTTCTATCCCATCAACCTTCAGCATTTCAATGTTATTATTTCTTCGATGTGCATTCGCAACTCTATGAAAGAAGCTCGTACTTCTATCCCCTTCCCGCAACCATAATGCCCTTGACTTTTGGCGCCAAGACATTTCTTCTAATAAAATCAATCGCTCAATCTCCGCCCCCAACTCAGACTTCTGAACCTGTTCTTGTTGGGATAGAGGTTGTATCTCTAACTTTCTCTCTATCTCTTGAAGTTCTGCCATCTTTGTTTTTTTGCTTTCCCCAATGTTACCAAAAGACTCCACATTCCACACTTGTAGATCCCGTTTAAGAGCTTTTAGCTTTCGCACAAAGATGAAACTGGGAGTGCCTTGGAACTGATACGAAGACCACCACTGTTTAACCCTGTCCACAAAACCGTCGGCTTTCAGCCACATATTCTCAAATTTGAACGGCCTCTGCCCTCTCCTGATACCTCCACAATCAAGCAAAACAGGCCAATGATCTGACCCGAGGCGCAACAATCGCTTTTGCCATACATCCGGAAAATGGCTCTCCCATTCCGGTGAAATGAGAAAACGGTCCAATCGGGACCATGACTGATTGTTGGACCACGTCGCAACACCCCCTGCTAAAGGTAGGTCCACCAGGTTTAGGTCGAAGACAAACTCCGAGAACTCTTCCATAGCTAGTCGCATTCTTCTACTACCCGAAGCTTCGCTTGGGAATCTTACCACATTGAAATCTCCTCCGATACACAAGGGGATTTCCCACCAACTATGAATCCCAGCCAGTTCCTCCCACAAAAACCTTCTCTCTGTGTCTAGGTTAGGGCCGTAAATGCCTGCAAAAGCCCACAAAAAGTTATCGGAAACACACTTAAAGGAGCACGCCACCGTATACCTCCCCACAAAGTCCTCCATTTTCTCTACCACCCGTCTATCCCACATCACTAATACTCCGCCCGACGCACCATTCGAAGCCAAATAAGCCCAGTCGATATGTGCTCCGCTCCATACACTTCACACCAATCTTCTATCAATCGTTTTTAGTTTTGTTTCTTGTATACACACAACGTCTACCTTCCATTCCCGCAACAAATTTCTGATCCGGAGCCTCTTATTAAGGTCGTTGAGCCCACGGACATTCCACAATAAGATATTTGGCTTCATTTAGGAACAGCCAGCCCCTTCCCCTTCAATTTGCCTCTACTAGCGCTCCCCTCCATGTTCATTGACCACGTCAATCTTTTAAGTTCCCGATGTTTTTTCGCTTCGCCTTTACTTTTTTGATTATGTCCCTCTTCAATCGCTGTTAGGAGCGCAAATAATTGTTCTTCGTACCCTTCACACTCAATACCCACAAATTTTTGTATCTCTTTTACCTTGTGGAACACCCAATCTGAGGCATTTGTTTGTATCGGGACACATAGACTCAATGGAATAGGCTCATCATGGCTACATATCTGATTACCTTGATTCTCATTGTCCAAGGTAATATCTTCCAGCCCCAACTGCCCGCAAACCTCAGGAAAACCCAACTCAACACCCTCCGAAAAAATGGATACTTCTAAACCATTCCCCTCGTCAACCTCCATCTCAGGCTCCCACGGCATTAACTAGATTTCCTGCAACCTGTCCACTGAGGTTATCGGCACTGTCTAGCTGCTCTGCATCATCTCGACTGAAGGAATCAGGCCTGACTGACTTCCCTGAAACAGCCCAGCCCCCTCGCACCCCTGGACAGAATCTTACACCTGCGTCAGAGATACACCCATGGCGCCAGAGAGTGCACCGACGTGCTCGCCGACGGTCTCTGCCTCGATCGCCGTAGACCGTAGCCCCGTCGGAGCCCTTCCCGTCGGTATCGGGTTGGGATATGTCTCCGCAACGAACTCGGTCTGCCCCGAATCACTTTCGGGGCTCTTCCTAGAATCGGGTAACGGGCCGGTCTGGGTATTTAACAGGAACTGGGCTGCGTTGAGGGGCCCCGGCCCAACGTTGAGTGATGAAGACCCCGTTAGTGCTGCTTCCTCAACATCCCGTAGGCTGGCCTTCTTTGAGGGCCCAGAAACATTATTTTCCTGGGCATTAATCTCGGTGTTTAAATGCCCGCCCCTCGGGCCTTTTACTGCTACTGGATGGGCTTGTACAGGCCCACCCAAGCTTGGCCCACTCGAAACAAACGGCGCCGAGCCCCCCTGATTCCCTTTAACCACCTCCCATCTAACTGTTTCCTTTCTCAGCCCCACAAACTTTCGCAACTCCTCCAAATCCTTCTGTAATTTCCTCACTTGTCCTTGCAACTCTAGCATTCGTCTGCTACTCTCCCACGCCATCTGACCTCCTCGAGACTTGTCCCCTTCTGCACTTCGCATGCCCTATTGAGTCCGGCCCTCTGCCTCCTCATCTCCTCCAGGTCTCCTCGGCGTGTGATTCTCTGTCTTCGTCCTCAGTACCTCTGAAAAAGTACGGTGGGTATTTCTCGGCCCCCTTCCCTCTTTATTCCCCCAGATTCCACCGGTGGACCCGAGCATTGCAGCTTTGGAGTGGGCTATCTTGCCGGACATCTCCTTTAATCTTCTCCAACCCCAGCCATCGTGTCCTTCGGGAAAACAGAGCAAGTTTCTTCTTCCTTCCTGATCATATTCCGCTACCGATAGGAACCTTCCACGCCTGTTCTCACAATGTTGGCCGACGAAGCTTCGATATCCCTCCCTAACCACAGAGTATACCTCCTGCTTACCCCCTCTCAGGCAATCTTCCAAAACCTTCCCGAGCCATAGTAGTGTATTACGGCCCACCACCATCTTATTATTCACCTTCCAGCCCTGCTCTGAAATGCGAAAACTAACTCCCTCCTTCGCGATCGAAACTAACTTTGACTCGATCACTAACTCTCTATACCAAGTCATTATAACAAAACGGTAAGAAAAAACAGACACCAAAGAAGAAAAGAGACCAAAGGAAAAACAAAGAGAGGAAGAAAAGAATCAGCTCCGGCAAGGTGCGCCGGAGTGAAAGATATGCGCATGCATGGACTTTTCTCTCAGCTCTCTCTCTCACTTACATTACTCAACTAGGACTTCAAAGCAAATAGCCGAATTTTCTGTTCCACAAAAATTCATACCAGGTGCTTCATGACCAGAAGTATTGCAAGTATTATGGATCCCATTACAAAAGGAGGCCATTTAGAGAAGATATAATGAAGGTGTTTGCTGAATTTCATTCATACATGAGGTTCAAGAAGAGTTTTAATGCAACTTTCATTGCACTTATTCCGAAAAGGTAGGGGTTGTGGAGATGAGAGATTTTCGTCCTATTAGTTTGGTGAATGGAGTGTATAAATCATTTCTAAGGTGCTGGCCAACCGTTTGAGCAGGGTGATGGAGAGAATTGTTTTAAAATCGCAAAATGCCTTTGTGAGGGGAAGACAGATTTTAGATTCTGTTTTAATTTCTAATGAATGCTTGGAGAGTAGAATTAAAATGGAGAAAACTTGTTATTTTAATCAATTGGACATGGAAAAGGCTTATGAGTTATGACCGTGTGTGCTAGGAATTCCTTATTTATTTGCTGAGGAGATATGGTTTTGGAGATAATGGTGTTCGTGGATAAAGCATTGTGTGTCAACTTCAAGATTTTCAATTTTGGTGAATGGAAAACCGGTTGGATTCTTTAGTAGCTTGCGTGGTTTGAGGCAAGGTGATCCCATCTCTCCCTTTCTTTTTGTAATGATCACGGATGCCTTGAGTAGAATGATTGAGAAGGCGGTGGATGGTAATTTTCTGTCCAGCTTTGTGGTGGGTGATGAGGTCCGGAGCAGTTTAAAAGTTTAATAGTTTGCTGATCATTGATTTTTTTGCTGATGATACACTGATTTTTAGTGAGCCCAATTCTGAAAATCTTCGTGCTGTAAGAGCACTTTTGCTGTGTTTTAAAGCTGTATTGGGGTTAAGAGTTAATTTATCAAAATCTGAAGTCGTTTCTGTGGGTTCTGTTCAGAATATTTCAGACTTGGCAAATATTCTGGGATGCAGAATTTCTTCACTCCCTATGAGGTACCTTGGGCTTCCTTTGGGGGCTTCTTATAAATCTATTAATATTTTTTTTTTTTTGGGATAAGTAATAAATCTATTAATATTTGGGAAGGGGTGATTGAGAAAATTGAAAGGAGGTTAGCTGGTTGGAAAATGATCTACTTATCTAAAGGGGGGAGATTAACTCTAATAAAAAGTACTTTGTCTAATCTTCCCACCTATTTCTTATCTCTTTTTCCATTGCCGGCAAGGGTAGAAAGAAGAATTAAGAGTTTATTTCGGAATTTTTTATGGGATGGTAAAGGAGAAGAAAAAAAGCTCCATTTGGTTATTTGGAAGAAGGTTAGTCAACCGATTGATTGTGGTGGGTTGGGGATAAAAAAAAAACTTGAGATTGTTTAATATAGCATTACTTGGGAAATGGCTTTGGAGATACCACTCGAAAAGAAATGCCTTGTGGAAAAAGGTTAATGATGTAAAATATGGTAGTTTGTGGGGAGGTTGGTGCTCAAAAGATACTAGAGGTGCATATGGGGTGACTTTGTGGAAGTTCATTAGAAAAGGATGGGGGGAATTTTCTAATCATATTAGATTAAAGGTGGGAGATGGGAAGAGGATACTTTTCTGGCATGACTTGTTGTGTGGGGATTCTACACTTAAGTTGGATTTTCCCTCTCTTTTTAAAATTGCAAGGGATCAAAAAGCAGCTGTGGGAAATGCTTTCTTTTGCATTCACAATAATATTCAGTGGTAGGGAGGACAGCATGCTATGGGTTCCTGCAGGAAATTCTAAGTTCTCAGTTTCCTCTTTTTACAGCATATTAACCAGTCACAGGAGCTGTGAATTCCCCTGGAAAAACATATGGGAAGTGAAAGTTCCTTCCAAGGTTGCTTTTTTTTGTTAGGTTCTATCCTTGGGCAGCATGTTGACAACTGAAAATCTTAGAAGGAGAGGTATGTACATTGCTGATTGGTGTGTCATGTGCAAGATGGAACTGGAATCTGTTAATTATCTCTTTCTTCATTGTGAAGTGGCCAGGTTCTTGTGGAATGAGGTTTTGAATCGGAATGGTCTACTTTGGGTAATGCCCAAGGAAGTGGTGGATTTATTGGTAGGGTGGAAGGGATTGAAGGGTAGCAAGAATGCTGTTGATATTTGGAAGATGATTCCTTCTTGTCTCATGTGGTGTCTATGGCTTGAAAGGAATGGGAGATGCTTCGAAGACAAAGAACGTTCATTGGAAGATCTTAGAGATTTTTTCTTTACTACTTTGAGTTTGTGGGCTAAAAATTTTGTAATGGATGATAATTTGCAGTATTTGTTTTAGATTTCCTTTTGTTTTTAGAAAGCGGTAGGTATTTCCTTTGTATACATCCTGTGTACTTGGGTTTATGCCTATTCTTGAGAATAAAATCTCATATCAAAAAAATAAAAGAAAAGGCAAGGAGGGTGTTTCAGGCTGCAAGAGCTTAATAGTTCTGATCTTTCACTCTTAACAGTACAGATCAGACCAGTTTGAAGAAAACACCAAAGCAAACAGGCCAGCTAAAATAACAGAAGTGTGGAAACTGGTAAATGTAACACTGGCATTTCACTGATGCATTAATCATTTCCCTGAATTACTCATACTGGTAAATGTAACACTGACATCAGAGAAACTACGTTGTATCTATTCTTTCTTTCTCTCTATTTTCTAAGCATACTAAGTTGTATCTAATTAACACTTGTAAAGCCTTCATTTATCAAATTTAAAAAAAAAATGGTCCATGCTTACCTACTAGAAGCAACATATTGAAGTTTGCAAGGAGCTTATATAAACTACTAATCAAGATTTAATTTTATAAGGATAAAAAGTAGGTAGCTCCTTAGATGGCACGTGACTCCTCAAGCAACAGAAGGTCCAGGCAAGTTTCAACCCTACTAGTTGAGAAATAACTGGTGAAAAAAAGAACACATAACTGCAGAAAAAGCTTTATACCATGAATTATTGTACTTTACTACAGTCTATAGATTTTACTTACAGCATCACATGATAGCAAGCAAGGGGAACCGTCATCAGAAACATGAACCAATGCCATGTGATGAGGAAAACTGCACAGAGTACTCCTTGCACAACAAACTCAGGGATGACGATGCGGTTAATGCGAGATGCTGTATCGTAAATGTTTATGTAGTCAGCCTCCAAGTCCGTCAAGATAACAAGCTACAAAAATTATTCAGAGATATAAGATATATCCAACGCTAGGATATAAAATGTCACTAACATGGCCTACAACTTTCTTAAAGCACAAAGCTAGTTCCTTCAGATTTTATAAACATTCAGTGGCATATATGGACTCGCAAAGCCAAATTCTTGCGCCAAGAATATGATCAAAGAATAAGCATTACTTCTGTATTAAAATCATGTCATTAATTTTTGCAATAAATTACCAAAGCCATTTTGTAAACTCGTGTGCAACTAAAGCAAGATGAAAAGCAATAATTGAGTTCAAATTCCAGAGAACGAGTACTAAACATGAACCAAATACTGACACGAATATGAATGTCTTGATGAAAAAGAAGACAAAATGGCGCTCCAGTGAATAAGGATTCAGTCAAGTCGTCATCAATTATCTCCATAGTTTGATTGCTTTTGATTGCTGAGAATTCGCAGTAAACTAGGAGAGAAGACACATTTTGCGAGAATCTATAATGTCCGCTCATTTCCCCCGAAACTCCAAAATCGTTTTCATCCAATTAACTAACCATGCTGCGCAATAGTTCTCCGCCTCCACAAAAACTTAATAGACACAAAATCTAAAACATCAAGATTTCCCTAACTTTCACCAAATGAATAAAACAGATAACTGAGTCAGCACAACCAGTGTTTCAAGATACAAACCAAAAAAAGGAGTTAGGGTTTTAGAAAGGTTGAAGTGAGAAGTGCGATACCTGATAAAATGTGGATGCCATGAGAGCTAAATCGATGAAAAATGAGAGAGCCCACAATATCAACTCCATGGTCCGGTCGAGACGTCGGTACGGGGATCTTGAACCTTACACGGAATTCGGAATGGGTCTGTATAAAGAGAGGAAAATGGAGGGAGATCTTTTCATTCTGAAATACACATACTGAACCTTTGTGACAATAATTACCGATCTATCATTTTTTTTTTAAGCAATGTTAAATGTATTTTATTTATATTTTTATTTATAAGATTCATTTTATTAGTTATATTTTAAAATTTATATTTAAAATTTTGTATTTCATAATTTTTGATACATTGATAAGTACATTTTTTTAATAAATTTTTCTTAAATATATTTAGCATTTTTTCATTTTTTTTTGAGTTTGAAATTTTCATATTTAACTAATCATTTTTTTTTTTAGAAAGAAACGAGATCACCTGTCCAGGAGTGACCCCTTCTCAATTTTATTAATAATTCTCACTTATGACGGAAGAAAACCATGGTTACTTTCTTAATCTAATACTACTATACACTCTCTTAATATTATATATGCTTTCTAAAATAATTTTATTTTGTATCCAAAAATACAAAAAGTTTTAATTAAATAACAAATTTGCAAAAAACATCCTGTTTTTATTTTTTACTTTTTAAAATATAAAGTCTAAACATTATTTTATTTTTGAGTTATTTTAACATATTATCTACATCACTTAAATCGTAATATTTAATTATACTATTTAAATTTTAAAATTTTTTTATTTAATAAA
The DNA here is from genome assembly GCA_011037825.1 of Carya cathayensis. Lineage (NCBI taxonomy): Eukaryota > Viridiplantae > Streptophyta > Magnoliopsida > Fagales > Juglandaceae > Carya > Carya cathayensis. The sequence goes on along the minus strand of QGSO01000255.1, from coordinate 645,913 downwards.
ATTATATCATATAAATATTTTACTATATGAATTATATAGGCCAATTTATAAATAAAATTGTTCTCTAAAAGAGATAACACAAGCATCTAGACTCTATTACCTTAATAGAAATATTAAACTCACCGAGAGATGGATCCCAATAGTGTGTCTTGATTCTTTCTCTCGTATTTTTATTAAGTGATTTAGGAAATATATTTTAGCGATGTTGTAAATTTTTTTAGAAAGAAATATTTAAGAAATGAAAAAAATCAAATTAAAAAAAGTAAAAATTAAAATATAATGTAGCACTGCTCTTACCTTAAAAGGTGCGCATTGCCGCATATATTCATGGACCATGGTTGACGACGCTTCGTTCTTCCGTGCTACATTGGACTTGTTAATATATGTTGTTGGGCTGATGCTCAAAAAAGCCCATGATACTCATAGGTAGGATATTAACACTAGCTCGGATATTAACGTATTCTTATAATATTATCAATACGTTATTGTTATTTATTATTTTTTATTACTATTTATTGATATTTAATATTTTATCATTAATTTTTTATTATTATTTTATTACTATTCACATAATATTTGAAATCACCTCACTACCTAAATGCAACCTTAAGCTGCGCTTGAATTTTAGATTAGTTGAATTGAGTTGTAAATAGAAATATCTTGTAGATCTCATCGAGTAGGGTTTAACTTTTAAAAGTTGATATGAGTTTAACATTTTAAGCTAAAATATATGAAATAGATTGAAATAGTTTCAACTTTTTTTTTATATATAAATTTTTTTTTTTAAAAAGTAATAGATCTCATCAATAATTAGTATGAAATAAGTTAAATTTTGTTCAACAACCAAATATAACCTTAACCACCCCCATTTGACATGACGAGGATCATGATAATACCTATACGCAATTGAAAAATGTTTGGTATATTTATAATAAAAAACTTATAAATTTATCTTTGAGTTATACATCGGATTGTAATATTTTACTGTAACTTCGATCTAATACATCACATCGTTACGTAAATCTATTTTTACGAAATTTCCATATGCATTTAGCACTTCTTTACGCAATATCCAACATTTTCATGAATTTTCAAGGCATCTTTACAATATTATAAAGCTGAATCTAAATGTAGTATATAGTATTATATCTATAAATTCCATTTATTAGATAGTAATGTTAGATGTTATCGAAAAAAAGAAAAAAAGATAGTAATGTTAGATATAAGCGCATGATTGTATGCTTTAAAAAAAAGTACTGCTACATCTACAAAGAAATTAAACAAAATAATCTCATAAACTCATGTGATTTCTTCTAATATGTTATATCTATTTTATAAAACGTAATTTTATAATTTAATGAATCATATTAAGTCACATTAATTTATAAGATTATTTTTATATAATTAATTTGTGATTAAATTATTTTTCTTAAAAAAATTATTTTTTTAATGTATGTCATATTTTTACGAACAATTTACATCCCCATCAACTCGTGCATAAATACTTTTTCTTGTTTCCTTTTTTATTTTTGATTTGCCATGGTGAGTGCGACAGTTGACAAAGCTCGAATCACACGACCTTTTTCTGTGGTCCTTACAAGGAAACCAACACGAGAAACTTTCGGGCAGGGCCCAAGGAGTCCTAAAAGTTAAAGGCCGTTAACGTATTTGGGTATCTTTTGCTTTTCGGGCCTTCCTCTTTTCGGTCAGACTAGTGCACTCCAGTGCACGCTACCACTACTCAGACGCTACTCGTGGCCTTTCAAGATTTGGCGTTCTGGGCAATACCAGTGCCACCACCGTATTATGTTTTTGGACCTTAGCGCAGAAAGATGGAGAGCGGATTGAGATTTGAGATTTTTTTTTTAAGGTAAGGATACCCTCGCTACTTTCAACTATTGGTTTATTATTCCGCTTTCTTTTATTCTTTGCATCGCTGCTCTATTTCTCTACTCTATGTCTGCTCTACTTTGTCATTCGAGATTTGATGAGGTTGTCGAAAGCTTTCTTTTGAGATATGAAGGTTTATTCAAATCATCCCCTTAATTTAAATGACATTTTTCCCTCGCACACAAAATTTGCCTTCAGCCCGTACAAACGCTCATCCCCGTTGACGGTGAGCCACCGTAAACGACACCGATCCAAGAAGGTTCAACTCTCTCTCTCTCTCTCACACACACACACACAAACCCCCTCTTACCAAACCATTATAGAGTTCGAGAAATTAAGGTAGATATCATATCATCAAGAGCTAGCTAGCTTGCTGCGCGCTAGGACTATGCTTTATTTATCATGTGAACCTTTGTTTGTAATCGTTGTGCTTTATTTGATTGTAATCGATGTATCTATATTATTCAGTTCCTGTGTGTATTGATGATTAAGTTGATATGAGCATATGCTAATTATGCATTTAATCTCCTTCCATTTGGACGCTAATTAACATCTATATTATGTTTTTGGACCTTAGTGTAGAAAGATGGAGAGCGGTTTGAGATTTTTTTTTAAGGTAAGGATACCGTTACTATTTCCACCTATCGGTTTATTAGAGCAGTCTCATCGGATTATCCATATCCAAAAGAAACGGTACTTTTTAACTATTAGGGATGAAAATGAGCTCACAATAGATTATATAAACTCAAATAATTTAACTTTGACCTACAGTATTTGTAAACCAAAATTCAAATTTGATGGTTATTGTTGAATGAGTAAATATATATTTTATTATTTTTTATAACATACTCTCTCTTCTCTCCATCTATATCTACAAACATCTATATAATTTAATTAGAATATAATTACTAATTAACATATAATAAGTAGAATAGTAAAATATAATAAAATAAAATAAATTAATAATTTAAAAAATTAAATATTTTTGTAATTATTTAATTACTCATTACTATATAATAAATAAATTGATAATTCAATGTGAAAATTTGATGTGAATAGTCAAAATCAAATTCATCTCATATTATTTTATTATTATATAATAAAAAACTAGTTATTACATTAATATAGAGATTTATGTAAATAAAATAATCAAAATCTAAATTTATCTTACATTCATTAAAAATATCATTTACATAAGTATAATCTATTAACAATACTCTAACCCGCTTTTATTTTATTTTCTGCATCGCTGCTCTACTTCTCTACTCTATGTCTGCTCTACTCTACCATCCGAGATTTGATTGAAGTGTCAGAGGCTTTATTTTAAGATATAAAGTTTATTCAAATCATCCCCAAATTAAGTTCTTCTATATACAATTAAAATTGTGCACTAATTTACATATCAATACTGATTCTTTCATATTCAAAATTTAAATTAACATTAATTTCAATAAAATTTAATTTTTGACCAATCACATTAGATTGGTGCACGTATTAATGTACAGTTGTACTTATAACTAAATTTTTCCTAATTTAAATGGCATTTTCCCCTCCCATAGAAAAATTGCCTTTAGTACATGCGAACGCTCATCCCCATTGACGGTGAGCCACCACAAACAACGCCGACGCAAGATGGTTCAACTCTCGCACGCGCAGGCGCGCACACACACGCAGAAACCCCTTCTTTCCAAACCATTATAGAGTTTGAGAAATTAAAGCAGATATCATATCATCAAGAGCTAGCTAGCTCGCTGCGCGCTTGGACTACGCTTTATTTATCATGTGAACCTTTGTTTGTAACCGTTGTGCTTTATTTGATTGTAATCGATGTATCTATATTATTCAGTTCTTGTGTGTATTGATGATTAAGTTGATATGAGCAGATGCTAACTATGCATTTAATCTCCTAGTACAGTTTTAGCACACCCACTCACATGGCACCTAATCCGAGAGAGAGAGAGAGTTTATGATCGATGAGAAGAAGGGTTCTTTGAGTGGAAGCAAATGAAAGGAATGGTGGTGCTAGATTTGTAGAAGCCGCACGAATTACACGGATAAACTTCGCTCCCTTTGTGTGTTAAAACTTAGTATAGTTGGATTGGGCTAATTGTATGTAGAATCTTTGTTTCTAATTTAGTGATCCTCTTTCGAACATATGACCAACCCTATTTGTATCTAATCTTGAATGTTCAATATTTACCAAATACGTGTATGAAGAAGCGGTGTGGATTAAAGATAATCATGTATCCCCCAAAACATCATCATCCTTGATTTATTAGCACAAAATCTCATCAAACTATAGTCATCTCATGCTAAAGAGGATTAAGATAAGGGCTCCATGCGATTTGCTCTGTAAAGGAGGAGTTCGTTCGGCCAGGTTCGCAATGGAGAGGAGGAGATGCAAATGTTAGGGGTATGAGATTGGAAAGGTGTGAAAATGAAATAAAAACAAGAAAACGAAAGGAAAATATAAGGGTTTGATATTTGTGGTTTTGAAATTCAAACTAAAAATGAAAGAGCTTTTGAAAGTTTCATTTCATTTTTTAGAGCTTCTAAAATTCAAAATCCTAGAGGGACAGAGAGCTTCTGTCATAAGTTAAGTTAAATATGGGACAAAAGGCAAAAAATGCAGAGAATAAAAGAAAAATAGAGCACTGGGTAGTAAACCGATAGTTGAAAGTAGTAAGATGTTAGGGTGAACACCAAAAATCACAGCGGAATATTTTTCTACCCTTTTGATGTGTAAATTAAATTAATAATCTAGTAAGTAGAAACTCACAAGTAAGACACCATAAATTTTTACGTGGAAAACCCTCCAATGCGAAGGGAAAAACCACGGGACCTAGTCCAGTTAAACTTCCACTATCAACGATAATGAGATTACAGATTGTCTTCTCTAGAACAATATCTAGAGGTTACCAATACATCAAGAATATTTAAATTCTTGGTTCAACACAAAATCATCACCATACAGATGGAAAAACCACAAGAGAGATAAGAAACACTTCACCAAATAAGTATATGAAGAAGACGGATGAAGATGAATCTCAGCGATCGAAACCAATCAAACTGAAGCTGTCGACATCACGAGCAACATACTGAAATTTCATCCAAATTAGACCACAAATGAACTCTCAAATAGTCTAGTAAAAGTGTGAAGAAAAAGGAATTCTTCGTACACGTACGTACGGCTTCTTCTCTCCGTCTCTTCCTCTTCTCTCTTTTTTTCTTTTGTCTGCCAAGCCAAACAATTCAGCCGCCACTCTGTAACAGCCCGCTAAAATTATCAGTTTTGGATTATTTCCCGACAGCAATCACATCTCTCTTGTCTTTACCCTCATCTGGAATCACGCGTATAGTTTATCTTTTCCGTAAATCACGTATTTTGTTCTTCACCGACAGCTGTAAAATCATGAGTCTTCCAAGACCACGCCTAGCCTTTCTCAAGCCCAAACTACCACTTTATGTGGTGGACAGCCACCGTACGCCGCCACGTACGTTCCTCCGACGCATGTTCGTGACGAACAACGAGCGACGCACGGGTTATCCCGTCGATGGTATAACCTTCTATCTCTAGTTATTTTACGTTTAAAATAGTTGGTTGGTTTGTGGATTGTGTAGTTGTATTTGTGGAATTCGTTGCGTAGTTGTGAAGCGAAGTGTGGTTGTGAAGTGTTGCGTTTGATTGTGTATTTTGTGGACTGTGCTGTGAAGTATAGGCGTGAGATGGATGCCGTAGATGTGATACGGCGGGTTGTGTGAAGAGAATACGCGTGT